>OZ057399.1:120952139-122152139 GCA_964056695.1 Melieria picta | reverse complement strand
GTGGCCATTTTCGCTTTTTTAATATTTTCTCAAAATTTGCAAAGCTGAGGCTTTTACTTCATTGTGCATCGGTTTGAAATGTGTGTTGTAACACAACCAACCTACCTACCTAAGTACGATGTTATGGCTTCTTGGATTACTGTAGAGAAAGGAGAAAGATGCGATTTTCATATATCAAATCTTATTTCCCGAAGTAGTAAAAGTCAGCAGGAGGTCTCCTCAATGGCTTTTTGTCTTTTTATATGATTCTGTCGAGGTTGCAGAAATGCGAAGGAGGAATAATCGAATCGTCAACTTGCGATCTGCAGAGGAAAAAAGTTTTTTTTTGGAAGAAAGAATCAAATCATCAACCTGCAATCTTTTCAAGAAAGAAGTTTCTTCTGGGGTCCTTAAAAATTACTTCTTTTGTGGAGGCTGCAGAGAAGTGGGCGGCACTCTTGAATGAACCCTTTCGTTAAGCTCTTCCAATGCCTGCACTTCTGAAAGGAACAAATCAAAACTAACCTTTTATTCTATTTTCAATGGTTCCAAAAGATCAGGAAGAAAGCAATTTTATAATAATTTCTATTATTTATTCCTCCAAGAGGTTTCTTGGTTCAAAATATGATGAGAAGATTTTCCAGTCCATTGCATATATAAATTATATTTACTTATGTATGAGAAGTTCGAGGTTGAGAAGCCTGACACCTTCACTTACTTAATCATAAATTGTTGCTAAATTCAACTAGGGCCATTTTTGGGCTGGAAAAAATTCAAAATCTTCATAGAATCTGATACACCTATACACCTATTTGCCAGCCTTCCAACTTCGACTTCTTGACAGCTAAAATACACCTTCTATTTCCGCGTAGTTGTTTCCTTTGCGTGCCCAAGTACTTTGTGACTAATTATCCGGAGGTCTTCCATAACCATTCACCTCCCTCCTAATCAATTTCATTAAACTATGAAAATGCAAAATAAATAATTTATGTTTAAACTAAAGTCATTTTATAAACTACTTCATTTGAATTTATTTCCGAAAATTTTATTGTAGACAAGTAGTTAAAATTTAATAAATGAGTAAACTTGACACAATAATTAGAGCAGACGTTATGATAAAAATTAGATAACACCCAACGCTTTGCCTCATGCCACATAAGTCACACTTATGCTCAACTACACACACACACTCACACACTCATAAGTACTGCTTTCATATCCGTTCATATGTAAATTAGCTACTAATTACTGCAAAATGTAGAATAAATAAGGTAATCAATTATTTTGTGAATTTATTTGTCTATCAAAAGCGCATTTACGCATTTTCGGCTCATTGACTATGGCTGAATGAGTGTGTGTGTGTGTGTGTGTGAGCGATGGTTGTACAAGGGTGAGTGCACATTAAATGACTGCAAAGCTGGCTGGATGGCTGGCATAGCCGCACAGACAGTCGGACAGACACGCAGGCAGTCGGTTTGAGGCTCAAACAGTCTCAATACAACACAACTACACGCCTTAAATGTTGTAATTAAAATGCGGTAAATGTTGCGTACACACGCAGCACAATGCGCACACATTAACCAACACTCACACACATACACACACACACGCATAGATATTATACAAAGTTGCTGTATTATGGAGTCAAGTATTAGAATGTTTGTTATTGTACTTTGCGCCGCCATTAGGTAGCAATTGTGTGGTTTTTATGTTGGCCACAACAGATTTGTAGCAGCCACTGTTGTTGTTGTGGTTTTTTTAGAAGCTTAAGGTATAATTCCAATGAAATAAATTTTGATTTCTATAAAATTTCGTTTAAGTCATAAAATATCGTTTTAAAGTCATATTGGGGATTTTTTTAAATTCATATCACACATACGCCATGCTGGACGAAAACTTTACTTTGCTTTTATTTATTTTATTTCCTAGTTCTGCCTGAGTAAAGCTAGATTTATGCAAGTACACACACATAAGACACTTGCAATATGTTTGTCTGGCACGTAATCGGGCAACAATTGCTGCCTGAGGGCAGCACAACTCAGTGTTCAACTGTCGGCTCAAATGTCTGCCAGACGCCGTTGAAGAATAAAAATTTTGAATTCCATTAAAATGTCAGACTTTCACTTTTGCCAGCTTAAATTATTATGAATTATTGCTGCAATGTTGCCAGCAACGAAAATGCTAGAAGCAGCAGCGCCCTGACTTCGTTGCGAGTGTCAGTTCGTGTTGTGATGGCTGTGTGCGGCAAGCAGGACGCTGACTTCCTGTTGCCGGATGTAAAGGATAATTTAACTTTTAAGTATTTTCTTGGTGACATTTACACCTTTATGCATATAAATAAATTCATGAGCGCGCTGCGCAGCGCACGTGCTGTTCATGCCGAATTACGAGTACTGTCAGGTTTGGTGGGCGAGGCGGGAGCGGCAGCGGCAGCGAGTGGCGAGTTGCTAAGTATGGCAGCCAACGCTTGCTTAGTTCTCATGTCGGCAAGAAGCTGCGGGTGGCAGACACTGTTGCTAACAACCAGCGACTGTACGGATTCTGGGCGCGTGCTCCTGTATGGGTTTGTGTGTGTGTGTGTGTGTGTGTGCAAGTGCCTGACGCTGCCACAAATTAAGTCAAACACCACATGACTTCCAGGCGCAAATAAATAAGCAACACGAAGCTGCCGCAGCGGGTGGCAGCAGCAACGACTTACAACAGCTGTGTGCCCTAACTAGCAACAGCAACAGTATTGCAGCAGCAGTAGCAGCAGTTGCTTGTTAGCTGCTGCTGGTTTTTCTCGTTGCTGGCGTTGTTGCTGCGCTGCTTGAAGTGATTTTCGGGTGCAAGGTGGCTTGTGCGAAGTTTTAAATTGCGTGAATTTATTTTCGAGTGGCAATTGTTGAACTTTTAAGTGGCTGCTGTCGTTGCTGTCGCTGTCGCTGTTGCCGTCTCTGCTGTCGCTGGCACTCTGCACATCGCACAGATTTTCGCCCTGTCGCTGTCGCATTTTTTGCCGTGCGTCTCTCATAAATCTTTGACGCTTATTTATTTGCCACATTATTTATGGCATACTTTTAGGTGCGCTGCCGCACTTTGTAGGTGGCAACATTTCAATTAACCTTTCGTTTGTGTGCTGCGAATGAAAATGAAATTTTCCGCCACACTTCAAGCTCAAAATTTGCCACACATGTGAGATTGAGTTGCGCGCCTGTGTGTAGGCAACACTTTCGCCGCCAACTAGTAACATGGCGCAATACGACCAAAAAGTCTGCTTACTGGTGTTCATTTTCGATTTCGATTGTTGCAAAACTTTTGGCACATTTCGACACTAGTCACACACACACACACAAATGCACACGGTTGTGTTTTGGTAAAAATCAACATGTCTTTCGTTGCACGTTGGGCTGTCAGTTAGGTTGGCGGAAATTGCTTCTGAATTGAAACGAAACGAAATTTTAATGCACACTTCCGTCGTGGCAACGGCGACACTGCGAGTGCAGCAACAGACACGAGACCAGCAGCAGCAGCAGCAACGATTGCAGCATGAAAAAACCAACTAAATAAATAAATAAATAAGTAAACAGTCACAACATCAGCAATTCGATGACAGTTAAATGGTAATTCCGGTCTCACATGCGCTTGCAAGTTGTCGAACTGACTGACTGGCTGCTAGTCGTCTGTTGGTTGGATTGTTGGTTGGTAATCATTGACATTCGTCGCTGCAAATTGATTTCAATTTGGTTGCCTTCTGATGTTCTTTTTTTACAGAAGTTTCAAACTACTTAGTTGCATTAAGTTAATTCAAAGTTTTTTGCAGTTTTTTTTCTTTGCCGCATTTCACTTGAGACTTTGCAGTTTATTTGGCATGTTTTTGCTTTCATGATTGACTTGATTTTGATTTGTTTGCGCTTTCGTTTGGCGCACTCACATAACTGACGGTGGCATAGGGTTATGCAAGTGTGATAGAAAATATGGTTTTTGGGTTTTTTATTATTGCTTATAATTGCTTTAATTTTGAAAATTTAATATATTAATTGACAGTTGAACTTGAAAATCGATTATTTGTTAGTTTTTGATTTACAATTTCTATGCAATGGGTAAGAAAAAATTTCTTTGAAAAACATTTTGCACATCCAAGTAGAAAAAAAGGCCTTCTAGTTTTTTTTCGAATAGTTAATAAATAACAAAAATTGTTAATTCAAAAAATTTAATAAAATTGATGTATCACTTGGAACTGAAGGAAATTCAGAGAAATTGGTGCCAAAGAAACCCTGGAGTGCATTCTCTACTAGGGGCCCCGTTCTTTTTTGGGTTAGAAGAGATCTCTACTTAGGGGCCCCGTTCTTTTTGGGTTAGAAAAGATCTCTAAGCATGACATCAAGCCGCTGCTGAACTTCGCTAGGAACACCCGCATTCTCACCGATCACTTTTAAGGAGTTCCAACTGATATCTCTAGGGATGAAATAGAGTCTATGCGTGGCCTATTTGGCCAGCCAGTTTACCTAACCAAACCTATGAAACCTATCTATGTTGAATGTTTCTTTTCTATGCAGACATAGGAACCACTTCTAAGGTCGCATGACAATCACCTCAATCGGTATTAGAAAATTCAAGGTCGCATGATAAGAAATTAACTCATTTTATACTGACAGATTATTTTCTAGGACATAGATAGAACAACATTTAACCCTATCGACCCCAAAGTTGCCTGAGAGCAACTTGACCTATTTGTCACCTTATAGCAAAAGCTACAATTGATTTATGGGTTTCATTTAAGTAGGCAACAACAAATTAATATTGTTAGAAGTGAATTCAAAGCAAATTACAAACATTTTACTGTTATCCCCAAAATAATTTCCAATAATTTGCCGCGACACTCGTATCAGGGAAAGTTTGTGTTCTAATTGAAGTCTACGAATTGAGCGCGTTTGATCAAAACCCTGTTTCTTTAATAATGGTTAAATAAAATCAAAAAGTGATAATTTTGTATTTTTCCATAAATATGAAATAATTTTTTTGTAGTTAAAAAATATTGATACAAAATTTATTTAACCCGTTTTAAGCTAAAATTGTTCAAAAGTAAACTAGCTCTAGAACTCTAACAAAGAGGCGTGGCGCCTTCAAATGTCATGATTTAAATACCAAAAAGTAATATCGAGACACAGCGTAAAATTCGGGGTCGAAAGGGTTAAATAATGCTGAAAGGTTCCTTTCTATCTCAACATGAAAATCTCCCAGAGTCCCATGACAAGCTATCACTTGCTTTCATATTGAACACTGCTGAAAAGTTTTTTGATATCTCAGCAAAGGTAGAAAATCTAAGGTCGCATGATAAGCAATTATCTAATTTTATACTGACGGATTATTTTCTATTCGAAAATAGATAGAACAACATTTAAGGTTATAGGATAACAATCACCTGGTTCGGAATTGCTTAGGAAAGCTCCTAAGGTCTGTGAAAAGCAATCACCTGGCTCCATATTGGACACTGCCAGAAGATTCTTTTATATGAATTTAGGAGAAAATCGTCTAGATCCCATAATGAGCAATCACCACGTTCTGTATTTAACACTGCCGAAAGATCATTATCTATCTTGATATAGGTAGAAAGTCTAATAAGGTCACATTATATAGAATTACCTACCTTCCGTACTAAGTACTGCTGAAGAGTTCTCTTCTATATGAACATAGGTAGACCAACTTCTAAGGTGGCATGATAACAATCACCTTGTTCGGTACTGAAACTTGCTAAAAGCTCTTTTTCTATCTGGACTTGCTTAGGAAATCTTCTAAGATCTATGAAAAGCAATCACCATGTTCCGTATTGAACGCAGCTGAAAGATTATTTTTTATGAACGTAGGAGAAAATTTTCTCCAAGGTCCCATAATAAACAATAACTCCGTTCGGTATTGAACACTGTCGAAAGATTATTTTCTATCTGGACATAGGAAAAAAATCTTCTAAGGTTACATTATAAAGATTCATCTCCTTCCGTACTAAGTACTGTTGAAAAGTTCTCTTCTATCTGAACTTAAGTAGAAAATCTCCTAAGGTCATCTCCTAACAATCATTTCGCCCGGTATTGAACGCTGCTGAAGTGTTCTTTTCCATCTCGACAAAGGTAGAAAATCTTCTAATGTCTGTGAGAAGCAATCACTTCATTCTGTGATGAACAGTGCTGAAGGGTTCTTTTCTATCTCGTTCGGTATTGAATGCTGCTGAAAGATTATTTTCTATCTCGACAAAGGTAGAAAATCTTCTAAGGATGCATGATAAGCAATCACTTCATTTCGTAATGAACAGTGCTGAAGGGTTCTTTTCTATCTCGATATAGATAGAAATTTTTGGTTTCTAGGATAACGAAGCACAGATTAGACGGCAACGAAGTTCCCTTTCAGAACTATTGACTACTACCTCAAAGTCGACGTAGCAGTGAATTTGTCCATTTTTATTTCTGAGTTTTTTCTCTTCACTTGAAACCTTCTCTTCCTTCTTTCAATACACCTTAACAAACTAAAAGCCATAGCATATATACCGAGTTACAATCTATAACTCATTCAAACACTTCCATATATATGTACATATATACTGTACATATGTACTACATACAATATCCATTTACTGGCATGTGTGTCAGTGTCACTGGCACTCAGCGAAAACCCTCCGACGCTCATTAAAGCCATTTTAAATTAGTGCAATAAATCATAGTGACTTTCGTAAAGGGCGGTGTGTGAGTTAGGGGAGGGGGCGGGGGGGTGCAAAGCACTTTTAATTCTCTCTCTTGTTTAGCTAATTTTTTGCTACGTTCGCTACGTCGTTGTTGCTTGTGTGTTAATTCAGCGCCATTTGTAGCTGAAATGTTTACACAAAAGTCACAAAAGCTGTTCAGTAAAGTAAAACAAAAACAGCAAAAACAAAACAAAAATAGCATAAATAGGAGGAAATGTGGAAATGTGCATAGAAGTCAAGTCGCACGAGATATAAATATAAAAGCGACCAACAAAAAGCCAAAACGGCTATGGAGAGTGGAAAACGCTCGTTTATTTAATGCGCCGAAACATGCAAACCGGGTCGAGGCGAAGCGGAGCGGGGGTGCGCGTGTAGATGCAGCAGTTTGGCCAAAAGTAAGCGAGCGCCTCGTGTGTGCTGCAATGTTGCCATTTAATATTTTGGTTTTAATGTTTTTCAATTTTTCAGCTTTAATTTTTTTTTTAACTTATTGATTTGTCTTTGTTCATTTAAGTTTGCTTTAATTGCTCTGGTTTTTCTTAAAGTTGACTTTAAAGTATTTGCAAGTGCAATTTTAAATTCTGCTTGGCGCTTGCAGCCACAAAGCGTTAATGCTTAGTTATGAGCGCATTAAATTGGCGGCAGCGTTGTGCTTTTAGTGCAATCGGCATTTGTGCACTTTGCCACACACTTCACACATACAACGAGTGTGAGTGTGAGTATGAGTGTGTGTTGCGTTTGTGTGCGTGCGCTGCGGCTGCGGCACCGGCAGCGCCTTAATGTGTTTTAATATTAACCTTTATGGCTGGCGGCGTCGACTGCCGCAGCGACTTTTCACTTAATTTTCATTATTTCCTGTTTGCATTTTTGCCGTCGAGCAGCCGGTGAGTGTTTTTGCTGGCCGCTGTTTGATTCTTCTCTTTTTTACGTGCTGCTAATTATGGCTTCCATTTGTGGTCATGCCGACTGCTACACACACACACACACATACAAATACATAGAGAGACGCCATTTTACGTTACGGCATATCGCATTTGGACAGGTGTGTTGCTGGCTCGACTATTTGCCAACGTTGGCGTGATTTCGTGATTTCTAAACATTTGGCCCGGCCTTGCATGTCGTTCGCTTGGCATTCTATGTATTTATTTCTATTTCATTTTTTTTTCGCTCGAGTTTTTCTTACACCACACGCCACTTTAGATTTGTCAAAATTTGGTGTCATTTGCATTTTTCAATTTCATTCGTGGCCGTTGCTTTCGTTTCTGTTTTGGTAATTTTTCGCTGTCATTTGCATTAAGCTCGTTGTGGCCTCGTTGAAACGTAAAAGGCGTTGCGGCATTTGTTTTGTTTATCTCAAGTTGTGGCGCGCGCATAAAAATGTCGCTTATCAACGGAATAACTTCCGCATATCGCACACACACTTTAAGTGTTGTCCTTAATAAAGCCACACTATAAATATCAATTCATAATTCGCTGCCATGAAACGGTTGAAAGTCCTTCACATAGCTGGCTGGAACTTGGGTGGATGAGTGCGTGTGTGTTGTGTGTATGTGTGTGATTTACGTTTTTATGGCAACTAATCGGCTTAGCATTGATTGGTAAATATCGATAACATGCTGCTTTGTTATGTCAACAAATTGAGTCCTTTTCTGTGTGCATAGCTGAAGCAGAGAATCGCCGAATGCTGTGCTGTGTGTATATCGACGCACACTCACACACACACGCACATTTAAGTATTACAAATTATGACAACAAAATGGTTATTTTCTGGAGATATTTGTGAAAAACACAATGCTGAGTGTTGTCTGCATTGTTACATTGGCTTATAACAAAATAACAAATATGTTTATATGAATAGTTAAGTGTGGCCATACTTTATAATAATATGGAATTAGAATGTTAAGTTAATGTGGAAGCAAATATTGTTACTAAGTATATCGAAATTTTATGCAATTTTGTATAAGAATAGATTAAGTATTAGAAAAGGACAATAAATATTTAAATTAAGGCAAATAATTGCTAACAACATACAATTTGAATAGCTTAGGAATTAGGAAAAGTCAATAACATATGAAATAATTACCTATATGATTCTAGTGTCCGACCGAAACAACTTTTTTTGGGCGAAACCGAGTTTCGGTTTTTTTTTTTATTTTCGGCCGAAACCGAAACTTTCTAGTTAAAAACAAAAATCACCACATCAAGCATCCAAATCACAATTTTTCAACAAACGAATTTTACTTAAGGTAAATAAAGAACAAACATACCATAAATAAACAAAAACTTATTAATAAAAACAATTCATTCATTTTTAAAAACATAAACATAAAAAAGCACCCTTTCGTACCTTACTCGCTAATATTCAAAATTAAATAATTTTATATTATATGCTAAAAAAAGAAGTTTATTTACATTGGTGGCATCTAAATTCTCCTTCTCATCCTTTCACTATATATCTGCTCGGCTGCACTAAATAGCTGTTCACTCGCTACAAAATAAAATGTAAAACATATTCTAGAATGTTTCGGTTTCGGCCGGTCGGGCATTTTTTGGCCGAAACTGAAACCGAAACCGAAACCACTTTTTTGGGTCGAACCGAAACCAAAACCGAATATTCGGTCGGACACTATATGATTCCTTAAGTTAGATGGAGTTAGACGCCAGGTACATAGTGTTGCTCGCACGGAGGGAGTGCAGGCTCTTTCTGAGATGTGAACAAAGTGTGGAGAGCAGAGTGTGAGAGGAGCTTTGGAAACTCTTCTTTGCCTCTGCTCTGCGTTGTCAAGATTATAATTAGCTCCTTTAGGTATTGCGTTAAGTGAGGGTCTGCAGGGTACCTCCAAAATAAAGGCCTACTAAAGTTCTCTACAGAGGCTCGTATATTTGTAGATCCTATAGGTTACTCTTAACGTTAGGGATATGCTTAGGCCTTGGTACCATCCAGTGTGACCTTATCTAACCTAAGTCGGATTTTCCAAATTTCCAAATATCATGGAACGCTATCAACCCTATTCAGACAGCCAGCTAAATTGCTCAATTTAGCTCTCAATTGAACTCAATTTGTCATAGGTAGGTAGGTAGGTAGCAGCGACTGCGTGCTCTCTGAGCACACTCAAGTAGCACAATGTGCCGTTTTGTTGTCGCCTCCTCGACTGGGTCTTCCCTACGTGGGAGAAGATACTGGGCCTTAAAGCCAACCCGCATCGTCCAAATAGGACTTGATGCATTTTAGTCTTGTGTCGGACAGATCAGCTAGAGAGATAATCAGACTGTTCCCCAAGGAATTTAGTCTTTTAAAAGCCAAGGCAGGGCAGCCGCAGAGGAAGTGTTCGAGTGTTTCCCTCTCGTTGGTTTCCTGCAGCTTCTGCAAAAAGGGTTGTGGGGGATTCCCAGTCTGTCATACAAAATTCTCAATTTTGCTGTTTGCAATTAGCGCTAAATTGACTATTACGCATAACAATTGAGTAGCTTAGAGATGGAATTGAATGAACCAACCAAAAATTAATATATATTTGTGAACATCTTTATCTCGATAAAGAAAACCTGATGCAAATATTGAAAAGTCTAATTCATTACTTGAACATATAAATTTACTCAGATGCTCAGATTTTAGATTTATGTTTAAAATTCCAGGGAGTAAAGGCACTGGTGTTTCCGAAATCCTTACATTGCATTGCCTATACATATAATTATTTTAAAAAAATAATATTAATAACATAATAACATTTTGAACATGTATTCAATCAGCCTTCGAAAAAGTGAGGTTAGATTATAGTAATAGACTTTTTTTTCAAAAAAAGGTCACAAGGATTCAAATATAAATCTTAAGATCTTTCTGATGTTTCGTTAATATAGGAGCTCTGTTCTTCTCTGGATGAAGTCCCCAAACATGACATTAAGTCGCTGCTGAACCTTGCTAGGAGCACCCACATTCTTACCTACCAATTTTTACCCTTCGCTGCATGGCATTGCATATACGCAATGTTAACTTTTCATAGCTTTGGAAACTATTCTATTCACCATTTTACAGTCATTCATCCTTCAGTTGTGTCTTTTATTTTAAAACATTTGATTACTAACGGAATTTTGCGATTAACATTGAAAGTATTTGCAAAAGAACCGAAAAAACAGGTGTCTCGATTTGGTGAAATAATTTTGGTTATTGATGGCCATGGTGATATGGCGATCGTTGCTCAGCTGTTTAGTGTGTTGAATGACGAGTATTCGGTGACGCCTGACCTCTGTTCGACTCCTTGTAGTAGCCAACACTAAAATATTGATAAAACCTACTTTCATTTCGGCGGTAACGTTCTCATCAGGATACGGAAAATGTCCGCAAAACTTCTTTCATCGATACAGAAATTTAACAAAATTTCATTTTTACCATCAGAACTTAACAAGCAACAAGAATTATATGGCAAAAATGTTTTTTCTTCACGGAAATTAAATCATGCAACGAAGGGTTAATTATTTATTTCGACCAGCAACACAATGGAGCTCAAAGTGGCACCGCCAGGGACCCAACAGTAACTATGCATGGCCAGTCAGCTTATCTAACTTAACTTAAGTTGATGTAGAAAGTTGAAGCTTGAATTAGTTGTAAATAGTTACAACAAATCAAAAATTTAAAAAAGTTTAAATTACTTAAAATATTAAAAACAAATACAAGGATGGTCTGAAAAGTTTCCAACCTAACAAAGATACAATGTATTTTTCTTCAAATTTATTGTTAGGTTCCTACAAAGACTCCTTGTAAGTCTACACACTTCTCACGGCTGTGCACTTACTGCACTTAAATTGCACTAAAAGATCCTTGCAAATGTTCGTTCGAATACGTTTTTGGTCTAACGCAATCAAATGTGGCAACCCAACTCGCGAATAGTTTTCCTATGTCTATATCTTGTTTCAATATGTGACAAACTCATACTTTCAACATATTCATAGCGTCTGCTATATCTCATACTTTAAGATCGAAACCGAAATTTTAATGAGGACCATTCAAAAGAGGCTCAAACGGATTCTCTACTTTTTGTTGACACTTCCGTCTTTATGTTTGATCATTTATTTATTTATTTGTTTATTTATTTATTTGTTTATTTATTTGTTTATTTAATTATTTATTCATTTATTTTTTTGGTTATTTATTTTTTTATTTATTGATTTATTTACTTATTTATTTATTTATTTATTTATTAATTTTGTTATTTATTTATTTATATTTTTATTACCTATTATTTTTATTCTTAACTTGTTTAATTTATTTTATTTTTATTTTTCATATTATTTTACTCTCAATTAATATATATTTAAAATCGCTTGTATTATCGATCTTGTTCATGTATACTAACAAAATGATTTTTAATAATCAATTAAGAACTTTTACTACAAGTAATAATAACAACAAATAAATAAACACGCCTGAAATTTCCACAATTTCCCAAAGCGTTCTTCGCTCTGCTTTATGAAACATTAACTAAACCTACTGAAATATAAAACCGTCCAAAATCAAAAACCATACGCAAGACATGAGCTTTAATGTTAATTTAATTAAGCAAATACTTGGCTCAATTAGCACAAGCAACAACAACAACAACAGCAATAAAATGCGGCATGACAAAATGTGTTTGACACTGAGCCAATGCTCGAGCACAAGTTGAATGGCTTCCTTAAACGTACGCAGCAAAACAATACGCAATATTAAATTTCAAATACCACCAGAACACTTGTCACGCTCTGTTTACAGCACCCACACACACACACACACACACATACAAAGACTTGCAATGCAGATGCGACATTTGTGTGCGGTGGGTTTGTGCGCACGAAAGACGATGCCAAGAATGCCGTACAAACTAATTACGTATGCAAAAAATGTAATGGTAACATAAAAAATAAATACTACCCCTGCCAGGAGTGGCCCACACACGTACGCGCCGAATGTCAATGCAGAGAGCGCGCAGCGAGCGAGCACATTGCGAATGATTTATAACTTTGGCAGCGCACAAACAACGCAAAGCATATTTCGAATACAATTTAAACGAATTGCTGCGCGTACTAACAAAAAAATAAAAATAAATAAAAGGCAACAATAACAACAACAAAATCAGCAGAAGCAATAGCAATAGGAACACAAATACCAATACAACAAATACGCATAGCAAATGGCAAATCGCAATACAATGCCACACACATCTCCTTCTCATATTTGGCATAGATGCTGTGTACACGTGCCTATGTGTGTGTGTGTGGGTGTGTGATGACTACTGGGCCAGCACGACGCAGCACGGCAAGGCTCGGCTGGCCAGGCTGGTAGGGAAGCGAGCGAGCGAGCGGCGCCGTTGCGCGTGTTGCATATCAATTCGAATTGAAATTGAAATTCTTCACCGTTTGAGGCTACACGCGTAAGCATATTTCTCCTCTGTCTCTGGCCCTGCTGCGACGTGTTTGCTGCGGCGGATTAAGTGCCTGGTGGTTGATATGCGAAGAACAGAACGAACGCATCGAAAAAGCGGCCAGAGAAAAGATGCAAATTAAATGGGAAAAGCATAATGGGAAAGCACACCTTGGTGACAGTTCCTTTCGAAGTATATATAAACTTTTTTGTGGGCGGCGCTTTGGGGCGGCGCTCAGGCAATTGGAATGAACCCAATGCGTTCGTAGACTGTCTTTAAAAATTCCAACTTTTTACTCTTTCGTAGAAAAATTTTTGTTTGACAGTAGTGTTAAGTGTAGTAAATTTTGATTAAAGTTGGTGTGTGTTGTAAATTAAATTTGAAAGGCATTACACTGCAAGGCAACTGCACTGAAAATAAAAATGAACACAAACTAGGAGAATATTTCCTCACATTACTGGCACTTAAGTGAAACACATAAAGCTCAAATCTACTCTTTCAAGCAAAAGAAAAATTTGTAATTTTGTTGCAACCAACAAAGATTAGCATTCAGCACTTAGACCACAGTATGACCATTGTATAATATACTAGCAGGGTCCCGCGTCTTTGTACGTCAATGGGGTCAATAAATCAAGGTCTTCTTAACCCTTATTGGTTTTGCAAATTTTTATGAAAAAATACTTATCTTATTTTTTCTCATTTAAAGAGCTTTCATCATATTCGATGTCAATTGGCGCATTAATACAAACTCTTAACCTATCGTTGACCCCGTCAGATTTTTATTTTTTAAAAAATAAAAAACACGTGTCGAATTATTTCTCACCAAGAGTAAAAATGCCCATAAAATCTTGTTTCTTGTTGACCCCGTCGGATTTCGATTTTCGAAAAATGGAAAAACACGTGTCGAATTATTTTTCATTAAGTCAACCCGTCTTAACCCGTCGTTGATCCCCTCAGATTTTGATTTTCGAAAAAGTGAACAACACGTGTCAAATTATTAAGTGCTTTCACCAAGTTTAAAGTCAAAAGGCCCATAAAATCTTTTTTCCCCATACACAATTTTAACCCATTGTTAACCCCGTCAGATTTCGATTTTCAAAAGAGTGAAAAACACGTGTCAAGTTATTTCTCTCCAAGAGTACTTTCACCAAGTTTGAATAGGTCTATTAATTCATTTTTTTCTGAGTTTCTCCATACAAACTCTTAACCCGTCATTGAACCCGTCAAAATTCAATTTTCGAAAAAATTAAAAACACGTATGGAATTATTTCACATGTTAAGTGCTTTCACTAAGTTTGAAGACAAAAGGTCCATCAAATTTTTTTCTCCATACACGTTTTTTCTCCAAAAAAGACGTATCGAATTATTTCACAAGTCACCAAGTTTGAAGTCAAAAGGCGTAAGAAACCATGTTTCTTCAAACAAACTTTTAAGTTTTGATTTTCAAAAAAGTTAAAAAAAAAAAGTATCAAATTATTTTTGATTTCAAGTCTTTTCACCAACTTTGAAGTCGATTCGTTCAGTTTTTTTCGTAGTCTTTCCGTATATGAACCTTAATCCTTGATTCAAAATTAAAAAAAACAAGAATCAAATTTTTTTTGAATTCCAGTGTTTTCACCAACTTTGAAGTCGATAGGCCAATCGGTTCAATGTTTTTTCGTAGTCTTTCCGTATATGAAACTTAACCCTTGGTTCACCTCGTTAAATTTTGATTAAATTTAATTAATTTTAATTAATTAATTAATAATACATTCATTTAAATTTGTTGAAGAAATTAATTTTAGTTAATTAAATTTAATCAAATTTATTGATGTGAACCTAGGTGATTTTTTTATTAATTAATTAATTTAAATTAATTAATTAATAATAAATTCATTAAATTTTCTGGAATAAATTAATTTTAACGAATGAATTAATAATAAATTAATTTAAATAAATTAATTTTAATTAATTAATTAATAATAAATTAGTTTTAATTTCGAATAATTAAAAAATACGAATATAAAATTATTTTGATTTGGAGTATTTTTACCAAGTTTGAAATCAATAGACCCATTAAATCGCGTTTCTTCGTACAACACCTCAACCCATGTTTTGCCCTTTTAGACCCCGAATTAAAAAAACAATCCCGTCTTAGCGAAGGTTAATTTTTCAAGACGTACCTACAGTTTAAATTTCATGTTTGTAGCTTCAACGTTTTGGGTTGTGCGATAATGAATCAGTCAGTCAGTCAGTCAGGACAAACAATTATATATATAGAGATTAACATCTCTGATTAAATCTCTGCCGAATCGGCTATTCAAATTAGAATTTCATTAACCACTCAACTCAAAACTTTTTCTATTTATTCATCAACAAACTGTTGTGCAATTATTCACAGTGTAGCTGAAAGTATTTTTTGTAAAAGTATTTAGCTGCACACATTACCGCACCGCAACAGCAAACCACAACAATGCGAGAATCTCAGCGCAGCCATAATATTAATTTGAATTAGAATCTACAAATAGCACAACACTCCATCCACCGCCCCGACACATAGTGCACACCTCAAAAACCATACCTCACCACACGCTCGCGCTGGGTTTGACTCCAATTCAACGCAGCAACCAGCTCAAAGCCAACAACAAACACATCCGATAACCCAACAAAATTCACACCAAAGTGGAAGCAAATTGCGCAGCACAAACCTCGACAACCACAGCCACACGACAAACCCTTTCTTCCTCTGTCTCATCAGCAAACCACACCCACCCGTTCCTCCGTCCCCCCCACACTTAAAAACAAACAGCTATGGCAGGCAATGCCAAAAATTACCAACAACAACAAACTCCATTATAATTTCATAAAACTGCACAGGACAAACGAACGTTTCGGTAATTTATCTATGGCAAAATATGTTTTATGATAGTTGGCAACCCTTGGCGCTGGCAGTATTCAGTTTGGCGTTTTCAGTTATTTGTTATTTTTTGGTAACAAGACAACAACAATGTGGCTGGTGGTGCACATGTGCGAACGTTTGCAACCGACAGACAGACGCACATTGTGACATGTAGTGAAAGCGAAACAATTTGTCAAAATAAATACAAAACAGCAACAAATATGATAAATCTACAAAATCTACAAAATACTTGGCTGGGTCGAGTAGAAGCAGCAGCAACACATTTGCAGGCATGCATGAGTGATTGTATGTGTGTGTGTGTGTGTTTGTATATGTGCACGTGTGTGTCTGGCGCAGTGGCTTTAAAAACTCTAAAACCCCTCACAACGTGCTTGGCAAACCCTCGCCCCAGTCTCAGTCTCACACTTTCCATTCATTCTTGCACTCCTCACAGCACAGCCGGCACCACGCACCGCACCGCGCTCACACCCCTCAACCTAATTAAAATGATAAACTACTTTTACTACCGCACACAACAACAATCACAGCAATAATAACAAGAACAACAAAGTCAAACAAACGAAAGCAAATTTGTTCCATACAAAGAGAAAGGCAGACCAATTTCGCCTTTCCAGCACCAAAAACTGTGATTTCTGTTGAAGTTTGTTGCCACTGTGGCAGACTTGATTTGAAAATTGTTGCTTATATGTGTGGTTCATATCTACATTTGCATACAATTTTGTTCGGTATAGTTGTGTGTTTTTGTAGATGTAGTTGTGTGCCTGCAGCGACATTCATCGTCCAAAGCATCAAAGTCTGCCGGCTTAGCGACGTTCTAATTGTTAAATGAATGACACTACTCATTTGCTGAAACTGTCACTGTCAACGTCAGTTGTAGCGAGCGAAAAGGGACAGTGGAATCGCAACTCTCCACCTGACAGTTATGTCATTTATTGTGCCATAAGCGGAGTCTTTAAAGAAATGAATAGTTTACCTTTTGCTTGCTGGAATTGCAGTTGTGCCTTCACCTGCCTCAAGCCTCGAAACATAGACAACGGCAGCGAAACGACTGCATCTGTCAAAACATAGAATCAGAACGTTCGTACGGAGATGATTATTTTGACGACTTCACTGCTGCGCGACCATCGACCGCAGTTGTCGCTGTCGCCAAATATGGAGCTATTCTCTATTTCGTAGGCGACCAAAACCAATGCAATTGGCATCACTATTTCAAAACACAAATTTTTAATGGAATCTTTCTTATTTATTCGAAATGCTTTGAAAAAATTACAATTTCTTATTATTTTACTATTTCTAAAAATTATTACACATTGTCATTTGTTTTTAATTGATTGTAAAACGATAAAATTAATATAGATGAATGCTTAATAAAGGAAGTGAGCAAGCACTTTAAAATTTGTGTTTAGGAGCTCAAAAATATGATTATGATGAGGTTCATTTTAATCATGTAATTGGCTACACGACGATAGTCGAAGCCGATGCCATTTTGAAGTTGTGTGGCCGTGTCGCTGTCGTCTTGAATGTGTTCAGACCATCAAGCAAGAGCAAATAAGAGAGTTTTATGTGGTTTGGTTAATGTGCCGCACAATTTTATTTGGTTTCATCTAAAATTTGTGCTATGATCGCAGTGAAACCGTAGCGAAGAAAGCGCTTGAAGGATCTTTATGAAGGATCTTTTGTACTATCAACAGAGTTTCCTAAGACATAATCTGGTCACTGAGAGCTTTAAATATGTATTCTTCAGTGTTTGTGTTTGATCAATCATCATAAATCATTTCCTCTTTCTTGATCATTTGAGAGAACCACAGATTTGCGTTGATCAAGTATGATTGGAGACGCAACAGTTCTTTCAGGAGTTAATACATAAAATTTAAGTAGAGATGGAGAATTGCGCTTCGACAACTCCCTTTCGCTTTTAACTCCACCAACGACAGCTAATGTTGATGTTAAAAAAATTATTATAAAAAAATTATCCAGTAAAAATTAGTAAACAAAATATGGAGAGTTGGTGTTGACAGTAGGTCTGTTTGGAAACTTTTTCAGAAAAAATATCCTGTAAATTTCAGTAAATCAAATCTGGAGAGTAAGCCAGTTTACGCTCTCAGAAATGAAATTATCCAAATAAGTAAACAAACCAAACATTTCAAAAACTTACAAGTTTAGACCAGTGGGACTTGGAACATTCACAATATACAGAAAAAAGAATGTTAACCCTTTCGCTATTTTGTTGCCATATGGCAACATGCTACTTTGTGGACGTCTGCGACCTCTATGGTTGCAAGAATACATTTTTTTGTTGGTCTTTAAAATAGTTTGAAGTTTTAGGAAAAATACGAAATTAATAAACTGAATATTTAAGTATAAAGAAGAGAAGTATACACTTTTTTTAATGTTATATCTTGACATAGTAAAGGAAGAAGAAGCAGAAAAAATTAGAGAATTTTTTAATTTGACGTTTTCTTTCAATTTAGATACTTTTTTTTTAATTACAGGGTCCGAGTATAAAAATTACAAAATTTCGTATGCAATGTTGCTAATATAACCATAGAAGCCTAAGACGTAAAATTAAAAATTTTAACTTTCCCCACTAAAAACCTGTAGCGAAAGGGTTAACAGGAGAGTTAAAGAAAGAAACAGCCGATTTCGACCATATGACATTCAATCATATGTTTTGCTTGTTCTTTTTCTTACTGGCTTAAAGTAACTGGCAAAAATTTCTCCAGTAAAAACTTGCAAGTACTCACGAAATGAACTGTCACTTAATGCTCTCAGTTGCTCTCTCTTTGCAAGAGATTTGGCGGACACAAATGACATCCAATAAAAAATTGTAAAAATTTGTAAAAATTTCTACAAATTCGTGCAAATTAGTCATTCCCAAACAGACATAGTGACAGTTTCAATTAATAAGTAATCTCAACCATTTAAGACTTCAAATGACGAACCAACCTTCTTCTGGTCGCTACCAAAGTAAAAATACTCGGCCACTTCAAAGGCCAACATTTTCAACTCAAGTGTGATCTTTGAATCGGTTTCATATTTTTATGCACAACAACAATATTTGCCAAGCAAATGCACAACAACATCAACAACACAATTGCCGCCTCCTTTTTGTTTGCCTTTCAGCTTCAACCCCAAAATAACCAGGTTTACCGTTTTAATGCGTCACGTGCAATTTTCTTTCGTATATATAAAATTGTTTTTGTTGTTGTAGTCACTTGACGGCATATTTTGCGCACTTTTGGGCATATTTTGGCGTCTTTTAAACGTCCCCAATGTGCGCGGCACGGATTGGAAAAGTTCACCTATTTGTTTGCTTCTTTTTTGGGAATTTTTTACTGCCAAAACATTGATGATTATTTGGTCTCTGGCTGCGTGACGTACACACACACATACATATACACATATACGCACGCACACATTTGCCAGTGTTGCGCATTTTAATAGACAAATAAGGACTCTAATGTTAACCTTAAAAGTTTTATTTGTCAATTTACGAGCAATAATAAAGTTTGCTATGCAAAATAAAACACAACAACAACAATATTAAGGAAAACAAAATCATGAACGAAAACAACGGCCAGTGGTGCAAAAGGTGTAGGCACTCGACTGTGCCTCAGCTGCAAATGTGAAAAGTTATAAGCGTGTGCCCCATGGCGATGACAGCAACAAAATCAACAATAACAACAACAACAATAACAAAACATTCCTGTTAAGCGGCAGAAACTGAAAAAAACAAACGCGCAAAAGTGAAAGGCAACAAGAAAAACAAGACACTAAAAGCAGGAGAACACAAAAAAAGGAAAATCACATTTGGCCAAATTACAACGCGCCAGTCAACGCATTCGACTGCTCGGTACGCAGTCAAGCACACATGTGCACCTACAGAGTTGTCAAAGGTTTTCACTCGGTTCAAGTGCGATTTGCCCAATTTTCCAACCTCGTAAACCCTTTTCGGGCTCGACAATACTTGCGACACTCTAATCCTCTACGACTGTACAACGATACTGACACATGAACGTATGTATGTATGTATGTACTGCCTCGTACGTGCTGGCAAGGTGTGCTTACCTCATGTCCTTTTTACTCACTTTAAGCCAAACTTTATCACTGCCAGAAAAAATCCCAAAAAGCAAAGAGAAAAAAACACACAAAATGGAGAAAATTTAAGTTTTTACTGCGAGATTACTTGCCGTGAGCTGCATTGGGCTCGTCACAGCCTATTGCCCTCCCACTCACTACGTAAATGTTCCGGTTACCAACTGCAACGACAGTCCCTTTTTTTACTACTTTTTTATTGCCATTTTACTTAAAGCCAAATGTGCCACTTTGCTTGCCAGCCAACTGCCGGCCGGGGTTGTGTGCTCATAGCGCGCGGGCTGAGGGCAGGCGGCCGGTTGTCATCATTGCATATGTTTCAGCTGTTACCGCAGTGAAGATGCTTTGACGTATTAACTTTATGTCAACTCTGTGCTGACAATTGCAGGTGAGTTGCATACGAAACAAGCGCTTACAATGTTGCCAGTTGCTGGTAATGTTGTTGCGTCAATGTGTCGATGCCAATCGATTTGCCGTTTTATGGTAGTTAAGAGGCAGCTTAGGCTTTCAGTGGCTATGGATAAAGAGACATAAAACCCTACTATATGGTGGCTTACTAGAAAGAATGACATAAAAGTGCATTTAAGACTCAGATTTGTAAAATTAGCTGGCGTTTTTCATACACATTGTTGCCTTTTTTTATAGCGCAAGTAATGATTGCCGCCATGAACTCAATACACCGTGCGACAGCATTTTTCACACCGGGAAAAATCCATATGTGCGTGAAACTAGAGACCAAATATAGTAATACTGCGTACTCAGTTTTTTATTTCTACATCCTTTGTCCTTTTCAAAGGACTTCAAAATTTTGAAGGGGATACAAAATAAAAAAAATATAAAAAATACTTAACCTCGTTAGAATATGGCGATATGTATACCAACTGAAAGAGGAAAGGCTCAAGAATTTAAATAAAATTAATTTTGTATCTATTTGCAAAAAAAGGATATGAAAAAGGTCCTTTGAAAATTGTAATCCTTTATATCCTTGAAAATTTACATCGAATTTTCTTGAAAAGTAAGTAAGTTAAAACCCCCAAATCTCCCTGATCACGTGTCAAAATTTCATTACTCTAACTTTATTAGTTCGAAAGTTATTAAAAAAAAGGCGGAAGCTGCAATTCTAATGAAGTACAAAAATTCTAATTTATTTGAGTATCAGTATTTTAAATAATAAAAAGATACAAAATCAATGAAGCGAGAATAATGAAATTTTGACACGTGATCAAGGAGATTCGGGGTTTTAACATACTTACTTTTCAAGAAAATAAAGAATATAAAGGATTAAAATTTTCAAAGGACCTTTTTCATATCCTTTTTTTACAAATTGATACAAAATTAATTTTATTTAAATTCTTGAGCCTTTCCTCATTCATTTGATATAGGTACATATCGCCATATTCTAACGAGGTTAAGTATTTTTTATATTTTTTTTATTATGTATCCCCTTCAAAATTTTGAAGTCCTGTCAAATGGTCAAAGGATGTGGAAATAAAAAACTGAGTACGTAGTACTACTATGTTTGGTCTCTAGTTTCACGCCGATATGGATTTTTTCCGGTGTGAAACATTTTTTTAATTTTTGTCGCACGGTGATATTTGTTGAAAATTATGTTGCATGATGTGGCACAAACTAGAAGCTCATAGAAAATTGAAAAATATCTCTTACTTCATTTGATTGAGTTACCACTGTAGATCGGTCTTGGACGAAGCCAAAAAGGGGGTTCAGTTAATTTTTTCTTGTGATTGGAGATTACATTCGTTGAGGAAAAAATAACAAACTTTGCTAGAAGTGAGTATTCTAGATGCTCGGATAGAGGAGAATATTAGATTGTTTATCAGAATCAAGGCAGCTATCTTTTCTAGAAGAGAGTATAGCCACTAGAACAGAAAATAATGCTAGAAGATATGTTTTTCTTCGGCGCTTCAATCACATAAAAAAATTAACTTACATCCGATTTTGGATTCATTCTTCAGCGAGTTCTAGGCTAGACTAGAATAGAATACTAAAATACTAGGATACTAAAATACTAGGATACTAAAATACTTTCTTCTATCAGAACATAATACTCTCTTCTACTATCTTAGATCGAAGGCTCTTCAATGGTTGGTTCGTTGAAAGTCGATATTCCCCGACATTCAGCTGTGAATATCTAAAGCTTTTAGTAGTTGGGATCTCATCAAATCAATTATATAGAGTATTCCTACTGCTATCTATCGCATTTAAGCTACTTTCAACCAAAGAAAAATAATCGTTGAGATTGTTGATATTTTTTGCTTTAACCAAAGACTATAGAATACTATTTTAACATCTTTTACTATTTTTTATACTCACTTTTATCTTAACTATACTCACTTCGCTTCAACAATGGGGTCCAATCAGTAATTAAAGGTACATAGAGGCAGTAGGTGGTAGAGCTGGGAAACTATCGATAGCCAGCCCATTCGATATTTTTAATAGTTTGACCAAAAAAATCAATACTATCGATATTATTGAAAAATATTTATATTGAAAGCTTTTACCAAGACCCTCTATTTTGATACGTATGCCTGTTGTTCGATATTAAGAGTTTTATAAGAGTGCACGGCAGCCGCCGTGGCTCAGTTGGTTAGTGCGTTGGACCGCGAGTCGAAGGCAGCGACCCAGGTTCAAATACTGCCTGTAATAACACCTAAAAAAAATAACGGGAAAACTCGTTTTCTCTTTCGGTGGCTGTCCTCTCAGCTGGAAATCGCAAACCTCTGAGAGTAAAAATTGCTTATGAAAGAGCTCCCAACCTGCCGTTCGGAACCGGCATAAAACTGTAGGTCCCTTCCACCCGCGTACAAATTCACACGCACAACACGGGTGGTTGCGGGAAGCTAGGCCTTAGCGTCGCGTAAGCGGGCTGTCGTGCCAGTCAATTATTATTATTATTATTATTATAAGAGTGCTTGGAGAATACCACGCCCCTCTACCAATGCCTATGCAATTTTCCTGTTTCAATGCTATGAGACTTGTAGTTCCGAAAGTATTTCATAATAAAAATTATATAATTAAAAGGGCGTGGCCATGCCCGAAGTTTGGTCTGGAGTCTGCTATGTGGAAACTATTCAATTAATATTTGAAAATGAAAATTAATTAAATTAAAATTAATTAATTAAAATTAAATATTTGATAAATTACTATTTGTGGATAGAAATACGTAAATATAAATTTCGTAAATGTCAAACTTTTAACCAAATTACGAACACAAATTTAATGACATTTGGACTGCCATTCTCGAAATAAAGCGTAGTTCAAATTCCAAATCTTAAATGGTCCACCCTGTAAAAATACATAGATTTGGTTGGTCAGTAAAGTGAGCTGGGGGAGCTCAGCACCCCAAAGACAGTTTCTAAGCTTAAAGTTCGAACAAAGTATTGGAGTCTGGTATGTGGGAACTTTGGGATCATTACATAGTATAATCTACATATGTATGTAATTTATGTAATCTATCTATCTATCACACTGCAACAAAATATCGAAACTTTGCAAACATGAGAGGCGTCCGATGCAGTGATCCATGTTTGGGCAAGAAAGTTGTTCTTTCGCGACAATGCCAGACTCCGGTCGGCCGATTGTGTAAAATTTAAATCGTTTAAAAAAGCCCAAATAAATTGGCACGCAGACCCAAAAAGAAGAATAACAAGAAGAGTAGAAAAATTAGAGTCAGCAATAGAAAATTGGGGTTCTTTATTGGTTTCCTCTAAAAGATGCGACTCTAGCTTGTGGCTTTTCCTTGTGAGCAACCAGAGAGTGTGAATGCGCAGCAGCACATGGACAGAGTTCATAGGTCAGGTGCACCAATGTTAATTAGCTAATGTCAGAAGTAGCTATTGAAGCATTGCCTGAACCTTTTTGTTGGCAAACAATTTATGAACAGTCTGCCTTGTTTACTCTCAACAATTTGCCAACCAATCTCAACCCAATTCGCCTATCGACACTAAATGCCATTTTCATAGCAAACCGCTCAGCTCGAACGTTGGAACGCCGCACGCGTAACTCATTGCCAGCCAAAGGTAAACAACCCGTACGCACCACTGAATTATTGTAGCTGTCAAATTTTATAATTAACACTTGCGGCGAAACCTTGGCGCAGTCGACACACACTCACACACACACAATCACGAGTTCACATTGCAGCATTGGTATCGCCAAAAAGTTACCCTACAAGAACAGTGACGGTCATTTGACCGGTCATATGACCGACATGCCTGACCGAAGTTTTGGTCAGCTCTCCGAACAAAGTTTCTATCATTTTTGTACAGGCGGTGTGAAAAAACTGATAGAAACTCTCGTGTACGTGTGATAAGAAGAAGCATCTGCTGACAAGAACTCGCATCGGAGTTAATATATTTATTAAGAGCCGGAGGCTGCCGTAGCTACGTAGCTCAGCTGGCTAATGCGTGCGGCCGCGAGTCAAATGCGACGCGCGAATCCAAGTTCAATACTGGATTGCGGCGTTAACACCGAAAAAAAAAGAAAAACAACTTTTTTTTCAATTTTTCTTTCGGCGGCTGTCCTCTCAGCAGGAAATGGCAAACCTCTGAGAGTAACATTGCCTATGTCTCGTAATCGGGCTGAAATGCTGATGCAAATATCGGTCACAATGTGATGTATAAATCGGTCGTTCATGACCAATACTCAATATTGAAAAAATTCAGGTTTTTATTGAAATTTTTTGGAAAAACCGTTTGCTTTTACTTCTGCCTGAATTTATTTTAAATTAATTTAAATGAAATAATATAAAAAAAAAATTGAATTTAAAAAAATTCATTTGCGGTCCTGCTTGGACGATCCCATATTGTCGCAATCGAAGGCGTTTGCTTAGCATCATTAGCTTCGGTACTTGCTATGGCCCAATATTGAAGCTACTGAAAGTGCAGAATTATTTAAATATTCAAATAATATTATTTGAAGTAAATTTTAATTCGAATTCTTACCTTCATCCGTTTTTCCTTTTTTTTCGGTGTCAACGCAATCCAGTATTGAACTTGGATTCGCGCGTCGCATTTGACTCGCGGCCGCACGCATTAGCCAGCTGAGCTACGTAGCTACGGCAGCCTCCGGCTTTTAATAAATATATTAACTCCGATGCGAGTTCTTGTCAGCAGATGCTTCTTCTTCTTACACATGCGTGTATAAGCGATCATCTCAGCAGGTCAATTTCAAAGCACTCTGATGACAAGTTCACAATGCTTGCTGACAAGTTCACAATGGGCCAAATTTCATGCGAATGTATTGGTAAATTGAAAAAATGTTATGAATGTAGTGGAGTTTCGGTCAGCCACGTCTTGTAGGGTACTCATCGTTGCGATCAGTTGCCGATAAGTTCGTTTGCCGATAATTGATGTGTTGCATTGGCAGCGCTGCGCGTCGGAATTTCGCATTTGAAAAATGCCAAACTGCAGCGCGCAACAATTAATAGGAATGTCACCGCAACAATTGTCGCGCCGTCATGCACACAACCAAAGCGGCTCACAGTGTCAATGGCTCAACGGCGGCCACTGTTCGCTCAACTATTCAACTACAGCAGACGGCCAGACATATGTTTTATTTGTTGTTTCATTTGCTTAATACCGATAATGTTTTTTGTTGTTATTTGCTATGCAATCGAATGCAATTTTTAGTGCTTGCAAATTTGTGGGTGTGGATGCAGATTGTTTGTTATTGTTGTTGTTGTCGGCTTAGTGCGTTGCACACTTGGTCGTCGCAGCAATGTGACAAAAATTTATGGGACCCTCGAGTGCATATTTTATTGGCCCGGACAGGCCAGTGGGGCAGCGTGGCCTGCAATGTCGGCTGTTGGCTGCTGGTTGCTTGCGGTCAGTTCGTAGACTTGTATTATATATTTTACACAATATGCCATCGTGCTGTATGTGTGAATTATTTATGTGTTTTACAACGGTATGACGGTCTATTTATTTCGGTGCTTCTTTCTGTTTGGCCGTGGGTTGGTTTGTTGTTTTTGAAAATCATTGGTATTGGAGGCCCAAGTTTTCACTTTGTTACAGGGCCTGAAATGCCTAGAAGAAGGCGTGGCGAGTATGGAAATGTATGTATATGTACCTATAAATATAGTATTTTTCGTTTATAACGAACCCGTTTAAAACGAACTTCCGCCTACAACGAACCAATTTTAAAAGTACGCGCTTTATTTTTTCGCTAATTATGAATCCGTTTAAAGCGAACATTCGTTTAAAACGAACCATTTGGCCAGTCCCTCGAAGCGAAAAATACTGTATATGTAAACAAGGTGACCTAATACAGGGTGGCGCAGAAGTCGTCACCCAGCGTTCTTTGGTTCTAATTTGATTATGAATGAATAAATGTATGAATGAATGAATAAATGAATAAATGAATGAATGAATGAATGAATGAATAAATGAATGAGTGAATTAATGAATGAGTGAATAAATGAATGAGTGAATGAATATCAAAGCAATATTTCCTTTTACCGCCATTTGTAAAATGAATGAATGAATGAGTGAATGAATGAGTGAATGAATGAATGAATGAATGGTTGAATGAATGATTTAATGAATGAATCAGTAAATGAATATGAAAGCAAAATTTACTTTTGTCGTCATTTGAAAAAATGAATGAATAAATGAATAACTGAATGAATGAATGAATGAATGAGTGTATGAATAAATGAATGAATGAGTGAATGAATGTCAAAGCAAAATTTACTTTTACCGCCATTTGCAAAAGTTATAGCATCTGCCGATAAGATAATAACTTTTGTGCCACCCTGTAGTATAGGGTGTCCCAATAAAAAAGTACGATTTATTAAAAAAAAACACATATTGAGTGAGTAATATTTTTAGTGTTGTAAAGTAGACATGTTCCTCTTAAATATGAAATAAATAATACAGAAAATGGTCACCCAGCTCTGATTACAGATCCCTGCTTGTTTCATGAGATTAACGACGCAATTTTAAGAAAGATATGGCTTAAGCTCTCCGATGAGGTCTTAGATTTTGGACTAGAATATGATTTTTTTGGGGTTAAATCACATAGAGCAGAATAACATAGACATAAAACCCCAAAGAATGAAATTCCATGGTTTTGGTGGCCAGTTTACATCGGAATTATTTATGATCACAGCTGGAAATCGTTGCTCCAATGAATCGATTGTTTCATGCTTGGTTTGGCAAACACAGTTCTGCTTAAACTATATGTCATCCAGATTCATTCTATACAGTTAGGGCAGCAAGAACCACGTTATCATGTTCCTGTAACGAAGGTCATTCACAGTCATGAAAATTTATTGGGTTATCCCATGCTTCCTTTTATATTTCGATCCTTGGTACCCATGATGGACGAATGAGTCTAGGCTATCTGGTAAATGATGACTTCTGTAGGAGCTAGCGAAGATATGAGGAGGAGGACCATTGTAAGTTGTGCAGGAATCACATTGGTTTCTTCTAATCATAGAATCTTGCCGACATCTCAAATATAGACATAAATGCCTTAATAAGCCTCATTATAGTTCAAATTTCTACTAAAACTAAGTTCTCAGGTATCACAACGGGCTAAACTGGTCTCTGTGTGCCTTCACGTCTTAACACTACAAAGACCGCAAGTTCTCTATATCTACAAAGACTACATATTATAACCGCTAATATCTCGAAAAGTACACCTCAGATTTGGCTAATTGTAATCGTAGATCCCTTATTGTAGAACTAGTTGTAGAACTCGATAAAAAAATAATAGTCATCAAAGCAAAAGTTAATAGAAATACTAAAAAAAAAAATACAGATATTTAAAAATGAAAACCGTCAAAATTACCGCAATGGTCATTCTAGTATTAACTGGCTAGTCGTCGCTTCAGAAAACGAACGGCGTATGTGAAAAATTGCGATTTTTGGATTTTAATGCAGTTTTAATAAATTCGATGTGCTCTTTCGACTGGTGCAATCCGTTTTTACATATCTTGTTTAGTTTTTGAGATATTTAGTGTGCTCTTTGTCTTATGTTACAACATTTTGTCGTTTGGGTATGTCGTATGTGGTCAAAAATTGCACATACGACAATTTTTCATACAAATTTGCTTCTTTTTTTTAGTTAGCAAACAATTGTCGTATGTGGCGTCAAATATTACACATACGACATTTGTATGCGGAAAAGTGGTAAACAATTGTCGTATGTGTGCATAGATCCGTTGAAATTGCAAGATGGGTGAGTCATCGCCTGCGCCAAATTTGGATGAAACTCTACAAGCGTGAGTAGAACAAATATTTTTGATCAGAAATGTGATGATTTATACTATTTACGAGTATTATGTTATTTAAAGGATGATGGATGATATATTGACTGATTCAGCTAATAATTCTGAAGATAGCGATTCGTCATTCAAGTAATTGAATCCATTTTTTTGGTTTTAATTTATTCTGTAAAAAATGTACATTTACAGAACAACGAGTCAATCATCAACCGACCTCTCATCTGACACGGAAAATCAGCAATCGTCAAGCAGGCTTAAACATTTTTACCAAAATGCAACTGATCAACTTGGCCTCAATACTTCTCTTAACGTATTGCAGCCGACGTTACGCTCATTACCTTCCGACTACACCTCCTGTAAGCTACTTCCCCATGTAAAAAATGAAAATTTTTGTTAATTGCTATTATGTTTTGACTCCAGCTGGCGCCGACTCGCCAAAATCCGTACGAAAGCGTCAAAGAAATCCGAATTAGTGGAAACAGAATGTTAGAAAAAGTCTTCGAGAAAGTGGAAAGCCATATTTGGACAGGAAAGGAATAAAGAGAGATGGAAAGAAAATAAGATTGCCTTGTGGAGAGACGTGTTTCTATCAGTGCATCAGAAATTTTTCTGAAATGGACAGAATGGAACTGCATACAAAATTTTGGGAACTCAATGCTGCGGAAAAGCAAGCTTATTTTACTTCCTTCGTTAAACCATGTGAAGCAAAACGCCGTCGAAAGGCTTCTGAGAGGAGCTTCACGCTACGTAAAAAAAGATCTTTCCGTTACTACTTTAAAGTAAACAACGAAACTTTACAAATTTGTAAGAAATTTTTTCTCAATACTCTTGGTGTATCCGAAAAAAAAGTTTACTATTTGTTTAATGTTTCCATTGATGAGCAAGGAATGTTGTCCCAATCAAACAAAAGCCATGGGAGATCAAAAACTTCTGCAGAAAAAATTCAAGAAGTAAAAAGTCATATTCTTAGTTTTTCAACTATTGACTCCCATTATTGTCGCGCCACAACTTCTCGAAAGTATTTGGAAAGTCACCTGAACGTCAGAAAAATGTACGATCAAAACAGATCAAAACAAAGTAAAAGACTTAAAAGCAATGATCTCATATATTGATTCTGAGACTGGTAAAAGTTTCTATAGAGCAATATTACCAAACGCTTAAAAAGTATTTTTAAAACAATTTAAAAACTGAAGAGTACAAAGCCATTTTTAAGTTCCTGAAACATGTATAACATAAGAAAACATAAAAAAGTTTATTGAATGAACGAATTTGTTAATGTACGTTATGTTCCTTTTAATAAAAGTTAATGTTTGTTATAAGACTGCATTTAATTTTTCTCATTGTGCTTTATTCAAGGGGTTGGCTATTCGAAATTTTGTCGTATGTGCTATGGACAAAATCAATTCGAGCGCATTTGTAACATACGACTAATGCTTACGGAGTTAAAAGTCGAATATTTCTTAAAGTTTGCAAGTTATAAGCTAAAATCAAATAGGAAACAAAAATATGTAATATCGTTCGACTTCGGTCTAAAAATGAAAAAAATCTAGCGTCAAATCTTCTAGCTATTGGATTCTAAACTTCAAACTCGATTTTCTCGAAACTGGGTTTTGCTACATACGCCGTTCGTTTTCTGAGGCGACGTAGTGTCTAACTTTATTGGTTCGAAAGTTATTAAGAAAAAGGCGGAAGCTGCAATTCTAATGAAGTACAAAAATTCTAATTTATTTGTGTATCAGTATTTTAAATAATAAAAAGATACAAAATCAATGAAGCGAGAATAATGAAATTTTGACACGTGATCAAGGAGATTTTGGGTTTTAACATAGTTACTTTTCAAGAAAATTCTATATAAATTTTCAAGGATATAAAGGATTAAAATTTTCAAAGGACCTTTTTCATATCCTTTTTTACAAATGGATAAAAAATCTATTTTATTTAAATTCTTGAGCCTTTCCTCTTTCATTTGTATATCAAATATATATCGCTATATTCTAATGAGGTTAAGTATTTTTAATATTTTTTTATTTTTTATGCCCTTCAAAATTTTGAAGTCCTTTTAAAAAGACAAAGAATGTACAAATGAAAAACTGAGTACGCAGTATTACTATGTTTGGTCTCTAGTTTCACGCCCATATGGATATTTGCCGGCGTGATAATTTTTTCTTATTTTTGCCGCACGGTGTAATATTTGAATATTTAATATACTTTCTCCTACAAACAGCATTCATGGTCTTCAGTGGCACACATAGTGTCGTTTGAGGTTTCAAACCCGCCCAAAAAAATAAATTGGTAGTAAAAAATATGGTTCCAAATGCTTTTGGTCTCAAAAGTTGTATATGGAGCCTTCGAAGCTGAAATCCTGTGCGTGCCACTGCTTGGTTGCAATTTGGCCGAATTTCTACTACCAGACGCCACTAATTCGTTCAAATAAAACATCGATTTGGTTTCTTTGGTTTAAAAAATTTTCAGTTTTATTCATCTGCACTTGTTGTGACATTAGTAAGTAGTGTGTTTATTCTCAATTATAGTTATTTATTATTATTTGTTAAATTATTTACTTTTGTTGCTGTTGTTGTTTGTATTAGTTTCATATCTTTATATACATATACATATATTTAGCTTCAAGTTAATTTCCATAATCATATATATTGTGTGTGTATGCATTTATGTAAATGATCAAAGTCTTGGAATATGCACTCGTGCCTCAACTTGGCCTAACGACATTTGGATCGTCGCAGCCACATACATTGCTCCACAAATTTCCGAGTACAAATCAGTGCCATTTTGTTAAAGTTATTCTTGTTTTTGAAAATAAATTCTGAAATGCGTTCGCTAGTCTCTTGTCACATACGAAAATGCCGCCGTTGCAGTCTGGCAAAGTGGGGAGCGCCAACCTTGCGTGCAGTGGACGCGCAGCAATTTTGCGCCGTCGTTCGTTTTTTAGCTAAATTTCATGTTTAAATTTGCTTCAAAGTGACTTTAGCCAATGTTTCGTAGTCGTTCGATGCGTTCGGCGCGATTCGTTTCGTTGCGATACGCGTTTTTCATAGTATTTAGTTATCATACATACAGACACTTGTTGTAGCGTATTTTTGTTGTTGTTGTTGTTGTTTTTGTAATAAATTGTATTTATTATAATAGTAATTGCATTCCTCAAATACCGTTAGTTTATATTATTAAATGCATTTAGTTGTTTGTGTGTGTGTATTTGTTGTTTCTTTTTGTTGATGTTTATTAGTTCAATACTTTAGCTTTAATAAATATTTAAAATGTTTAACATAGTTTAAATAGGCAAAACTGGCAACAAAATTTCTATTCGGTACTTAAGTTTACATATAGTGTGCAGCTTTATCGATTTGTAAAAAGCTTTTAATTTCACTTAAATTTAGCTAAATGCATCAACAACTTTGAATTGCGCGCCGCCCGATTTGCTGTTGCACGCATGTTGCATGAAACAAAAGTGTACAGCCGCAAGTGTGATTTGTATGTGTGTGTGTGTGTATGTGTGTTTGTGTTAATGTGTGCGACAAAATAAGACGCAACTTGCTTGCTATGCGTTAAAGAAGAAAAGCTTTCACTTTGGCAACGCAATGTTCAAAAATTTATTCATATGCGACAGAAATGTTTTAGCGGCGCACAAAAAGCCGTAAAAGCTTCCCAGCAAATATCAAAAGCATCCTTACGTCCCTTACACATACATACATATCCACTAGTCGTGATCGCGCGTTAAGTAAAAATACTCCAGTTCGTGTTTCGGTTAAAAATTTCAGTCGCCATTTGGTTGTGCGAAAATTATTGGCTTTTGGTTTCGAGAAAAATTTGGCATACTCTTACTTCATTCTTATAAAAATGAATACAAAAAAACGACCTTACAAAAAACATACAAAAACCTAATGAAGATCGCTGCACATCTGGCGCGCCCCTGCAAGGAGGTTCGGTTGCTTGGCGGCGGCTGTTGGTGGGAATGCGTTGAACTCACTCTTGGCACGGCGGCGCGCAGTGGGCAGCGCGCGTAAATTCAGCTTGCGGCCGCTTCTAAAAGTCGCTGACCTCGCCCTCAGTCTCTGGGTAGGTGCAGGTGAACGGATTCATCAGCCAGTTGCACAGACCCTTGTCCTGGCGCTTCTTGACCTTCGTCTGCAGCGTGATGCGGTTGTGGTGCTCCTTGGACAGGCCCGACGTGAAGCTGCTCTCGTCGCTGTCGCGCGCCGTCGCCACGCTGTGGTAGCCGCTCTCGGCGCGCCGCGAGATGCCCGAATGCTTGGAGGTGCGCGGCGTCGACGAGTCGTGGCCGCTGTCGTACGCTTCGGAGGAGGTATTCAGTGGCAGTAGTGGCAGCTGGGTCTGTGCCGCCGGCGCCGTCGCCGCCGCTGCCGCACAGGCCAGGTGATCCTTTTCGAGGGAGGGGCGCTTCGAGGGCGACAGCAGCGCCGACTTCTCGTCCACCTCGCAGATGTCTTCGTGCTCCATGACGAATGCCTTCTCGATCTTGGGCAGATTCGGATCGGAAGCGCCGTCGGGATGGCGCAGCGAAGCGTACTGTTCCATGCCGGCGATTTGCATGATGCCGTTCAGGCTGGGCAGCGAGCCCTGGCTGGGGCTGCGTGATGGCAGCCTAATGCAAGCAATGATAGGGAACAAGAACAAGAAGAAGAAGAAGAAGTCATGTTGTACAAGTTATTAATGATGCAGTAGTAGTTGTTGTTGTTTTTAGTTTTTAGATTTTCATATTTGCAGGAAGGTTACCTGGGACTGGGTGGTCGGTAGGCGGGCTCGCTGCACACACTGCCCGGACCCGTGTTGAAGCGATAGGCAGGCTCGCTGTAGACGCTGCCAACGTCGCAGCCGCTGCGGAAAACAGGCGTCACCTCGGCCATGGCCAGCTGTGAGGTAAAGATCTCACGTAGACGCGCTAATTGATCGAATTGGTTCCTGTAACAGCAGAAGTGTAAATTTTCATATTATTACACTGTGCGACAAAAATCAAAAACTTTCAAAACACACGAAAAAATGTAGTTAAACTGCGCTTTTAGTTTTCTCTCTGACGTCAGGATTTTTTTTAAAGGACTTTGAAATTTCAAGGACATGTTTATTTCAAGGAATTATTTTAAAAATTGAGCGCATTGTAGAATAACAATATTTCAAATGAAAGAGAAAAATCCTTAGAATCTTAGAAAATGTAATGTTTTTGTGCAAAAAGACGAAGAGGTATTGAAAATTTCCTTTTAAAAACTTTATCCTTGAATATCCTTGGAAATTTCCAATAGTTTTTTTTTTGAAAAAATATATCTTAAGGACTAATATGTACACTACTACATCCTTGAACCTTTTCATCCTTTTCTTCGGGAAAAGGTATGGCATACGAATTACCTCCCGTTCGGAATGGAAGAAAGGAAGAATCACAAGTGGGAGCGATACCGAAATCTACACTGATGGATCAAAGATGGACTGCGGTGTAGGAGCGGGAATCTACTCAGAGAAGCTGAGGCTTAGTAGATCGCCTCCCCAACACAGCTAGCGTCTTCCAGGCGGAAGTTTTCGCTATTAAAGGGGCCTGTAGGATGGTAATGGACGATACCACCTACAAAAACAGTATATGCATAATTTCTGACGGCCTAGCTGCCATCAAAGCGCTGGGCTCGTCTGTTATAACATCCAAGCTGGTGTGGGAATGTAAGGAGGCTTTAATGGATCTTGCTCATCGGTTCCAAGTTACCCTAATCTGGGTGCCGGGGCACAAGGATATTGAGGGTAGTGAAAGAGCGGATGAGCTGGCCAGGGGTGGTTCCGCACTTGAGGAACGGGAAGCGGAAATGGTCCGCATCCCAATCGGTTCCATCAGGAGCGAAATCGCCAGGGGCTTCCTTGCTAAAGCCGATACCAGATGGGCCCGGATGCGTTCCTGTAAAATCAGTAGATCCTTATGGCCAAGGTACGACAGGAACAAATCAGCTGAATTAATTAACAGAGGCCGACGTGATGCAGCCAGGCTCACCGCTGTCATCACGGGTCACTGGCCCATTGGAGAACATGCTGCTTAAATGGGCATTCCTTATAATACCTGCTGCAGAAGCTGCAACAATCCCGAGAAAAAGGAAACGGTTCAACATTTTCTCTGCGATTGCCCGGCCCTATCAAGAAGGCGGTGGAAAACTTTAGGTAAACCATCGTTTACGAACGTTGACGAGATTGGAGACTACAAGGTAAGCTCACTTCTTGCCTTTCTAAACCTCTCAAAATGGCTGTAGCGGATAAGTCACCGGGAGTTCGACAACCATCTACCTAGGTTGAATCAAGATAGTGGCTTCAAAACGGCGCATCTGCGCTAATTGGATGCTTGGGGCATCACCACTCTAACCAACCAACCAACCAACATGCTTGAACTTCGTCCTTCTCGATTTTTTCTTGTGTTAAATTTGTTGTCGCACGGTGTTACACAACAATTTTTTTAACCACTTTAGAACTTAAAATTTGTCCACTAATTGCGGCGGTGCATTTCTTCTTAAGTTAAAAATAGTTTCAACAAAAGAGCTCACCTCGTTCGTTCACCCATCGCACAATCGCTAAACGCATCGCCAGCCATATTGAAGCTCGAGACAATCGACATGTTGTCGACTTGACTCAGCGCGGCCAAAGGATGCTCGCTGCAAAGAACAGAACAGAACGGAAGAGCAAAGCGAAATGCGTTTCAGTAAGCGGCGATTAAGCGTGGGGATCGCTTCGCGTTCTGTCTCACCTGCCCATCGTACGCGCAATCTCCTCCTCGGTCACCTGCAGTCCGCAGTCGGACATGCCCATGCTGTGCTGCGAGAAGTGGTGCGACGACTGACGCGACGGCGTGTGCGTGAGCTCCTCGTGGCGGCGCAGCTCCTGCTGCTGCTGCTGCTGGAAGAGCGACTCGCGCGACACGTGGCGCGACAGTATGCGGTGCAGGCTCTCGTGCGAGATTTCGCGCACGCCCAGCGGCTCGATGAGCGGCAGCGCCGGCGGCACCTCCGACGGGCCGCTGTCCTGATCCTCGTCGCAGTCCGGCTGCCGGTCGCAGTGGTGGCCGCCGCTGTCCGAGGCCGAGGTGGCGGGCAGCTGGTGCAGCTGCGCTGCCGCCGCTGCCGCCGCGATGCTGCCGTAGCCGGCGTGCGCGTGCAGCGAGTGCGTCGAATGCAAATCAGTCTCGTTGTAGGCGGCCGTGTGGCTGCCGTTGTGCACGTGCGACGCTGCAGCGCCGTGCTGGTAGTGCGCCGCGCCGCGTATCTCTGCCGGCGCCGAGGCGTTGGTCGTGCTGACGGCGCTCGTCAGGCCCGCGCCCAGCGGATGCACCAGCTCCAGTTGGCTACTGCGCAACGAATGCTGGTCGGCGTTGGGCAGTGAGTGCTGCTGTGGCAGTTGTTGTTGCTGCTGCTGGGCGAGCGGGTGCTGCTGCTGGCGCGTGCTGGTCGCGTAGAGGTCCTCGGGCGCGTCGAGCGACTTTTGCTTCAGCTGCGACATGTGGTAGGTGATGTTGCGCAGATGCTGCGCCTGCTGGTCGCGATGGTGACCGTGCGTGGGCGACGATGCCGCCGACGTGGTCTGGAAGACCTGCGAGGTCTGATTTTCGACCCATTGGCGTATCATGGATTTCTTGTGCGAGTCCATGAAGCCGTAGCCCTGCACCTGCGACGGCGTGGCCGGCAGATTGCCAACGGTGAGCGAGCGCGTCGACTGCGACTTGGGCCCGTCGATCCATGTCTCGCACTGCTTGACGTGATTGACCTCGCGTAGGAGGTGCCGCGCTTCGGCCACCTTGGCGCGCGACACACGCGGCCCATCGATCCACTGCTCCTCGGTGATTTTGCGCATCGGGCTGCCGGGACAGTCGAGTGGCTCGGTGGCGGCGACGGCGGCAGCAACACCTGCGCCCACACCGGGCCGACGCAATGGCGAACCCTTGGGCGACGGCACATTGGAGCCCTTCGAGCACATGACGGCCATCGGGTGGCGCAAGCTGCCCGCCACTATTTTCGGCGAGGAGGCCGAGTGCGGCAGCGTCTTGAGGCTGTGTGCGGGCGAGTAGAATTGCGGCTCGTTGCTGGGCGCTGCTTGTGCTGGCTGCTGCTGCTGCTGCTGTTGTTGTTGTTGGTGCTGCTGTTGTTGCGGCGTTGGGCTGTTGGCATGGCCGCGCTTCAGACTGCCCGTGCGACTTGTGTTGACGGGACTTTGTGGCGCTGCAATGCCGTTTGGCAATCAACAAAACAACAAACCGAAAACAACAAAGCAAAATGAAAATGCTCGTGAAAATGAAAATATGTACTTTGTCGCCATTGTCTGCGTGGCGTCGTGGGGCGTTTCTCTTCCGGCACTCACCTTTTTGCGCGGCGGCCTTTTTCACTGGCGTGGTCGGGTTTTTCGTTTGTGGCGGCTGCTTTTCAAGTCCACTGCCCTTGAGCGCTTTGCTCATGACGCCCCGATTATCGCCGCTGCTCAGCGACGGCAAGTAGACGGGTGGATGTTCGCCGTCTGTGGCGTCGTCGCTGGGTCCCATGTAGATGACAGTGTCGGCCGACAGCTCCGAACTGGACGGATCGGCGCCGGAGCCGGCGGATGAGCCAGTCGATTGATGTCCTATTTGCCGAAAAGTGACAGAGGAAACGAGAGAGAGGGAAGCATGCAAAGGGACCACACAAAGCACATATGAGCGAACGCATTCATTTCTTTGATTTGGACATTTATCTTGGCACCGGCCACTGCTGAATGCCGACCACATACCTCCGTTCATGCCGCCAGCCAGTCCGCCGACGCCCGTCTTGTCGCTGGGCATGGGAAAGCGATGCTTCCGTCGCCGCATGCGATGAATGCGAGAGGCTAATTGGATGGTCGTAAGTGCATCGGTGTGAGACTGCAAGTATACACGAAAACAACTATTACAACATCAGCACCAACAACAACAATAAGGGATGAATGCGAATTGCAAGTCATTTGTCATTTTTCATTTATGACAACAGAATGGACGCAGTGTGAAATTTATGAAGGTGCATCGGCACCGGAATCTGATGTCTGTCCGGCAGTCGCATGGAGCGAGTGTGGCTGTCGTTTGGAGTTTAAACAATGCGAAAGCCGTTAATGCCAATGCACATTTAAGGCTTCATTTGCCGGCACGACTGCACGGCAATCGGCCAAAATACATAAGCTGCAACAGAGTTGCCAGATGGGCGCAGAAAAACATGTTGGTGACAAGTCAAAATTAGTAAGTTTTTTAAATGTTGGCAATGTGTTTAGTTCAGTTGCTGATGTAATAAGAATGTTGGCAATTTTATATAAAAAAATGGATTCGTCATACGAAAGTTAAAGTCAATTTTATAAATAAAATTTTATATATAAAAATAAATAATATATAAAAATAAATACAAAAAATAATATACTAATTATTTATTCTATAAAATTGTTGAATACTTTTTAAAAATCATTTGTTACTATTGCCTGAACCTCAAAAATTTCATAAATTTTTCCAATAATAAAATATAAAAGCCTTTTTCTTTCTTTCATTTTTTTTTCAAATTAAATAAAATTCTATTTCAATTAAAATTTGTCCAATAATAAAATATAAAAGCCTTCCAAAGTAACCAAAAATTATTTTAAAATAAAATAAAATAAAATAAAATAAAATAAAATAAAATAAAATAAAATAAAATAAAATAAAATAAAATAAAATAAAATAAAATAAAATAAAATAAAATAAAATAAAATAAAATAAAATAAAATAAAATAAAATAAAATAAAACATAATAAAATATAATAAAATCAAAAAAAATAAAATAAAATAAAATAAAATAAAATAAAATAAAATAAAATCAAATCAAATCAAATAAAATAAAATAAAATAAAATAAAATAAAATCAAATCAAATCAAATCAAATCAAATCAAATCAAATCAAATCAAATCAAATCAAATCAAATCAAATCAAATCAAATCAAATCAAATCAAATCAAATCAAATCAAATCAAATCAAATCAAATCAAATCAAATCAAATCAAATCAAATCCAATCAAATCAAATCAAATCAAATCAAATCAAATCAAATCAAATCAAATCAATACAAATCAAATAAAATAAAATAAAATAAAATAAAATAAAATAAAATAAAATAAATAAATAAATAATAAAATAAATAAAATAAAATAAAAAAAATAAAATAAAAATAGTAAAATCACAAAAAAACAAAAAAACCAAAACCACAAAAACTTATATATAAAAATAAATAATATATAAAAAGAAATAAATAGTAGAGGGGCGAGAGACGAAAAAAAACAACTTATATGAAACTTTGTTTATAAAAATATGAATTTTTTCGGGATTGAAACGGGATTTTTTTCAGATGTAAGAAAACTATGACTTTATATACTAATTTGTTATTCTATAAAATTGTTGAATACTTCGTTAGAAATCATTTGTTACTATTCCCTGAACCTCAAATATTTCATATATTGTTCCAATTATAAAATATAAATATGATTTTTTTCTTAGTGAAACGGGATTTTTTTCAAATCCAAGAAAACCATGACTTTATATACTAAGTTTTTATTCTATAAAATCCATAACATTTTTGAATACTTCGTTAAAAATCATTTGTTACTATTCCCTGAACCTCAAATATTTCATATATTTTTCCAGTTATAAAATATAAATATGATTTTTTTCTTAGTGAAACGGAATTTTTTTCAAATGCAAGAAAACTATGACTTTATATACTCATTTTTTTATTCTATAAAATTGTTGAATACTTTATTAAAAATAATTTGTTACTATTGCCTGAATCTCAAATATTTCATATATTTTTCCAATAATAAAATATCAAAGCCTTTAAAAGTAAGCACACATTTTTTTAATTAAATAAAACTTCATTTCAATTGAAATTTTTCCAATAATAAAATATAAAAGCCTTCAAAAGTAATCAAAAATTATTTGAAAATTAAAAAAAATCAAAGTGGCAACACTGTTGCAATGCATTTTTGCTGCCAGCATAGCACGCAGCACGTTTTCGCACATTCTCACCTGTGTGTGTGTGACGTGCGCCATTATGGCGACATGACACGTCAGCGGCGCCAGGCAGTCCTTCAGCAGCGGCGTCAGCGGATGATCCTTGTTCGGCGGATGTCGTTGTCCACTCAGTATGGCCAGCAGTATGTTGCCGATGCCCGACAGCGGCAGCCCACCGTTGCGATTAGCGCAGCCGCCCAAATCGATCAGATGCAAACGACTGCGTCCGCCGGCCACTGTGCGTTCGAACGGAATGGAATGTATTAAATTTTAATCGCATCGCACTGCGGCACTGCCATCACTACTGCCGCCGTCGCCGTCATTACTTACCGCCGCCCTTGCGTGACAGGCTGTACTGGTACACGTGCAGGGTGAATATCATTGCCGGCTCCAGGCCGCCGTGTGGCCGGCCGGCCAGTGCTGCGTCTAGGAACAATGCGGCCCGTTCGGCGGTGGGAGCGCGCAACTCGGTCGGGCCGCCGAGGAAGTCGTCACGCAAATACACCCCCGGGGAGTCGTCAGATTCTGTTTGTGTTGTAAAAGCAAAGTTCAAGTAACGGTCGAACAAAACAACTAGAAGAAGCACGCAATGAAAAGATGCATTACTAATGGGCGAGTGGGACAATGTGGTACGCTTCATTCGTACGAGGTCAGCGCGGCGGGATGTGGCGAATTCGAAATTCGAGCACTGCACACCCGGAGTCACTCTAACCTCAAATTGGCCGCACTAAGTGCAGTCGATTGGAATGGAAGTGTGCGTGGGCGAGGCTGGACCTTAAGTTAGCCGCACAAGTTCACGCTTCAAGGAAATAATTACAAATGTTCGCACATGCAGCGCGGAAAAGGCGATTACTGCGTGTCGCCGTTGCCATTTGCCGCGCCAGGTTGCAACGTCAGAAATGTTGTTGCTGATTTTGCGTCAACTGTGTGACAGGTAGCTGAAGAGTGCAGAAATTATGACGACAAAACATGCAAACACGATGTACTCTAATGGATTCTATTTATGCGATTCGAGTGTTTAATGTTTAACGTTCAAGTGAGGTTAGGTTCCAATGGCACAAAACGGTAAGGGATATGTTTCCGACTATTTGTTCGGATATGAATGCGGGGTTTAACAACATTTAAGGGTTTTAAATTAATAAAAATGTCTTAAATTTCCCGATCAATAATGTATTTAAAGTATTTTTTTGCCGACGTTAGTATTGAAACCAAATTTTTTTGCCTAAATTTTATAGTTGTAGTGTGTTTATTTTTCAAAAAAGTTCCAATCTTTTTAAACATAAATCGTGGAACAGTGTTCAAGTGCCTTGATTTGCTAAACAACGTAGACAAGATTCTCGTAATTTGCTTTGGATTTCAGGGCGTAAAGGGATATCAACAAAAGGAAGAAAGAGGCTAATAGCTTTTTTAGAGAAGCGGAGGTTACAGCTTTTACCGGATCTACACCATTCAACTAGCTGGAAAGACACACTGGGCAAAAGGACGTCACACACTTCTAACCTTGAACATTCTCTAAGGCACATAAGAAAGAACTTCTAAGAGAACTTTAAACTGCAAGAATTTCTAAGCAGAATTTCTTAGAAGAAATATTTAAGGAGATTCTTTGTTTTACTAACAATAGGTTTTCCACTTTAAACCGTGAGAATTTCGATGGAGGATTTATGCAGATAATCTTTTATGAAAGAACTTTAAACGAGGAGCTTTAGTGACAGAAGTGCTTCCACTTTTATTAGTAGAATTAGTAAGGAGCATTTCTAAAGAGAATATTTTTTTAGTAAATGAAACCCACTTTAAACCGTTGGATTTCATAAGGAGAACCCTAGAGGGATCTTTGTTTAAAAACAGAAGTGGTTCCACTTTGAATCGCGTAAATTCCTAAGGAGGACCTTTGTTTTAGTAATAGAAGGAGTTTCACTTTAAGTCGCTAGATTTCATAAGAGGAACTCTAGGCGGATTTTTGTTTAAAAACAGAAGTGGTTCCACTTTGAACCGCGCAAATTTCTAAGGAGGACTTTTAAAGAAGAACTCCTAAGGAAGACATTTGTTTTAGTAACAGAAGAAGTTCTATTTTAAAGTGCTGTATTTTTTAAGAGAAACTCTAGGAGGCGGACGAGAAGGTTTAAAAACAGAAGTGGTGCACTTTGAACCGCGTATATTCCTAACGAGAACTTTTAAATAAGAACTCCTAAGGAGGACCTTTGTTTTCGTAACAGAAGGTTTTCCAATTCTGGAATGTTTATGAATGATTTCTGCGGATAATTTCTAATAAAGCAACTTCAAAGGAGGAGTTTTAGTGACAGAAGTGCTTTCACTTTTAACAGCAGAATTCGTAAAGAGTATTTGCGTGAGAAGGATATTTTTTTAGTAACAGAATGTGTTCCACTTTAGGACGCTAGACTTCATAAGAGAAACTCTAGGCGGAACTTTGTTTAAAAACAGAAGTGGTTTCACTTTGAACTGCGTGAATTTCTCAGGAAGACTTCTAAAGAGGAACTTCTAAGAAGGACCTTAAACATCTATATTTCCTAAGAGGAACTATAGGAGGATTATTGTTGGAAAACAGAAGTGGTTCCACTTTAAACTGCAATAAGTCCTAAGGAGGACTTCTAAAGGAAAACTCCTAAGGAGGATCTTTGTTTTAGTAACAGAATAACAGTGGAACTGTTAAGCCGCTAAACTTGCTTAGAGGAACTCTAGAAGGATCTTTGCTTGGAAAAAGAAGTGGTTCCTTTTTGAACTGCAATAATTCCTAAGGAGGACTTTTATGGAGAAATTTCTAAGGATTTGTTTTATAGTACTAGAAGGTGTTCTACTTTAGCCGTGAGACTTCATAAGAGGAACTCTAGGAAAATTTTTTGTTAAAACAGAAGTAGTTCTACTTAGAATCGCAATAATTCCTAACGAGGATTTTTAAGGACCCTTCTTTTAGTTAGGCAGCCGCCGTGGCTCAGTTGGTTAGTGCGTTGGACCGCGAGTCGACGGCAGCAACCTCAGGTTCAAATACTGCCTGTAATAACACCTAAAAAATAACGGGAAAACTCGTTTTCTCTTTCGGTGGCTGTCCTCTCAGCTGGAAATGGCAAACCTCTGAGAGTAAAAATTGCTTATGAAAAAGCTCCCAACCTGCCGTCCGGAACCGGCATAAAACTGTAGGTCCCTTCCACCCGCGTACAAATTCACACGCACAACACGGGTGGTTGCGGGAAACTAGGCCTTAGTCTCGCGTAAGCGGGCTGTCGTGCCAGTCAATTAATTATTATTATTATTATTCTTTTAGTTAACAGAAGAGTTTTTGTTATCCTTATCAGTCGAATCAATTTTAGTTTTAGAGCAGAAAGCTGATCAGATAATTCTGATGAAATATTTCCAAAATGCATTAAATTACATAAAAAATATTTTCTCCAATAATCGAATATATCATTCACCAACTAAGAGCAACAAAGCTTCCAACACTCGTCGAAACAACGAATCAAGAAAAACCCACAATTTCGCACATCCAAACCATTCCCCAAACTCACCAGTCGCATGTGCCGCCAGCAGATCCTTTGAGCTGGAGTCCGGCTTCGTAGCGCTCACACCCAAAGCACTGACGCGCACCGAGAACCGTGCGCCGCTCTTTTGTCGTCGCTCGTTAATGCCCTTGTAGAGCCAGGAGATGGCGCAGGGTATGGCACCTAATTCGCTGGGCGGATTTACGCCGCCCAACATTGTTCGCGATTGTCCTGCAAATGGTTTAAAAACAAAAAAAAAATACTCGTGAACAAAAAAGTAGATGGAAGGGAAAAATGCGCGATAAGCGTGCCGGGATTATGGCGAACGTGAAATTTATTGCAAGCGCCGACTGAGCGGAAGCAGACGGGAAAAACTCACCGGAACTGGGATAGCCGATTGTTAGCAGACAACCGTCGGATCCCTCCAAAACGGCGGGTATCACCTCGGACAATGCCGAGGCACAAATGTCCGACTGCAATGCGAGCGACCAATGCAAGAAACGAAAATAAAAAGCAATGCAAAAGTTTTTGAAAAATGTGTTGGAATTGTCGCGACTGCGGTGACAAATTGTGGTCGCGTCGTGTCGCGTCGCGTGCGCACTCACCTGTTGATCCTCCGCCGTGAACAGACTGTCGAAGGCGAACATTTTGGGCGCCGCCACCATGGGGCCGCGCTCCTGCGATGTGGATGCGGCCACGCTGCTCGCCGCCGCCGGATCTGTCAGCGTCACTTGCCGCTTCTTCTTGTCGACGGCCATGAAGTGCGGATTGTCGGCGTCGCTGTGCGTGTCCGAGACGCGCAACATTACCTTAACCTGCAATAACGGTACATGTTGGGCAAAATTCGTCGTCTACGGTGCTCGGTGGTCGACAGTTTAGGGTTGGGGGTTGAGGGTTGGGGTGGGTGCATTATTATTATGGCTGTATGATTTATTTGTCGCATGCACATTGCAAGGCGAACACCGGCACCGATTGCGATCTTAATTACTGCGGATTGCAATTTAAATTAGATTTACGAGGGCGCAGCGCCTCGGCCCGGCGGCGCAAATGTGCGGCCACTGTTTGGGCAATTTCGCTGACAGTTAGCGGTGCAGCGTTTAGACGGCACGTGTACAGCGGCCGTTCGGCTTGTAATTCGATCGTGCGACGCTTTATGGCACAAAGCATGCAAGTTTTTTCGCGGTATTTCGAGTTTGGTAACGCACACCTACACAGGTGTGCAGGTGTGTGTGTGTGGGTTCGTGGAAAAAGTGGTTGGAAAAATGTGCTCTTACCTTGCCGAGGCCGTAGTTCTCCTTGTTGGCCAGACGTCTGGCCACGCCGGGCGGCATGGGCGGGGGCGCTCGCTGTAGCGCACCGCAGTAGCCGCCGTTGCGTGCAGTCGTGTTCGGCAGTTCGGTGGTGCGGCTGCGGGTGCTGCCGCTCTGGGCGAGCTTCTGTGCGGCTCTGTAAAGGAAAATGCAAAATTGTGGGCATGAGTTTGTGGTTAAGGTGGCAAAGTGGCGAGCAAATTGCTTTGCTTGATAAAATTTGTAACAAATTTAAGTGTAATAAATTATTTTCAATGCGGAAAATATCAGTCATATTCATTAAAAATTCCTAAGTTTGATGCAGTTAGTCATTGCAAAGAGCTTTTTGAAAGGGAAAGAAAAATATTCAGCGGTTCACAGCGCTCTTGACAGCTATAGGCCTTTCATAACCAATGACGAGATATGATGACAGCAACATGTAACTTTTACTGTTCCAGTTCAATTTCTATCATCATAACTTCTTTACCTTGAAATCATTAATTCTACTTTAATCCTCATTAGGTGTTAAATCTATAAAACAATATGAATTTACAGACCATTGCACAGTGATTCGACTCCATACAACCGCGGGACAAAATTAGAAGTGGTCCGTTCTTCATAAAATTTGGTATACTAATCATGGTCTGCTGAATTGAAATCCTTATTTTGTTTTTCTTAAAGTTTTGAAGTTTGGCAATGCCTGAGACTTAAATTTGCAATTTTCGTCAATTTTGAAAGCTATGGCAACAAGTGTGTTGGTTAGATTTTTCAGATTTAACATTTAATCAGTTACGTCAATATTGATAATTGCAAAGAGTAACCAAAATTGTATCGGGACCCCTTAGTTTTACAAGAAAAATGATAATAATATATGTATGTTTTGCATTTGTGCAGTTTTTTCATACTTTTTTTCATAGTTTTTGCATACTTTTAGGGATAAATAAAATAAATTTTGACGAAAAATAGGTGTTCAATAAAAATTGGTGTTTTCGAATTGAATTATTTTCTGAGATCGGAAGATATCGGAGGATGTAATTACATTATCCGACAAAGAAAGAATGATTCTCAAAATTAAAAAATCCAGGAACATACTTTCACATACTTTTTAGATATTTTCCTCTAAGTGTTGCCAATTTGCAGATTTTTAATTTAGAAAAATATTTTGAATTAAAAGTGAAGTTAAAGCCTCAGCTTTGCAAGTTTTGAGAAAACATTAAACTTATAGCTAACACTATATGTTTACGATTTTTTTCCTCAATAGGCTAAAAAACAGAAAACATGTGTTTAGATTTTTTTGTGAAAAAGTTTCGACTTTGAGCTGCTTTTGCACACACACTAATTAATTTTTAGCACAATGAATCGTTAAATTCTGAGACTATAAATTGTTTGAATTTTGTCTATGGAACGAATCACTGTGCATTGGGCCTAAGCTTTTGTAAAAACCAAAAGCTGGTACAAATTGTAAAAATCTATTGGAAGTTGTTCTAGTGACTCCAATCGACGATGTTTTTTTAGCTTTTCATTTGGACCTTTGTGGCAGCTTGAAACGCTTGGCGAATTTTGTAGCCACTAGCCACTGAAGACTTCAAAATTAAACATATTTGTTAATAGAATTTTTTTATTTTGAGTTCACACATGATAATCTTGGGAAAGTCTAAAATTGTCTGTCCGACTTATACATAATTCCGACGTTATTCAATATAAGATTTAGATTTCAGTTGAGTGGGCGTTGCTACGCCTCTTCCTGCAATGTTCACCCTATTCTTCTAACTGAAGGGCACGAACAAATGTTAAAAAAGTGCCACGCCCCTAACCCAACGCCCATGAAATGAAGTAATACTCCTAAATGGTAGCTTCATGCCGAATTTCAATGAAAAGATTTCAGATTTATCAGCGGTGCCACGCCCTCTGGTCCAATACTTACTCCAGTCGAATTGTGCGACTAAATGATAAGTTCGGACCTAGTTTCATTGAGGTGTGACTTATAGTTCCAAAGTAACGCGAAAAATTTTGGCCTGAAAAAGTGCCACGCCCCTTGTCCAACACTCCTTAAATTCTACCTTTAGAGCGATACATCTACGAGACGACGGTATAGCAAATTTCAATGCTGTACGATTTATAATTCCGAAGCTATTATTAAAGATTTACTTTATAAATTTATTAATTCCTTATCAAGATTTACGTAAGTAAAGGTAAGTGTGGTAAGATGTAAGGTAAGTGTGGATGGTGCCTCGCTTCTTTGTTCATTATATACCCCCATTCTTTTAACTAAAGGGCCCAACTAAATGCTAAGTTCGGATCAAGTTTTATTGATGTGCAACTTACAGATTTACTTACAAAGTTATGTGGAAAACTTGGGTCGTAAAAAAGTTCCACGCCCCTTTTTCAACGTCTGTCAAATTAAAATTTTTTGTTTTTAAACGATCCCTAATTTAAGGCGATCAAAATTCCCCCAAAAAAATTATTCAAATCGGTGTAGCCATTATTGAGTTATAGCGAAACTCAGGCACGTCAATTGATTTTTTTATATTTTTATTTATTTTATTTTTTCTATTTTTTTTAATTTTTTGTATTTATATTAGCGATTTTGATTCATTCTAACCGCGTCGCTTGTTTCTTCTATTTCTGCGTTGTTGTCTTTTTCTCTTCTGCCTTTGTCGTCTTTGCCTCTGTCTTCTACGCTTTTGTTGTTGTCTGCGCTTGTTGCGTCTTCGTCTTTGTGCTCTCTTCTTTCGACGTTGTTGTTGTTGTTGTTTTTTCTTTGCTGGGGATATTTTGTTGGAGGGAGATGTGGTAGGGGGTGCCGGTATTGACGTAGATGTACTGTTACTGGGGGAGTCTGTTGCAGTGGCTGTTGGTGAGTCCGAAGCGATTGAACTGCCGGTAGGACTTTCAACCGCGGTAGACACTTGACTAGTTGCAGGCGGCGCCAAAATGGCCAAAGCGGCCAAAATGGCAGTGCAGAGAATATAAACTTTCATTTCAGCCAATAAGTTTTTGGGTATTCTGTGTATTGCCAACGTGGAGTGTACTTTCACAACTGATGATACGAGGCTGTTATTGAAGTATTTATAGGAAGTGCTATGGATTGTTTTGTGTATGGTATGAAATAGTTTAATTGCAAAACAGACACAGCAAACAATCGAAACGGGTGTTTTGTTGACTGGGATTTTCTATTGGCTCAGTTTTTTTATTTGATGAAAGTCAATATTTGATTGTGCGAAGAAGAAAGTTTTATGTTTTGCGAAAACGATTTAGACATGAAGGTTAAAGTCAAGCTAAGTGTGTATAAAGTAAACTTTTAGAAGAATTTAATAAGAATGAAGTCACTGAAAAAAAGTGTTGAAAAGTTTTGTGTGATATAAACCATAGGTAGTATTTTTTGGATCTTCGTAATGTTAAGCTAAGCTGACCATAACCGAGAAACAAGATTAATCTTTTTAAACATTTGAATTCAAGTTTCTGCAATACAAAAGTTTTGTTAAGGGCTACAAATAAATAAGTAAGCAGTTGTTTTATGTTTCCTTTGTTTAGACACTAAAACACAGTATTTGTCTGCCAATGCCAAATTTGATGTCATCCCAGCGAATTAGTGTTATTATTTTTAGATTTAGATTAGATTTTTCACAGCTGGGATTCTCGCTGAAATTTAGCTCCAAAACAAGTCAGTTGATTTCAATGCAAAAGGCTACTTTTACGCCCAGTGACACGCACTCCAGGACTTAATTTAGGCGGAGGGGGAGGGCGGGGAGGGGTTTTGAAATTTTCACACGTGATCAAGGAGATTTTGGGCTTTAACATAGATACTATTCAAGAAAATTCTATATAAATTTTCAAGGATATAAAGGATTAAAATTTTCAAAGGACCTTTTTCATATCCTTTTTTTACAAATAGATAAAAGATCAATTTTATTTAAATTCTTCAGCCTTTCCTCTTTCATTTGATATACATATTGTCATATTCTAACGATGTTAAGTATTTTTTTAAATTTTTTTTTAAATTTCTATCGCCTTCAAAATTTTGAAGTCCTTTTGACAAAGGATGTATAAATGAAACACTAAATACGCAGTATTACTATGTTTGCTCTCGTGTTTCAAGTCCATATAGATTTTTTCCGGTGTGAAAATTTTTTTAAATTTTTGTTGCACGGTGATACAGATGGCACACTATTATTCATATTTCATGTCAAATTTTTAACAGCTGTGGTTGTAAATGAACAGTTAAAAAAGAAAACTTGTTCTCGCAGGGGATTCCCCTACAAACAATTGTTGGTTCTAGAAGGATACAGAAGATACAGGACACAGGTTTGGAGGCAAATTTTGTGAATATCTGATTTTAATGTTAAACATGACAAGAGTAAGAAATATTCAGCACTCTAAGTGACCCTAATCAAAAAAATTAATTTAAAAAAAAAGTTTAATGAGTTTGATCCCAGATAATAATTGTAGTTGACCAGAGAGAAAGATTTGGTCCAACAAATTTTGCATCAAAAGCTGGTTCTCTGTTGCAGAAGACTTTCATATGGTAACAAAAAAAAGAAACTATTGGACAGAATCATAGAAAGAAAATTTGTGGATGTGCGGCCTCAACCAGGGGCGTAGCCGGAACTTGGTCATGGGCGGAGGATCCTGACCCCTAAAACGCCCCTTTGGTTACGCGTTTGGCCCCAACTCATAAGTTTTTAATTCTAAAAAATCAGAGAGGAGTTTGAGTGCAAAAATAATACAATTATTATTAATTTTTCCAATCAACTTGTTTGCGTTGTGTACAACAACTTCCGTAGAAACTCTGAAAGTGTCATGACATGTGCAAATATTTAAAATAAATATTGATGTTAACATTGAAAGCGACTGCTGCAAATATTTGAAAACACTGTTTATAGTTGAAGGAAAAAGCGCCGAGAATATTTGCGCGTCAGAATGTTAGTAATACATATCAGCTAAGCCAACAACAATGACAAAATCAATGTCGTTTATTAAAAATCTCATTAGCCAAATGGTTTTGAATGGCGTAAAGTGGGGTTTTGCCACAGTTTATGGCATTTAGAGCGCCACCCAGTGAAACATTTCGGTGTACTTAATGCGCTGCGGATTGTACGAACGATGTGTGTGTGTGTGGACCTGTACGCACTATCGCCTGCAGGATGCTGCTGCTTCTGTTGTTGTTGTTGTTGGTGTTTACAATGCATAATCGAATTTCATTTACATTTACATGCGCAGCATTCGGGCTGCGACGGATGTGCGTGTGTTGTATTTTACGATGTGATAAATTTGTGTGCGCTTTACAGCTTTGACGAACTGTGCGGATCGTAAATAATTTTATGTTCGATTTTACGCTGCTTTGCTTTGTGCATAATGAGTTTTCAAAGCAGCCAAAAGTGAAATCGTAAAATCGAAAAAGTGTCATAAACCAAACGAAATCGATTAGAAGCGAGTAGCGAAAATCTTTTCGGTTCTGTACTGAAAAGTGCGAATTTATTGGAAAACAAAAAGCTGGTGGCTTTATTTTTAGACTTTGCTGTTGAATGAAAAGATTTAATCAAAATAAAGAAAAGATATATTGCAGAAATTTTCAGCAACAAAAATTTGGCACGACTGCGACTGACAACCAAATAAGTGAAGAGTTTTTTATTACAAGAAGCAAAATCAAATAGAATGGAAAATGAGACGAATGTTGGATTTATTAGTTCAATAAAATTCTAAACAGTACAAAATTCATCAAATCTTTTGAGAAGATGTCAATAAAGGAATCTTCCAGACTGTTTGCAATATCAAAAAATGTTCATATGAAAACGTGTTGGTTTTTAAGAGACGAGTGAGTTAGTGGTTTGTACAAACTGGCAAATTTTGTTAGAGTGTTTGGATTTAGATTTGAAGAACACTTTTGGAAAACGTATGTGTTGTAAACATTTTGTTTAGAAAAAATGTATGGAGAAGAAAACGCTTTTAATATTAAAACAAACTACTGTATGAGGGCAAAGACGTTCATTAAAGCTGCGAAAATTCGCTGTTAGATGAAAATAATTTATTTTGCAACGTAAATATTGAAAAAAAGTTTGAGTAATATTTACTTTGTCTGAGAAAGGTTAGGTTAGCTTCGAGTGGTAGCCTTCTGCATGAAAGCTCTGGCAAAGGAACAGCATAGACACATGTGGTAAAGAAGGACCTCTTCCTTCTTTTCTGCAATATAATCACGACCAACACTACATTATGTTCTGCAACATAGTATTGTACTCCTATTTTGTCCAAAGCCAGGATCAATGGAATATGAGGATAACAAAGAGATATTTTAAGTAAAACCAAGTAGGAACATGCGAGCAAGAAATGGGAAAAATACTGCGAAAATAAGTTTAGAAAACATAATTTAACGTTGGATAGAGAAGTTGTCAATTAACAGGGCAGGACAAGAGATCTTTTTTGGGTAAAATTAAGCACGAAATTGTTACAAAAGATGTGAAGAAGACAACAATAAATTACTGCAGAGTTAGACTACTCTACAGTAACAACCCAGAGGATCCAATAATTTAGAGGACGAGATAAAAGCTCAAGACAAGACAAAGTAGGAAGTAACCAGAAAAAGAAAGTAAAATTCCTTATAGGGGGAAAACCCCATTTTAGTGAATCACTCTAGTGGAGGATTAGCTACTGGGACCTGAGCTGCCGAATATTCTTCGCTTAACGAAAGCGACGGGCGCGGCTAAAACAGATCCAAAATCTCTGGGAAACTTGATGTAAATTCCTGCCTTTTGAAGGCCGCAGAATCCTCAACAATTATTCAGTTCTTATGACCCACGCAAAATATTTTTTCGAATTCTGTGTCCCCGGATAAAAGGATGATTTCAGAATTTGTGAGCATCCAAGATAATTTTCTAGCCCCAACTTTCATAGCATGGGAACATTTCTACGAAGAGTATTTTGGATTTTATAATTTAATTCAGTCCCGAAAGGGTTGTGTTGGTTACGTTAATCGGTTGTGTTTTTTTCTGCCAGGGTAGCTGATTGACCTGTCGCAGCTAGTCCTAAGTGATGGGGCTGCCATCTAACGCAGCTTAGGAACGAGGCCTCCAATGTTATAGCGTCATCTGCTGTGTAAAGGTGACAGCAGGATGGTTGGGGACTTTGCTAAGATCGGTTTGGTGCGCTGTTTGCTCTCAACAATATATAATAATAAAGAAAGGACCCGAGTGCTTATTAAAAGATCAAGAAGGTTGAAATTACCGCAATAGAGGAAGAAGAAAATAAAGAATAACACGCGTATTTATGTCAAGACCAAGAAGGATATAATAATCAAAATATTAGAAAAAAAGAACATAAGAAAGTAAGAAGAAAAATAAGCAACAGAAGGCTTCAAAGGAAATGTGAAGTAAGACTAAGTGGAGAATTTCCTAAGAATAAAAAAAGAAAGGAGCTTAAAATGCAATAAAAATAAGAGTAAGAGAGAAGAAGAAGATCAACTAGAAAAAAATCAAAAGTAGCAAAAGTAAAAGAAATTGCTAATCTTTACTAATGCCACGTTACGCTTAAAAGAACTTTGCAGCATCAAACTTCCATCAGCCAAGTTGTTTCACGTACCGCCATTAACGCATTTATTATTTAGCCAGCTGTCAGACAGCACTGACAGTTGAGGTCGTGACGAGCTGACAGTGGTTATGGCAAAGTATTCACTTTAGGTCTACGAATAATAAATACTTTAATGGCCAATAAAAGCGCCCAAAGTGCGTTAAGACTTTAATTTCAACAAAAGCGGCAAAGAACTGAAATCATTTTGACAGAGTTTACCGTTGATTCAAGCATAACCGTTGGCCATGGGTAGTGGCCATTTTGCGTGAGTTGCTGGTACATTGCCTTTCAAAATGTGTGTGTAATGCAACTTAATAATATTATTTTTTTTGTATTTGCCCAACGCCTTGGACTAACAGACAAGTAGACACACACACACAGAGACAGACAACAGTCAGAGAGTCTGCCAAGCCGGTGCCTGTCGGGCATTATTACAATACGTAAATTTCACTTGACATTTTGTTGTTTATCAACGAAATGCCAACAGAATTTTTGCAATTTTTCTGCTTTTGCTGCTTCATCATTTGGTGTTTTTTGGTGATCCGTATTCTTTTTTTTGTATTTTTTTTGTGGCTTCTACAACAATTGTCAACATTTGCAATGCTTTTCATTTTCACGCCACTTTGAATTTGTCAAATATTGTATATTATGACATTTGTTGTCTCAAGCGCAGTTGTCACTGTTGCTATTTTTGTGTTGTTGCTATTTTCAGCCTACGCGCATATGTCGGTTTTTGTTTTCGGCAACACATCATTGTTTTTGTGATTTTAGCTGAAATTTGGTACGTATATGTTTTTTGCATAAAAACTCGTAATTTTTGTTGCTGTTTGATCTGCTTTTTTTTGACAGCCAAAAAAGCAAAGGACTTTAATTTGTGGCATTTTTTTGTTGTTGGTATAGCAACAAGAAATGTTCACTGCATACTTGCGAATTGTTGCCGGTCGGCTTAAATGCAAAAAATGTTGCCAGCTTTTGGGCATTTAAACGCATATTCAGTCTGCTTAAAGAGAATCTTCACCGAGATGTTTGGGTACATTAACTTGAAGTGGGAATTGTAAGAAGAATTGTAAAGAAGATGTAGAATAATTTTGTATATAGTAATTTGTTTATTTGAGTAGTAGGAAGCTTGATTTATTCAAGGTAGTCTAAATTCTGTATTTCGAAAAAGTTGTGTTGATGTCTCATATAATTCTGGGAATATTGTACTAGGGCTCTGGTACGGAACTGCTGAGAAAGTGGGCATGGTACGTCTACTTATAGGCAGGGTTCACATATCATAGTGTCATACGAAACCCATGAACATTAATTTAAAAAAAAGATTTTTACCTATTTCTGAATATATGTGTACAACTGGAAGGACTATGACATAATCCCTAAATTCTTTTGGATTATATTATCCAACATTTTCAATGTGATTTACTGGTTAAAATATGATTTGTACGATGGAAGTTAGAGTAAGTAGTCAATTTAGGGAGGCCTCTTTATAGTATAGAGTCATCGAGTATAGACTCCATATAAAGTCATCGAATATAGACTCTGCATAGAGACTCTAGAGCTCATATAGACTCTGTACAAAGACTCTAGAATCTGTCTATACTCTAAATAGAGTCATAGAGTTCAGACTCTATACAAAGTCATAGACTATAGACTCTAATTATAAAGTGTCATAAAATATAGACTCCATACAGATTCATAGAATATAGATTCTGTAAAGAGACTCAGGACTCTATACAGACTCTAGATTAAGTCATATAAAATAGACTTTATATAGAGTCTTTAGAGTCTAGATTCTCTAAAGTAAATAGTCTATAGAGTCGAGTATAGAATCTGAAAATAAAGTACAGAGTTTATAAAGTAAAATCTTCATACCATAGAGTACAACAAATTCGTTTTACACCCATCAAAACGTTTTTACTCGTTAGTGCCCTCTGGTTTTTTTTTTCTCTAATGCTTTTTGTTGTTGTGTGTGCAAAAATATTTGCTTTGTGCTTGGCCGCTTTGCCGCCTTTATGGCTTTATGCCGTTTCTTTGATTTCATATTTTCATGGCGGCAGTACGTAGGTGGCGCACTCGGTCTCCAGTTGGCATTCAGGCAAAGTGTGGCTGGCTGAGCGTTTTTCATGCCATGCAGCTGTGTGGCTTTGTGCTTACTTTGCTTGCAACTGCGGCACGCGAATGCGGATTTCTATTTATGAAAACCTGCACAAATCTGCATTTGTGTGTGTGTGTGTGAGTGTAAGACTGGACTTTGCAGCGTTTTTGCCTGCAGGGAATTATTTTCAAATTTTGAATGTAAATTGTTGGCATTTTATGCAGAAATTAAATTGTAAAAAATTTTAAAATAAATATAAAATTTTTATAAGATTTAAGAAACTAGATTTTCAACTTGAAGAAAATACATAAAACACTGCAACTATTTTAATATTTGTCATCTTTAGTACACAATTTTAGAGTCTTAATTTTAAAGTTCTCATCTCGTTGCATGTGATTGTTCGTCCTGACTGATTCACTGACTGAAATATGAAATTTGATCTGTAGATACATCTTGAAAAATGAACTTCCGCTGAGATGGGATTTTTAGAAATTCGGGGCAAAACATGGGTTAACCCTTTCGACCCCAAAGTTGCCTGAGAGCAACTTCACCGATTTGTCATCTTATAGCAAAAGCTACGATTGATTTATGGGTTTAATTTAAGTAGGCACCAACAAATTAAAATTTTTAGAAGTGAATTCAAAGCAAATTACAAAAATTGTATTGTTATCCCCAAAATAATGTCCAATATTTTGCAGCAATATCAGGGAAAGTTTGTGTTCTAATTGAAGTCTACGAACTGGGCGCATTTGATCAAAACCCTGTTTCTTTAATAATGGTTAAATAAAATCAAAAAGTGATAATTGTGTATTTTTCCAAAAATATTACATAATTTTTCTGCAATTAAAAAAATATTGATACAAAATTTACTTAACCCGTTTTAAGCTAAAATTGTTCAAAAGTAAACTAGCTCTAGAACTCTAACAAAGAGGCGTGGCGACTTCAAATGTTGTGTGCACACTTCTTATTCAAGTATTTCATAATTTAAATACCAAAAAGTAATATCGAGACACAGGGTAAAATTCGGGGTCAAAAGGGTTAAGGTGTTGTATAAAGAAACATTATATAATAAGCCTATTGATTTCAAACTTGGTGAAAATACTCCAAATCAAAAATAATTCGACACGTATTTTTAAATTTTTCGAAAATCAAAATTTAACGGGGTGAACCAAGGGTTCGTTTACGGCAAAACTACGAAAAAATACTGAACCGGTAAAAATCTGACGGAATCAACAAATGAATTTAAAAAATTTCACATTTGGAAATATTTGGAAAATTCTAGATTTTCAACTATAGAAAGTATTTAAATCATGGCAACTAATTCAACATTTTTCATCTGCAATATGCAAATTTTAAATGTTAAGCAATTTGTAAAAATTATTTGCTGTATATTTGGCAAAAATTTTACTTTACTTTCACCTCTCTCTATCTCTTCTTCTTCAGGTAATATATAAGGTTTCTGTGTTCCACACATAATGTGTAATTCGTTGTGTATTTGAATTGCAAACGGGTGGGACTTCTAACAAATTAAGGCATAGAAACCCTAAAGGCTACAACGACCTTTTTATTTTCCAACACACGCAGCACACGTGTCTGAATTGTGAGCGGGGTATGTGTCAAAATATGACAGCTAATGCTCAAATGCAAACATCACCAAGTACCAAAGCCTTCCAAATGTCATAGCAGATGAGAGTAGATCATTTCCTTTTCTTTCAGCGGTTCGGAAACTTGAAAGATTTTAACAAACTGACAAAACTCTATTCAAAGATGTAAATTTTTGGGCAATACTAGTCCAGATTCTTGTTGTGTTTTATTATTTCATTCGATTAGTACCAGACTATAGTCGATTATGTTTCAAGATGTCAGAGTAAACAATTGAAGAGTTAATAATTGAGAACATTTGAATTAAATAACAACTGAACTAAAGCATTGCTACATGACAACCCAATACTAAGTTTTGAAATTGTTTAATAAATATATAGAAAAACATAGAAATTCATATAACTTTTCAATTAACTTCGAAAAGACACATTGACGTTGAAGTATTCTTGGCACCAAAACGTTTCAGAGACACTGACAAAAGAACACTTTTGCTTGTACATGTGAACAGGCTGCCCAGACAAGCAGCACAAACTTAATGAAAATAACAAAACAAAAACTTAACAGCAACAAAAAACCGAGTGCAATACGTTCGTTGGACAACTTGAAAAAGGGATAACATGCCAACCGAAATGACGAGACATAATCAGCTTGAAGCTAAAGCTAAAACAACAACAAAAAAGCAGCAACAGCAAAGCAGGACAACAGTCGAATAACAATTTAAAGGGTGAAAGCACGAAAAACGGCAAAAGCAACAAACAAAAAACGGCAACAACAACAGCAAAAACAACAATAACAACATTACTCATAACAGTGGCAGCAACAGAATCAGGTTAAAAGTCTAAAATATGCCAAAACACACTTACGGGCAATTTCGGTTGCGTGTGTGAGAGTGAATGCATCTATCTGTGTGTGTGTGTGAGCCATCTTGTTAGCATACAAGTGGGAATACGAGCAACAGTAGCAGCAACAACAACAACAATAGCAACAGCAACATGCCGGCTTGTTAAATGCATGTGCCAAAGGGACAAGTTGGGGATGGGGGTTCGGTGGGGGGTGGGGATCTGAAAAAAATCCACACTCCCACAAAAAGAATAGAAAAATCTAATGGCGCAGTGCTGTCTGCGAAAAACAACCAAACATCAACAACAAATGAAAGCAACACAACAACGCAACAATAGCCAAACAAAAACAAGTGGCAACAGCAAAAACAACAACAACAACCGAAAAAGGGTTTCGCTAAGCAAGCACACTCACACTCGCACTCATTCGCTTCAAATGAATGAACGCGCACATGAAACTTGTTTCAACGAAAGGCAGCGACGCGACGGACCACAAGCAAAGTAAAGGGGGGAGGGCAGGGCGGCGAATGGTGTGACGTCGTTTGGAGTACTCACAGCTGTAGCAAAGGTGTCCGCTGAGTACAAATTCATTTAGAACTTTTGCTTTTGCTTTTGTTGTTGCTATTGTTGCTTTTTGTTTATTTTAGCTGCTTACTTTGTGCATTGTTATATACAAAAACAAAAAAAGGGATAAATGCGCTACGCGTAATTTTTTTCTCTCACACATATTTTCAGTTGTTGCTGGCCCAATCGTTTTGCTTTCATTCAAACTCGGATACGCTCTCGACGTCATAGAGATTTTAGGTAATGTGTGTATGTGTATGTGTGTGTGTATGTGTTTGTGTGTGTAAATGTGCTTACAGCAAATAGTCGTCTGCGGCTTTTTGTTTGCACTCAAAATTGCCTGCTTTAGGTTGAGGCTGCTTGTTCTTTCTGTTGTTGTTGTTGTAGTGCTTAGTGTGCTGTCAGTGGCGTTTCGTTACTTGTAGGCTGAGCATTGGGGCCTCAGAAGGTGAGAAAAAAGTGAGACAGTCTTCAGGATAAGCTTTTTTTATTTCTTGTTATTCATATAAGAAAACCTAAAGTAACTGCTTATTGTTATTCTCAGAGTCTTAAAATAATTATTATCCATATTTTTGGAAATACAAAATTGCCCTAATTTAAGAAATTTTTATAATTATTGCTTTATAAAAATTATTCCCAATAAGAAGTTTTTTATGTCGCCTATAACTATTATAACTATTATTTTTAGTTGCATAATAACTCTTATAAGTAACAAGTATATTTTTCGTTGTCGATAATTATTATTTTGATAAATATTTCTTACGTATTATAATAACTTACGTATTATCATAACTTTTATTAATGACTTTTTTTATTAACATAACCGATAACTATTATTTGGAGAATTTTCTTTTTCCGTTGCTTCATAACTTTCATAACTTTTATTTATGATTTTTTAAATTAACGTTGCCGATAACTATTATTTTGAAAACAATTTTTTTACGTTGAATTGCCATATTTTGGGTATGAATTGATTTTTAATTATTTCAAATTGACGAACCCAAATTAACTGCAAAAAACCAATTTCCAACAACAACTAAATTAAAAATCAATTCATACTCAAAATTTGGTAAGGCTAACTTAACAACAACAACAAGGTAACTTAAACAAAAAAATTTCTTTCATAAAAGTTATCAAGCAACGTAAAAACATTTCTTTCAAATAATAGTTATCGGCCACGTAAATAAAAAAATAAAAAAAAATTTGAAGCAACGTGAAAAAAAAAATTTTTAATAATAGTTATCGGTAACGTAAATAAAAACAGTCATAAATAAAAGTTATGAAGCAACGTAAAACCAAAAAATCCCAAAATAATAATTATCGAGAACGAAAAAAATATTTATTTCTCATAACAGTTATTACGCAACGTAAAAATTAATTGTCGCAAATAATAATTATAACCAACAAAAAAATTTGTGTTACATTTTAATAGTTACGTTGCAATTATTTTCTTATAAAACTTAATAGTTAAGTCCCTGGTTATTCTAAGACCCCAGGTGTCATATAAATATCTGGCTATCAACTTTCGTGTACCATGTATTTGTTACTAGTACTATAACTGGAGAGAAATGTCGTATTTTAAAAACTGTTCAATCTATTTATTTGATTTAGTCTTTGATCAAGTACCGCACGCAGGGACCTCAGGGGTTCAAACCCTCCAAAATTATCTGTTTTTTTTAATTTTGGGTAACAAATATTATTTCGAATGGTATTGGGCTCAAAAGTTGTATGCAAGCCACTCCAAATTAAAATCCTGTGTACACCACCGTTTTGACTATTAATTTATCTATATTCTGAACTATAAAACGCTGTTTTTTGTTTAATCTTTCGAGTTTAGTTACAAAAAGCGCCCTCTAAAAACTGGGCCCTTTCAAACATCATCCCAACACGGTCTTGTAAATATGCGCATTATTTATGCACAAATACACACACATACGCACACTGGTATTTATATTTGTAACCACATAGGAGCACTTCTCAAAGAAAGCCAGAAATCATCTTACTTGCCATGATACATTGCGTGTGCGTGTAGTTGTTGGCTTTGCTTTTGTTGCTACTTGTCTGGCCTTTTGCGTTGGCATCTAATGAGCAGTGTTGCTACTTTTACCCCTTGCTCCCAACAGTCTCGACAGCCAATGCCGTCGTAGACACATTTGGGAATTATTTAGTGCGGTAGCAGCGTCGTTGTCTTGCCGTCTGTCCATCGCATTTGCGCTCCTTTTTCTACACGTGCTATGGTCTCCCTGAGTGTGTGTGTGTGTGTGCTAGCCAGCAGATGATTGTATATTTAAATACTTTAGTGTGTATTAGTGTCGTGTTAATTAATGAAATTAACAGCATGTCTAATGCGCTTATTATGCTGGGGACCCATAATTGCGTTTGGGGATTTTTGCTGCATTTCATATTTTTCGCCAAGAATACATAAACACTTTTTCGCAGTGTTGTACAGAGTTCAGTAAGTATTTGATATATTGACAGAGTTTGAAGAGTGGGTATGCGGTTAATTTGTGTGTGTGTGTGAATGAGATTTAATATGTAATAAATGTTAAGAAGTTGTGAAACGTTTGGGTGTAGTCAATACTTGAATGATTAATTTCGACAATGATTTGAATTGGTGCCATAAATACAGAAAATATGTGCAATTTTTATAGAAAGTTACAAAGAAACTTTAAGATTAACTTGAAAGATTTTTCATATATATATATATTCATATATATATTTTCATATATATACATATATATAACATATTACTCTAAAAAGCAACTTTTTGGTTTCGTTTTCTGGGCGGTTAAAATTTCTGATAAAAAAACTTACATAGTAGCCTCGCATTTTAACGAACTTCTTTGACAATTTTTGTCGATTAGCAAATCAAATTTGTTTGCCTCAAAAAAACTAGCTACTTCAAACCAATTAATATGAATTTGTATTGATTCTTTTTTACTGAAATATTTGCTTTTGTCCTTATTTTATTTAAAATTAAATATATATATTTTTGTTTCTGAAGTTATCGTATTTTGAATTTAAAATGCACATCTTTGTTCATGCATAAATTTCGTACTCGATACCTTAGATGGACAATTTACTCGATACTTTTTAAAATACTTGTGATATCGAGTGCTTTTCACAGATAATGAAAACATTTTGTGTTATAAGATCTTTGTAAATATAAATTGATTTCATTGAAGATTGCCCATCCCTCATAAACAACTGAAAATTTGTGTGGCTGACTGCGGAATTTCAATGCGTAATTAAGTATTATGCGGTATGGAATTTAATGTACGGAATAAAATGCATGCAAAGCGGTTAAATTTTTTTATAAAATAAAATAACAATTAACGTTTGGTTTTGTTGTTATTTCAGAAAAAAACTCAGGTATTTTATTTATTAATTAAAAAAAATTGGTTTTAATATGTTCGTATATGTTCGATATGTTAGTATCGATACATTTTCCCCAATTCTTTATTTTTTTGTTGTTATTTCAGAAAGATTCGGGTAATTTATTTATTTAAAAAATTGTGTTTTAATGTGTTCGGTATAAGAATCGATACTTTTTCCCCAATTCTTTTAAAGCATCGATACCAGAGTGAGTACTTGGTATCGATACCAGAGTTTCAATTTTTGAACTCTAAACACGACCGTCCACATTGCCTAATGAGATTTAGTTTGACATCTGTTTACTTAAAATATTTAATTTCATATTTAAATTATTTAAAATATAAATTAAATAGAATTTTTTTTTATTATTATCAACATTTGCTCAATTTGTGACAAATATTAGATGATTTGTACTCGGATGCAATAAAAAGCGGATGATTATTTCCATTATTTTTAAATTTGGAAAAACATTAAATTTTTGTATTGTTTTGATTTAACGAAATGAAATTTTAAGGTACGTTTTTCATACAAGAATAACTGTTTTTTGTGGCAAAAAGCTTTTACAAAGAAAGATTTTGGATACTGGTTCTAGCAAACAAATTTTGTTATGAGTAAACAAGGCTTTCTTTCTTATTCTAGAAGAACCATGTTTTAAGAACTCTAATGAATTATTGAAACTTCCTTCGGTATACTCTAAGCCATTTAAAAAGAAAACCCATTAATTCAACGCATACACAACGCACTCAGCCACTGCACAATGTGTCCTTCACTGCACTCCTTTTGCCAATAATGTTTTATTGAATTTTCAGCCGAAAGAGTGCTAACTAAACTCCAACTGAGCCACCGCCTAATCATGTGCCCGCAGTTGAGAGCACGTTTCGGCGCAACTTTCCAGCAATGCGCCATTCGAACGCCGAACCACCCGCTGCCGACCCAATAAATCCAAAGTGTCTTCAGTTTCGTCACAAGTTGCGAAGACAGACAACAAAACACAAGCAGCAACAATTCAAGAAGAAATGCAAAAGAAAAATCGAAAAAATATAGGAGAAAGTATATAGGAAATCGCTCGCTGCGTGAAGAAAATGTTGAAAAGTTGCTGCAGTGTGGCAACGCAGGCGGCGGGTGTAGGGATTGCGAAAAGTCAAGCGCGTGGGTGGGGTTGGGGGGTGCAGCAGCGGCAGCGACGTGCCAACATGTCTTTGTCGCTTGCGTTTAATTTCTGTGCGTTTCTCTTCTTCTTCATACTTCGGGGTACATCTTTACTTAGCCTTCGTGATGCTTCTGCCATTGTTGCCATACTTTGCTGTTGCGCAGCTGCCTTGCGAAAAATTGCGCCTAGGGACAACCTGCTTATTGTCTTTGTCGTCGACTGCCGCCGCGGCACCAACCCACGTTCGTTCAAGTATTTTCGCATTCCAGATGCGTTGCCGTTTCCGTCCGCTACCGCAAACAACCGCAATATGAGCGGCTATGCTGATGGCATTCGGTTCAAGCGTGGGTTGGGGCGGCGAAGAGCTGCAAACGGGACAAGGTAAGCGCTGCGAGCCGCGAGGCTGAGGTCGCCTGCAGTTGGTTACGGTTCGTGACGTTAGGCCGCCATGGTCGGGAGCATTGAATTGGGTTGTCGCTGTTGTTGTTGTTGTTGGCATTTTGAAAATTGCTGCGGGACTATTTTTGTAATTTATTTTATTTTCTTGTTTTACGAGTTTATTACTTATTTAAGCGGTGCTCGAAAGGGCGCGGCAGAGTGGGAGTGTCGTAGAGCTCAAAATGAAATTAAACAATCCAATTCTGTTGAATGTGCTGCTTGTGACTTTTGATTTTCTTCTTCTTCTTCTTGAATTCTCCTTCTTTGTATGCTGCGGGCAACAATTCTTTCCTTTTTTTTTAGAAATTCTACCATGCCAAGTGTTGCCTACTAAACGTTTTCCAGGCGTCGAGCTGGCAGCAGTTGCGATGCGTATTTTTTTTTTATTGAAAAACAATAACGATGCAGCAGAGAATGCGGAAAACGGCACAAATATTTCGGACAAAATTATTCAGCTCAGGTTTGTGCGATTCCATTGGAAATCATAATAAATGATTTTTACACTGCGAGCCGAAAAAGATATGTCATCCTTTTTCGATGGCAGCCGTTTGATTGTGCCGGCGGCTGCTTTGGCGTCGTTGGCTGGCTGGCTGACTGACTGACTGGCTGGGTTTGATTAATCGTGCCTTTGGCAATTTCTATAAATTCGAACAGGAATTTCGTCCTTTTGGCATTACGCTTACAAATTCCAATAATGCTTTTAGTGGGTATTTGCAGAGAATTTAAAGCGTTGAAATGCCATTTTGGGAGTCGTGCATAAAATATTTAATACCATTGCAGAGACAATTTTAAATTATATTTGTTTCGGCTTTAATGGGTTGAAAATGTATTTGGTGCTTTACGAGTGCACACACACACACATCGCAGATAGAAATTTATGACTAATTGCACTTGGAGCGAATTAAATTGCTGCCGCTTTTATGGCTGTCGATGCGGTCGTGCTGATGATTCATTTTTATATTCGTGCCGCACTTAAATGTTATCACTGCCAAGCCATATAAAATGCACGCAACAACAATAACAACGACAAAAGCAACAATACAAAAAAAACAATAACAATTACAACAACAGTAATAATAGCAACAATAATGGCAAACTGACGTAAGCGGAAATAAAAGGGAAATATGTGCAGGCCATGGCCGCCAGCCTGTGGCAAGGAAATAAATTAAATTTTGTTCATTTGCAGCAGAAACAGACTCACACACATATAGGCACCCGGCATCCTTCTGCCTAACAAGAACACAAAAAACATACACAAACACCAAAAACAACAACCAAAAAATGCGAGAAAATGCACGCCAAATGAAAGGAAAGAGAAGCAACAAAAACAAAAGTATGGTGCAAGGCGAAAAAAGAAGTGCAGAAATGTGCAAAAAATGCAATAATCGCTGTGGTTGTAAATTCATTCAGTTGGCTGCGCAGCAGGCCAGCAACGAACTCACACACACACCCACACACACACACAACAAACAGCACAACGCCTGGCAGCAGGACAACAGCAGCGCTCGCAAGGAATGCAGCAACGTGGCACAAAAACAACAATAACAAAAAAATACTGTACAAATTTGCATTTTGCACAATTTAATTTTTTTTATTTTTATGAGGTTGTGATTTAAATTTGTTGTTGCACTCTGACGCAACCCAATAAGTTTGTTTGCCTTCACACATGCACATGTCGGAGGAAATTAAGGCAACTGTGCGGAAGTGCCACGGCTCGGTTGCCACTCGCACACTTGCACACATAAATGTAGTTGTATGTGTGGAATGCACGTGTGTGTGTGTGGTGCGCCGCAAGCAAATGAAACTAGAAACTACAACGCGCGTCAAGCGAACGCCAACGAAACGAAATCACATGCGAGCCAAATTAAGGATTTTCAGCAGTGAATTAAGCATTAAAATAACGCCCAGCGGCGCGTACAAGAGTGGCGGCGGCAATATCGCATGCAACAAGGTGAAAATGTCAAGAATTTGCAGCTTATTTTTTGCGACCATTATGCAGCTGCAGCGAGGCGTGTAGCCTGAAAATGAGAATATTTATATGCATGTGGACAAGTGGATAAGCAGACACACTGTTCGTGTTGCGTAAACAAAATGCAAATTACTTATGAATGCCCCAAGGCGTGTGCGCCGCAAAGTATGCAAACAAATTTGTGGTAATAGTGCTGACTGAACTGACTGAACTGCGCGGCGTTGTATCATTTATAAAAAGGATTAGTTGCTTTTTATGAGACGGAAAATAATAGAGACTGTAGATGATTGTTTTTGTTTTACATTATTAATTATGCTGCTATGCTCTAAATGATATTTGACTCATGTTGAAGACAGAATGAATTTGTTGAGTTGCATCTTTACGTGTCAGCCATTGGTTATTATTATGGGATGCGCTGGACTAACGAGACCGTTTACTTTGTATGCAATAAATCATAAAAAATAAAATAAAATTTATTTTTATATATTTCAGTTATTTATTATACACCTAATTCTGTTTTTACACGGTCTTTTTTACACGGTATTGATTTAACACGCTTTGAAAATAAAAAAATTTTAAATTTTTTTACACGATTTTATTCCATTTAGCACGAAAAATTAAAAAAATTTGTTATTTTCAAACCGTGTTAAATCAAAACCATGTAAAAAAGACCGTATAAAAACAGAATTACGTGTACTTTTATAAATATTTAAAATAAAAAAAATAGTTTTATGTTATGACATTTTTTGGAAATATTTTAAAACCAATCAGTTTATTTTCCATTCTGTAAATCATTGCAAAAAAATATTTAAACCCAAATTAAAAAATTTAAAAATTATTTACAGCAATTTCAAACATTGAAATACTGCAAAAATATTTAATTTTTAAGAACACAATGTTAGTAAAAAGCAAATAATTAAATTTGATGTGCTCTGTTGAGCTTTAACAAATTTCCACAACCCGTGGAAAACATTTTTTTTTACAAGTTTACACATTTATTTTCAGCTTGAAATACGCGCTAACGAAAAATTTCAGTAAAAAGTAAAGAAATTAAAAAGAAAAATAAACCAAAAACACGCATAATAAATAAAATTCCGCAGCATATTGCAAAAAAATACCATTTACCACAGACGTGTCGATGGTGTTAATGGGCCGAAAGTGTTAGTGCAGCAATGAAATTTTACTCGTGCTCGCATTGCAAAAATTCGCAGTAAAAAATTTCATTGGTAGTGCGATTTTGCAGCAGCAAAATAATTAAAAAAATTAAAAAAATAAATGCAAAAATTCACATATGCAATGAAATTGAAAATATCAAATGCAGTAATATTGTATGGAAAAAAATTGAATAAAAATTGAAAATGAAATAGAATAAAATTATATAAAATACAACATTTAGAGTTAAATAATTAGTTAACGTAAAAACGAAATAAAACTGAATGCAAAAAAAATTAATAAAAAATAAATGTCAAATTCACATATGCAGTGAAATTGAAAATATTAAATGCAGTAAAATTGTATGGGGAAAAATTGAATAAAAATTGAAAATGAAATAGAATAAATTTTTTTTGAAATGAAACATTTAAAGTTAAATAATAAGTTAACACAAAAATTAAATAAAACTTAATGCAATAAAAACAATAAATCAAAAAATAAATGCAAAAATTCACATATGCAGTGAAATTGAAAATATTAAATGCAGTAAAATTGTATGGGAAGAAAAAAATTAAAATTAAATAGTATACAATTATATGAAATGAAAAATTATAAGTTAAATAGTAAACACAAAAATGAAATAAAACGAAATGAAATTCAAAGAAAACAATTTTAAATCAATCAGAAAAATTTAACTAACAAATTGAAACAACAAATGTTGAAATAGTTTTAAAATAGTTTAAAATTGTATGGGAAGAAAAAATTAAAATGAAATAGTATACAATTATATGAAATAAAACATTTAAAGTTAAATAGTAAACACGAAAACGAAATAAAACTAAATGAAACTCAAAGAAAACAATTTTAAATCAATAAACAAATTTAACTAACAAATTAAAACAAAAAATGTTGAAATAGTTTTAAAATGGAATTTATTACTAATAATAAAAAAAAAAATTCAAAAAATTACAAAAAATTTTTGTAATTAAAAAACCCATTGAAACTTGAAATTTCTTATTTTAAAAATAAAACAAAAATCTGGCTTGTGAAATCATAGATTGCTCAAGTGTCCACAAAATTGAAGCAAAAATACGAAAGCGTTCAAAAGTAGCCTCGAACTTTTTGCTTAAGTTGTTCAGGCAGATGACATAATTTCTACAAAAAAAAAATATTTACCTTCGTCTTCAAATGTCAAGCAAAGTTTTCTCAAATCTCAAATGAAAATATCCAAATTACTACTTTGAACTTTGACGAAATGTTTCCATGGGAAAATATTTGCCAATATCAAATTCTCTCTTTCCCTACTTAAGAATATGGTCACTTTAAATTTAAATTGTTCACCTGCATTACTTAATTTGGAGACACATTTCCGAAGGCTGTTTTCTGTCGCACAGCCCACTTTGTCTCAATAAGTGCGCACAGAAAACAGATACAAGAAACGAATGAATGGAAGAAATTCAGGCAATTTTCCGCTTGAGTCGCCGGCGGTTCGTGCTGTTGACTACAATTTAAATGTCCATAAAACTTCCAGCACGCATATGCTTTATGTCTTGACCCTTTTTCTGCTGCTTTCTTCGGGCAGCCACACGCCCACACACACACACACAAGCACACGCAGAGCGACTTGAAATATTGTCGGTGTGCCGGTCGCAAGTTTGGCTCAGACCCTCATTCCGGCAAATAAAGCATATAAATGCGCATAATCGTTTTTATTGTGAACGCTGATTTAAAAAGGAAGTGTTGTAAGTGGCAGTGGCCGGGCGAAGGGCATGACGAAGTAAGTGAAAAGAAAAAGAAACATGTGCAAAAGGTAGAGAAACGTGCGCAATAATAGCGAAAACCCATAAAAAACAAACGTGTTATTGCGAAATGAGCAGCCAGCAAGCGGGCGCCGAACATAAAAATCGTATGAAAAGCAAAAAAAAAAAAAACAAAATCATGGCAAAAGGCCGAGAGAGGAGCAGGGGTTAAGGTTAAGCAAAGTTCAAGTGAGAGAAGGCAAAAGCGGCGCACAAGTTTATGCAATGCGCGCTTAAAGTTTGTTTAGACCAAATAAAAAACGGGACAGACAGTGGCGCATCGCAAAGAAAAGCAGTTGCCTTGAAGCAGAAACACACACACATAAAAAAAATGAAAATTCGGATAAAGTATGAAGGAAGCAAAAGAATGGCACAATGTAAATCAGTGCGGAAGTTGCTGCACGAAAAAGGTACAAACGGCAAAGGTGGACGTTGTGCGAGCGAAATGTTGCTTTTATCAGAAAAAAAAAAAACAAAACAAAACAGATACAAATACTTATACACACATGTGCAAAAGGTAACAACACACACACATACAGGTATAAATACATACATATGTGTTCGTTCAGCACACGTGATTTGATGCTGTGGGCTTGACAGAAGGTCAGACGTTGGCCAAGACGTTGGCAACATTTGAATGTGAGTTGGCGGAGATGAAAAGGTGCTGCAGGCATCAAAACCATTGTTGTTGTTTGATGCTCAAAGTTTGAATTCTTTTATTTGGCAGTTATCCTCACAACAAAAAGAAAATGCTAAAGCTAATGCTGCCTTAAAGAATGGCAAACTGATAAGCAAGTTTGTAAAATTGCGCTGATTCCCGACGTGTCTTTCATTCTTGTTGGCATTGCGTGGGTTGCTCGAGAGACATGTTTTTTCTTTTCTTTGCATTTATCTGGCTTTGACCTATTTGCAAACGAAATGTGTGTGATTACCTAGAGGGATAATTTTGACAATTGAAATTTCCAACAAAACACACAATTTATCAACTTGAACGCTGAATTAAGGCATTCAAATGGATTTAAAACTTTGCTCAACATTTGAGAATGAAACGTGGGTTTTGTGTGTGGAAATTTAAAACTGTGAAATTTGATAAGATTTTCTGCAGTTGTCATGAACTCGATAGAATAGTCCAGAGATTCAGATACTGAAAGCTAGAAGGCAAAGCTGTAGGACGGTTGAGAAAAGATGCTTCGAGAGATCTTCAGTTCTTTTGTCGAGGAAGATGATAATTGTTTTAAATAGAACATCAAGCTATATGATATATATACATACAGGGGCGTAGCCAAGGGAGGGGTTTAGGGTGTCAGAACCCCCCCCATAGCCTATAATTTGTCAACATTTTCAATCACTATGCATCGTATGTACGTTCCCACATTAGCAAAAAGGTCTTTTCATCTTTAAATATTTAAAAGAATATTAACAAAACCCTTTTTTTACCGAAACTAATTTGTTTTTTTAATAGTCACGTTTAGGCTTAATACAGCAATTTGCATGTTCTAAAAACATGTCTAAAGAGTAGTTTAGTTCGTCGACCGGAATGTCCTTCAGGATGGCGGTACAAGCCTTTTGGATGGTTTCTACGTTCTCAAAACGCTTTTTTCATCGGCAAATGCATTCTTTGAAAAGGTGAAATTCGCACGGTGCCACATCATGTGAAAACGAGGAGTGGTTGATGGTTAAAATTCTACTTTTAGTAAACAAAAAAACAGTCAAAACAAGTGTCAATAGATGGGATGGCATCCTTCGATAGTCAAATGTTCAGTTAAAATGCGATAAATTTATTCTATGCTTAACCTTCGCCTTACTAAAGATGATCCCAGGCACTTCCGCCGCTATTTTGAGTAAAACTCACAATAAATATATAAATATTTATTAATTTATAAATTTTTTTCATACTTCAGTATTTAGTATCTTCCTCTGGCGATAGTTCGTATTTCGAAAAAAGGCCTAACTTTAATGATTTATTTTGAGACTATGGAAAATATTAGAAGATTTCTTTCCAGAGAGTTTATTGAACACATAATGAGGTACGCAAAAAAAATGTATCGTCACCTGGGGATCACTCAGGTACATTTGTATAAAAAATGACAAAATTCAAGTTTAAACATGATCAAAATATAAAAAAAAATATTTTTCATGTTATTGAAAATTACCTTCAAATTTGTGCAGATATTAAACATGAATATTAAAAAGATCACCCGGGTGGGTATAAGTAAAGCGAAGGTTAAATCCAATTTCAAGAATTTCGATGAAGATTTTGGCTAATCTTTTATGAATTACCGCGCAGTTTTGATCTACGGTGATCGCGGATTCAGTTGGCTAACACGTTGGTCATCATTTATGTTCTGACAATCGTTTTTAAATCGCTTTTACCACTTATGAACTCCACCACGGTATAAACAAAAATCACCATAAACTTGGTCCATCAATTTAAATGCTTCGGTTAATGTTTAAACATTTTTAAAACAATAGTTAATATTGGATCTTTGTTCGATGCACATTTTTGTACGATGACACAAACATACTTCCACTTCAGATGCAATAACTTCGCTTTCAGTCCACCAAATTTCATGAAATTTTTACTAAAAATCAGGGAAAAATTTTAATTTGTAATGCATTAAGTCACATAAGCCACAACAAAATGCCCTATTTGGAAGGTGCACTTTACTTTAAAAAACATGTACACTAAACTGACAAACACATTTTTTTAAAACCCCCCCCATGACCAAGTTCTGGCTACGCCCCTGTATACATATATGTATATATGATATATATGTATAAATGCTATAGCTCCTTGATCAAGAGCTGAGCTTGACCATACCTTATCCTAGGAATATTGGAACAACTTCTGGGGATGAACTGGGTATAGGAGATGTTATCTACAGACTGTAGTGGTTACCACTTTTGGTACATTTGGACCAAAAGTCCACTTTTGAACAGCTTTTGTTCAATTTTGAATGTTGTCGCCTAAATGATGGCAATGCTGTTGAGAAATCTAAGGAATTTTGATATGAAAGATATGTTTGGTTTTTGTGTTGCATAACAATTTAAAGTCGGAAGAAGATATAAAAGATATGTTTTGTTTTTGTGTTATATTAAATAATATTTTTTGGAAATTTAAAAAATTTTAATTTTTTCCCCCCTTTTTACCCCATTTTAGGAGAATTTTGGTATATACAATTTTAGTGGAAAGACTAGGAAGTATTCGAAAAATTTTAAGCACATGAAATTTTTAGCGGAAATCGGAAGAAATAAATAATAATAAATGTAAAATAATAATTTTTATATTTAAAAAATTTCACTTTTTTCCCCCTAAAATGGTGTAAATTTTAGGAGAATTTTGGTATATACAATTTTAGTGGAAAGAGTGCAATCAGATTTATATGAAAAGTTTTAGGAAGTAGTAGAAAAATTTTCAGCACATGAAATGATTTTTAGTGGAAATCGGAAGAATTTTAATATAAAAGATATGTTTTTTATTTGTGTTAAATAATAATTTGTTGAACAAAAATTTGTAAATTCTTTCCTATTTTAAGTTCATTCTAGGAAAATTTTGGTACAAAAAAATTTAGTGGGAAGAGTGCAATCCGATTTATATGAGAAGTGTTATGAATTATTAGACAATTTGTTAGCACATGAAATTTCTAGCGGAAATCGGAAGAAGTTTTATATAAAAGATACGTTTTGTTTTTGTGTTATATAATAATTTGTTGAAAATAAAAAAAATTCCTTCCTTCCCTATTTTAAGCTCATTTTATGAGAATTTTGAAACAAAAACCTTTTTGTGGGAAGAGTGCAATTCGATTTATATGTGAAGTGTTATGAAGTATTAGAAAATTTGTCACAAAATTTGCATATGAAATTTCTAGTAAACAAGGATAAGGTAGTGGAAGGAGCCAGTCATCTCATCATTTTGTTTGAATCAAGAACCGAGCTATGGTTTGATGGTTTACCATGTAAGTGGTGTTACCTTCATACTTTCAGCTAGAAGTAGACAGTTTTAGTAGAAATACAGATTTACAGAATAGATACAAAGTCTTTTGTTCAGTCATATGATTTCTGCTATAAACTAAAAAATTTCTACTATATTCTTTGGAATAGTCTACAAAATACCACAGAACAGAATCTATGCTATTTTCCACACAATTTTTACCACATTACACATATAGAAAATTTTATGGGTTATATTCTGCTACATTTTGCAGAATATTCTGCTAGATTCTACAGAATTTCTACTAACTATATTCTCTAGAATTGTCCATAAAATACAGCAGAATAGAGTCTATACTATGTGCTTCAGAATTTCTACCATATGGAATGAAATATTTTAAAGATTATATTCTGCTATATTTTGCAGAACATTGCAGAATCTATCTGCAGTATAGAATTTTTAGAATCTATAGAATATTCTATAGAATACAATAGACATTTTAGATATTTAGACAGTTCTTTGGAATATAGTAGAAATTCTGTAGAATATGCCAGAAATTGTTTGTAGCATTACGCCCTGAACACATAGACGACGGCAGCGACAAGACAGCATCTGTCAAAATTTACAACCAGAACGTTCGTATGGAAACGATTATTCTGACGACAGCACGACTACACGAACACCGAACACAGTTGTCGTTGTTGCCAAACATAGATTTCTTAGGTGACAAAACCAAAGCAATTTATTTATTTATTTATTTTTTTATCCAATCAAACAAAAAATACATTTTAACCGACGATCGATAAAACTAGAATATTATAAAATAATAAAGTTCAATTAAAAAATTCAACAATAATGCTAAGACTATTACTCTTGGAATAGAAATATCTAAGTGTGGAATGCGATTAAGTTCTAAGAGCGTCCTAGCAAGAGGAGCGTTTTTAGCGTATTCCGTTTTGCATAAACCAAAATAGAAATAATTAAAATGCCTGAGTGCTCGAGAAGGGACAGTGAACTTTATTCTTTCCAAAACCGTAGGACAGTCCAATTCCAATTCCAGCTCAATTGGCATCGCTGCTTCAAAACAGATATTTTTAATGGAATTTATCTTGCTTTTTCGGTGTGCTTTGAACAACATTTAAAAATTTGTTGTATTTCAGTTAAAATTTGCTGGTAAAAAAAATTTGTAAACATTTTAGAACAAATGACAAATGATTGATTGTAGAACGAGGAAATTATGTAATATAGACGATTGCTTAGCGATGGAAGTGGAAGCAAGCACTTTAAAATTTGTATTTAGGAGCTGACAAAACATAATTGTGATGATGTTGCCACGGCGACGGTCAAAGTCGACGCCATCTTAAAGTTGTGTGTTCGTGTCGCTGTCGTCTTGAATGTGTTCGAGCCATTAGTCATCAAAATGTTTGAAATTGTTGTAGAAAAGAAGTGAAAGGCCAAACATAGGAAAATATTAACAAAATAAGAAATAAAATCTGCTTTATTCAACTGTTCGTACTGCATATACACCAATTTTAAAATGTCACTTTAATTTGATGCAAACATTTTCAATTATCTGCTTTAAATGTCACTAAAAGCACGTCAAACAAATTACATATAGATTTTTCTTATTTATTTACACTTTTAAATGTCTGCATTGCCATGCAGAAAATGTTTTAAATGTCACCACTCAACAATCACAGTCCCCCTGAAATATTGCAGACAGCAGACAGCGGCCAAAGCAGTCGGTTAAACACCCTTAACACTTAACAACTTTTAAATTCTTGCAATAATCATTGCAACCGCACTTTGGCATTAAGCTGCGAGCGTCCGCCCGTCGCTTAGCTCAACTGCCAAAAGGCCACGCGATGCCACAAATTCCCACCAGACCTGAGACAACTTTTCTGCATGAATGCGTGCCGCAACGGTCGTCGGCGGCGCTCCCGGCAGAAATTCTCAAATGAAATTCGATATTATGGAAAGAAGACCGCGTCTGTGGCTGTGACTGAGTTTGAGTCTCAGTGAGCCCTCAAATTATGGGGTTCGCATTGTTCTCACACGGCGACGACCAACCACCGGCCCACTTGAAGCACAGTTCGGAAATTGCACGAAAAAGCGAAATCATGTTCGGGCTAAAGTGACAGCCAGGCAGGCAGACGATAGCGACAACACAGACAGACAACTAGTCAGCAAGTGGGGAGTGGGGCCAACACTGAAGTCAAGAAAGTGCGCACAACACAGATGCGAGGGTTGAAAAAAGCCCACAAATCGAGAAGGAAAAAAACATAGAACACAAAATCAAAGTTAATTGAAGTTTAATGCTGGGGGATTAGTGAAATTTGAAAACATTGCGCACGAAAAATGCAGCGTCATTCATTTCGATCAAAATTGAAAATCAAGTTGGTGCCGATGACGAGCGTTTTCGCAAATGGCTGGAGAGAAGCGCCACAAAAACAACAACAAAAAAACACCAATGAAGCAGTGGTTTGGTGTAAAAAACTGCGCTGCGTGTTGTTATTAACAAATATTTGTCTGTCACTAAAATGCGAACATGAAATATTGACAACAACAAATACAACAACAAAACCAAATGTCAGCGTTGCCACACAAATTTTTTTTTGCAGCAAGTGAAAGTGTTACGGCGGTGTCTGTGTCCAGTTGTTGCTTGTCTGCGGTCAGTAGGCGCCGCGGCGTGTCGGGCGCCAGTCCGCTGAGGGTGAAAGTTGTGTCGCTTTTGTTTTTGTTGTTGTTGTTGCTGAGTTTTTGCATGTTCGACTGACTGCAAGTGAAAATGAAATTGAAAATTGTTGTTTGCTATTTGTTGTCGTTGTTGAGTGTCAACATTTTCGTTTTTTTGCGTTGTCCTTTTTGGCGCCGCAGCAGTGACGAAAAAAATCGTAGCAAAAACATAAATAAAAAGCGTTTTGTAACTGTCGACGGTAATGAGTTTAAAGTGAAATTAATTTACGCGAAAGCATGAAAAATGAGCAAAGCGTGAGTCATGAAAGAGCAGCGGCGGCAAATGTGCGGACATTGAAGCGAGTTGAGGGCAAAGTGGTCGGAATGGCAAAGTGGTAGCGATAATTTTGAAATATGTTTCAAGTGTTGTGATATGAAAATCGTTTTGGAAATGTTATAGGATGGGAAAAGAGTGGAGAAGGGGCTCCAGTTGGAGTGGGAAATGGAAAAGGAGCATAAAAGTAGAGGAGAGAAGTTAGAGCAGAGGCGAGTGTAATAAGTAGGAATGTAGAAGGTTTCGAAATGAAATGCGGATTGAATTAATAAGTTGGAGCGATAGTAGTAAAAGTAGAGGAAATTGGTATAGGAGAAGGGGACAGAAAGAAGAAGAAATGTTTACTTAACCCATTTAAAAATATTTTCAGGTGTTGGATTGTGATTAAAAATTTCACCAGAGGGAAGGAGCATTATGGAATATTATCAAAATTGGGTTAAGGCAAAAATTTATCCTAGTTAGAGTCAGAGCTTTAATTGGGCTCTAGCTAGAAATAATTAACTGGAATGGAACTAGTAGCAAAAGCATTGCGATTCGTAATCAGTATTGAGTTACAGACACAATTAAAACTAGAATCGAGCTTAAAGTAGAAATAATCATCATTCAATCATTCTTCACTCTGTGGCGAAGAAATAAATTAAAGCTAGAATCAGAGCTTAAGACTACAATGAAGCTTATATTCCGAGCTTTGAATGGACTCTAACTAGGAACAATTAACTGGAATGGAACTTTTGGCATAAGCATTGCTAATTATAATCACAATTGGGTAAGAAATTAATTATGACTAGAATCAAGGCTTAAAGAAGAATTATTATAGAATATAATTAGGTTGAGTTAAGAAAGCAGTTACGGCTTGAACCAAATCTTAAGATCAAAATCAAACTTAGAATCCCAGTTCTAACTAGAAACACCAGAAACCACTAACTGAACTAGAACTGGTAATAAAAACGTTGTAGATTAAAACACTATGCGACAGCATTTTTACACCAGAAAAAATCCATATGGCCCTGAAACTAGAGACCAAACATAGTAATACTGCGTACTCAGTTTTTCATTTCTACATCATTTATCCTTTTAAAAGGACTTCAAAATTTTAAAGGGGATAAAAAACAAAAAAAAATATAAAAATATATCAAATGAAAGAAGAAAAGCTCGCGAATTTAAATAAAATTGATTTTTTATTTTTTTGTAAAAAAAAAGATATGAAAAAGATCGTTTGAAAATTGTAATCCTTTATATCCTTGAAAATTTATAAAGAATTTTCTTGAAAAGTAAGTATGTTAAAACCTAAAATCTCCTTGATCACCTGTCAAAATTACATTACTGTAACTTTATTGGTTCGAAAGTTATTAATAAAGACGAAAGCTGCAATTCTAATGAAGTACAAAATTCTAATTTATTTATTTAGCCAATTTTTACCCATTTTAGTAACTATGAAATCAATGAAGCATAGATCAATGAGAATTAGAATCACTATTATTTAGGTGAATAAAAGACTTAAAGCTGGAGCCAGAGTTACGACTAAGCTCTGCTTAGAAAACAGCTACAGCTTCAGACACGTAGAGGGACTATTACGAAAATTAAGAGTGTTGGGTTGAAACAACAATAAAGCTCAGACCTATGACTAGGCTAGAGATTACAACTAAGGCTGTAATTGAAACAATATAGAATAATATTAAAAATAAATATCGTAAATATCGTAAATAATATTATACGAAAAGAAACATTACAAAAAAATAAAATTAAAACAAATTATATTTGGATTAGTTAGGTTCAAACTAGAATTAGAGCTCAAACTAGAACTAAAACTAGTCTCGAAAAATTTCCATAATAGAGATTGGAACTTGGACTAAACGCTTTGAGTAAATGTGCTGCAACGGGTTAGAGAATCTTCCGAGTGTTGGTCATAGTGAAAAAATCAATGCCTGTTACTATAACTGGAACTAAGGATTATTGCCAAGGTTCAAGTTAGGACCAGACACCATGGATCAGGAACTAATCTTGGGTCATAATGTGCAATACCATTGTGAGTAAGATTAGAGACAGATGAATCTGACTAAACTTAACCTGAACCCTAACGAATAAGACCTATAACTGATACTTCCAGCAGCATTCCTACTCTACATTACATTGCAACTTCTTCTGAATCTCCAATAAATTCAGTGTGCAGCATTTAGAATAGAATCTCCCAGCCACTTCTCTTTCCCGCTGCTACAAACTTTGCTTCGAATTCCATTGTTTATGGCAAATATTTTCACAATTTATTCACCACTCTGACCACATCGCATGCAGCTGTCCGCACTCGATAATAAACTCGTATTCGGTGAATTGGAAAATTTTATATCACTTGCGGTCTAAAATTAAAATAGAAGCAACAAAATCTGCTGTCGCATTCCGCATTCAGCTCGCAAGAATTTTCCATTAATTTACCAATTTCAGGATGTTTGTCCTTTTACTTTGCTTTGTTGTAAACTTAAAGTTTCACCCCCAAATCCTTTGAGCACTCACATTTCATTGCTGCTCATTGGCAGTTCAACTGGTTACAATTTGGGCTGTTTGCAGCGACCAACAACACGCAGCAAACACGCAACGCAACAAAACACAGTGAAATAAAATCTTTGAGTGCGTCGCAGAATTTCTGCTGAGCACATGGCGCCGGTTGCCGGTTTGGTGGCTTTTGCCTACACTAAAATAATTTTGGGCTGTCGTTGTGTCGCGCTGGCGTTGCTGAACTGGGCTGGGTCGGAGAACGGTACGGAACCTGCGTACAGGTTCGCATGGAAAGCGCAATTAAATCACAAAACGAAAAAATTCGCTGTCAAGTTCATTGAGCCATTTTCGGCGTGCGGCCTGCGACCTGTCAACCCACTAAAAGTAAACGTGAGCTGCACGCTTTCGCTATTATTTGGTGGCATTTTGTTGTTTTTGTGTTATTGTTTTTGTTGTTTGCGTCTACTTATTGTTGCTACCTTTATTGTTTTTGTTGGTTTTATGGCTTTGTTTATGTTTTTGTTGTTGTGTGGGGGGAAAAAAGGGAAATGCGTAAATAACAAACGGAAATTGGGTCAATTTCGAAAAGCATTGTTCAGGGGTTCAATTCTCGGTCGTTGCTACAGACCTGACTGCGTCCTCATAGACTTTTTGTTAGTGAAAGTGAAAGTGTGGCATACTTTTGGGGGCGTGTTAAGACTGGCTGTGGCCTCTGGTGCGTATGAGTAATGCTTTTCGCGCTCTATTAATAAAATGTTAATTTTATGGCCGGAAATAAAATTTAGTTTTGTTTTATTTATGTTTGTGGTAAAATGAGTCAACATCCGACTTGGTTGATAAAATACAGCAACATGAAATTTATGTGAAGTACACATGAAAAGTGCAAAATAATAGGTGACAGCTTTCGTCTGCAAATGAAGTGCTAATGTTTGAATCGAATCGATTCGATCAGTTAATATTTGAAGTACCGTAACCAGAACCATTGTATTTTCAATCCTTTATAATATTTATATAATACCTATATATTAAGCTTCTTTGTTATTATTTAATTTTGTAATTGATAGATTTTAGTTTAATTCTGATTGGAGAAATTTAATTCCGATTGATGTGCAATCCTACTTAGTTCTTACTGCTTTTAACGTATCATATTCTAAATAAAATAAAATAAAAATAAATAAATAAATAAAATTAAGAATTGAATTGTGGGTAATAAGAGGGGAGCGGGAGTAGGAATGGCCCGGCATAGATAGATTTGATAGATACATTTGAAGGGAGCTGCAAAACCAAATTGAATGAGACAGTTTTCAAGCCTTTAATAAGTTTTAGGTTAATGCAGGTAGATGTTAGTTGCTTAAGTTCCAAGTTTAGGACGTTAAAAACTAAGGGCAGCAAAAATGCTCAAAAAATTCGAGTGAGCAGAAATTGAATTGGATTCACTGGGTTTATGACTTCCATGAGAAAAGGAAGAGAGCAGTGGCGCACACAAGGGAGGGTTTTTGGGGTTTAAACCTCCGAAATATCTTCAAGTTAGTACAGAAATTTAATTCATAACCGTCGCATATATATTCAATAATTAATAACACTATTTGACACAAAAAATGCACCTAAAAATAAAAGTGTTTTCTAGACTAACTTTGGGCCGCTGAACACGAAACTGAAGATCAAAAAATTTTTGTAAGAAGCGTTTTCGAAAGATCTTCGAAAAACCAGTTTTTTCCCTGTTGTTTCAGTTATGAGCACATATCTCGTAAACGAATCATCCGACTAACGCAAGCTGTCCGTCGACCTGAAGATAATACCTTAACCTTTCCAGATATATACATTGTCTAAATCAGATGAGATTTGGAAAAATAACTGACGGTGAAAGTTGTAAAAAAGTCGAATTTTTCGACCATTTTTAAAAGTCATATATTTTTGAATGTTTTTTTTATAGATAAAATAAATCTCTCTCTAAATAAATCTCCTTTGGTTTTAAAATCTAAGATGAAAGATATATTATTTGTGCAAATATTAAGCCTACATCAATAGAATCGAAAGAAAAATGACAAAGTTATGATGCACTGAGTGAAAATACCTTCACAACAACTTCACATTTATTTCACCGTGCGAAAAAAATTTTTTTTTTGCCGAGACCCATCCTAATGTTGATATAGGTGTGAAACTAGAGGTCATTTATAGTAACCTGGCATAGTCACTTTTTCATTTTCTGCCCCAAAGTCCTATTTAAAAGACTAATTTTCAATTCAAATATTTTTTTTTATTATTTGCGGGTGTGCAATGATGAAGATATGGGTATCAAATGAAAGAGACAAATTGTCTCCTTTTAACTAAATTTTTTTCTATTTTGAACTTTCAGGACCAAAATATGTCAGGTAGGGAAAGCATACATGTTTTGGATCTCAGTCTGTAGATTCATACATCTAAATTTTATTCTATTTCAAAGTTCTCAAAAAATTTACACAAAACCCCCCGAAACAAAATCCTGCGTTCGCCACTGGAAGAGAGTCACCTTCTTCGCCACTGTTCAGGCTCTCTCTAAGATGATGAAGATCTCTTGAATCTCCCTTTTCCGATTACTTGGATAACCTCAGTTGAGTCAACTTTAGAGACTTTGTGGTATCACAACGGGAACATTTTGAGACATATGTACGTCTTTTGGCAAGTCCCATAGCCACGCAAACAACTTTAATCTAACCCAACCTAACCTATGGCTTCCCTTCAGGTTCAAATCATTCAGAAGGTTGCAATTTGTCAAAACACTTCAATGTTATGAACAATTTAATTTTTCGCCATCAAGTTTCATATGGAGCCACTTTTTGCTTTTGAATTTCACTTAAAGTCACTTTGCATTTCAAGAATTTAATGCCTATTCGACTCCCCAACAACCCACGCACACTTTGGCCCAAAGTAATTTTTCACAATTCCACACCAAATACCCCAATTGCGATTCATTTTCAAAATGAAAGTGAAAAATGAATTTCCGTTACGCGACGCCGCCAGCAAACCGCACAACAGCCTCTAATTGCCAAATGCAGCGGCGCAGTTGCGGCACGTTGCAACAATGCAACACTGGCGGCAACATAGCCGCCGCAAATGGTGCGGCAAACAAGCAAGCGGACGACGCGTGGGGACGCGGCGAATTGCGAAAATTAAAATGAAAAGCGCTTTTTATTAATAATTGAAGATGGCTTAAGTGCGCGTCGGTGGCAACAACAGCGATTTATTGCTGTTGTTGTCAAGTTGCCTTTGGTCGCTGCACGCTGGCGCTGTGGTGATGTTCCTCTAGCTTTTGTTGTTGTTGTTGAAAATGCAGCTGCCGCTCAGTGACCAGGCAGGCAGTCAGTCAGGCAGACATTGAAATATGCCAAACTCGCAATTGTAATTAACACGGCAGTGTTGCCAACAGGAAACAAAAAACGTGCATTTAATTTAATTGCAATTTTATTGTAATTCCTCAAAGTGGCCGCATGAGTGCGTGTATTAATGTAGATATGCGTATGTGTGTGTGTGTGCTTTGATAATTTTTCTGAGTCACGTTACGTTTTGGCGCGCTGTGTATGTGTGTGTGTGTGTGAGTGCGCCTAAAGTGACTTAATTGCATGCTTATGGTAGCAGTTATTATGTGTCAACACACATCAGCCGCTAAATACGCTTCCGATTGTATGTGTGTGTGTGTCTGTGCGAGGACATCAAAAGGAAATAACTGGCTTTGTGCGCTGAAATTGGAAATGCATAGCGCATTCCTGCGCCATTGTTGTGCGCCAAGCAAGGCGTGACGGTCATAAACGTCAACATAATGGCGTGTTGATTATATTAGTGACAACAACAACAACAATAACAAAGAAAAAAGGCAGCTCAGTAGCGAAAAACGAAGAAGCGCCGGCTGGCGAGTGGGGCACAAATAAAATTGCGCACAAGTGATAATCGGATTATGGCAGACGGACAAACAGACAGCCAGCCGTTCATTGTGGGGTGAGTGTATGTGTGTGTGTATGTGTGGGTGGAAGTCGCCGTATCGCACAAGTGTTTTTATTTGTTTTCCTAATGACCACTAAATTCTCCCCTTTTTGTTGGTAATTTTGCGCGCAACATATGCGGGCAATTAAAGTGCGCCGCACCGCACTTTCAACTGTGGCAAATATAGTTTTCATATTTTAATTAATTTTAATAGTTATGCAAAACTCTATAAAAACTCGAAATTGAATGAATGTGCCGTCAAGCAGTCGGCAACTGGCATCCGGATGATGTCAGTTTGGTGTTCTGTGTCTACACAGCAAAACATTCATACAGAATTTTTGCAATAAAGTTGTATAGCGCTGCGTTAATATTTGTCCATTAATTGAATGAAGTCGGTGCAGAGCACAGCAGCGGCAGCCGCAATGTCGTTTGAGTGCCGAATATTTGTTGAAATTCGCGACCAACGGAAGTCACTGCTCGAAATTTATAGCTTTTAAAAAGTGGAACAATATAATTATGAGAACGAATTCATATACATTCTATGAAAAGAGTGTCGTCTTCTCAGTCAGTCGTTGCTGAAAGATGTTTGCTGCACACACCATTGGCCTAATTTTTTAATTTGTTAAAAATTACTTAATGAAAAATTTAAAACTACATTATTATAAAACAGAAAATGGGTCTTCATGTATAATAGAGTTTAAAAAAAATATGCCACGCCTATGAAATTACGCTATTACGAGTAAAGTAATGGAAATATTTTTGAAATTTTTTGTTGTTTAAAAATCACTGAGGTACAGCTTATGTTCCTTAAATTTTTATTGATGCTCCACGTTGAGCATTCCTAGCAAGTTTCAGTCCAATATCTGAATATTTCTGGGATGTTTAATGCATACCAGACAGACAATGAATGAATTGATGAACAGACAGTGACGTAGGTAGAAATAGGTGTAGGTAGAAATAGACGTAAAGACAGGAACATAGACTCATAAAAATAGATAAGCATAGCCAAATCAGAACAACCACAGCCGCAGACAGACTGACAGAGACACAGACAGACAGACAGACATACAGACAGATTTAGCCAGATAGGACAAACACGATCTGACACAGACAGATAAATACAGACCGGCTAACAAAAAAAAGTCAGACAAAAAAACGGATAAGCAGATAGAGAGGTAGAACGTTTGGTATTAAAACAAAAAGACAGATAGACAGATCGATATATAGAAAGACAGGTAAACAGGCAGACAAAAAGAAAGATAGATAAACAAACAGACTGAAACACAGATACAAATAAAGACGGATAGATAGATATATAGATCTATCGATAGGCAAATAGATAGATAGATGGAAAAAGATCTATAGGACGATAGATGGACAGATGGACAAAGATCTATAGAAGGATAGAGATACAGTTAGAGAGATAGACAGACAGATATACAGAAAGATACACAAACAAAGTAGACGGCCCCAAACGCAGCCACAAAAACAGACCTAGAAATAAATCAAGACCTAGACCTAGACCTAGACCTTGACCTAGATCTAGACTTAGACCTAGAACTGGACCTAGACCTAGATTCAGAATCAGACTCAGACTTAGGCTCAGGCCCAGCTACAAGCACAGACATTGGCAGACAGACAACCATAAACATATACCGGTAGGCAGATAAAAAGACAGACAGACGGGGCGGACAGACATACAGAAAAACAAGAAGACAGATAAATAGACAGATAGATCGACACCCACATAAGAATATAGATAGAAAAAAAGAAAGATGAACCCACAGACAGAAAAACAGACACAGCTACAAACACAGACGACAATGGCAGACAGACAACCATATACAGATACCCACAGACGACAGCCAGATAGACAGGGCAGGCAGACACACAGAAAAACCAGGAGACAGCTAAATAGATGGACATACAGATAGGAAGATAGATAGAAAAAAAGAAAGATTAATAGATCGACAGACAGACAACCATATACAGATACCGGCAGAGGACAAACGGGTATAGCCAGACATCAGACAACTTTTAAGCCAAATACCATTTGAGATCACATTTGCCACCAACAATTTTTGTAACAAACGGATATTTGAAGGGTTTGAACTCCCAAAACCCTCCACAGAAGTGAAAAAACCCACACTAGCCGGTGTAGGGATCTGTTAAATGGGTTCCTGTCTAAAGAAGAGGAAGTGGATGTAACCAAAAAGTATAGAACATACGTATAGAACATTCTTTGATATAACTCTAGCTAACTGATACAGACTTCTACACCTTTTTAAGGTTAATAACACAGCACAACAAAAAAACACTTTTTCTGTTGCATGGAGTTTTTCTACTGTTTCTTAGTAATTTGGGTGCGCTGATTTCGAATCCATCCTCAGATTTTTTCTAGCAGCTCTAGTTAGTGAGATATAGGTACCATGTAATTTTTTTAGTTTTTCCTCTACTTTTTCCATATTTTTGATCGTAATTTCCAAACCAAAAAACCGATTGACATGATTTTCACCTTATCGCACTAACAACATCACACGGCTTCTTTTCCGATGCAACTTATTTTTATAAGTTTTAAAATGCCGCGGTAATTGGACCTCAAAGTAGGAAAATATTGAATTTCAAGGCGTTTTTTTTATGGCGAAAATTGTACAGATATTTCATAAATCAAGTTACGAAGTATATGAATATCTTAAGAAGAAACATCAAGCAATACAAAACAGCCAAATGATTTGGCGGAATACACATTCTCATCGAAATAATAGCAAAAATGTACCATAGTCATTTTCATCAAAATGTGTGAAATTTCCTTAAAAAATTAGGAGCCTCAAAATATTCTCTTTTTTATGTTACATTTCTAGTCTGAAACACAAGCAAAAAATAAAAAGATTTTGAATTGCTCGAAACAAAAAAAATTAAAAACTTTGTATATTTTTTTGCGAAAACTAGAGCTGTTACATAAAAACGGAGTATGGTTTTGAAATCAGTGTGGAAAAACGATTCAGATTCATGTAAAAAACTCCATGCAACAGACACGCTGTTGTGCAGTGTAATCAATGTCAAATAAATATTTAAATAATTAAATAAATAAATAAATAAATAAATAAATAAATAAATAAATAAATAAGTAAATAAATAAATAAATAAATAAATAGATAAATAAATAAATAAATAATGCTTTCGATCCAGTCGGAATTGCCTTCATCACTTTAACTAACTGCTGAAAAACGTGTAATCTGAATAGAAATTTATATATAATACATAGTAAGACACGGCTGAGAGAAGAAATGCTGAGTTTGACAAGAAAGAAGAGAATATTGTGTGTCTTTAAATGTCCTTGGTTGTACATCATTGTATAGAATCAAATGGTAGATTCAATGATTTTGTTTGAAGAAACGCAGAATAGTAATAAATAATATTAGTTGCTTGGATTTAAATAGCCGATTTAATAATCAATATTAGTTAAATTAAAATAAATATAATAAATATAAATAATAAAAATTAAAATAAAAAAATAAATTAGGTTGAAGGCTGCGCCTATGCAAACAAAGCTTTATATGCAGAAGTCTAAGCATTAAAAAAAAGGATGAGGTTTGAATGGTCAAAAGCTATGCCGAAATTTGTAGAAAAATTATGCAGCCGTTCGAACTGAAATCATATGCTAGTCAACTTAACTACTTAACTCAACTACTTAATTTTCAATCTGTTGCAAAATACTTGAATATTTCATATAATTTAATGCTTCTGAATAGCAATAAAATCTTGAAAAATTCTACTCAAACGGGCTGAGTAAAATAAAGCAGCTGAAACTGAAAGCATTTGGAACATTGCCAAAACAAATTCTCATTGTATTCTCGTATTTGTCAAGTGGAAGCACACGTCTCTTCAACAAATTACAACCAAAATAAATATGCACTGAATGTGTGTGTATGTGTGCCAGCACGGCGAGTCGACGGCCAGCTGTTGCACGCCTCAAAGCAGTGCAGATTCATGACGAAATTATATGCTATCACCACTTGAGCGCAACCACACGTTCACACCTGTCAGCGGCGCATTAATTTGCGCGTGCAGCATACCAGCAGACAACAAACTGCACAGTCACCCACACAGACACCAACCCACTCTGCCACACAGACACACTTTTATGAGTGCAACTAGGGCAATTTTGCGAATAAATAAAAGTGTCCTTTTAATTAACGCAATTTTGCAGCGCGAGACTTGTCTACGTTTGTATGATTCTAACAAGTGTGTGTGTGTGAGAAGGGGGATGGGTAGAGTGAGGGGGAGATGAGGCCGCGTTTGACACACCCGCTTGCAGCACTTTAGAAAATTGCCACAACAGCAACAATTGTGCTAGGTGTCAATTATGCAATTTTAATTAAAACAAATTGCCTGAAAAATAAAACACAACAACAGCGACAAGAGTTGTTGCACTTAACGGTCGAAACGAAACAAGCTCAGGGAGGAGAAAATGCAAATAATGAAATAAATACAACTGGCAGAAAGGAATTGAAAGATAAATCGAATGACTGCAGCGTGTTAGAGCGTTAGGCCACAGCGGCCAATGGCGGCGGGCTGGCAGCGACCGGAACGTCGAGAAGGCACAGCGTCAAAGCGGACTGCGCCCATGTGCTGAATGAGTGAGGGCGCGGCGGCTCAATTCAATGGCGGAACGCCGAGCATGGCATGTGGGCTGTCAAGCGGACATATGTGTGCGTGTGTGTGTGTGTGTGTTGGTGAGTGTGTGTAAGGCAGGGCAGGGGGTTAGTTGGCAGCGGTTGCATTTGTCTAAAGGATAACGCAGCGTGCTGGCATGGAACCTGCAGCGCAGGGTGTGTTGTTGCTGTGGCAAAGTACACGCTGACAGCGCGCGCCGACTGTGGCGTAAAGTGGATGGATTTTATAGTTGTTGTTTATTGTTATTGTTATAGCAATTGTTGTTGTTGTTGTTGGTGTTGTGGCGCTTGTTTGTTTACTGCTTGGCAATGGTGTTGTCGTTGTCGTTATTGTTGTTGTTGTCATTGCAGGATTACACGCCTTGACAACAAAATTAATTATTTTCAAACAGGGCATAGACCCAGGCCGTCAAGCAAACATCAATACACACACACACACACACGCACACACACATGCATAGGCAAACAAACGCAACGTGTGGGACCAGCAAAAATGCAAAAAGTGCAAAGTTTGTAGTAAAAAAAAGAAGGATATTCATTTGGTTTCGCAGAGTTGGCAGACGTGTGAGGGGCGGACTGTGTGGTCGGCATAAAACCGATGACAAAAGCAGCAGGCGTCAAATCGCAAATCGTATTATTTCGTTTTGGTTTTGTCTTTATTTTTATTTGCTTTGGTCGCAGGAAGCGGCCTGGCGTGCGTCAAGTGCAGTGGGCGTTGAATTAGATGTACAACACTGGCATTCGCCTGCAACGCGTTTGAAACCTTAAATCAATGCGCATTGTTGTTGGCTTTAATTGCTGTGTAAATAATGCAAACAAACAGAATGGCGAAAGTGTGAAGGATCGCACCTTTTATCCATTTGCGCGCGTGCTGCCTGAACGCTTCGCCTTCGCTATGGCCGCAAATTGTGTCGGCTGTACGGCCGCTCAAAAGTTGCTTCTTGCTGCGCTGCCTACAGTGCACCGTTCGCAGCGATTGCACTGCGGTTTTGCATTTTGCAAATTTTCATTTATTGATTCCCTCCTTTTTGGCTTTTTCACTTTTGTGCTAATTTTATTTATTGCCAATTTTATATAATATTTTTTCTATTTATTGCATTACATGCTGCACTTCAACTGCAATTTGCATTTAATTTTAAATAATTTTTAAAATTTTTTCTATGGCATTTTTTGACACTTTTCACATATTAATTTTTTAAATTATTATTTTATATTTTTTTTAAATTGCATTAAATTTTTTGTAATCAGCACACTTTACTGCAACTATGCACATTATCAGCCACTAGTGAAATCTGATTGCGGTTCAGCACACTCGACACACCACTACATCACGTTCCGTTTGGTTCCGTTTCCGTCGACGTTTAATTTGCTACTGAATTGCTGCAGTGCGACGTCCGTGGCGGCACGCAAAGTGGAGTTTGTGCACGCGTCGCACGCACACACAGCCGACACGCCACGTTACGTTGCCCGAATGTCGCAGCTCTGCTTTTCCATTGCCGAGAGCGAGCATGCATTTCGACTGCTTGAATGGCAACGCTATGCGCTCACCGCAACACGCCGATGTCGGCAACACTGTTGCTGTTGCTGGCACAACTTGTTGTTGGTTCGTTGATATCGTAAAAATGTGCTATTTGTGAGTTAACAGCACGTGGGTGTTTGCCGGGCGCACTGCAGTTGCTGGAGCAACATTGAAAATGATGCGCAACATTTTTGGGCAGCAACATGTTGACAGGGTGAAATGTTGGGCATGGTTTGGAAAACATAAAAAATGGGTATAAATGAACGATAGGGGGTGAAATGACAGTTCGTTTGGCATGGCTAAGGATTCAATAGGATTAAAAGTCCTGGCAAACCCAACTTAAAAGAGGGAATGGTTAACCCTTTCGCTACAGGTTTTTACTGGGGAAAGTTAAAATTTTAAATTTTACGTTTTATACTTCTATGTGGTTGTATTAGCAACATTCCATCAGAAATTTTTAATTTTTATACTCGGACCCTGTATTTTAGAGTGTTTTTCTATGAGAGCAACCACATCGTTGTGGCTGTAATAATTACTTAAACATTAAACTTTTTACGCATAACGAAAATTTCAAAATTTCTTCATTTACTTCAGCCAAAAATAAAAAAAAGAAGTATCTAAATTGAAAGAAAACGTAAAATTAAAAAGTTCACTAATTTTTTCTGCTTCTTCTTCCTTTACTATGTCAAGATATACCATTAAAAAAACGTGTATACTTCTCTTCTTTAAACTTAAATATTCAGTTTATTAATTTCGTATTTTTCCTAAAACTTCAAACTATTCTAAAGACCAACAAAAAAATGTATTCTTGCAACCATAGAGGATGCAGACGTCCACAAAGTAGCATGTTGCCATATGGCAACAAAATAGCGAAAGGGTTAAAGGAGGGAATGGTTAAGTATCTGAATGTTACCAGATCGATTTTTTCTCTTGGTTTTTGATAACTTCAAGTGAAGATGTTAAATTAAAATGAATTAAAATAAATAATAATAAAAAACAAAATAAAATAAAAAAATTAAAATTAATTAAATGAAAATAGCAACGAGAAAAAATTTATAATATGTAAATTTCACCAAAATCGCATTATTAAAAAAAACCAGCTTTGAAATTCCAAATATAAATCATTTCCCTCACTTCTTGCTGGCAAAATTTTCCCCATTTTGGAAGAAAAAAAATCTCATTTCTCTCCCCCAGTTTTGTCATTCTTCAACCCAAACCAACTCGGATCCCTTAGCCAGCTGCAACAACAAATAAATGTAAACACTGTTCTGATTGAATTGCTTGAACGTGGAAATGCATAAACAACGAACAACAAGTGTGGCGGAAAATTTACAAATTTTAACAACATCAACAACAACAACAACTATGCACTTGTACGCGAAAATCAAACATCAAAAAGTAAATTATGACAGTTGAGCTGTCACTTAAGTACACTTGCACAAAGTAAGAATACGGCAAAATGGGCGTCGAAAATGCAACACTCAACAACAAAAACAACAAAGCAGTAGAGGGCGCACAGACACTCACAAACAACCGAAGTAGCGGCATGTAAGTGCAATACACATCAATGCTTAAGTTTTGCATTCGATTGTGCGGCAAAAACAACAACAAAAAAATGTACATATAAATAAGAAGACAAAAAGCTAAAGTAAGCAAAATCAAATGCTTGAGGACAAGCAAAGCGTTTTGTGGCATGCAAAGCAGAGGCGGGCGAGCAATGTAAAGTGATGGGAAAAAATGCAAAAATGGGTGACTGCAGAATGCGCTGGGGAATGCAGCGCATAATGGAGGGAAATATAAGAAGAAGCAGAGACAAAGTAGAAGAAGCAGAGACAGAGACAGCAAACTGACAACTTGCCTGAAAGCGCTGTTTTGGCATAAATGCAGCAAGCAAACGATACTTTTGCAAGAAGGGAACATAGCCTCAAGGGGTTTTTTGCAAGTGAAATTGATTTCAATAAATTTCAATCTTTTTATAAATTTTTGGTGGCTGCATTGTTGCAGAATAGGTTGAGTTGCGCTGACGATGGCAATTTCAAACAGACTTTAAAAAATTTGTGTACACCTTTTTGCTTAAAAAATATTAGGAATTAATTTTAAAATTTTGCTAAATTCCCACGCCTCATAAATACTGCGTCTGGCACCTATTAGCGACTTAACAAAACATTCAAGCAAATAAACACATATTTTGATTAACTGGCCGCCGCTTTCATCAACTAATTTAACGCATTCACAACGCGTCGGCTAACCGTTTCTAATTTATTGTGCAATGTTGTTGTTGTTGTTTTATCAAACCCTTTGCAATGGCGTGTGCGTATTCATTTGGCAGCTACCCGTTTTTATTTTCGATATTATCCTTGCAAAAGGGGAAACGCACAGCGAAAGCATGAAGGCAAAAGGAAAACGAAACATTTAATTAATGGCAGCGGCCGCCAGCCCGCAAGAGAGTTGAACGCCAGCACTACGGTTGGCTGCCCCACAAGAATTGTTGCATTAAATAGAAATTCTGATTCGGAATCATTGCAGCCACTTGAGTCGCGTGCCGCCCAAACGAAACCCAAACTCCTTTCGGTAATCGATACTCGTCGCTGGTGAAGCACTGTCGGCCGCACAACACTGATCAAACATTCTCACCGTAATTATGCAAACACGCGCCTTGCCACCCGCTCCGAAACTGCCCAACTGCAGTCGCAGTTTGCCCGTGAAAACCGATTTCGTGTTGGTAGAGCTGTCACGGTTTGTGTGTGTGCGTCCGTTTGTTGTCGACCGCCCATACATTTGTCTGTTCATTATCGTCAACAGCATTGACAGCTAGTGGACTGTGCCGCAAAACACTGTGCGGCGCGTGGGCAAGGGGAACGCCACCAACACACTCACACCGCATGTGTTATTCCGGCTGTTGGTGCTTCTATTTTTTTTCGTTCGTACATTAAACGCCGCTATTGACCCAGCCTGAAAATAAACGAATAACACCCTCTTCAAAAGCAGCCGAAAATAACAACAATAACAATGGCAACAAAGGCAACAAAGCCAACAACAATAATAGCCACACAACAGTAGCAGCGACGCGTCGGCTTTGCAAGGATGCGTCGTCTGATGGTTGTTCACAATACAAATTGGCCTAATTTGACTTTTGTAACGTCGTCGTTTTGTGCTGCCTGCTTTCTGATATCCAGCCACACGCACATATACCCACACACACACACAGGAATGTATACACACACACACACATACACAAGAGAAAGCAAATGTTGCCACCGCGGCAACGTTCAACTTGGGCTCATCCTCATCATCGCCTGATTATCGCATTTGATTTAGTGTTGACGCACCAACAGGCGAGCGGAAAGGGGAGAAGGGGATGAAGACAGAGTGCGAGGAGCAGGACGAGAGGGCGAAAGGATAAAAGTCTGTCGTTAGTGTTTGACAAATAAATGCTTGACAGATAAAGCTGTCAAAATAGCATTTAACGCTTTGCAGCGAGGCCAGAGAGAAAAGAAAACAATTACATTGACTTGAATGGTAGTTTGGTAATTGGAAAGGCAATTTTTGGCACTTTCCACTCACACACACTGAGTATTTGCATCGCGTGGTTTGAGCATAGAATTTAAATTAATGTAAAATTTAAATTATCATTTATAGTCATTTAGATAGTTAAAAGGTCACTAAGATTTGTTTTTATTAAACCCTGACGTGCTTAAGTCTGTTGGCGACACAGTTAATTTTTGCCTTTGACTAAAAGTCGTTTTTAAAACTTTGTGAAAATGGATTCCGGATGGAACTTAAATATTTCTTCATTTACTTCAGCCAAAATTAAAAAAAAAGTATCTAAGTTGAAAGCAAACGTCAAATTAAAAAGTTATCTAATTTTTGTGCTTCTTCTTCCTTTACTATGTCAAGATATACTATTAAAAAAACGTGTATACTTCTCTTCTTTAAACTTAAATATTCAGTTTTTTAATTTCGTATTTTTCCTAAAACTTGAAACTATTCTAAAGACCAACAAAAAAATGTATTCTTGCAACCATAGAGGATGCAGACGTCCACAACGTAGCATGTTGCCATATGGCAACAAAATAGCGAAAGGGTTAAAAGACTTGGCGCAGCGAATCAACATAAATCATATTCCTTATGGACGATGAAGCTCTGAAAGAAAGGTGTTCGATGCGAAAGTTGTAGTAGATACCGAAGTGGTGTACCGTGTCTCCAGTGGAAGAACCTAATTGAGGAGGTCCTATCATCTCTTGGTGTGACCAACTGAAGAAGGCAGAGGTGCCTGGAAAGATTTTTTGAGGCAGAACTGGTAACGGGTTGTTATGGCCATTCAAGTTAGAAAGAAAATAAATTTATTGTGAAGTAAAGTGGACCTGGAATTAAGTACAAAAAATAGTTTTTTCTTTGTACAATGGTTTAGTGGACAAACTTAAGAAAACTATTAAAATTTTATAGCAATGTTGCGTATGAAAATTGCTTCGATGTACTGTGGCCAAATTGAGTTCTGAAACCTTGAAGAAGTGTTTTTCGCCATAGGACCAGTAAGATTTTATTATTATGACCCTAAAACATTGCTGAACACTAGAAATACCATTTTAGTTATTTTGATGGCTTTAAATTTTTAATATCTGCATTTTCTTTAGGTTTCCTATCAACTTTTGCTTTTATGATTTTTATTTTTTTTTGTGAACAATTTCATATCTTTCTTAAATTTATTTTGTAAAAAATTAGCCAAATCTGATGTGTACTTTTCGAGATATCAGCGAATATAATATGTAGTCTTTGTAGGTATGGAAAACTTGCGGTCTTTCTAGTGTTAAGTTAGTTTTTTAACATTTAGAATGCCCGACAATCTGACGTACCTAAAATGCCCATACGTAGTCATTTTGACTACATTATTGTTTACTGACTTTTTTAATTTTATTGGTTTTTAAGTACCAAATATGAATAAATGTGCACGAGATTAAACTAAAATAAGCATTTAGTTTTTATTTTTTTATGGTTTACAAAGTAAATTCATTTAAATAAAATAGCGTACTTTACACATAAATTGGATAAAATGGAATGAAATTTGGAATTTGGAATTTTTTAATGAATTTTATGAGTGAATTTTGAATTGAAAACCTTGGGAATTGTCAGAGTCTACTATGATATTTTTTTTTTATATTGCAAATATTTTAAATTTTCATATTTCACAATTGAAGATGCTGATGATATTTGTCTATTTATCAGTAAGATTTGCTGAAAATTTTATATAGGTAGTCAAAATGACTACTTTTGAGCATTTAAGGTAAATTTTGCAAAATTGGGGTAAACATTTTTTTTTACAATTTTTAAAATTTATTTATTCCATTAAGCTTTAAAAATTAATAAAAGTCACGTAAGATTTTTTTTTAGAAAGCGATGCAATAAAAATTATTTACAATAAAAAACCTCAATGTAGTCAAAATGACTACCTTGGGCATTCTAGTGTTAAACCCCTTGTGTGCTGTGTCTGCCTAAGGCCAGCAGTAATTTAGTTCAGTTAATGAGTTCTTTTGTTTTGAGTTCTTTGTTTCTTTTGTTTAAAATGTTTTAATTTGTATTAACCTTTATTTCAAAGGTAAGGCGCGTTTGTTCGAGTCAAAAAAAAAAATAAGTAATAAATGCTGGCACTCCATTTTATTTTTTGGCATGCTAACAAATTTTTGTATAAAAAAAAAATATTTTCATTTGCCACTTCAGTAAAAATTGCCACTCGCTGCATTGGCCTTCTTTTAGTGAGATTGTAAAATATTGTAGCTAATTTTTAATTAGAAAATTCATTTATGAAAATATACAATTCACTTAAACACAAAATTTTTCACATGAACTCACTTAAAACCTAAAATATTTTTACATGCAATTCGTTTAAAAACGTAATTTTTCACATTCAACAAAACTTCACAGGCCCACATTGAACAATTTATAACTCAAATGCATGGCTGCGCTTTCCAAAATACATCAGCAATAAAATTTTTCACACATTCAAACTAATTTAAGTTTTCAAAAATTTTCGACGGGAAAATATTGACGGCGAAACATGCGCCGACTGACAGGCGAAATTAAAAAACAATTAGTTGCCCACACACACACACACACACACATACACTCACAAAGCAGTGGTAGTAAAACAATATAACCAAAGCAACAAAAACTATTCCAAATATGCCACTAAAAAGATCATTTAGATTGTCGGTGCCTGTGAGAACTGCAGCGGCGAGCGGACCATGTCAATAAAACGCTTAGGCGGGGCGTACGCTGAAATGTCAAAAATGTGAGCCGAAACGCAATGGGCCCGCAAGCGAAACAACGACAACAACGAACGAACGAACGGCATGAAAACAAGTAATGACATCATTTCGAGCGAGCTGGAATTTAATAAGCAGACATTAGAAATCTCGGAATCAATCTGTCAGTGGGCACGTCATAAATCACTTAAGGTGCCGGCAATGAGTAATGGCATTGTGCTGCTGCTGTCGGGCGAGTGCGAGAGTCAGCCAGCCAGCCACCACCCCCCGCATGCTAATCACTTCGCACTTGGCAATAAAGCGTCTCGATTGTGCCGCTGGCGCCACACACACACACACACACACACACACACATTGCGTTCGGCTTTTAGCAACAATAATTTTTTATTGAATTTAGTTTTCCGATTTTTTTCTATTTTTCGGCTACACAGTTCAATAATTCGCCACATATGGCTGCGCGCATCACATTACGATTGTCTCTCTTTCGACACGACAGTTGCGTTTGGTTGTAATTGTTGCGGCTGGCTGGTTTCTTGAAATGTTTATGAACGCCAATGATGTGCCTGACACCGAGCGCTCTGAACTCACCAACGCCGAAGGGGTCGAATTCGAGCCCGAGTGCGCGTTTAGGTTAATTATAGACGACGCGGCGCGGCACGGCTGCGGAACGAGCGGCCGCAACGAATAATGCAGTGATTGATGGAAATTGAAATTCCGCGCGCATAGTTTGCATTCCTTTTGTTTTGTAGTGTTGCAGTGCCAACGGCCAATGAGCATGAAAAATCTGCATCATTTTAATTTATAACATAACCTCGAAAATTCCGCAATTTCCACTTGTAATGTGGCGCGCAATTACTGGGCACAGCAGTGCGGCGTGCGACGTGTGCATGCAGCCGGCGAGCGACCGAACGGTGGAAATCAAATAAACATCAACGAAGCGGTGGTCGGCGTTGTTGTTGTTGTTGTTGCTGACGGTGATGAGGAACAGACAGCGTGTAAAGTGTACAGACAGACAGTCAGGCAGACAGTTGGAGAGACAGCCGAGCAACACTGAGCACTGGTGGCTGTGAGCGGCTGTGTTCGTATGACAGTTGTTGCAGCCATGTTTGCCATTTTGAAATTAAATTAAAATTCCTACAATTCGCGGTATTCACGCACCATAAGCGTCGACCACAGGCCGCGGCTGCTTGTTGTTGAACTACAATACACATTTTGATTTTGTTGGTAATGTTCGCACTAAAAACATTGGTGCTTTGTGTCAAAAAACAGCTCATACAGACTCATAAACAATTCAGTGTTTCGGTGTTGAAATTTAAATTTGCCTAAGGCCATTGTCACTGTATTCTGTTGATGAATTAAACGAAAGGTTGGAAATAATTTAATGGCAAATAGTGAAAATTACTCATAAGATTAGCTAAGGAAAATGAAATAATTAATTTAGGAATCTAAAGATAGCATTGATGGATAGGAACTCTCTCAATCAGTCAGTGACGCAGGTAAGGGAGATTTTGGGGGTTCAAAGCCCCCAAATTTCTGTGTTTTACAAAAATTATGGGCTACAAATATGGTTTCAATTGGTATTGAATAAACAAATTTTTGAATAGAACTCCCCACAGGACTTCATTAGTCCTGTGTGCACCAATGAGTGCACACAGGACTTAGTATCTGGAGCAGTTGATGCTCAATTCCCGAATATATCTAATCTAATCTAATAGGTGCGCAACTAAGTTCTCGCTGTTTGTCAAAAGATAGCTCCAAAAGTAACAGCTGATCGATTTTAACATATCCGAAGCGTCATGAACCAATCTTAGAGATGTGGTAAGCAACCCACTTTCACACATTAGTGAGTTTATTTTGAGTTTGTGGCAAATAATCGCCATTTGCGGAAAGTGTTGAATTTCTTCTTTCATTCGGCCGAGTATTAATCTTATTTTATTTTATTTTGTTTTATTTTATTTTATTTTTTTATTTGATTTGATTTTATTTTATTTTTTTATTTGATTTGATTTGATTTGATTTGATTTGATTTGATTTGATTTGATTTGATTTGATTTGATTTGATTTGATTTGATTTGATTTTATTTTATTTTATTTTATTTTATTTTATTTTATTTTATTTTATTTTATTTTATTTTATTTTATTTGATTTAATTTGATTTGATTTTATTTCTATTTATTTTTTATTTTATTTCTATTATTCGAAGCAATATATTTTCCTTATTAAAGCATAAATATCTGAATTGTTACAACTTTGTTTGTTTTTTGTTGGGTTAGTACGTTTCTGGTCTCTAGAAAGAGAATCATTTGATTTAATTATTTTGGCTTAAAACATAGAAGAGCCCAGTTCAGCTCATCACCAAATCATCACCAGAGCAACATTTAAGTTAGAGAAAACACACTGGAAAAGAAAAGATATTCTGAAACACCACCAACACATAACCCAAGTAAATATAACTAACTTTGTATAATTATCTCTTTAAACATTTACTTTTCATTAACATGGAGACACTTTGCATTTCTTTGTACAAACTTTTAACTGACTTCCAAAACACTTTAACGAATGTGGCATTTCAGTGCATTTTTTATATAAAAAATACTCTGAAAACATTCGTTTGTCAAATGAACCAAATAACCCACATTTGTCTTGCAACCACATTTGCAATTCTCAGCAATTCCCAGCACTTTCTGAAACGTCTGGCCACCAACTAGTGAAATGTCAAAAGTCCGTTAACCCAAACCACAAACTTTCAACTCAACTTTATTTTCGGTTTCGATGCGCTCTAAGCACTAACCGAACATTGGTGGTAATTGCGCCGCACAGCATTTTGACACTTGTTGGCAGCTGTCAACACTCGATTCAATAGCAGGCAACACTGGCCAGCACGCCGCATGTGCCGCACGTACACTGAAAGTGCAGCATAAATAATTTATGCCGCCGGCACAAAGTGAGTGCCGGTGCTTGTGCACTGACCGGGCAATGGCACAGTTCAGCATTGGTTGCCGGCAACCGTAGCGTCATGACTCATGACCTAAGCCAACTACAGCCAGCTGTCGGCTGTCAATAGCTTATAATGATTTGGCATCTTTTGCGCGCGTCGGCTTTGGCCAGTGATTTGTATAATGCGAATTGACGTGTACAATTTGCAGGCGTCATTGCCGGTTGAACGGGCGAATTTCCTCGAGTGCGCACCGCAAAGCTTGTTGGGGGCCAGTTTGAATATTTGAGCAAGTGAAATGTCTGAGCAAATGGATGCATACATTTTTAATGTTTATTGCAATGCAATATGCAAGCAATTTAAATTCCGAGTAATTGATAATAATAAATAAATAAATAAATGTTATAAGTGGAATCGAAGAGAATTCAATTTATGAATATTTATCAATTTCTCAAGCGTGTTTCTTTACTCTTTTCACTTTTGCATAAATTCCATTGCAAACCTGCTTTTCGTAGTTTAATTGCACTGCAATGGCGGCAAATGGCGATGCTGTTGACTCGCGCTCGCAACAATTGATAAACGTCACAAGTGCTTTACCGTCGCAAGACGCTGACTAACGCCGCGTGACGGTAACGAACCTAAAGTGCCTGAGTGGGTAAATATTTTTGTTACAATTTGCGCAAAAAAAAATGTATATAGGAAAAATAAAACTGAAATAGTAGTTTGAATAGTAGTGAGCGCAGCAAGTGGAAATGTGTCAGACGCACACACAGTGTTGCACTTTAAGCGGCATTTGCGTTGCGCGTCGAGTCTGCATGCGTCTGACTGACTATGACATTTTGTCAAAGGCACTTTAAACTGTTTACGCAAGACAACTTTGCTTGGAGTCTCGTCTGACAGTGGAGTAGTCGTGGTAGAAATTGAAAGGCTGTTACTTGGCAATGCTGAGAAGTGTCCTATGCGCACATTGACAGCGAATGTATGTGTGTGTGTGTGGGTGGGCATGCATGTGTGTGTGCCGCTATTTTCTGCTCTTTTTTCCTACTGTCATTTGCATCAATTCAATGTTTTGCATGAAATTATGCCAGTGACAAGCGGATGAAACCGTAGAGCACCAACACTTCATCAATGTCAACAGCCAACGACAAAGTCAATGTTGTTACAATACATTTTCAAGTGTTACGCATCATAAAAACTTGGAATTTTATTATATATGAGATTTTCAAGTTTAATTTAAAATATTTGTTTTCACAGTTCCATAAGAAAGAAGTTTGAAAAGAAATAAAATGTCTGTAAATCTATTAAAATTTTTCCTCCAAGTCTAGTTTTAAATATTTGTCTTCAAAGTTGCGTATAAAAGAAATTTTATAGGAAAAACAATTTCTAAAAATTCCTAAAACTTTTCTAAAACTTATTTTGAAGTTGTATATAAAAGCAAAACTTTATCAAAACTTTTTCTTCAAGTCTAAATCAAAATCTTTGTCTTCTTAGTTGCGTATAAAAAAAGTTTAATAAGAAATAAAATTTCTAAAAATTTCGAAAATTTTTGTAAAACTTTTTTTATGTCCAAATCGATGTCTTTAACGTTGCATATAAAAGAAGTTTTATAAGGAATAAAGATCCCAAAATTTTCTGAAAATTGTTTTTAAGGCTAAATTTAAATCTCTGTCTTTAAAGTTCCATAAAAAAGTTTGAAAAGAGATATACAATTTCTGTAAAATTCAGAAAATTTTTAAAAACTTCAAGTCTAATTAAAATTGCATGTTTTTAAAGTTTCGTAAAAAAATGTTTCATAAGAAAAAAAATTCCTGAAAGTTTCTAAAAGTTTTCTAAAACATTTTTGAAGTCTAATTTAAAGTCGATATCTTTAAAAATGCATATAAAAGAAGTTTTATGAGAAATACAATTTCTGAAATTTTCTGAAACTTGTTTTCATGTCTAATTTTAAATCGTTGTTTACAAAATTCCATACAAAATTTCAGAACAGATAAAATTTCTGAAAAATTCAAAACATTTTTAAAAACACGGTTTTTAAATCTAATTAAAATTGTTTGTGTTCGTAAAAAATTTTTCATAAGAAATAAAATTTCTGAAAATGTCTAAAAGTGATCCAAAATGTGTCTTCAAGTTGAATTTAAAATCTCTGTTTTCAAAAATTCATAAAAAAAGAAGTTTCATAAGAAATAAAATTCTGACAAATGCTGAAAATGTTTTAAAATTTTTGTTTCAAGAATAATTCAATTTTCACGTCTTCAAAGTTACATAAGAAAACAGTTTCATAAAAAAAAAATTTCTGAAAACTTTTAAAAATATGTAAAAACTTTGTTTTCAAGTCTAATTGAAGTATCCGTGTTTTGAAGTCCAATTAAAAATGTTCTTCAACATTCCATAAAAAAGGAAATTTCATAAGAAATACAAATTCTGACCAATCCTGAAAATGTTTTAAAAATTGTTTCAAGGCTAATTAAAATTGAATGTCTTCAAAGTTCCATAAGAAAAAAGTTTCATAAAAAAACAATTTTTGAAAAATTCTGAAAGTTTTTAAAAACCTTGGTTTTCTTTGAATTCTCTGTCCCCAAAGTTCCATTCAAAATGTTTTATAAGAAATAAAACTTCTGAAAATTTCTGAAAGTTTTTCATATCTGTTAATCTTTAAACAAAAGTACTTCAAATCATGATACCAAAACGGAACTAGTTACATTGCGTTTTCTTCTTGGCAGCCATATTGTGCAACTGTCATGAAAACCGTCTTGAAATTTTTCTTAAAAATGTGCTACTTCTTTAAACACAAATTTCTAAAATCCACTTTTTTGTGAGTAGTAAACAAAAAGAAACATATTTTTCAAAAGGGAATTTTTCACATTAAGTGTTTCAGTTGATTGTTCAACGTTCATGTTCAAGTGATTGAGATATGTAAGTTTCTTGAAAAAGTTTTCCTGAAAAAAGTTTCATAAACAAAATTCAAAACCCAATGCCAATAATAGCAATAAAAACCCACGTCAAACATAATTTTTTAATCAAAAATTTGACCATGGAACTACCGTATTTTTTGTGTCATGCTTGAAAGTTTTTCTAGTCATACTTTTGTAAACTTTTTTGATTTTGAATCAAAAACTTGAATATCAGAAATGCTTACTATTTTGTAACACGCTGCAAGTTTTTGGAGACTAATTTTCTTAAGATGTTTTGATTCTTAATTAAATAATTTGACGCTGAAACTAGTTTTTTTTTTTGTATCAGGCTTTACAGCTTTGTTTCTCGATTGATAGATGTTTTGGTCTTTAATCAACCAATTTTACTATCATTTTTCGAAGGTTTCTTAGTAAAATTTTTTGTTAAGATTTAATGATTTTAAATCAAAAGATTTTACATTGAGACCACTTTCTTGAAACCACTTTACATTGACCACTTAACATTGAAACCACTTTCAAACATGAAGTTTTCGTAGTCCAATTCTTTGTTAAGATTTTATGGTTTCAAGTCCAAAAGTTTTACATTGAAACCACTTTTTGAAACCACTTTCAATCATGAAGTTTTCGTAGTCCAACTTTTTGTAAAGTTCTTTAATTCTAATCAAACAATGACAGCGGCAATGGAATTATATTTTTTTATCCTGCTTCAAAGTTTTTGAACAGATTATGGAACAGTTTCGTTGTTGTTGTTGTTGTTGTATTTATTATATAAGTTGATTCGAGCAAATTTTGATAATCGATTTTCATACTTTGCGAATATTGCAATAGATTTCATTCAAAGACTCTGAGAAGATCCTTCTAAGGACTCCCTGATGTAAAGTACCTAAAACATGACATACAGCGATAAAATTCGAGCACCGAAAACCAATCGCACTTGCTCTCTTCATGTCAGGGTTGTTTCTATGTGTACCTCCAACTTGTCGACAAGCTTAACTTCCTCTTCTTATGGCCAAACTCCACAGCAAATTCAAAACCCGCTAAGTTGTGCTCGGTAACGAAATAAGCTTTCACAGTTTACGCAACATTAAAGCAACGCAACATATGATGCCAATAAACACGTACGACACCAAATCGTACTTACACAACAATGGCAACAGAAACAACCCCATTGCCATCACCACCGGCGCCAGCAGCAGCAGCAGCATCAGCATTCGCACCAGCAACGTTAGCATATTGCCAGCACGCAGCCAACTTCACGTCGTTCACGGTGTGAATCAAATGTTAATGTTATGTGCGCGACGAGGTGTTCTGCCGCTGCCGCTGCCGGCTGTGGCAGGAGATAAATGGGCAAGGAATGCAAGAAAAATCATGGCTTATTACCTTTTATTATTGCCAGCTTTGCACCGAGGCTGAGGTGTACACACATGGCATGTGTGGGAAGGGGTTGTGAAGGGGGGGGGGGGGGGGGGGTGCGCATCTGAGCTGATGCGGATGTACTGCCGCAGTTTGTCTGTTGAAAAGTGTAACAAATTTCAGCAACGACGACGACGACGACGACGACATTTCACATGAAGCAAATGTCAAATAAGTAAAGAAAAAAGTGTATGGAGCGAAAAACGCTCAAGTAGAGTTGAGATGAAGTTTGTATTCGCTGCAAGGATAACAATAAAAAGAAGAAGAAATCTGCGAAAGCATTGCAGCGGTGCGCCTTGAGCTCTACGAGCTGACGATTGCTGGGCGGAACGTGGTGAAGTTGAAAAATTGAGTGTTGCATTGAAAGCGCGAAGGTGTTGCGGCTGCAATAAAGTGTGCGAACAACGTTGTTGCGCGCGCGTACGTGCAATGTTGGCGCTTTTGATTAAGCGACATGCGACTGACTGGGTGGACGGGCGAGCGCATATGAAGCAATATAAATTCAATTGGCTGCAATTTTATGGCCAACGCAATTGTTGCTGGCTGGACAAGTTTGCAGTTTATGAACGAACGAATGACTTTGGCAATTGGGAAATAATAAGGACCAAACTAATCGCATGAGGCAGCCAGCATAAATTGCAAAAAACAATAAGAATAAAACGAGAATTGTACAACCAGCAGAAATGCTCCAACAACAACAACAAAGATGACGACAACAATGGCAAAGGTAATGGCCCCATGGCCAGCATTCAGCATGCAACATGCAACAACAGCGACAAGCATGGCTCGAGCTGACTGCTGTGGCTTGTGTAGCGGCGTCAGGTTGCAAGGTGGCGACGGCGCACAGTGTCGCGATCCCATATAAGCCGTGGCCCAAAATACTTAGCGTTGTCCTATCTCGATGAAACTTGATGAGATTGTTTTCGTGGTGGAAATTAAGAAATTCACAAAAAATCATTAAAATTGGACCACTGCCACGCCCACCTCCCATACGAAAGGAGCTGTAAAATTGAAATAACTTGCTTAATATTAGTGATAGAATTATGAAATTTTGTATTTGAGCTTAAAATAATGACTTAAAACCTCACACTAAAAATGGGCGGTCTGCCACGCCCACTTTCAAAAATATTCGTATTTTACTACAACTAAAACTGTATTTTTAGGAGGCTGTTTACGATACTCGTTCCACGATGTAATTTTAATTGGTAAGCTTTCTAAAACCCTAATAGTGGGCGTAGCAGCTGGACCATATTTATTAAGTGGCCAAAACTTTCCCTTTTTGAATTCGTGTATTAATTTTTTCCCCTTGTAATACCATATTTTGGTATAAATGTTTAGATTTTTAAAGTGGGCGTGGCATTTTGCCTACTTTTGATGATACGAACAATGTGCCAACCTTGTCCTTTATAGAGCTCATCATTGCAGCCGCTGCTTTGGCACTACTTTCATTGTGCGTCGGAAGCCATACTTCGAAAAAATTACCCTTTTTACTGTAGGTGCCACTAAAAAAGTAAATGTTTAGGTGGGGGCGCAAACTTTGCATTTGTTCATGATTAACATCAACGCCCGTCTTATCTTTAAGTAAATTTATAAGAAAATCAAGTTTTATTGGCCGCATTCTGGATTCAGCTTTACGCCACACTTCGAAGAAATCACGTATTTTTAGTGGAGGCGTCACTAGAAAAATTCAAATAACCACCAAATAAGCACTTATAAGCAAACAATTACTCCGGATTATATTAATACATACTTTTTTGAGTAATTTAGGGTTGGAACTAAAAAAGTGTTTTTTGACGTTTTTTAAACTTTTTTCCACCAAACTTTTGGTTCTTTGTTAGAAGTAAACCGAAAAACGTAATTTTTCAATGTAACGGAATTTCACAGTTATTTCAAAGCACAAACCAAAAGATAGTGTTGCCATACAGGAAAAATTCCAAAGTTTTATTTAATGTATAACATGACTATATTAGTACATAAATTATATTTTTATTTGATTTTTCATTCAGCACAAAGAATTACCCGAAAACTTGGAACGAATGCGTATTTTTTAACATCAACTTTGAAGCTACATAAAAATGGAACGGAGTAGGATATTGAAGATCGGAAAACGGATTTTTCTTAGTTGAGATATTAAATATCTGTAGACTGTCATATTCATTTTCGTCATTTTGTACCATTGATTTTTACCATTTTTGGCCACACTCGCGACACTGTGCGGCGGCGGCGACTGGGGAGCGGGGAGGTGAAAGAAGAAGGCGTAAAGATGTTAGATGCCATGTGCTGGCAATTGGAGAGCTACAGAAAAATTGCCAAATGACCCAGAACACAAAAAGAGACTGAAACTGCAAAAATCAATTGTTAACCGGCAGTCGACTGGCAGTCGGTCGGCTGCGGGCAAAATGGCCGAGCTAAATGCTCGCTCGTAGACTGAAGCGCATTGAATTGAGCTGCCAAAGGACATAGCCTACAGGAATTGCAAGCACAAATGAACAACAGCGACGGCACACACAAATACAAAAACAAAAAATTGAAAAATAGAAAAACACAAAGACAAAAACCAAAACGTGGCATTGGCAATGCGCAGAAAAGTGTAGTGGCCATTGCGATTGCATTGAGTGGCTCGTGTGGCGGGCGCATCGAGCTAAACGAAGGAACATTGAAATTTTATTGCTTGCAAAGGATCAAATGGACAACGTACAGAGCAGCTACGGGTTGGGCTGTGCGGCTTCTGAGTGAAATGAAGTTCTTGCAGTTGACGTGGACAGCACTGCAAACATGCTGGCACACACACACACACACCAACACAGATGCAACACACCGAAACATTGCTGCCTGTTGTCGGTGCCATGCGAAGCTGATAGTTGGTGGTCAATGTGGTGATGGACACTCGCATTCGAATGTCCTCGCATTGCCCCATTCACAAGTGCACAGTGGCCATTTTTATACACTGCCAACTGGCCAAATGGTTTTATGGTAAAACGACAGACAGCGACAGCGCTCCTGTCACTGGACTGGACTGTTGCTGTTTTCTCTTTTGCTGCACCAATCAATTTAATGTTGGCACTTATTGTTGCACCACAAGCGCACTTCAATACAATGTTGCACGCTCGCCTTGGCGGCACTCGTTCAATACGATTTCTGTTTTACTCGCCATTTATTTCTAATAATTATGTTTCAATAATGCAATCGAGTTGCGTGATAAATGAGTTTTTTATAATCAATGCAATTTTTAATGGTTGCCATTAAATTCAAAAATAGAAAATGATAAAAATGAGTGCCACAGTGAACAAATTTGGTAGTAACTTTGTCGCAGATGTGCCTGGCAACATGTAGCAATATTTTGCAACATTGTCGCCATGAGAAAAGCTGGTGAGCAGCTGCCAAACTTGCCATCTGGTTTTTTGGTCATAATTCAGCGCACAGTAAGAGCCGACTTTATGTGATTGAGTTGTATAAACTGAATTTGTGTCATTTTGATGATGACTTTGCCATGCCATGGCATACTCTACTGGTACAAAATGTGTGCATTAAATTTGCAAAAGCGCCAAAGCAACATGTCAGAATGTAATTGTAAACAATGACATTTTGCTTTTCTAAAAACATATAAAAACTGCAAAAAACATTAAAAACAACTAGACACACACACACACACACAAAAAAAAACAGCTCAGTGCAGCGCATCACATGACTTCACATGTGAGTTGGCGAAAAAATTTAAACGTTATTACGACATAACGTTGCGCGTTATGTAAACTGTCATTTCGCATTTAAGATGTCATCAAAACTGAAGGCAAATGTCATAACTCATTTTCGGCCGAGTAAACATGTGGCAGCCAGCAATGTTGTCTGCGGATCTCTCGTCTCTCGGCTCATCCTTAGCGAAGTGAATTTTGTGTGAGTGTGTGTACTCGGCACTCTGGCTGAAGAAGTACACATGAAAACAGTCAAAAGATACAAGCAAACTAACAACAACAACAAAAAAGTGTATGTGAAAAATACAAGAAAATTGTGACAACTTAATAACTGAAAAGGATTTTTTTGTGCAGCAAAGAAATTGACGGCACAGACTGGGGCTTGTAGGTAATAATAACAACAACACGTACACATAGAACAGCACACAGAGCGAAATGACAGACAGAATTTCAAACACACACGCACACATTCACATAAATTCAGAGCAACGATGAGTTGGAACTAGGAGCACGTTTGCGAGAAGAACGAAGGGGTGGCAGAAGGGAGAAGAAGAATAAAATACAGGAGGAAGAAGAAGAGCAGGAGAAGTAGCAGCAAGAAGACGAAGAGCAGGAGATGTAGCAGCAAAAAGAAGAAGAGCAGGAGAAGTAGCAGCAAGAAGAAGAGTAGGAGAAGTAGCAGTAAGAAGAAAAAGTGAAGAAGTAGCAGCAAGAAGAAGTAGAAGAGCAGGATATGTAGCAGCAAGAAGAAGAGCAGGAGATGTATCAACAAAAAGAAGAAGAAGAAGATCAGGGGATGTAGCAGCAAGAAGAAGAAGAGGAGTAGGAGAAGTAGTAGCAAGAAGAAGAAGAAAAGGAGAAGTAGCAGCAAGAAGAAGAAGAAGAAGAACAGGAGATGTTGCAGCAAGTAGAAGGAGAGAAGGAGAGGTAGCAGCAAGAAGAAGAGCAGGGGATGTAGCAACAAAAAGAAGAAGAAGAAGAGCAGGGGATGTAGCAGCAAGAAGAAGAAGAAGAGGGGCAGTAGCAGCACACACGCGCATAAATCTTGCCAACACTTGACGATGAATATTTGTCAGCTTTTTGAAAAGCAATCGCTGCCGCTCGGAAAGTTTTTATACTTTAACCCTTTCGACCCCGAATTTTTCCTGTGTCTCGATATAACTTTTTGGTATTTAAATCATGAAATACTTGAATAAGAAGTGTGCACACGTCATTTGAAGAGGCGTGACGACTCTTTGTTAAAGTTCTAGAGCTAGTTTACTTTTCAACAAGTTTAGCTTAAAACGGGTTAAATAAATTTTGTATCAATATTTTTTAATTACAGAAAAATTATTTCATATTTATGGAAAAATACAAAATTATCACTTTTTGATTTTATTTAACCATTAATAAAGAAACAGGGTTTTGATCAAACGCGCACAATTTGTAGACTTCAATTTGAACACAAACTTTCCCTGATATCGCTGCACATTATTGGAAATTATTTTGGGGATAACGGTAAAATGTTTGTAATTTGCTTTGAGTTCACTTCTAAAAATATTAATTTGTTGGTGCCTACATAAATTAAACCCATAAATTAATCGTAGCTTTTGCTATAAAATGAAAAATATTTGAAGTTGCTCTCAGGCAACTTTGGGGTCGAAAGGGTTAAAGTCAAGAAGCAAGAAAGGCAAACGAGATTGAATCTTGGAAAGTTACTTGTTTTGTTACTCTTTGTTCTCACAAATTTTTTTAAATATGTTAAATTTATTTTAATTGTTTACTTTTAGTATGAAACCAAATGATGGTAGACTGACCAGCTCCCGACCCCACATAACCTAAGTCAGCATAGAGCAAAGAATCACAGCATACAGTAATATTTTTGTAAGAAAGCACCAAAGTGCAACTGAAAAGTTTTCAGTGAAATAATTCTCTGTGGAAATTGTTACTTTGTCTCAGGCAAAAAGTGGCAGAGACAAGTGAAAATGATTGACATTTTCGACAATCGACTTTTGGCGTCACAGTAAAAAAAAATTTTTGCAACAAAACCTCAACTGAATTGGTGCAAAAACAATGCCATTGTACTTCGTACATAACCTAACATTAGCGCTGTCATATTGACAGTTTGCACAAGCGGAAACGAAGCGTATTCGAAGGACAAAGTGATTTTTGTTGTTGTTGTTGTAGAGAAAATACAATAAAATTGCCAACAAAATAATAAAAACAGTTGAGGGAAAAATAAGAGCAGCCCACCCACAATGTGTGCAACATGCGCGTGCAACATATTGGCACAAATGCTACGTGGCATTGATGGCGCACACGTCGAGCGCGCGTAAATTCGCGCCAGCAGCCAGCAGTCAGCAGCCAGCGTCGTTGTTGTTGGCAGTGGGGGCAGACGACAGCAATATACGTTGAGCGTCTAAGCAGTCGTTGGCTGCGTTGGCGCATTTCGGGCGTTTTATGTTGCACGTTGTTGCTGTCTTGCGGTGGCTGGCACTTGCTTCAATTTCATTTTTGGCTAAGCGCTGTTTCCTCTTCTAATATTGTATGTTTTTGTTGTTTACCCGGAACTACGAGATACGCTTTGAAATCCGATGCCGAGTGGCGCGTGTGGCGCACGTGACAAATCGCAATAGTTTAAAGACAGAAGAAGAGAAGTGCGCGCTCGAACGTGGTCTGCTGTGGCAGATGCGAGTATGTAGCTCGTAGATACTCGGCGCGCATGTGCCGCAGATTTGAGATATTTCGAGCGACAGCTTGATATGAAAACACAAGTCGTAAATTTGTTGAAGATTATTATTAAAGCAGCAATATGCCGGTTGACAGCTCGCTTTTGTGGCGTTGGAATGAGCAGCCTCAGGTGGAATGAGGAGAGGTGTAAAAGCGTTAAGTTCTTTAAGAAGGGCAGAACAAATATCAGTCAGAAAATGTTGGACACTGTAGGCCTTAGCTGGGACATCAATTCTCATTGTTTGAAAGTCTCTACAGATCGTAAACGTGTTTTGCGGAGTGAAACTAGCAAGAAAGAAATTAACATAAAATTGTATTTGGATAACAAGTTCACCAAAAAAAAGAGCTGCGTCTGTAATCATGGCGAAGGTATTATAAATTTTGACTTTATTAGTAAGAAATCACAGGTAGCTCTCAAACAAAAACGGAGATAAACAGTAATAGGTACAGTGGGTAGGTAGATAGGTAGAAGTGATTGCTACTAACGTCAAAGAGGTCCATTGTTATGCCACAGAAATACGGATTTAAATATATTTTCTCATGGAACCAGATTGATTTTCTCACAAAGAAAACATTGAACAGTGATCTATAGTCTAGATCTCCTAGATTATCTCACAATAACAGGTATAGTAGCTAGGCAGATAGCTAGAAGAGCTCCGAATCGCAGACTCTAACGTCAAAGAGGTCGATTGTGATACCACAGAATTTCGGACTTAAATCTTTTTCAGGGACCGAAAATAACCGTTATTTTACAATTTTCAAATCAAAAAGGCATAACGAAAAAATTGTCGGTGGACTTTTTCAAATATACAATTATGACCGTAATAGCCTCAGCTTCACGAATATTAAACGCCTTTTAAATTTTAGACTTTTACTATAAAAGTTAAAATTAACTGTTATTTTGTGCCTTTTATTATTTCAGGCAAAAATAACTGTTACTTTTGACTTTTATTTTATCGGTCAAAAATAACAGTTATTTTGAGACTTTTATTTTTTCGGTCAAATATATCAGGCAATTTGAATTTTTTCAAAGGCAAAAAACTATTGATACCATTTTTTTCGTCGCACAAGTCTTATAGCTCAGAATGTGCGGTCTGCTTAGACGAAAAAAATGGTATCAATAGTTTTTTAGTCGGTCAAACGGCCTTTGAAAAAATTCAAATTGCCTGGTATGGTTGGTTTAGTGGCTGCCTCTGTATGAGACACACTTAGGCCTATGGGCCCGTTGTGATACCACAAATTCCACCCGTTTGAAATGTGTATGCAACACTGTTTTTTCCAAAATGTGATACAACACACATTTCAAACGGATGGGGAAAAGGAGGGAGGGGACCTACAGTTTAACGCCGAATCCGAACGGCGATTGGCAGTTTTTTTTTTCTTTCACACTTGGAGGTTTTGCCATTGCCTGCCAAGAGCGCACTTGTGCGATTCTTGTAAATCTCATCTGCTTCATGTGGATAGCGATAGAAGTAGACGAGTTTTTTCACCAGCCCAAGCCAGGAATCGAACCTGGGGCGCTCCTGAGGCCGACCTGATTGCCTGATATATTTGACCGAAAAAATAAAAGTCACAAAATAACTGTTATTTTTGACCGATAAAATAAAAGTCAAAAGTAACAGTTATTTTTGCCTGATATGATAGAAGGCACAAAATAACTTTTATTTTTTTTATTAAAAACCATAACCGGTACGGTCCCTGATCTTTTTACTTATAAAGCCAGTTTGAATTTCTAACAAAAAATATAGTGAACAGAATAGATGATGAATAGATCACTCCATTCCATTCATTTCATTCCATATACTACAGAAATTCACTCCTTGAAAAGAAAATCTCTTTACTCCTAAAACCAGTTTAAATTTCTAACAAAGCTTAGTAAACTGTACACATCGATTAGATCTTCTAGATTATCGAAAAACAAGTTGTTCAAGTAGGTTCTTCTCCTATTCGACTGCATAAATATGTAATATAAAATTTCTTCTTCCTTCTAAAATATCTTCTTCCTTCTAAAAAATCGTCTTCCTTCCTTCGATAGTCTAGCGGGTAGCACTCCGACTATCACTCTAGAGGCTTTGGGTTCGATGCCCAGTCCGGGCTGGTTAAACACTCGTCTACTTCTTCTAACTGAACTTAAGCTCTTCATCCATGCAGCTCCAGCAGAAATGGTTAGAAGACTGTTCCAGCCTTTTTGCTTGAATACCCTTCAGTACCAAAACAGTGATCCATTAGATCACCAAGAATTGTTCTAAGCTCTTGTCTCTCTTCAGCAAGAGAAGATCTAAAGAACGATAGATGTTTTGAATATTAAATTAATTAAAATTAATTAATTATTAGAATTAATAATTAAAATTATTTTGAATATTATTGTATTTTTCATATAGAAACTTTTGACCGAATGCGCTAAGCTGATCCATCAGAGTTATTGGGGTCGAGAGGCTTTCATTCATTAAATTTTCTTTGCTGCTGTCATACTTTTTTCAACATTTATTATGACTCACAACAACAACTAATTTAATTAAAAAAAATGTATAACAATATTTTCCATGTTCCAGACTCTAGCAAATTTATTTACCCTAACAAATGTATTTCCATTCCCAAATATTTCAGCCGCTTTCAATTTGACCTCATTCGGCAATGTACGGAAAACGAAGTCAGCGGCGGTTGCTTTGTGTTGACAAATTAATGAACACCTGTCAAGAGATGCAGTTGTTTTTATACCAAATCAAATAAACAAAAATACGTTTCTAAATGTTGCCAGCTTAAAAAAATAAAACAAAATACAAAAAAATATAACAAAACTGAAAATAGCAACCGAAAAGAACAAACAAATGTTGGCGCAATATTTCGAAGTGTTGCATCACAGCAATCAAAAGTAAATACAAAAACAATAACAATTATAACAACAAAGCCAAAAACAAAAGCAACTATAGGAAGAGCAAAAATAAACATGGAAATCATCGAAAAATTGTCACCGAACAGTTGTTAGCTTATGTTGTTTTTGGTTGTTGTAAGAGCACGTGTGCTTTTTTTGTGTTGTTTTATGACAGTTGCTGTGACAGCAGTCAGATTTGACAGCAAGCAATTGATTTCATTTCATTGCTGCGACTTTTTGTTCTGTGTGTGTGTGTGTGTGTGTGTGTTAAAAAATGAAAATGTTGAAAGGCAAATTGCTTTAAGCGCATTTCAAGCATAAAAACTACCAAATGGTGGCACATTAAAGCAACAAAGAAGAGAGAAATTGGGGTTAAGCTGACCCCACACACTTATTTCAGCTGTTGAGCGTCTGTGCACTGAGTTTTCGCCTTAAACGCGCTGACCCGGCAACGGTGTGTGTGTGAGTGTGGCCTTTTAAGATGTCCCCCGAGTGTCGCTAAATTGATTGTTACCCAATTGTTATGTGTTTCTTACGTTGCTCTTCTTGCGCAGCCATTTGGCTTGGCACATGTGCGGCCGACATTTCGTGCCGTTCTCGAATAGTTGGGGCCGAACTGCAGACAATTGCGGCGATTATTGATTTAAAGAGCATAGAATTGCGACTCCTCGCAATGTTGTGGGCGTTGCGTTCGAACGGGGGGGGCAGCGAGCAACATGTGCACTCCATGTTGCGTCACGATTGGTTTGCTTCGATTCGGCATTGCGCTTAATTAGTTGTGGGAGGGTTAAATGTTTGTACGATTCTTATGCTCAGTCTGACTCACAAGAATGCACGACAAACGTGTTGGTGTCTCGCATGTCCTACGAACAACAGGTTTTAATTGTTCCGAATATTGTTTGCAGCTAATGAAGGGGGGCGTTGTCAACATGAGCAATGGCCATAAAAATAGCTCAGTGTCTTGCTTGAGCTGTTTAAGCAGTCGCCAAAGTGTTTCTTGCACGAAATCAATTAAGATTTTGCTGAAATATTGCCGAGCTCACATCACCAACAATGCTCGCCACATTTCCAGGAACAGCTCAATGCTCAACGCTCACCAAACTTCTCGGCTTATTTACTGTCCATAACACCATTAACAAATTGACAGCAACAATTGAAGCATTCCCCTCGCTTCGAGTACAATGTTTGCTTGGTTTGTCAGCCTCAATGCTGACATAAGCTTCAGCGTCGCTCGACATTTGAGGGCGCACTCACTTGAGTCGTCTGAATGCGTGTTTTACATGCGTTTTGTGACCTTTGCGCGGCCCATAAAGGGACTGCGCGCCGCGTCACGTTGCACTGTTGGCCTCTTTTGCTATTTTTAAATTCACTTGAATGAAGCTGGGGAGCCCAGTGTAACGAGGGCAAACAAGGATATGCTGCGAACTTGGAGCGACTTGAATTAAAAACACGCATGCTGCGCACATAAATTAGCGCCGTTTAATGGTAAAACAAACATAAATCACTGAAAAGACGAGAGTGCACTTAAACTCAAGCACACACATACATACATACATAGGGCAACATACACCCGTAAGCACGTGCAGTGAGCGAATACATGGAAATGATACTTGTGCCGCTGTGTGGCTGCACGCCAGCTTACTAAGTGTACTTTTATGACTCTGAGTACCTATCTATAATTTCTGAAATGCATTTAAAAGGTTTTCCCTTAATAGCTGCAGGAGTTTTTTTAAATAGTATTCTTGTCATTTTAAGGCACAATTTAAAATGTGGTTGAAAGTATGACTTGAAAAATTCCTCAAGCAACAGAAAATTTTTGGAATCATGCCAAGGTTTTTTTAATTTATATTAAAGAAAATATTTAAATCTATGGTCATTACTTTGACAGTTTTATCATTTACTGGGAATCGCAAATATAATTCAAGATGATTGGCCTATCCATCTAAGACTAAACCACACTAATCTAGAGAACATTATAACTCTTTTGTCAATACGACAATTATCCTCTCACGGAGTCTGATCATTTTATCTATGTCATTTTATTTATTTATTCATTCATCTATTTATTTATTTCATTATTTAATATATTTATTTATTTACTTATTTATTTATAATATTAATTTTTAATTAATAATTAATTATTTAATTAAATATATAATTAATTAATTTATTAATAATAACTAAATTATAATAATTAATTCATTAATTAATTATATGATTAATTAATTAGAATTATTAATTAATTAAATAATTTTTAAATTTTATTAATTAATTAATGGTTACATAATTATTAATGGTTATTATAATTATTAATTATAATTAATTAATTAATTATAATCAATTAATTAATTACATAACTAATCAAATATAATTTATTAATTTTTAAGTAATTATTAATTATTAATTAGTTAATTAAAAATAAGTAATTAATTAATTAATTAACAATTAATAAATTATATTTAATTAATTATATAATTCATTAATTCATTATAATTAATAATTATAATTATAATCAATTAATTAATTATATAATTAATTAATTAATAAAATTAAAAATTAATTAATTTATTAATAATTATAATTAATTAATTAATTATATAATTAATTAATGAATGAATTATTATAATTTAGTTACCAATTAATTTATTTATTTATTATAGTTTAATTAATTAATTTATTTATTTATTGATTCATTGATTTATTGATTTATTTATTTATATTATTTAGCGAATGAATACAATACAAATTCTAATAGGCTAAGTTGAAAACATTGTAAATGCACGTAAGAATTGGAGAAAACATAAGCTAAGCTACTACTTATAAAAAAGATTTAAAGAATACATGAATCGATTTTATGAAAATGAAAAATCGATCTCTATAAATTTGGAGATTATATAGAACTCAATTAAGGCTCTGAAAATAGGTGCATTTCGTGCATACAGAGCCCTCAAAAGACCAACATGAAAGAACTCTGAGCAACAAAAATATCTAACTTCAATATATAGGAAAATCCCCTCGAGTAGTGCGAGACAGTCAACAACGCCACGGAGTACATCAAAGACCAAAGACAAAGACAGGATTTTTCTCCTACTTTGCAAAGATTTTAAGTTCATCAATAAGCATCTCGATTCATAACTAGGCATAGGATCTGTAAAGCGTCTTAGGTCAATCATTATCTCATTTTGGATTGAACAGTTTTCCTAATTTCTCACAGTGCCACATCTTTAGTCATTCTGTCAATCAATCTCACATTATTTGATCAAATAGTTTCCCTTTTTTCTCATGATCCTTCAGCTCGAGTCGTTTTGCCATTATCTCATATTCAATTAAACAATTATTTACAATTTTTCCTCTTCTCTCACTGCACAACCTTTAGTCGTACTTTCAATCATTAAATCAAATTTGGTCCAGCAGTGTTTCCTCTTCTCTCACGGTCCTTCATCTCTAGTCGTTCTATCAATTTTTATCTCATATTCAATTAAACAATTTTTTACAATTTTTCTTCACAATAACTTCGCTTCACAATAATTTCTCCGCCATAACTTAACCTAACCGATAGCATCAGGCTAGAACGTCTGTACTGTGCTTGTAATATTTTTTGAATGTATTTCGAAGATCTTACAAAGGAAATCTTCAGCGGAAACTCTGGTAGAAAGCGTTGAGGAAGCGTTAAGATCCCAAATGTCATGGGTCTAAACAGTTGACAAGGATGTGTGGCAAGTTCTATTTAGGCTTAAAAATAATATAGGCTGGCGGAAAGAAATCTAAGACTGAAAACAGTCTAGGACAGTCTAACCAACAATTATGATTTAGAGTCAATTAACGTTTGAATCCAGACCGGATTTGCAATTAAGTTAACAAATTTTGTCCTTGTTGAAAAGTGTAATTTGTTTTAAATTTTTTGTAATAATTTCAATTTAATTTAAATTTTTTTTTCACCACAAAAGGGTTTTTAAGACACTGACTGTAGTAACGATCAGTGGTAACTAGCAAAAAACATTTAAAACTTATGGTGGATTTGCTAACATTCTACTATTTTGCTATTGAAAAAATTTAAATTGATTTTGAATTTATTGCTGCCAGATGTAAATGCTGAGACGAGTCAAAAGTAAATCAAAATCATCCGATTGGTTGCCTTTTGTTTGCAATTAAACAGCGTAAAAAAAGGTCGTTTACCATACTAACTTTTGTTTTCGGGGTTTGTCTATCTTTTCAGTGGAGTGGCCCAGTGGCGCACACAGGATTTCATTTTCGGGGAAAGACCTGAACACAACTTTTAAGCCCAAAGACCCAAAATATTTGTAACAAACAAATATGTATGTATTTGGGGGGTTTGAACCCCAAGAACCCCTCTTGCGTGCGCCCCTGCAGCGACCATATATTGTAAACACTGACAACATTTTCAACTCATAATTATTTCTTATCAACAATATTGAAGTGGCCAGCTGCTGCATTTAGTTTTTTCAAAAACAATATATTTACTTATTTAACAACAAAACACATTTGTAAAAAATCTCCAATAAGCCCCGAATATCCACTTTGAAATTTACAGCAAATTAAGTCGTTTTAAGCGCAGCGCACAGCGCACACGTCAAAATTATTTGATACCCTTTAAGCTGCCAGTGGCATATTGCAGACACTCGCTGTCTTCCTTCTCCCCCTCCCCTCTACGCGAAATGCTTGTTTTTCCAAAAGCGTTTCACTTCGAGTGTCAATGAAGTTGCATTGCAAATGAATTTTCAAGGCTATCACATTGACAGCGCTGCGCTGCGCTGCTAAACAAAAACCCATCTCACACAAGACACAACGCACAGACTTTTGTAAATAATTCACCAAAGTGTGCAGTGTGGAGCATTTTCCCCTCTGCTGTGCGCTTTTGAAAGAAAAGCCGTTTCGGAAAGCACGAAAAAAATTGAATTTGTATCATTTGTTGCCGCTGACTGCTGTGTGCGCTCGCTTTGTGGCTGTCATATGCGTTGTTGTCTTTGTTGCTGCGCTGCAATTTGTTGTTGTTGTTGTTGTTCGTTTTGTTGACATGAAGCAGGGTACTTAAGCGTGTGTCTCGCCGCACGCAAGTGTGATATGTGGCAAGGCAGAGTGACTGAGCGAGTGGGGGAGTGATGAGAGGGGAGTGGTGGGCGCAACACTCTCTCCACCATCGCCGAATTTATGACCGCACAGATGTTTCCCATCATAACTTTGCGTCTTTTGAAATGCATTGCTCGATGTTGTTGGAGATTTTTGACTGCTTTGTTTTACTTTGAACATTTTTTTTTACAAGAAGTGTTTTGCTTTTAATTTGTGTAAATACGCGGCGCTGTCAACGTGTTGTAATGTGTGTTTATGTGTGTGTGTGTGTGTGTGAAACATTTATTTATCTATTACGAAATATTGGAATTAATTTAAAAAAGAAATGAAGCTACAAGAATTAAGGCCAGAAATTTTTTGGACAGCTGAAAATTCAAAAAGGATTTGATGTGGAATTATTGAAAGAAAAAAACCCTTATGGGGATTAGTGTTTATAAAATAAAGCTGTGAAGTGAAGCTGCTAGAATGGTATGGGGTGATTTTCTGCAGAGTTCCAAACCAATGGATAAGTAATTTCCTGGTTTGAGAGATGAGAACAAAAAAAGGACAAAATAATCCCACACGGGGCTGAATGGTGATTGTGTATCATCTAAACTATTTTTCAGGGACCGTACAAATTATAAGCTAAATATAAAAATCAAAATATAAAACTTATTTTTCGTTTTTTACTTTGCGCTCACCGAATAAAAAAATTTGATCAGAAAATAAAAATTATTTGTTGTTTTATTTTTTGGGGGAAAAATAAAAATTATGCGGTGAGTTTTATTTTTCACTTGCAGAATGAGAATTTATTTTTTAGTTTTATTTGTTCTTCACAAAATAAAAATAGTAAGTACATTTTCTCTAATTTATTTTATTTTTTACTTAATTTTTCATTTAAATTTCAATTTCCAGCGAATAGCGCACTGAATTCTCATACCAGAGGCCCTGGGTTCGATTCCTAACTCGGACTGGTGACACACTCGTCTACTTCTATCACTATCCGCATGAAGCGGATTCGGCATCAAACTATAGATGCCCTCACCCCCTCCCTCCTTCCCCATCCTTTTGTAATGTGTGTTGTAACATGTGTTGAAAAAATAGTGTTGCATACCAAAAGGGGGAATTTGTGATATCACAACGGGCCCACATTAGACATGATTTAGTGTTGTATGGAGCTTCTTAATAATAGGTTCTCGATGCTCCGCAACCTATCATTTTATGCGGTTGGATGAAAAAGTGCATGAGCCAAAAAATTTTGGGGCTAGAGTGGGGCTAAATGGCGTCGCATCGAGGTTAAAGTTCACAAAAAAGCTGGGAAATTCGACAAATTGCTCCACGGTTGGTCAGAAGTTGCTCTTAGAGGGTTAAAATCTATGACTGACCCCCACTAGTTTTCTCTACTGAACATTTCTTTCAAACATATTTATACCCCATCTCGAACCCTTAATGGGGCTCCCATACAAAATGGTCGTTTTTACACAATAGGCTCCCACTGCGCCCAGGTTGCCCCCAGACGTATCAAATGTATGATCGACACCCATTTATTTTCCGTTCCGAATGTTTCTTCCAAACAAACCTACCCGCTATATCGAAGTCTTAAGGGGGCTGCCATACAAAATTAGCCATTTTCTATGCCATTGGCTCCCCACTTGAAAATGTAGAAGCGAGAAAACATCGTATCTCGGAAACTACTGAACTGATTTAAATGATTTATTCAGCAATCGCCAACATTCTTGAGTACAAAAAATACAAAATTAATTAAGGTTCAGAAATTCACCACCAGTAGGCGTCTCCCATACGACCGGAGTTGTGAGGTTGTCAACTTTTGGGTTTCTACAAAGCAATAATCAAAATGTACTGTCGAAACCCATTAACCTCCCCATTTCGAATATAATTGCAATCGTAATTGAGTGTTAAGAAGAAATTGTTTGATTTTTGTGAGAAAATGTGAATTTTTTATTCAGCATTGAACTGTTTCTGACTATCCATAGGAGTCTGCCTTCTAAAAGATTCGACATGATGGCACACATAGGCCAGTTTGGTACATTTTAATACCTGAGAACTGGGTCCTTAACTATCCCTACTTATTTACTTATTCATTCATTATTTACTAAATATACAAAATACTCTTACAAGCACTCAACGAGGTCAAACCGCATGGAAGACCGATCGACAGCGACAAAGTGGCGTCACGCACTGTTCAGTTCGGTTTGGTTGCGCCACAGCGACTTAAGCTTCCGCCGCAATGCACTTAAAATCAATTATGTGACGGCTTGAGAATCACTCACTCGGCCCGCCAGCGTCGCTGCTAATACGCTCCACGTGCAGCCGGTCACGTGACCACGCACGGCAATGCTTCCGCGACGCATTAAATGGGCACTTTGGTGCATACGTCACACGCTGCACTCGATACGCATTGGACATTAAGATACACGGCCACTTATCGGGTTGCAAAATCAACAACAGTAGCTGCACTGCGGCACGCACAGCGCTCCAAGGACCTCGTCACCCTCTCCACTGCGACTACACGCCAAGCCCACAAAGTGTAAATAAAATTGAAAAATACAGCCAACACTTTAAGGCCGACCGTATGCACTGCGGAAGCGTTGCGCTATTCTCAACGAGCAGCAGCAAACTTTAAGCCGTCAGCCATGGCATTGGCAACAGCACAAATCATCAATAAATTAGCACCAACAGCTAAGCAGCAGGAAAAGTTTTGCACGCGCAGCAGGATGCCATAAAAACCGAAAGTTTAATTTCCGTTTTAGAGAAAATGCCAACCTGCGACACCCAGCCGCAGCGGCTGAGTGGTTTAGGGATGTGTGTGTGTGTGTGTGCGTTAGTATTTTGCGCAAAACTTTCACCCGCAATAATAACCGATTCGCACTTAACTACTAAGTGTTGCACTGCAAGTTTTATTACTTTTCCAACTTCAACTTTGGCACCGTGGACGACTCGACGCTGTGTATGGCTGTGTGTGTGTGTGTGTGCAAGTTTATGTGGGAGGGGGTAGTAATTGGCTGGCAGCAGTAGGCAGGCGCTAACCGGCGAACGCATGCTTGTTGGTCAACAAAGTTTGGCGTGGCAGCGGTTGCAGTGCGGCAGCTGTGCGCAAGTTTTGTTGTTTCGATACTTTGCGGCGTATCGTGAACATTAATCGGCGCGCCCAGACAGCCTTTGCTGCAGGGCGGCAGCACTATTTAGGTGGGTGTTGGCAATCTCTTGAATTCCTAGAACAACAACTATTGTAACAGCAACAACAATAGTAAAAAATTGTCATTATTGTAATGTGCCTGTGACCGCAGGCCATTGCGGCGGGTACGAAACGATTATGAGACATGTGGACATGTTTTCTCAGCTAAATGTGTTTATGATATTTTTTTGTATGTGTAATGTGAGTTCAAATAATTAGAAATGCAATCGATGTCATTTGTAGCAGAAATATGGAACGCCTGAGAAGTAGAAATTTCAGTAGAATTATAAAACGTCCGGGGAGTGATCACTGATCAGTGTTGCTTCATTGCAGCATTTCCTTCCCGGGTAAATGCTGAGAGAACAATTTTGCTTGTTGTACAAAAAATCTCAACGAAATGCTAAAACTTAGCATCATAGTTTGATTGGCTTTAATTCATATAGTTGTAGATAGTTATAGCGAAACACCGGTGACAGATATCGGTGACAAAAACTATAACACCGTGCGACAGCATTTTTCATACCGGGAAAAATCCATATGTGCGTGAACCTAAACTAAATATAGTAATATTGCCTGCTCAGTTTTTCATGTCTACATCCTTTGTCCTTTTAGAAAGGCTTCAAAATGTTGAAGGGAATAAAAAATAAAAAAATATAAAAAATACTTTTCCTTGCTAGAATATGGCGATATGTATATCAAATGAAAGAAGAAAAGCTCAAGAATTTAAATAAAATTGATTTTTTATCTACTTGTAAACAAAGGATATGAAAAAGGTCCTTTGAAAATTTTAATCCTTTATATCTCTAACTTTATTGGTTCGAAAGTTATTAAAAAAAGGCGGAAGCTGCAATTTTAATGAAATACAAAAATTCTAATTTATTTGCGAATCAGTATTTTAAATAATAAAAAGATGCAAAATCAATGAAGCGAGAATAATGAAATTTTGACACGTGATCAAGGAGATTTTGGGTTTTAACATAGTTACTTTTCAAGAAAATTCTATATAAATTTTCAAGGATATAAGGGATTAAAATTTTCAAAGGACCTTTTTCATATCCTTTTTTACAAAGAGATAAAAATCAATTTTATTTAAATTTTTGAGCCTTTCCTCTTTCATTTGATATACATATCGCCATATTCTAACGAGGATAGGTATTTTTTATATTTTTTATATATTTTTTTTTAATATTGTATCCCCTTAAAATTTTGTACTTTTAAAAGAACAAAGGATGTACAAATGAAAAACTGAGTATGCAGTATTACTATGTATGTTTGGTCTCTAATTTCACGCCCATATGGATTTTTTCCGGTGTGCAAATTTTTTTAAATTTTTGTTGCACGGTGTAATAGTACATACCAGTGTCTGTCAACTGTTTTTCTAACTATTTAGATACAGAAAGTAGAATTTTTATACTATAAGGTATCCCAGTATAAATTGAAATATATTATTAAATATAAATTCAAATATATTATCTATGTATATATGTATGTATGTCTGTTTGTTTGTTTGTTTGTTGGTCACACGTCACTAAGACACAAAAACTAGACTGCCGATTGAGCTGAATTTTTCACGGAATGTTCGCCTTGACTAAATCTCGGTAATCTACATAGTGCAAATACGAACCGACAGCTGGGCGTGGCACCTCCCATACAACCTAAACTTGCAACATGAAATATCTTCGGAATTATAAGTCGCACAGCATTGAAATTTGGTGCAGGGTCACCGTTTAGCTGTCTCGTTTTATTGGTAAAATTTCATGAGCATTGAACAAGGGGCGTGGCACTTTTCAAAAGACCCTATTGTTTTGAATATCTTTGGAACTACAGGTCACACATCAATGACATTTGGCGCAGACTTAAAACGTGCTCTTCAACAGGGGGAATGGGGTGAGTATTGCACAAGGGGGCACGGCACCGCCCATTCAACTAAAATTTTCAATGTGCTATAGGAATTATAAGCTGAACATAGATGTGTCATTCTACTGGTAAAATTTTATGGGCGTTGGACAAGGGGCGTGGTAAATATTTTGTGACTCAAATTTGCCGCGTAACTTTGGAACTGTAAGTCGAACATCAATGAAACTAGGTTACATTCTTCGACTGGTAGAATGGGATGGGCACTTCATAAAACGGGCGTGGCACCACCTATACAGTGTTGTATGAAGAACCTTGAGTTATTGGCCTCGTTGACTTCAGACTTGCGTGAAAAGCCGTGGGACCCTTCTAGTTTAATATATAATGTGTGGATTTTTTACAGCTGTCGTCTGTGAATGTTCCGAAAATTAATACCGGGGTACCGGTTAATTCGTGCCGTTTTCTAACAGATGGCGTAACTTGATTTTGTGAACAGTGATTCACCTTTCCAAATATGTGTTGGAAAGCTATTGTCATATAGTTTCAGAATCAGTATGTGTCATTTAGCTGAAGCGTAAACAACAATACTTTTTTTACTCTGAAAATGTCGAATTTTTGCCGAATAAAGTGTTTTTGCGGGGAGTACTTCTTCATTACTTCAATATGAAGAAAAAGGCTGCCGAAAGTCATCGTATTTTGGTGGAAGTGTATGGTGTGCATGCTCTAGCTGAGCGTACGTGCCAGAAGTGGTTTGCACGGTTCAAAAGTGGCAATTTTGACTTGGAGGACGATGAACGGCCCGGATAGCCAAACAAGTTTGAAGATCACGAATTGGAGACATTGCTCGCATGAAACGATCACAGGGGAAGTCCACCGACGACAATTGATGCGTTTGAGCCGAGCCCTGCGCGAAAAACGGCCGGAATATGAACAAAGGCACGGCAAGGTAATTTTGCAACATTACAATGCTTGGCCACATGTTGCACAGGTCGTCAAAACCTACCTTGAAACGCTCAAATGGGATGTCCTACCCCACCCGCCGTATAGTCCAGACCTTGCGCCATCCGATTACTATCTCTTCCGATCAATGCAACATGGCCTGGCTGACCAGCACTTCTCCAATTATGAAGAAGTCAAAAATTGGATCGATTCGTGGATAGCGGAAAAGCCGGCCGAATTTTTCAGAAAGGGTATTCGTGAATTGCCAGAAAAATGGGAAAAAGTTATAGCTAGTGATGGACAATACTTTGAATATTTAATTTGTAACTATTTTTTTACAATAAAGCTTCAATTTCCCCAAAAAAACCGCACGAGTTAACCAGTACCCCTATTAGCTCTGCCCAAAATAGTCCTCGCTGTGAAAACAATTGATTTATTGGAACAATGATTTCCGGACTGAATTATCTTTCGAAATTCCGATATCAACTGGCTACCAAATCGAGCAATTAAACACCGTGGAATTTCTTTCTTTGGTTTTTGTTCCAATTACTAAAAATTAAACGCTACACAAAAGAAGAATGTTTTATCATTGCAAATTAATTAACCAATCGATTCATTGTAGCAACGATTTCTAGACCGAATCATCTCTCGAAATTCCAATGTCAAATGAACACCAAATTTCTTTCTAGAGATTTTGTGAAATCTCTGGTTTGTGTGAAGAAACCATCAACTTTTCCTGAGCTCAGAGCCGAGATGCAACGCGACATTGGTGAGTTGGAGCCACGTCTCTGTCAAAATGTCATAGAAAATTTAATAAGCCCAAAATTCTGTCATCAGAACCGCGAAGTCCATTTGCTGCATATTTTGTGTCATACCAAAAAGTATAGAACAAATATACATATACATACATATACATATAAACATAAATATTGTATATTCTTTGGTCATACTTAACCGAAGCATATCTATTTTGAAATGCAATAAAAAAATATCACTGGATCAATGAATATGCGTTCAATTAAAATTTGTTTTTAATTTTTATTGAGATGCGCTCATGCACATAGTGGAAGTTGCAAAATGTTCGAGGAATACATAAAGATTTATAGACATTAAAGCATCTGCTCTGGTTCTGCTTCGTCATCTCGAAAAAAATGCTTGGCAATTTTTGGAGGCATATGAGTTCGCCAGACTAGCTGACCACGTCAGGCGAAGTTAGTCCTGAAGCGTTTTCTAAAGTTTGCCAAAAGTACACATATTCTGTCAGATCTCCAACTTTTATCACTAAGGACCCAATTAGTGTCCAAGTGTGGTCTTTTGCGGCCACTTATGCCTACCTGGCTTTATGGGGACATCCTATACAAAGATAAAACTGCTTTTTAATTTGGCAATTTAGTATTCAAAGTGATTAACAATTTTGACTTATAATCTCTTGATAGAAGAATATGAACATCTTTGGAAAATGTTTCTTGAGAAGCAAAATTTTGTTTTAAAAGAGTCAACGCCATCTGTTCTAAATTTCAGAGATTTACTGACTCACCCTCGTACTATAAATAAATTGGAAAAGTTGGCAATTTAGCGTAGCGGATACACTAAATAAATTTTAAAATCAATTTCTAATGGTATCCAACGCTCCAGGTTGCACAAACATAAACTACAGTGAAGTGCAAAACTAATGAATTTTTCCAAAACCCAACCATAGCGCATTAATCTCGTGTGTTGCATAACATTGTTACAGTTCTAAAATTTCAAAAGTTCCAGCCTAATTGATTTTCGACGCCGCCTCACTGAATGCAACATTGACAAAAATTGTCATTATGCAACTGACACATGACAATAATATGAAAACTTATCCGATTAGGAGGCCGTATTTGTAAATCATGTTGTCAACACAGATTTTTCGCGCTGACGCGTTGGGCGGCACTTTTACGTCGACAACAACTGCACAAGTGAGACTAGAAGCAAAACTCCACCGAAGAACACAACTCTGAAAATGCTTGTAAAAGTGTAAAAATTTTTTAATTAATAACCCATCCACCAGTCATTGGTGGAGACTGCAGTGTCGAACACTTCAGTGCAAACTTCGAGATCGGCGCAGCCTAACGAGCTGTCGTCGTTGTTGGGTGTGTTGCAGCAGTGAGGCGTAGTGCCGTTCGCTGGTGTCGTGTCACGCTGCCGTCACGACAAACGTGCCGGTGGCGGCCACCAATTTCGCTGGGCCGCTGTCATATTTGAGTGGGGGAAAGTTTGTTGTTGGCGCTGTTTTGAAAATTGTGGGCGCTGTCCTGACAAATTTAGACATTCGTCTGCCGATGTGACGATGCCGCTCAAGTGCTGCGTTCGTGCATATTTGACATTGGTTTGGCGTCTTTGGCGTTCACAGATCGAGCGCCACACTTCCTTTGGGATTCTGGATTCGGTCTGTTTTTGGGGAGTTTTGAGGAAGTTGGCATTGGCGTTAGTTGTGTGTGTGTGTTTATGTGTGTTGCTGCAGTAATAATTTGTCACCTGTTTAGACGTGTTGCGGAAAAAGCAATTAGACACGTAGCACTTGCAATTAAATTTCCAAACAGCTCAAGCGCGCTCAACTAAGTGGAAGAGCTATTTTTGGTCTGAAGTATTTTTTTGTATATTTTTGGAAAATGACTTTGCTGTGACATTGCTGGCGGTGAGTAATGGTTTCTGCTGTTTAGTCAGTAAATATTGAAAAAGTGAATTTTTATGGGTATTTAAGGCATTTGATTTGAAAGCAGAAAGTCAGGGACAGTGATTTACTTTGCTTCCGGCACACATACATATAACAAGAAGTATTACGAAATGTTTTTCATTAAGTGGAAACGTTTGTTTTCAGGTAAGATAAAGTTACACATATAGAAAACTTGGTATAAAAAAATAAAAAAAAATTCCTTGTCATCCCTACAGCTTTGAGCAGCGACCCCTGTTTGCTTGGTCTTGCAAGCTCGAAGCTCCTTTAACTGCTCCATCAAATTATCATCGCGCTAACCTAATGAACCTGTTTCCATAAGTAGATACAGTCCCTGTATATGGATGTATGTGTGTGTCATATACTCGCTTCAGGACAGTGGTGCAATGCACTTACAAAGCATTCTGCCAACAGTCGCAGTGGCCACATTTCATCAACTAAATGACTTGCGGCAAAAAATGTCGCATCATGAAAGCCATTGAGGTATTACGACACATCACTGAAAGCACTCCACCGCACATTGACCAACACAAAATCACACACACAAACACACATACTACACAATTTACTATGTATTGACAGCAAGGACATTGCGAGGATAACAGCAAATCAAACAGAAGGCGCGCAGGTAACAGCGGCAAGTCAAATAAATCCACAAATTCCTGCTATCATTGATTAGAAACCGCCCAAAAACACATAATAAACACAACAACAACTAAAAACATTGCTTAATACAAAAACAACAAATCAAATTTCATGAAATGCCAAACAGCAAACTGGGGAGAAAAACAGCAACAAAAAGAATAGAAAAAAACATTCAATGTCAAAAGTACGTTGGCGACAGGCTAAAGCTTTTGTTGCTGTTGTTGTTGTTGTTGTTGTTGGTACACGAAATTGCACAACCACACCGGGACAAGGAGGAGGCATGACAGAAATTGAATTGTGAGAATTTTCATGAAATTTACTTGTCACAACAACAACAACAGTCAATATCAAATAAATACAAAACAACAATAATGCTGACAAACCATTTTTGTGGGCAGTATTTTATTCCATTCCCTCACCCGCACCCTTCAGCCCCCTCAATGTTCCATGCCAAATTCAAAACTTTCAAGTCATTTGCACATTGAATAAATAGAAATGAAAAATTGTGAAAAATGCGAAAAAGTGGCCACAACGTGCAAGAAAATTAAAAACGACACACAAGCAAAACTGGCGGAAATGCCGCACGGCAACGGAAACGGAAGCACAAAAGTGAATTTGTTGTTAGAGCAAATGGGGAAATGTAGAAATCAAATGCAGCCATCGTCAGTGGACGGTAACAAAAATAATAGCGGCTACAGCAACAACAACAACAAATCTGCTAACAATAACAAGGCAACCAGCGATAACAACTTTGAAATCCATTCCATCAAAAAAGCAGCTGCGAGACGAAATAATAACGAAACAGCAAAATGGCTGAGGATGAGGGGAGTCGATGGAGTGGAGGGGATGAAGTTAACAGCGACATGTCACAATTGAAATCAATCTCATTTGAATTCTTCATTTTTGGCAGCGGCCACGATGGGCCATTGGTGAGTTGGTTGTTGCGGTGGCTGTTGTTACTGTTGCTGCTGTGGCTGTTGTTGTTGTTGCTGCTGCCAATGGCATTGACAGTGGAAATGGCTGTGTGTGCATTGTTGCTGCTGTGGCTGATCTGCAATAAATGTCCCGCAGCGTCAATGTTGCTACTGCAATATGTCACAAAGCGTGGTGTTTGTTTTTGTTTTTGTTCGACTGAATCCCTCACAGTGGGATGGTGAGTTATGCAATGCAAATTTTTGGAACTACCATTCGGCAGCGCTAGAACTACTTGTACACACGAATCAAGTATTCACATAAATATTGTAGTTAGTTATGTTTTGGAGGCTAATGAAGGACAAAAAGGACATTCCGATGATGCTTGAAATGACTTTTATTGCTTTAGTGATTAATGGGAATTTTTCTTAGATCAGTAAAGTTCAACTTGTTGTCTTTTGGAACCATAACCCATATTTTATATATTACTTGAAAATCAGAATCCAAATTAGAATCGAAGTTGAAATTAAATTTCCATACCACTTCAAGTAGCACAAATTCAAGTCTGTGTAGTGTCCGAACCGAATTTGACGCTCGTCGATGTTTGTGGCAATTTTGTTTTGCTTAGTTTTTTGCAGCATACTTTGCACTTTTTTCCTTTCATGTTTCGTTGTTGTTGTTGGCATTGATATCTTTAGTACTTTTTGTGCGGTATTTCGTAGTTGGCGTGTTGCCTGTGCGGCATTTGGATTGTTTTCTTTTCATGCTACAGTTTTTCGTGTTGTTTTTTTGTATTTGTTTTTGTTGGTTTTTCCTGCCACAAATTGGTTCCGGTCCAATAAAGCAAATGAAACCAATTTGTTTACTGTTTTGACTCATATTTTGTGGAGTTGTTGTTGTTGATGCCTGTCGACGGCTGATAATCTGATGACGAAGGATGTGCTGTCATTAGCAACTTTGGAGCTTATTGAGATAGAACACTACACCGAAAGAAGGAAAGCATATTCAATGTTTGATTGTTTGAAATATGGAAAGATGATTTAATAACAAATATGACCAAAGCATAGCTTATAGTTTGAGCGAAGTTTAAAAGTTTGAGAACTAAGTTTGTTTTAATGGGTTTGAGAAATCGAGGAAGGATTCTGGTTTAATCATAGTTAGAAAAAATGGGTTTTTTATTAATGATTAAATGATTTGATAAATAATGAGTAATCATTTTTAAACTTTTTAACGCATTGCTTCTAGTCAGAAGTTTTGAATAAAGTTACTAGTTACTAGTGTCCGACTGAATATTCATCTTCGGCTATGGTATTTGGCCTATTCGATCAATTTTAAATCTTCGGCTTCGTCCAAAATAGCCGAATACTTTGGCCGAAGGTTTTCGTCCTGTAATGCACGTCAATTTGCTCTGTTTCGAAATATATCAAATATCGGGTTTTATCGATTTTTGGGTCAAGATTGCGATTAATAAAAATGATCTCTAATCAGCTATTTATGTCAATTAAATTGTAGGGATTTTTGGTTTTTGTTAGAAACGGAACGCTATGACAATTTTTTTTTTTTACTAAAATATATATATGTATATATTCTTTTATTAATTTTTAAGTGCAACAAAGAAATGAATAGAGAAAGAACGACTAAATTTGATCAGTTTTTTCCCCTTAAAAGAATATTTATTAGTATTTCAGAGATTAGAGATTTTCTTCAGCTTCGGCCTAATATTTTAGTTATGTCGAATATTCTGTTTCGGCCAAAAATCCACCTTCGGTCAGACACTACTAATTACAAATTAATACCCACTTTTATACTGAAGACTTCTATAGGCGTACAGATTTAAGGCACCAAAGTGGCTGTAAGGTTAAAAATATTGCCTTAAAAAGTTTCATAGACCATTCGGTCCATTATCTTCAAGATTTAGGCATAGTGAGTACTTTTAGGAACATAACCTCAACTATAGATGCATTGGTTACACAATTTTTTAAATTATAACTCGAAAATTTGCCATTTTGACCAAATGGTTCAAACCATGCGAATGCTTTCATGCAAAATTGATATTTTAAATTAAATTATTAAAAAAGAAATTATTTAGGAAATTTAAATTATTAAAAATTTAAATAAATAAAAAATATAATAATAAATATTTAAAATTTTTGTAATTAAAAATTTAAATTTTTGTAATTAAAAATTTATAATTAAAAATTTAAATAATTAAAAATTGAATTTTTTATAATTAAAAATTTATTTCAATATTTTTTTTATTTAAAATAAATATTTAAAAATTGTATAATTAAAAATTTAAATTTTTGTAATTAAAAATTTATAATTAAAAATTTTAATAATTAAAAATTTTAATTTTTATAATTAAAAAATTAAATTATTAAAAAATATGAGACTTTTCAAGTTTATTGAAAGTCTTGATTAGAGTTTTTGTTGTAAATTCCTATTTATAATTCCTATTTATACAGAAGATAATCATAATTTTTTTAAATAATCTTCAGTTTCAAGACGATCCGTTCAATAGTTTTTGATTACAAAATCGATTAATCAGAAACTTGGTTTCAAGTGTCAACTGCTCGCTGCTGTAATCGCTTCGAAAAAGACTCCGAAGGTAAACTTAAAGTTCGGATTTCAGTAAAAGAATGGTGACGTTCTGTTCTACAGATGTTAGAAAGCCTCACCAAAAGAAAAAAACATCATAAATTCATCACTGAAGAAGTAACAATTCCACCGCTGATGAAGTATCGACTCGAACACTGTAAAATTTTCCCTTCACTTTGAAGTCTTTCACTTTTCTTCCCAATTTCTTTCTATCAAATTTCTTCTCCCTCTATTCACATGCAAATATCTTTAGCTAACATCCCGCACCACCACACTTTACCAGCATTTCGTTCCATTGTCTCACGTCAACACCTGAAAACCATTCAGTCCACAGCTGAATAGTCGCTCGAGAGATTCTCATCAGCTCAATTGCGAGCAGTCAATACGTTCCAGTACATTGTTGCTCGCTTTGTTTTTCGGCAAATACCGTTACCCGCATCCGCTTCGCAAGTGCTCATCATCCACCGCCCACACTTCAATCGCTCAATCACCAACTCAACTATGCAATCTGTGTATGGCGCACTTAATTAGAAAGCGCCCAGCCTCGGTTTTATCGGCCGGCTCAATTTCAATGACCCTCCCCACGCCCCTCACGAGCGAATCTAATCAAACTTACCGCGCATAATAGGCAGCCGCAGCCATGGCCTGCGCCGTCTCCAGCCGCACCTCGATCTTGCCGTGTCGATACGGCAGCTTCGCTGTGCCATCCTCCTCCAGCACCAGCACGTCCTGGAACTCGCCGCTGTCCTCCTCGAACACGATGGGCAGTGCCGACGGCCGATTGTTGTGCTGGTGCTGGCCTCCATTGGCATTGTTGTTTTTGTTGTGCGTGGCATTGGCGCTGACGGTGGTGGCGGTGGTGGCGCTGGGCAACAGTCCGGCCTGCTGCAATGTGTACTCCACCGAATTGGCGGGCAACTCTGTTGCGGCAGCAAAGTGCACAATGGCTTTTGTTGTTGTTGTCGTCGCTGCGCCGGGCGCGTTGTGCTTGATGATGCCGTTGTTGTTGTTGTTGCTGCTGTCATCGCCGGTTGCTGTCGCTGTCGCTGTGGATGTGAGTGTTGAATGTGCTTTGGTGTCGAGGCCGGCTGTGGCTGCGACTGTGGCAGCAGCAGCAGCGGCGCCCAGCGGATGTTCGCGCACATTGCACTGATTGTTGTGTTTTTGTTGTTGCAATTGTGAAGTTGCGGCTTGTTGTTGCGCTTTTATGACATGTGTTTGTTGTTGTTGTTGTTGACGTTCCCGCAGCTGCTGATAAATGTAGGATTTCTGTTCGCCATCCGCTTTGGTGCGTTGTTGCGGATTATATTGTTGTTGTTGTTGTTGTTGTTGTGGCGCTTGTTGTCTGGCAGTGGGTGGCGCCACATATGCCGGTGGCTGTGCGGGCAGCAGTTTGGTATCTGTTGTTGTTGTTGTTGTTGTTGTTGCAGCTGCTGCTGCGCCCACACTTCGCTTGCCGCTGGGCTTTGAGGCGCGTCCGTTGGTGCCGCATGTCGTCGCTAGTAGTCGCTTCTTCAGCTGGCGCGATGGCGGCAGCGGCGGCGCCTCGCTGCTGTGGTTGTGCTTTGGTGGCGGCAGCGGCGGCCGTTCTTTGATGGTCTCGTAGACGTGGTTGAGCGGCGCAGGTGGCGGCGGCGGCGAGGGCTGCGATTCGCGCAGAAAATGCTGGCGACTGTTGACCGGCTCCACGTACGCATCGGAGAACTGAAAGTGCTGCTGGTAGGCGTAGGCGCTGCACGACGCGGCCGGTTCGACAATGTGCGCAGCGGGGGGTGGCGGTGGCGGCGGCAGCTTGAGAAAGTGCAGCGGCTTGTGCTGCTGCTGGTGCTGGTGCTGCTTGCTGCCGTGTATGGGCACAAATGTTGCATTGGCGCTGGCAGCAACATGCGTCGGTTGCTGACTGTTTGGTGGGAAATGTTGTAATGGCTGTTGTTGTTGTTGGCGCACGTGAGCAAAGCGCTGTTGTTGCTGTTGCGCATGTTGCAGCTGCTGCTGTTGTTGTTGTTGTTGTTGTTGTTGTTGGCACTGTTCGGTGTCGTGGAATGTTGTTTGGCTCAACAGGTGCTTCTCGTAGATGTCATTCAACAGATTTGTGGCCGTTTTGGAAATGTGATTAAAGTTTTGCTGCAACTGATGTTGTTGTTGTTGTTGCTGCACTGGTATGCGACTCATTTTTGCGTTCGCTGCATCGTATTGCTGCTGCTGCTGGGGCTGTCGTTGTTGTTGTTGTTGTTGATGTTGCGCATTTGTATTGATTTGTTGTGCCGCTCTGAACGCATTCGCTGCCACTGGCGGCTGCGGTATGGACACCGCAATTGATTGCTTTGTCGCAACATGACATGATTGCTGCTGTTGTTGTTGTTGTTGTTGTTGCTGCTCATACCAATTATTTTTAGTTTTGGCAATTTTTTGAGTCGCATGCAAATTGCCGACATTCTCTAATTGATGCTGCTGCTGCTGCTGCTGTTGTTGTTGTTGTTGTTGCTGCAGTCGTCGCTGCTGTTGATATTGTTGGTAGCTTTGCCGTTGCTGTGCCACTGGTGCATTGGTTGCCGCTTTCGATGCGCCATCACGTTTAATTGCTGACATTCCTGCGTGACGCGGTCGATGCACCGATGCCTAAAAGTATGCACAGAAATTAGTTGCAACCAAAAGAAATATTTGTCGACGTATTTGTTTAAAAATTGAAATGTTAATTGCTAAATGATTAAAATTAAAATTTTATTTATTAAAAATCTAGTTTAACCCTCCATTACTATCGTCTATTTCACTAACGCCATTACTATCGTGGGTGTAATCCACCCACAAATTTTTAGTATCCGTTTTACTTATCCATTGAGGTAAAATAAACAAAAACCAAATTTTTTCATAATCAGAACATCATAACATGTAAAAACAAAAATAAATTGTTTAATTTTGTTAATTCATTTATTTAATATAAACATTTGTTTATGTGCATCTCATTTCAAGGAAAAAAAAGATGAAATAAAAAGTTGTATTGGGAAAATAGCCACAGCTTGCACAATATTTAAGTTATGTTTCTTGGGCTTAGTGATTTAGAAAGCTAAAAAATAAGTAATAAATATTTATTTAATAATTTTTTTCGGACCGAGGTAAAATTTTGCGTAAAAACTCAAACAAAAATCAACAATATGCCTGCTACTTTTAAAGGTTACACCGTGCGACAAAAATCTACAAATTTCCAAACACACGAAAAAAATCGATATACTCGCGAAACAAGGGGCCAAATGTAGTAAAACTGCGTTTTTAGTTTTTCTCTCTGACGTCAGGATTTTTTTTTAAAGGACTTTGAAATTTCAAGGACATGTTTATTTCAAGGAATTATTTTAAAAATTGAGCGCATTGTAGAATAACAATATGGGTATCAAATGAAACAGAAAAATCCTTAGAATTAATGTTTTGGTGCAAAGGGACAAATAGGTATTAAAAATGTCCTTTTGAAACTTTATCCTTGAATATCCTTGGAAATTTCCAAAAACTATTGGAAAAAATTTTAAAAAAATATATCTTAAGGACTAATATGTACACTACTACATCCTTGAATTTCGTCCTTCTAACTTTATCAGTTTAAGATATAACAAATTTAATGTTATAAAAATTTTGTACTTATCCTAGAGCATCATTTTTAAGGATTTTCTACTAAGTAAATGGTCTATACGTTATTAAAAAAAATTATCGCCAAAAAGTGAATACAAATATATAAATGTATTTTATAAAAAATACAACTTCATTACTAGCAATCGGTGTTAAGCATCCAGCAATTTTATAACGCCACTACTATCGTGGGTGTAATACACCCAGTTACTTTTTTAAACAATTGTAAAAAAGTATCAGCTTTATTTATGCAACTGCAATGTACTCTAAAACCTTCAGAAATATGCAAATGTGGATTACATTATAACTTTATTTTGGTTTTGGTTAAAAAATCTATATTTTACTAAGAAATTGAACTCACATCGTGGATTCCACCCTGACGATAGTAATGGAGGGTTAAAAAAATAATTATAAAAATATAAAAAAAGATATTAAAAAATTATATTAAAAGCAGCAGTAAATAAAATAAAATTATAATGAATACAATTTATGAAATTAAAATAAATTATATATTAAAAAAATATTAAATAAATATAAAAATTAAATTTTATTGAGTTTTTTTTATTTGGTTTACAAAATTAAAAAAAATGAGCTATTTAACACTAGAAAGGCCGCAAGTTTTCCATACCTACAAAGACTACAAATCATATGCGCTGATATCTCGAAAAGTATACGTCGAATTTGGCTAATTTGTCACAAAATATATTTTTTAAAAATGTAAAATTTTCCACAATTAAAAAAAAAAGTCACCAAAGCAAAAGTTAATAGAAATACTAAATAAAATACAGATATTTAAAAATGAAAAACCATCAAAATGAACGCAATGGTCTTTCTAGTGTTAAATTCCCATTGATTTCTACAGAAATGTCTAAACGTTTATGACCCATTGGCAGTGAAGCTATAAAATTGTGACTTTGATCTTGACATTAGTGACATTTCATGTCACACACCACATCCTGGTACCACAATAAAGTTGTCTTCTATGTTTTCCTGGCTTTTGATTGCTCCACAAAATTCTTTTTTCTCAGTTTAAAGAAATATTTTTAACACACATTTAATTGCCAATGTTGTTGGTAGGTATTTTTGTTTTTATGTCGTAGGTGCAGCATGTTGCACTTGCAATTAAATTTCAAGTGCCACATATGCTGTGTAACACATTTTTGTGGCGTTGCTATTTTCAGATTTTTGTGTTTCCGTTCAGCTTTGAAGTAAAGTTATGTGAGTTATGGATTTGTGTTTGCAGAAAGATGCTCAAACTTTGACTTAAGGGCAGCTTAACGTTTTAATGAATGACTTTAAAAATAGTGGGTACTGTATTATTTTGGATTCTATAAAGATTTGATTTCAATCATTTGCAGCGTTCGGCTATAGTTCACTGCGTATTTAAATGATAATTTTACATAAAATTCTTAGACCAATAAATTTATTTGTTTTATTCAAAATTGTGATAATATATTTTCAATTTTAAATGATTCAAAAATATTTTTTAAAATATTAAAAATGTTATTTTATTGAGTTTACTTACAAAAACAGGCGTTTCCGTGGCTGAAGAGTCGCCATCGCTATGTCTGAAATTGGAAACAAATAATAAAAAGTACCTAAATATTTTGTGCTGAATAAAAAATTTTAATATAAATAAAATAAAATAAAACAAAATAAAACAAAATAAAATAAATTAAAATAAAATAAAATTAAATTAAATAAAATATAGATGTAATGAAAAGAAAAATGAAACATGTAATAGTAAGAAAATATTTGTTACATTAAAAGGGTTCTATAATTTTTACAAAAGCTACCTTTAGTGTTCTATAAAAATGTGCTTCAAGAGAAGCTTACAAAATCGTTTCTCAGTTTTTTCCAATTGGAACAACGGTTTCTATGAGGATTGCATAATGGAATGACCTTAAAAATGGCAGAAATTTTTAATTTTTTTAATTTTTTGCTAACTAACGTCTTCAATTTCATGCAAAAGTACTTGACTTATTTTTTATTAAACCTTTTATTATAAAAACAATATTTAATAGACAAATAATTCCTGTAGCCATATTACCACCAGTTGCGTTATTATTTTGAGACGCTTGAGACGCCACCTATGAGTGAATTTATCTATTCATTGTATTGAATTTACTAACGGTTTGTGTCTTTGTTAAAAGAGTTCTGCTTCTGCAACAAATATATTCAAGCTGTTGGTTGGAGTCTTTGCTAGGCGAATGCAGCTGAATTTCGAACGTACAGTTTGAAAAGCAGTGTTGGTGCGCTGAAGGAAAAGCGGGCAAATGCATTTTGCCGTTTCAGAAAACAAATGTTGTATGTCGTACGAAATGCCATACAACATGCGATATTCTTTTACTGAAGTGAATGAATTAGTTAGATGAATTACAAATTATGAAATCAATAATAAAATAAAATAAAATAAAATAAAATAAAATAAAATAAAATAAAATAAAATAAAATAAAATAAAATAAAATAAAATAAAATAAAATAAAATAAAATAAAATAAAATAAAATAAAATAAAATAAAATAAAATAGAATAAAATAAAATAAAATAAAATAAAATAAAATAAAATAAAATAAAATAAAATAAAATAAAATTAAATAAAATAAAATAAAATAAAATAAAATAGAATAGAATAGAATAGAATAAAATAAAATAAAATAAAATAAAATAAAATAAAATAAAATAAAATAGAATAAAATAAAATACAATAAAATAGAATAGAATAGAATAGAATAGAATAGAATAGAATAGAATAGAATAGAATAGAATAGAATAGAATAGAATAGAATAGAATAGAATAGAATAGAATAGAATAGAATAGAATAGAATAGAATAGAATAGAATAGAATAGAATAGAATAGAATAGAATAGAATAGAATAGAATAGAATAGAATAGAATAGAATAGAATAGAATAGAATAGAATAGAATAGAATAGAATAGAATAGAATAGAATAGAATAGAATAGAATAGAATAGAATAGAATAGAATAGAATAGAATAGAATAAAATAAAATAAAATAATATAAAATAAAATAAAATAAAATAAATTAAAATAAATTAAAATTTGATTAAAATAAAATAAAATAAAATAATATAAAATTAAATTAAATTAAATTTAAAAAAAAAATTCAATTAAAATAAATTAAAATAAATGAAAATAAAAAAATATAATAAAATAAAATACAACTAAATCTAAAACTAACTAGTTTAAAATAAATATAAATTACCTGCCACCACTCTTGCGATTCCGATAGGATTTGGTGCGCGGCAACATTTTACATAATTTCGATGCTGCCACCAGACAAGTGAACTGTCGATAGTCGCTGCCGGTTGATTGTTGCTCGCAATGTTGCACGCATTTATGTCACCAATATTTCAGCGGCGTATATCGGCTGAGGTAACAGTGAAAAGCTGTAAAAATTAGGCAGAGAATGGAACATGTAAACAATGACAGTTAGAATTTGATAAACGATAAGAGTGACGTGAAGAAGCCAAAATGTTTGGCAACCCAACCGGCGACGTTTTAATTAAAATGCAAAACACTTGTTGGGCGCCGTAGTAGCGAAACAAAAAAATATGCCAAGAATGTTGTCAACAGCTTATGAGCAAATTTAAATTTGTTAGATATGCTTTGTGTTCTTGTGCTGTCTGTCAGATTGAGTAACTTTACGTAGAGTTGTTGGTGGCTTACGGTGACAAATGGTGAGCGGCCTTTGAATTCTGTGGAAACTGATATTTTTTCTTCTTGGCTCTTGTGTGCTCGATTTGAAGCACTTTTGAGGATTTTGAAAAAGAGGAATTTTTTTGTTTATATTTGTACTATAAAGATTCTTATCAGTTAATTGCAAAAAAGATTCGCACAACAAATAGAAAAATTGCTTTTGGCCTATTTGTGTCTAAAATACGAATTCGCATGGCCAGCAGTTCGTTAACCAGCAGCAGTCAGAGTTGGCTTTCAAAGGCTCAACGGATGCAAATAACATTTTTGATTAGAAAATTTTAGTAGTAAATGAAAATATAAATAAAAATACAAAATTATAAAACAAAAATAAACATAGTGTTTATTCACTGATTGTGAGCGCAACTTGAGTAGTTGGCTCCGGTTTGGTTTGCCTATCAGATCTCAATACCCAGTCAAGTGAGGGTTAAAATGTCTGGCAAGCCGACTGACTGACTGCCTTTATCTCTAGTCACAGCTGCGCTTGCAGCCTTTTTCTGCCCCCCCATGTTGTCTGCTGCCATTCAAAAGGATTTCAAAACCATTTTGCTTGTCTTTGACTATATAGTTTTTTATTAAAAACGAAAACTAAGCCACAGAAAGCAGCATAAAGTGGGGGACGGACGAGAACGACAGCAAATACGCGCGTCGCACAGTCGGAAATGCGCAGCGAAAATGATAGTTGGCAAAGCTGCCGTCAAGCAGGATATTGCCACACACACACACACACACACACAGACACATAAACGCGATTACTTCGTGGCATGAACGACACAAATGCACAGATGAACTGATAAGAGGCAAATAAATCCCAGCTTTTTATTAAAAAAATGAAACGGCAACAACTGCAACAGCAAAACATTGCATGCAACACCAAACACAACAACAACAACAACAGTCATTATGCGCTTTGACGCCGTGTAAATACGAGTTGAGAAATGCAAAATGACATTTTTAATGAGTTGCGGCGCGTTGTTGCCGCAAAATATGAGGTGTGATAAAAATCGCAACATGCAGCGGCTGCGGTCGGCGGTCGGCGCGCGCAAATGTGCCGCGCTGCAATGTCGAAGGCGGCCGCGGCGAAAATTGAAAATTCGCCAAACTGTGCACATTATTCTTTTGCATAAATTTCAAGTGTTATTAAATTACTGGAAAAATCTACTGACTATAGCAACAATAACAACAACAATAATAAATAGTTATGCGTACATTTTTTGCGCCTAATTGTTGCTTTGATTTTTCATGAGGCGGCTCGTTGCCTTTGAACGGCACGCAACAACACCAATAGCGACAACAAAAATGTGGCGGCAATTTGTAATTAGCGACGGTTTTAGGTGTTTGCCGCAATTGTGCGTTTTATGGCCGCTAATTGCCACGTTGAGGTTTAATGTTGTTCGGCGCACGGCGAAAATGTTGGCGCCACAGCCTCTGAGCGTGAGCGTTTGCTGTTTAATGTGACATGAAAAAAAAACAACAACAAAAAGTACTTGGCGGCACATAGTCCTGCTGGCAGCTTAAAATGATAGTTAAATTGAAATTGAACTAAAAATTCAGCATACAAAATGTTCATAATTTCATTTGTGAGAGCTTCAAGTGGGCTGCAAATACCGATTATTCGTAGAGCTTTTCGTTTTGAGGCCATTAAGCCTCGTTATGGGAATTCGCAACTAAGGAATTAACTGATAACAGCGCGAAATTTGTCAAATATTATGATTGCTGATAGTTACTATCTAACAATTATAAAATCTCAGAGGGTTTCCATTGCCTGATGAGAGATCAGCTGCATACAAAATTTGGCTTCCTTAATGTTGAATAATTTGGGATTCAAACTTATTACCAACTCATCGGGTTTGTAATTCAATACAGTAACCACCCAATTACCAAAATCGAGCAATTATTTTCAATGGATAAAAGCCAAACTGAGACATCAACCGACAATTAATTACATTTGGATTTTTCTAAACTGTTCAATCTAACCTTAATAGATGATTGTATAAAAAAGATTTGATTTTATCCACAACAATTTTTGCTTTTTGTTTCATAGCACATATTCTCCACTTTAAACTTGTTTTCTTTCGGACTTTCGGAATCAGTATATCTTCCTATTTCCTCTTTTTTCTTCCTCAACCTCTCCGTCACGATAATTTCTTAGTCTCTTTCTACTCTGTATTTGTCTCTTTACTTCAACCTCTTCCCCATCTCTGTCTTCTCCCGGTCCCTAGTCTCCCTTGTCTCAGGACAGACCCTCTCTTCTTTGTCCTTCTCTCTACTTCTACTTCTATTTCTATTTTTATTTCTATTTCTACTTCAACTTTCACTTCTTCTTCTTCTACTTTTATTTCTACTTCTTTTATTTCTTCTATTTACTTCTACTTTCACCTATATTTGTACTTCTACTTCTATTTCTACTTCCACTTCTACTTCTTCTACTTCTATTTCTATTTTTATTTCTATTTATACTTCCACTTCCACAATAAAAGTAGAAGAAGAAGAAGAAGTAGAAGTGGAAGTGGAAATAGAAATAAAAATAGAAATAGAAGTAGAAGTAGAAGTATAAGTACAAATATAGGTGTACTTATACTTCTACTTCTACTTCTATTTCTATTTTTATTTCTATTTCCACTTCCACTTCTACTTCTTCTTCTTCTTCTACTTTTATTTCTACTTTTATTTCTTCTATCTACTTCTACTTTCACCTATATTTGTACTTCTACTTCTATTTCTACTTCCACTTCTACTTCTTCTACTTCTATTTCTATTTTTATTTATATTTATACTTCCACTTCCACTTCTACTTCTTCTTCTACTTCTACTTTTATTTATACTTCTTTTATTTCTTCTATCTACTTCTACTTTAACCTATATTTGCACTTCTACTTCTACTTCCACTTCTACTTCTTCTACTTTTACTTCTACTTCTATTTCTATTTCTACTTCCACTTCTACTTCTTCTTCTTCTTCTTCTACTTCTACTTCTACTCCTACTTCTATCTACTTCTATCTACTTCTGCTTTTACCTCTATTTCTACTTCTATCTACTTCTATTTCTACCTACTTCTTCTTCTACTTCTACTCCTATTTATAGTTCTATCTACTTCTTTTTCTATCTACTTCTACTTCTATTTCTACTTCTACTTGTACATCTTTTACTTTTACTTTTACCTCTACTTCTTCGTCTTCTAGTTCTACTTCTACTTCTTCTTCTACTTCTACTTTCACTTCTACTTCCACTTCCACTTCTTCTACTTCTCCTTCTTCTTCTACTTCTATTTCTTCTTCTACTTCTACTTCCACTTCTACTTCTTCTTTTACTTCTACTTCTTCTACTTCTACTTCCACTTCTACTTCTACTTCTACTTCTTCTTCTACTTCTACTTCTACTTACACTTCTATTTCTTCTTCTACTTCCACTTCTACTTCCACTTCCACTTCTACTTCCACTTCTACTTCTTATTTTATTTCTACTTCTATCTACTTCTACTTCTACTTCTTCTCCTACTTTTACTTTTATTTCTACTTCTTCTTCTACTTCTACTTCTCTTTCTACTTCCACTTCTTCTTCTTTTTTTTCTTCTTCTTCTTCCTCTACTTCTATCTACTTCTAGTTCTATCTACTTCTACTTCTATTTCGACTTCTTCTTCTTCTTCTACTTCTATTTTTAACTCGAACTTAACTCCGTCTCCCTATTATTTCAGTCTTTCATCTCTTTTTCTCTGTCCTTCTCTCTACCTCTATCTAACTCTACCTCTACCTACATATACATCGCCCTCTACTCTATCTCTCTACATCTATGTACCTCTGTCTTCACCTCTACATGCACCTCTAAGTCTCTCTCTCTCTTACTCTCCTATATCTTTCTTTCATAATTTTCGCACACCTTCATTTATCACAAATTCAATTAAATTTTTCCCTATTCAAAACTACATCCAAAAAAAATCGCATTGCATTCTTGTTGACAGCAAAGCACCGCGTGCACTCTAACCCCCTTCCCCTTCTTCCCAACACCCTTTCACTTCCCTCACGAAGACATTGCACTGCTTCACAGTATTTAGCAATTCCCCCTGCTACAACTTCCGCTCCGCTCACTAACGCCAACCAAACAAGTGACCGGCCCACTGCGGCGTACAACTCAATAAATAAATTCCCCGAAAACTTCCGCTTCATAGCACAGCGCAACTGTTTTTTCATCTTCACTAAGCAGCAACAAATATTTAATATTTTGCAGCCTCATGCCGCGCCGCGTCAAACACACTGCCAGCCAGTCGGCGGCACCCCTTCAAGTGTCAATGAAATACACACCATTAATTCTCATTTCCACCTGAGGCGTTTATCAGCGTAAATTAACAATTAATCTTTTGCACAACCAACCGACCGACCGGCCGGTTGGCCTATCCAGCCGCCAGCGAGCTGTGCTACATTCCCGCTTCCTGGCCAAGTGATGCGCCATGGAAAACTGTTCCTTCAAATGCTGCTCTAATGATGTTTGTTGTTGTTGCTTTTGTGCTATTATTGTTGTACACATTATTATCGTTGTATGCTCGTGATGACATTTCAACGCTCATTGCGCGTGCCAAGCCAAGGGGTGCAGTCAAGGTGCGAGTGCGAGTGCGCTGCCGATATGTTCATTAGCTGGGTGAGCCCGTTTGTGTGTGTGTGTGTATGTGTATGTGTGTGTGTGTATTTGAGGCTCCACTCATCGACAGAGAATAGCACTGCATGCAAAGTGTGTGTTTATGTTTAATTTATGTTGAAATGCTTCATAATTTGACATGAAATATTTTACTTAGTTGGCCAATAAAGAATTTCAATTTTCATCATTGGACGCAATGGAATTTTTGGCATATTTTCTGGTGGGTCCTTTGAAGAATTTTTTCAGTTAATACTTTTACTTTTGTACTGTTGTTTCTTCGAAATATTTTCAGCAACTGCTGTGCCTCAACTTGAACTTTAACCCTGATTAGTTTAGTTAATTTTGAGTTGAAAATTTGCAGACTTCCTAAAGGATGCAATTTTGGTTTTTTCGATTTCTTATTAATTTAGTCAAATTTCAGTTAAAAATTTACGGACTTCTTGAAGGAAGCAATTTTCGTTTTCCCGATTTCTTACTAGTTTAGTCAAATTTAAGTTGAAAATTTACGCACTTTCTGAAGTAATTTTGACTTCTTTGATTTCTTACTAGTTTAGTGAAATTTGAGTTGAAAATGTACGGACTTCTTGAAGGAAGCAATTTTCGTTTTCCCGATTTCTTACTAGTTTAGTCAAATTTAAGTTGAAAATTTACGCACTTTCTGAAGCAATTTTGGGATTTTTCGATTTCTTATTTGTTTAGTTAAATTTGAGTTTTTGCAGACTTCCTGAAGGAAGCAATTTTGGTTTTTTCGATTTCTTATTAGTTTAGTCAAATTTAATTTGAAAATTTACGAACTTCCTGAAGGAAGCAAATTTGACTTTTTCGATTTTTTTTATTACTTTAGTCACATTTGAGTTGAAAATTTACGGACTTCTTCAAGAAAGCAATTTTGCCTTTTTTGGTTTCTTATTAGTTAAGTCAAATTTGAGTTGAAAATTTACAGATTTCTTGAAGAAAGCAATTTTGCCTTTTTCGGTTTCTTATTAGTTAAGTCAAATTTGAGTTGAAAATTTACAGATTTCTTGAAGGAAGCAATTTTGGCTTTTTCTATTTTTTATTAGTTTAGTCAAATTTAAGTGGAAAATTTACGCACTTTCTGAAGGAAACAAATTTGCCTTTTTCGATTTTTTTATTAGTTTAGTGAAATTTGAATAGAAAATTTACGGACTCCTTGAAGAAAGTAATTTTAGCATTTTAGATTTTTTATTAGTTAAGTCAAATTTGAGTTGAAAATTGACGGACTTCTTGAAAGAAGCAGTTTTAGCATATTCGATTTCTTATTAGTTTAGTTAAATTTAAGTTGCCAATTAAATTTGGACTTCTTTGAGGAAGCAATTTTAGTTTTTTCGATTTTTTATTAGTTTAGTCAAATTTGAGTAGAAAATTTATGGACTGTCTGAGGATAAGTAAAATTTCAGTATAAATTGTAGAGATATTCTAAAGAACGCAATTTTGGTACGATGTAAATTTTTCGCTAGATTCAGTAACATCAGGTGCCCATAATTTCTTTCTTGAAATTCTGTATTTGAGCTTTTTTGTTGTTTTAAAGTGTATACACATTATTTGTTCCCATGTATGTTTGTATGGATCTGTGATATGAAATGTGTATGAAGTATGATACTTCAGTACTTTAAAACTATAAAAGATTTTACAACTTCGGTTTAGGTTTTTCTTGATCGGAGACATATTGAATACCTTAAAACTAAACCTTCCCTTAAAGGATATGCTTTATTCTGGTGTACTTGATGCTGAATCCGAGCAGAAGAGTGCCTCCACTTCAAGGAGAATTCTTATCAAAATGAAAGGTCCTTACATTGTCAAAATTTGTTTTGTGGTCATTAGCTCATAATTTGCTTTATATTTTTCCCCAAAAAAGTTGTGAACAAAATGTGTGCCAATTCATTGACCTTAAAGCTTTCAGAAAGTGACTGACTTTTGAATATTAGATTCCATATCTTCTGGGATATTCGGACATAAAACTTTGTAATAAAATTAGCATAAATACTGGACTGCCAACTTTTTACGTTCCAATCTCCAAAAGGACAATGACAATGGTTTCAAATTTAGCGCATCGAGATTAAAAGTTTATTTTAATTATTAATTTTAATCAGCAGTGCGATTTATGAGTTCCAATTTTGACCGCATTAACAACCGCGGTGTTAAAAATCAGCAATTTCTTGCTGAAATGCGAAATGCCAGCGCTGGCATTGGGTATTCTCCGTGGCGCGTTCAAGCTAAACGGCGGTTAGGTTTAACTGGGGCGCACTTAACTTCCGTTTTGCCGCCACGGCCGCACGCTGAGGCTAATGCCGACGCTGTGAATGTGCGGCATGCGGCGAATGTTGTTGCTGCGCATTCGTCTTGCCAACTGTCCGAGCAACATTCTCCGGCCTCCGACAATAATCGGCTGCTGCCAACAACTGTCTGTCTGTCTGACTGGCTGTCTGGCGGCGCATAAAACTAATAATGACAGTGCATGCGGCGCGGCGGAAACGACGAACGGGGCGAAAGGCAACAAAGACGACCGACTGCCGCAGTCGAAGGTATCGGGCTTACTTTTGTTGGGGTGCGTAGCGTCGCAGTAGTCATTTCCCTTTCGACTAATGTGCCATAATGGACACAATTCCATTGTTAAAGTTGTGCAGTCGCATAAAATTTGCGGGCGAAATTGTAGGCTGCGCAAAAGTAAAAATAGAAATAAAGCGCAAAAAATACCGAAATGACGAGCGACAACCAAGAAAGAGTAAGTAAGTAAGTGAGACGGTGAGTAGGCGAATGAGTGAGCAAGTCTCAGTGGTGGAAGTACGAAAGTAGAAGTTGGGCATTGTTAAAAAGTTTTAGTTATGTGCGCTAAAAGCGAGCAGCTGAGCCGCAGGAGGTGAAAACACAGAAGCACAATCGACGCACGGACGGATGGACGGACGGATGAACGCCGGAATGGACGCACGGATGCGCACTTACAACGCGCAGCAACTGTCGCTTGCGTCCTGTTGGGCTGCTTGGCGTCCATGGCGAAGGTTATGCAAAGCAAAAGTGCGTCCAAGCAAATGTTGAAACGATTTTTCAATGAACATTTTTTTTAAATTTTTATTTTATTTTATTTCTATGAAAATGTAAAAAATTCCACAGCATTTTTCTAAACTACCAATCAACAATAGCAACAACAATAAACTATTAAAAAATATACTAAATAGCACACAATATCGCCAACAATTAATCAAAGTGTTCACTAATGGAATTTTTTTTCAAATTGTTTTCAGTTTATTTTTTCGGCGCAAAGCAGCTGTGGGTTACTGTGCCAATTGAACGCCCAAACCGCTGGCGAGCCACTTTCTTAAGCCGCCACTCTGACTAGTCAGACGTGCCATTTTTCGCCGCGTTGCAGTCGCTGTTGTTGTGTAGTTGGAGCGTGTTGCCACCATGTTGCAAAGTTGCATGTGTAATTAGTGTGAAAATGCAGCACAAGATGCACTGCAGTTAGAGTAGTTGCAATTTGTTGTTGTGGTTGTTGTTGCATTGCATTTTTTCACTTAAACAGTGAACCAGTCTGATCTAAATTCAAACTGTGCGCACACGCCCCCCTCGCACACGCCCCATTCATATAATGCATCATTTGTTACGATGGCGCATTGCTGTTGTTGTTGTTGTTATTGCTATGAGCTATTTTAGCAGCGTTTTTCACTTATTTATACTTTTGATCCCATTTTTATGCTGTCATTGTTATTGTTGTTGTTGCTTTGTGAAGTGCGCGCATTTCAGCGATTTCAATAAGCCTAATTGCCGCCACACGCACACACACACACACACTCACACACACACACACACAGACATACACACTCGTCGGCAAATGTATGGCAACGCATGTTTGTAGTGCGAGAGGAGCTGGAGAACGAGCGCTGAGTGGGTTTGCTTTATTCTCTACGTCTTTCAAGTATCTCGCTGACGGTACCTATTTATTTATTATTTTTATGAATTATTTTCTCTGCGACAGGTATGCGAAGGACAAATGTGACAGCTGGCTGACGGCCACAGGTTGCTAAAAAAGGGTACTTGTGGCTTTGGAATGACGTTGAAAAATGAATGTGTTTGAAAGTGTCAAATGACCAGTGGATATTTTAATCAAAAATTTTACGCTAAATGGACTCTGAATAGGAATTCAGCATTGAATGATTTGAATTTAGTAAACAGTTACTCATAAAAAAAAATTTCAAAGATAACTGAAATGACTTTTATAACTAAAGTTTTCCCCGATATGGGTCCATTTGATTTTACTACCTTGGCTAAAGAGACCAAAAACCACCAACAGAAGATTAAAATGTCTTAAACTATCTTCTAAACAATTCTTTATCCTATGGGACCGAAATATTTCTAATATAGAAATTTTGCTTATCTGGCAAAACTGCTTATGATGGCTTCCGAATTCTGGTGAGTTCTCACAAATATTATTATTTTGTAATATTCTAGTTTTATCGATGGTCTGTTAAAATTTATTTTTTGTTTGACTGAATTATAAATAAATAAAAATAATAATAATAAAAGATAAATAAAATAAATAAAAAACATTGCATTGATCATAATTGTAAGGTGTTGAGCTTCTTTCTTGGCAACTATAACTCACAACAATGTGCGAGTAGATGAATTTAAATCCGAAAAAGCTGTGAACCCACAGATTAATGTGTCTTATTTGCGACTCAATTTTTGTTATATCAATTAGAACTGACTTTAATTTTTGTATTATCTCCTCTAGGCTTCGAAAACGCATTCCGCGTAGTGGGTTTTGAGTAGATAAAACAGGAAAAGTCTCTGGAAGCGAAATCACAAGAATCCGGTGGCTGTGAAATTGTATACCTTAAGTTTTTGATGAGTAATGATACCATTAAACGACTGTGCTTGTTGTTGTTGCAAATTTAACTCCATTGCAAAGACAGATGCACTCAACACCACGTCACTGCCCTTCTGGGGGCTCCAGATAGCAAGATTATATTGAATTTTGGACACATTTTGAGTAAAGTTAATGTTGATCTATCGAGCTCTTATGCCATGATATCCTCAACTGATTCTTTTTTAACTTAAAAACCAATACATGTACAAATTTTTTTTAGAAAAACAAGGTATGCTGAAATGTGGACGAAAATATTGGTGATAGGAGGGAAGAAATTTTGCAACCCACACAAAAGTCAAATCGGGTGACTGGGAGCGCCATTTCAGGAACTTTTTGAGCCATGATATTCTATATTTATAGATGTTGTTTTTGTATCAAATGACAAGCTCAGGTTTAGAGGGTCTTGGCTCAAAGTTAAAAATTAGACATCAAGAGGTAATGTCTGTAGGAATAGCTGTTATGAAGTGGTGTCGGCGACAATGAAACTTTATAGTGGTGCACACAGAGGAGGGTTGCAAAACAAAAATTGCTGGTACAAAATATGGTTTCAAATGGTATTCGGTTCAAAAGTTGTAAAACCCCTTCCGGACCCCCCTCCAAAATTAAATCCTGTGTGCACTACTGACTTTCTGGGTATCGGACGACTAATTCGCAATCTGGGGGCAAGGTTCCTAAAATCTCTGATTAACGCAGTAGAACTTTAACACTTGGATACACTAAATTTCATCAAGACCGAATATGTTCACTGCGGAAAGACTCCCGGAAGTTGTTTCTCCTTAGAAAAGATTCACAACGGGATGTTTAGGACTCTGAAACTTAGAAATGCGGCTCAAGAAGACGGTAGAAGTCTCTACCTGACTAACCTAGAAATTGAACAAATCGAACGAAAATGGCAGAAAAAGATGAAGAAAAACAAGTAGAAGAAGCAAAAGTAGAATTATAAGCAGAAGTAGAAGTAGAAGTAGAAATAGAAGTAGAAGAAGAAGTAGAAGTAGAAATATAAATAGAAAGAAAAGTAGAAGTAGAACTCGAAGACGAAAAAGTAGAGGTAAAAGTAAAAGTAAAAGTAAAAGTAAAAGAGGTAGAAGTAGAAGTAGAAATAGAAATAGAAGTAGAAGTAGAAATAGAAGAAGTAGAAGTAGAAGAAGAATTAAAAGTGGAAGTAAAAGTAAAAGAGGTAAAAGTAGAAATAGAAGCAGAAGTAGAAGAAGAAGTAGAAGTAGAGGTAGAGGTAGAAGTAGAAATAGAAGTAGAAATAGAAGTAGAAGAAGAAGTAGAAGTAGAAATATAAATAGAAAGAAAAGTAGAAGTAGAACTCGAAGACGAAAAAGTAGAGGTAAAAGTAAAAGTAAAAGTAAAAGAGGTAGAAGTAGAAGTAGAAATAGAAATAGAAATAGAAGTAGAAGTAGAAGTAGAAGTAGAAATAGAAGAAGTAGAAGTAGAAGAAGAATTAAAAGTGGAAGTAAAAGTAAAAGAGGTAAAAGTAGAAATAGAAGCAGAAGTAGAAGAAGAAGTAGAAGTAGAGGTAGAAGTAGAAATAGAAGTAGAAGAAGAAGTAGAAGTAGAAATATAAAAAGAAAGAAAAGTAGAAGCAGAACTCGAAGACGAAGACGAAAAAGTAGAGGTAAAAGTAAAAGTAAAAGAGGTAGAAGTAGAAATAGAAATATAAGTAGAAATAGAAGAAGTAGAAGAAGAATTAAAAGTGGAAGTAGAGTAGAGGTAAAAGTAAGAGGTAGAAGTAGAAGAAGAACAAGAACAAGCAGAAGAAGAAGCAGAAGTAGAAGTAGATGTAGAAGTAGAACTAGAAGTAGAAGTAGAAGTAGAGTTAGAAGTAGAAGTAGAAGTAGAAGAAGAAGAAGAAGTAGAGGTAGAAGTAAAAGAGGTAGAAGTAGAAGAAGAAGTAGAAGTAGAAGAAGACGTAGAGGTAAAAGTAAAAGAGGTAGAAGTAGAAGAAAAACAAGAACAAGAAGAAGTAGAAGTAGAAATAGAAATATAAATAAAAAGAAAAGTAGAAGTCGAAGTAGAAATAGAAATAGAATAAAACAAAGACGAAGCAACGTTCAAGGAGAAGAAACTGCATTTACTTTAAATTTTATAATAATTTCATTTAATGACTGACAAAAAAAAAATATCGCCTCTATAAGCAGATCAACAATGCACTTCCAGCTTTGCGTGTCATTGCGAGCATGTGCCGACAGTCATGCTAACAGACCGACAAATGGTGTGACACATTGAACGCGGAGAACAGCAATGACACGCACAATCACAATCGGCAGATCAACGACTACGGCGATGCCAATCAAAAGTGCACTCAATACGCGGCGGCATGCAATTTGGAGCAGACGAGCAACAAAAATTACAACAACAACACTGACAGCAATAAGCGAATGCACTGCTACTGTCAAAAGTCGCGACGTTTGTTGTCAATTAATGTGAAATACCGCATGCCAAGGCGGTTTTTATTCACATATTTTTACTTTAAATTCTTCATTTATATAAAATGCATGAGCGCAGCAGAAGCAGCAACAACAACACGCAATAAAAGCGACTGACGCCAGACGTCAAATGGCTGCGTCACGTGCATTGGGAGGAAACAGTGTCAACGTTGTGTCTTATTGGCTCTTGCACTTTTTCATATTACGACAACAACAACAACTACAACATGAGGAGAACAACAAAGGCTAACATTGTCGACAACCAGCAGCAGTCGTCAACATGTCGGCTTTTGTGCATCACAAAAGACCACAAACACGTTCGGACGCACAATAAAAATCTAACACGAACTGCAGTCGTAGTAGCAACAGTTGCAATTGCAGTTGCACCTTCACTGTTTCTCTTCGAAGCTTAAATGGTTGTCGGCTTGCATGTTCATACGCATTATTCGCGGTCATACAGACACTGACACACACACACATACGCACACATAAATAAAATTCTAATTGAAGTGTCAGGCGCGCGCGCGCAACCATTCAATATTGGCTGTGGCCTGTCATTGCTGTTGTTGCTGCATGTTGTTGACATGTTGTGGCGTCGCTGTAAAAGGCACATATTGCACTTTGGTTGTGTTGTTGTTATTTTTGTGGCTTTATTACAATTGATCGCCGCACTTTGTCATCTGATATGCATAGCATATAACTTTCAAGCCATTGCCACTTCTTTTGCTTCTTCGTCTTCTTCCCTCATTTCTGTTGTGCGTCTGCAGCATCGGCGACGCATTGAAGTGATTGCGAAGAGGACACAGAAGGGCAACACTGTTTCATAAATCTACACATACAAGTTTGTACATATGTAAGAGCGCCTATTAATGGCTGTCTGTCTGTCTGCCGGTCTGTCCCTGGCTGGCTGTCTGTCATATGAATTTGTATAGCGCTGTGATAAGTCGACAAATTATGATGGACACATCAGTCGGATATTTATTTCATTATTTTGATTTCGTTTTACAAATTATGGCATTATCGCTCCAGCTGTTTTTGTTGCTGTTGTTGGCATTGTTATTGTTGTGGTTCGGTTGGTAATTCGAAACCGCTTGGTTGCATGTTGTGGCGGCATAAATTAAGACATATTGCGTCCAGCATTTGAGCCGTTTTGATTGATGCCCAGCTGCTCGGCTATTAAAAAGTTGAAGTTAGAACATTTTTAACATTTTAAACATTTCGATTTTTAGATTTTTTTAAATAAAATTTTCATATGTAAAATAGCTATTGAAATTCAGAGTTCTTTCAACTCGTCAGCTATTTGTTAAATGGTTTGCTTTTCAACTCGATCTCAAATATTTGTTCGGTTTTTGGAGCATGGCAACATGCGCTTCACTCACACACGCCAAATATTTGCTTTGTAGGTGTCAGTGTTTGCCGTATCAATTCTTGTAGGTCGCAACGATTGTTAATGTTTGCTTAGAACGCGTTAGACGACATATACACGTGTTGTTGTTTGTGCTGTTAAGCTTGACTTAAAGTGTGAAGTTTAGCAACACAGCTACAAGTTCAACTTACCACGACTGACTGCATGAGGTCAGGCAAGTTCAAAACCTATTACAAAGTTATGAAAATGTGGTTTACAGATGATCGAGTTGAGGTTAACAACTATGAAATAGTTTAGTCTAGTTTTTTTGAATGGGTTTTATAAGGTAAGATCTGAGCATTGCCAACCTTACTGACAATTCGAATGTTGACACACAGAGCTGAATGCGCTTGATTACTTATTCTGGTTGGTTTGAGACCCAGAAGAACCGCATTCTGTGTTATCATAATGGGCCAGTTTCTATCTAATTTGGAAGCTGAAGGCTTCTTGTAGATTAGTTTTTGACCAACGAAGATCACTTTTTATTAAAAGAAAACAGCTTAAATTAATTGCATCGACGGAGGGGAGAGCTCGTCTATTGGTACGATTTAGAATAACATTATAGCAAGTGGAATAGGAAATAAATTGTTGAGTTTAGAAGACTTTCTACATTGCCCAAACTTCAATGTTCAAGGTATAGTAGATATGTTCGTTTTGAATTCCGTATCCGAATCAGTGACTTACATTATAATGATGGTATTTTATGGTTTAGATCCAGCTGATTTTTTTACAGCACCTGGTATTGCTTACAAATTAAAACAATGATTCTTTTAAATGGATTTTATGACATAAACAAGTTTTGGTACTAATACCTAGTTTAACCCTTTCGGGACCACTGAGATAATATGCATGTCGCACCAAGTTTTCAATACTATTCAAAACAATTATTCCGATCTTATGACCCGCGTACAATAGTTATTCGAATTATATGATCCCGGATGAAAGGATGCATTTAAAATTTGTGTTCCAAGAGTATTTTGATTTTCAAAATAACACTCCGACCCAAAAGGGTTAAGTTAGGTTGAGAATAATACTTCGGTCATTATGGTCCTTTGTGAAACTTGCAATCTTGCTATGCAGTCTATTGCTATGTGAATGAGCTTAGTCTATTGTTGCAACTATGTGTAAAGTATTAGGTGTATTATATTAGATTAAGTCAAGAAGTCAAATAAGCCCCTTTTAAGTCCCTTCATGTTTATAGAGAACTATTCTCAATTACTAAACCAGTTAGGCTGCAGTTTAGCAGATCCAATAACTTGACAATTGTGTTGAAATTTTCCTCCGCAAACAGGAACCTTGATTTCAAACTAAGAAATTTCCTTTTTTGGAGAGACAGCTCTAGCAAATGCTAAATCTAAAATGTTTTACTATCTCTGTTTTACTATCTTCATAGCTTCTACAGATCTGGGTACTAGACGAAAATATAAAACTTTCATTTTACGTACATGGAACTATAACGTACGGGACAGATGTACCAACCCATAAAACAAACGATTTTGACAATATGACAAGAGCGGTTTGTTTGAATGTGAAATTCCTTTTGAACAAAACGTAAACTTTATAGCACAATGTCCAGTAAAGATTCTAATAATAATCTAATTCCGGAATCCCGTGCCATTTTATGCTGGCCTCATGAGGACGAACTACGCGCTAAATGCTCCTTTTTCCAGAGCCTTGTTAAAGCTTAATCAACTCTTTGTGTCGTCGGACATTGCGCGCCCTAAATCGGTCTTTCTTGAGTCACTCAACCTCGCCGTTAATTACTTAGTTACGTTTTTTTAGAAGCTTTTACCTTAATTCATAGCGTTTTAGTAAGTAAGGACATTCTGTTTTATGTTTATAGTCTGTAAGAACTCTAGTTCGTAGACCGAATCTAAAAAATAAATAAATAAATAAATAAATAAATGAATGAATAAATAAATAAATAAATAATAAGCTGCCTGACTTGGCTTATTATTAATTAATAATTATTAATTAATTAATAATTAATTAATTAATAAAAAAGATAACTAAATAAATAAAGAAATGAATAAAAAATTACACTGTGCAAGTCCAAAATTTAGACATGGGGGGGACCTACTGGGTGAGTTTCCTATAGGTATACTGAGTTGAGATCCACCAGCCGTTTGGTAAGATTGGCTCTAGTTTATGAGAAATCCGACTTTGAAGTTTGCTCATGTTAGTCCAGTTTGTCGCTTAAGTAAGTCCTAAATCGTTTCGAATATCGCATTACTGTCTTCGGCAAGTTTGTAGATATTTTAACGACCAACAAATTTGCTTAAGACACCAATCCAAAAAAAATACATTTAAACTGTGTAATTGCGATATGTGCATTTTTGAGCGCAGCGCTACGTGGCGTATGAGTGTCATTTAATTATAATTAACACTCATATAATTGACACTCATACGCCACGTTGCGCTGCGCTCAAAAATGCACATATCGCAATTACACAGTTTAAATGTACTTTTTTTGGATTGGTGTCTTAAGCAAATTTGTTGGTCGTTAAAATATCTACAAACTTGCCGAAGACAGTAAAGCGATATTCGGAATGATTTAGGACCTATTAGAATTTAAACGTTCGAAGACTTAAGCGACGAACTCGACATACTTCAAAGTCGGATTTCTCATAAACTAGAGCCAATCTTACCAAACGGCTGGTCGATCTCAACTCAGTATACCTATAGAAAACTCACCCAGTAGGTCCCCCCCATGTCTAAATTTTTGAGGGCAAATTTCACGCACAGTGTTATTAATTAATAAATAAATAAATAACTAAATAAATAAAAAAATAAATAAGTAAATACATAAATAAATAATAAGCTGGCTGACTTGGCTTCTGATTTATTAATTAATTAATTAATTATAATTAATAAATAAATAAATAAATAACTAAAAAATAAGTAAACGAAAAAATAAATAAATAAATGACTAAATAAATAAATAAACAATTAACTAAATAAATAAATAAAAAACTAAATAAATAAATAAAAAAATAAATGAATGAATGAATAAAAAAATAAATAAAGAATGAGCTTAATTAATTAATTAAATTAATAATAATTAATTATTTATTTAATTAATAATTATTAATATATTTATTAATTAATTAATTTTTTATTTATTAATTAAATAAAGAATTAAATAATTAAATAATAATTAATTAATTAATTAATTAATAAATAAATAAAAAATAACTAAATAAATAAAAAAATACAGGAGTGAATAAATAAAAAATAATAAGACTTGGCTTCTTCAAGGATCATGTTGGCTACAATATCCAGCATATGTCACAGTAAGTTTTACTATTCCAAGACTCAATATCCTTTTACTCACTCACTGTCCTTTTATCTACGTTTCTTAAAAACTGCTCATGTATGGTAGAGATTTAAAGTTCCATAGAGTTATTTTATAGTTGTTAGCAAAAAATCGACATCGACATGCTTCATGTAAAAAAAAAATTGATATGACTTCTGATAGAAAATGAAAAACAAGTTTACAGCAACTTTAGCAGATTCTATTCCTGTCTGAATTACTAAAACTTTGTACAAGTTTTTTGATAGTATACTCTTCACAACTTGAACCTGCATGGGTCAAGTATTCTAACCAAAGGTATGAAAAATGTAGAATATTTTTGACTGTGTGAGTAGTGTGTAATATTAATGGCTTTTTGCCCACACAAGCCGACTATTAATAATGCAAATTAGTACGCCATTGTTAGGCGATGAGTCAAGGCAACTTTGAAATGTGACCACCAAAGTTTTCACGAAAGTGTTTATTTATACTTTTATTTAATGTCCATTCAAAGTTTTTCATAGCGAATTCTCGTTGCATTCTCATTTTACGCTGCATATGCACTTTGCATAATTATTATTAATTGCAATTTGAGTGAGTGTAGTATGAGTGAGTGTGTTAGTGTGCAACGTTTGTCTGCGTGTGTGTGTTTGCATGCCAACTCCAACTGGCATGAAATTTTGAAGAATATTATGCAAATATAATATGAGAGGCCTGTGCCGCGGTGCGGCGAAAGGACCGAAGTAGGACCACACATGGCAGACACTGAGCACACAATGCCAAACAATTGGGACTATTCTTTGAAAGTTTGTGAAAGAGATTCAACTTGTTTGTTTGCTCAGCGTTTCAATGGCATAAAAGCGAACGCATTTAATACGCCCTAAGCGCTTTACATACATACATATTTGTACATACATACATTAGTCAATAGCTACGAAATCAAACTGAAACTGATGTGTGCGCGTGTGTTGACAGTGGCGCCACCGAACTGACATCCCTAAGCGTTTTGCAGCGTGAATAGGAAAATTTTGCTTCAGGCGCCAAAATAGAAATACGAAATTTAAATTTTTCTCCTAGAATTAAAGTTTAATTTATTGAAATTGATGTGTGGCAAAGCGCATTCAAATATCTCCACAATGTTTCCCAATAACACAGGACAGAAGCAATAATTGCCAAAAACTTATGGCGTGGCCCAAAAATCCAATTTCGTTAGTCGACTGCAACGCACACAACGCATTCCCGAGACGGTGTGGCACGGGAAATTAATGCTAATTTATTTGTATGGCTGCCGTTCTTACGAATGTCGCGACGTCAAACCGTCACGCCTGGGGGCATGGCATTTGTAGAGACGCCGCGTCCGACCGCTTAGTGTGTCACCATGGCTGTCAAATATCACACAACAGCCAACCAACGTCGCGATCATTTACTCGCCACTTAAGCGCACACATGCAGCATGCACAAACATATGTACGAGTGTCTGTTTGTATGTCTGGTGAAGTGCATAAATCAGCGAAAATTGCTGCAAGTTCGTCAGCTGCACACAGCAGACAACAGCGCAGGCGGCAACAGGCCAACACCGCGAAGAAGCAACAATAAGAAGCAATAAGATAAAAAAAGAGCAAAACAAAAAATGCAGCAAAGGAACGTCACTCGCGACGTGCCGGTTTATTAAAAGATCACATCGGCCGATCGTGCATGAGTCTGCATAAGTTTTGTGCTGCTGCCGTTGCTGTTGTTGGCTGATATTGACGCCGATGTTGATGCTGATGTTGATGCTGAAGATTTATTGATTTTGATTAATGCCATAATGAAGCTCATTTAAAGTTAATAAAGCTGCAATTTAAACCAAGTTTGCTGTTGCAGTGATTTTCTTTGTGGCAGCGCCTGAAGGCTCCTTTACAACGAACACAAAAACCCTATAACTAACTATTGTGGAATTTTACAATATACGATAAAATTTTCTGCTACAGTGTTTTATTTAGCTTTTCAAGTATGTATGTGTGAGCATTACTAAGTATGTGTGAGTGTTGCATGCTTCTAAAGGGGATACGTTACTGTGGGAACAAATTTTTTAAATCTATTTTATAAGCCTAAATTATGTATTAACATGTCTAGGATAATGTTCAAAGAGATTTATGTATGACTGGAAAAATATTTAAAAAAAATTATTTCAAATCTACTCAAAGAATATATATATACAGCTAAATGAAAATTTTATATTTTCGCACAAAAATTAAATTTATTTTTTCTCAATCCTTGATTAAGAATACAATTAAGAACATTTAAAATCAAAAGGTTTATGAGGTTTCGACAGTACACTTTGATTTTTACTTCGTATAAACCCAAAAGCTGATAATCCTACAACTTCGTTTGTATGGAAGGCGCCCTCTGGTGGTGAATTTTCAAACATTAAATAATTTTGTATTTTTTGCACTCAAGAATGTTGTCGAATGATGAAAAAATTATTCAATTCGGTTAAGTAGTTTCCGAGATACTTAAAGCATTACCCACAACCGTTGCTTTTAAGAAACGCTTACTTTAAGAAATTTTATAGAAAAAAAATTCAAGTCAATATTAAAACCAAACTTACGTATTACAAACTTCAACTTTTTTGCTTTAACATGCGTAAATATTTTTTTTAATTTTTTTCCATTAGTTATCTTACTAGTAAAAAAAAGTAGAAGTATGTATGGGCAACTTCTTTCGCCAGTGTTGCTTTTAAGCAATTATAAAACTTTAATTATAAAACTTTAAGTCTGCCAACTAGGGGTTAAAATAAACTTATTCGGTAAAGATTAAAAAAATCAGCCCACAAACAAACAAAAAATCTGCATTTAATGAGTTAACCCTTTCGCTACAGATTTTTACTGGGGAAATGTGTGGTTATATTAGCCACATTCCATAAGAAATTTTTTAATTTTTTTACTCGGACCCTGTATTTTAGAGTGTTTTTCTATGAGAGCAACCACATCGTTGTGGCTGTAATAATTACTTAAACATACAACTTTTTACGCATAACGAAAATTTGAATATTTCTTCATTTACTTCAGCCAAAATTAAAAAAAAAAGCATCTAAATTCAAAGAAAACGTCAAATTAAAAAGTTCTCTAATTTTTTCTGCTTCTTCTTCCTTTACTATGTCAAGATATACCATTAAAAAAACGTGTATACTTCTATTCTTTAAACTTAAATATTCAGTTAATTAATTTCGTATTTTTCCTAAAACTTCAAACTATTCTAAGGATCAACAAAAAATGTATTCTTGAAACCGCAGAGGGTTCAGACGTCCACAAAGTAGCATGTTGCCATATGGCAACAAAATAGCGAAAGGGTTAACAAGTGGGCAGCTAATTTCATAGAAAATAGCCAGTTTTGTATGGCAACGTCCTTAAAAGTTGGAGATAGAGGGTAGGTATGCTTAAAAAAAAAATGCGGAAAGGAAAATAAATGGGAGTCAGTCCTACATTTTATACGTCTGGGGGCCACCTGGGAGCATTGGGAGCCCATTTTATAAAAACGATGATTTTGTATTTCTCTTTTTGTATTTTCTCTATTAAGAGTTGGAGATAGAGGGCAAGTATGTTCGGAAGAAATGTCCAAAAGCAAAAATTAGTGGGGATTAGTCGTAGATGTTAACTCTCTAAGAGCAACTTGTAAACAGCTGTGAAGCAATTTACTGAATTTTCTAGTTTTGTAGACTTCGACCTCAATGCAATGCCTTTTACACCCACTCTAGCTCTACAATTTTTAGGTCATACATTTTTTCGTCATTTTTATAAATAAATTAATTAATTAATGCAAAAAGTTACTAAAGGTTCGAGTTGTTTTGAGAGACAAAAGTAGTTTTTGTTTGAAAAACATTTTTGAGTTAATAAAAAGGTGTTTGGAGCTGTAGAAGGTATCGGACCTAAAGGTTGGATAGGCTAAGGAATCCTATAGAAAATAACAAGGAGCACATTTGTTCACTTTTTTTTCGTTTTTTCTGGTTTAGTTAGTTTCTAGTTCGTCTTCTTGGCAACTAGAGTGTTAATGTGGCTAAAGACTCTTAAAGTTATTGATAACAACTACAACAATTTCTTACAAGCTATACAATTTGGTGTCGTATGTAGAGTAATTTATGTTTGAAACTTCCAATCACTGTCAGTGTTTCAGAGCAGCAAACCAAAACGCAGCAACAATCACTTCATCCCCAAAGTCGCACCAACATAAACAACTTTTTACTTCAGTCCACTTGCAGAACTTTCGCTGTGCAACAGAAAGAGATCTCTGCAAATCGCATTGGGATAACCATTTGTCAAATGGCTAATTCCACGATTGCAGCTTACATGACTCAAATACGCGTGCACTATCGATAGAATTCCTAAATTGAACTAAAGCACGAGATACCTTTTCCAAACGCCCCACAGCCCAAACCAGAGCCAACTTCAACATGAACGCCGAATGCCAACTTGCCAGCACTGGTGTCACTGCAGTCGCACTGACCCCAAAGTTTAATCCGCAAATATTTTAACTTACTTTATGCACGTGCGTACTTAAGTAAGCTGCAGAAATTCTTTTATAGAATTGTTTGGAAAATACCAAACGACAGCGAGCGTCCCAAATCCCCAGCAAACGTCAGAGCTTAAAGATCCAAATGTGCACCGCAGCTGACTGTGTCGCCTTCACTCTAACAAAATATAAAAACCAAATAAAAGAAAACGTATGAATATATGAAGAGGAAAGTGGGGAGTAGAAGCGAGTCTCTGATTTTTTCTGTAAAATTGCCGCCACGTCATGCGTTTTTCTAGCCGTTTTCACGCCGTTTTCACTTGACGCGCTTTTCAATGAGCCTTCAGACAAATTGTCTGAAACGCCAAAAACCGTTGACAAATGACGTTAACAACATTTGCGTATAACGAATTAATTTCGGCAACGAAATCCAACAAACCAACCAAAACAAAAAAATGTTTAAACGAAGCGTATTCGAAAACTCAAAACAGTGGAAATAACTCCTCCATTGAGTTGGCTGGTACCGTTAGTGTGACATGCGGCGCCATTACAAAAAAAGTGTCAAACGGTTTCCAATTTGCTTTGGACAATTGTAACGGGTTTTGTGTGACAGTATGTGGTAACAGCAACCGAGAGCGAAAATGTCCTGCTGCTTGTTCTTTGCCTTAAATTTGTGCAATTTTTTCAATTCTGATTTCTTTTTTGCCAAGTCGTCGACTGGCCAGTCGCAATGCAAACGTTAACGACTGCGGCGACCCAATAGGGCTTTGGCGTTGACATTTTGATTGAAATGAAAATCCTCCCAACGAAACGTCTATATTTACTTTGCACTATCGAGACTACAGACGGCAAATAAACCAGCCAGCCAAACCGGCCAAATATACATATGTACAATTCTTTCATATGTGTGCGATGTGCATTCCGGAAAATTTTTCTAGTTACCCCGCTGCTCGGAATTCTTTTGTGAGCGTTTGTCCAGCATTGGCGCATTTAGTTGTGGCATCGAACTGTCTGGCAACGCGTCTCCAGCCTCCGCTGAAGCGACTGAATGTGTTTAATTCGGTCTTGACCGACTGTATTATTCATGTAGTCCTTTTGACAGTCTTCTTTATTACATTTCTTATTCTTTTCTAATTGAAAGAAAATTAAAAAATATATATTTACAAGAGCAAAAAATTCTTCAGGTAGAAAAATAGTTAGTTCAGAAGACAACAGTTTGTAAGTAATTTTGCTCTCTTTTTGTTGTATGCCAAATTTAACTTCGATCTCTCTACGATAAGTCATATTTCAATAATATTTCAAAAAATGTTTTCATGGCTCAACATATTTAGAAGAAAAAAGTTTTAAAGGTTTTATAAGAGAATGCTTAGACTTCAATATATTTCGTTACAGGTCGAGTGCTTCGGAAAAACGACCATTTTAAAACATGAACTTTTGAAACCCTGTTGGATCTTTTAGATAAATATTTCAACATTTAAATGAATATTAATTCCATTGATGGCTTCTCACAGAGGCCGAAAGTGCTATAGATTTTTTAAAAGAATTTCTGGACTTAAGTCTAGTTTGTTCGAAGATAAATGATTCGGAAAAACTACCATTTTAGAACATGAACTCTTGAAACTCTGTTGAATCTTTTAGATTAGTATTTAAAAATTTCAAAAAATATTGATTCCATTCATTGCTCCTCACAAGGCTGAAAGTGCTATAGATTTTTTAAAAGAATATATAGACTGCAATCTATTTCGTTCCAGGTCGAGTGCTTCGAAAAAATTATCGTTTCGGAATATGAACTCTTGAAACTTTGTTGTATCTTTTAGGCAAATATTTTAAAATTTCAATAAATATTGATTCCATTGATGGCTCCTCACAGAGGCTGAAAGTACTATAGATTTTATGAAAGAATATCTAGATTTCAATCTAGTTTGTTCGCAGACAAATGCTTAGAAAAATAACCATTTTAAAACATGACCTCTTGAAACTCTGTTGGATCTTTTAGATAAATATTCCAAAATTTCATTAAATATTAATCCCATGATGGATCCTCACAGAGACCAAATATGCTATAATTTTGTTAAGAGATTATCTGGACTTAAATCTAGTTTGTTCAAAGACAAATTATTCGGAAAAACTACCATTTTAGAACATGAACTCTTGAAACTCTGTTGGATCTTTTAGATTAATATTTCAAAATTTGTATAAATATTAATTCCATCAATGGCTCCTCACAAGGCTGAAAGTGCTATAATTATTTCAAAGAATATGCTTCAATCTATTTCGTTCCAGGACGAGTGCTTCGGAAAAATGATCGTTTCGGAATATGAACTCTTGAAACTCTGTTGGATCTTTTAGACAAATATTTCAAAATTTTTATAAATATTAATTTCATGGATGACTCCTCACAGAGGCCGAAAGTGCTATAGATTTTATGAAAGAATATCTACATAGACTTCAATCTAAATTGTTCCAAGACAAGTGCTTTGGAAAACGCTCATATCAAAAGATGAACTTTTGGAACTCTATCTATTGGATCTAAGGGATCAATATTTCAATAAGTCAATGAAGATTAGTTCAATTGATGGGTCCACATAGCGGGGGTAATTGTTAAAGATTTTAACAGAGAATGCTTAGACTTCCGTCTAGGTCGTTCCAGTGTAAACGACCGTTCGGCCAAACAATCATTCCGGAGAAACTCTTCGAACTTCGTCGGTTGGGTGTTTTTCCAAAAAAAAAAAATGACTCGACTAGTCAAGTTTTAAAGCTCTGAGGATCTAATTCCGCTATGTATTTAATTAAAATCGAATTCTTATTTAAGTTTTCAAGTCTCTCGTTCAAGTCTCCATTTTAAAACTGTTACCCATGATAGAAACTAGGAGATGCTCGTCGATTTTAACTCGAGGGGAGGAGTTCTTGGTACCTAAGAGAAGACAAGAAGACACTTGCTCCTATATGGTAGAGTGTAGAAGCTATGCGCTTAATTGGATCGCATCGTCAATTTTAACTCGATCGCTTGAGTTCTTCATGTCTAGAAGGAGACACTTGCTATGATATAGTTTATCATAGGAGCTACATATGCGCTTCATTGGGAGGCTCGTTGTTTTTAACTCGAAAGCCTAAGTTCTTGATTTCTAAGAGTAGACACTTGTTGCAGTATGGGGAACTATAGAAGTTATATACTTGATTCAGAGGCTCGTCGTCTTTAACTTGAAGGCATGGGTTCTTGATTTCTAAGAGGAGAAACTCGTATAGAGTACTATAGAAATTATATGGTAGATTGAAAGATTCGTCGTTTTTTAATTTAAGAAACTGAGTTCTTGGTTTTTAGAAGTTAGACACCTAAGCGATATGACGGATCACAGAAGCTATGTGCGTAATAAATGGTTTTAGGTAGCATTCTAAGAGACTAATATCAGAGAACAAATTACAAACAACGCTAAAATCTGATCCCCCAAAAACTTCGGGTCTGGAGAAACACTTTTCTGGCTTCCCTCTTTTCTATGCTGTCTCCAATTCTTAAAAGATTACTGTCTGTAATTCGAAAGGCATTTACATTGATAATCCCAAAGAAATATCTAAATACTTGGGTACACTTTTCTATACTAAACTTTTCTCACGTTGCCTTCGGGCCTCGACAAGTCCCATGTTACAACAAATATGCCGTGGCGCCCCAGTGCAGGGCACTAAAAAGTCCTCGATTGAGTTCGCTGCTTCCTTCCGCTCATTGAGCGTTGGTTTTACGTCTCCCAGTGCTGCGCGTCTCCAGTCTCGGCAATCATTGTCGGATTTTTAATGAAAGCGAAACAAGTTGCTGACGGTGGGCGAGTGCGGTTGTGCATTGCGTCTAACGGCATTGATAAGGTGAGGGCTGTCCCTTGTTGTAGGTAGCGTTGAATTCCGCCTCATCCAATTGTTAACGTGAAATTAAACGTAAAATGTTCGCCGCTTGAATGAAAAAAGCAAAAACCAACTGTAAGCTTCCGCTTCCACACATCTATCAAAGCGGCATTTTCCGGCCGTACTTTTACTCTCCATTATGTGCGGCCCTTTTTTTTTGCATATGCAAGTCCGACGGGAGCAAAATTTATAACGTGTTTGCACACAGTGTTTTTCATGCTCTATTTGATGGCCAGCGAAAAGTTTTGCAATATAAAATTTATATGAACTTGTCGGCCGGGCGGGCAGTCAGGCTGTGGCACTTTGGGGCCGCTTAGAGGGCGGCATAAAATTGTTTGCGTAAAGCGCACATTTGTGGCCGGCACACGGGCACACAGGAGGCAGCCGCACACACACACACACAGACAGCCCGGACTGGACACACGGACACGTGGAGCGCGCGCCGAGCGGCTTTAAAGACTGCAACGAGCAGTGGAAGGCCCCCTAACGAGTTGTGCGGCAAAACAAAACACAGAATTGTGCTGGGCGACAAACTTTGGCCACGTTCCGGTGTCGCTTAAATGCAGCCACAAAGTTTATTAAAGGCTGCAGCTGCTGGGACGCAAATCGCTGGGGGAAATCAATTGAATTGTCATGTGGTGCGCACACCTATTGCATAAAATTTGACTGAAAATTAATTTCGGATATTCCAAGTGGGTTTCACGTTGACAGGCGACGTGCCCGAGTGGCGCTTGTTGCCTCCGCATGTTACACATGATTTATCCAAAGCCAAAGCTCTTTGCCAACGCAAACGCCAATTCCGATCAAGCGGGGTGGGGTTTCGGAAAAGCACCCTCGAGTCAAGCGCAGAGAATTTTCGGCAAAGACATGAAGTGCGCCGCACCCTCGCAACTAATCTTCGCTCCCCTGGCGCGCTGGCATTCTTCTTTCTTCGTCGTCGCCTCGGTAGTGGGGAGCCTTTTCTAATTGCATATTGTGTCGAGTCGATGATGCGTAAGATTTGAATACATTTGGCATTCCTTGTGCAGCATGAAAGCTCTCACATTGTCGGTAAATGTGTCAATGAAAGTGCGCGCAATTTCCGTGTCGCGGAGGGCGGCTGGGCAATTCGTGATGCGATTTTATTGTTTCTACTTGCCGCTTTTCGAGGGGAGACGGATTTGTTTTCACATAAAAATTCAGCGAAAAGTATGCAAAAGCCATGAAAGTGTTCTCGTTCTCCCGAAAAAAAAGTTCCCCCTTTTCAGTGCAACACATGGTTTGTTGCAAAAGTCAGTTCCAGTTTTTATTTTTTTTTTGTATTTTTTGTGATTTCAAATTAAAATATTATATCCACTTTTTTTCGGCAGACATTAGCAGTTTGTGTGCGCCTGGTGTTACTTTTTTTCACAGTTGCACATAATTCATGAGCGGGAAATGGGACGAAGAAATAAGTGAGCGGCGCGTGTCCTGTGCGCTGTAATCATGCGAGAGTGTGAACAATGGCAAAATGAAATTAGCAGCAATTTCCACCCTGCTGCACAGGAATATGTTGAGCGCAATTTCATGTAGAGATTGGCTAATAATTGTGATGCAAATTTTTCAAATAAATTTATTTAAAATGAAAATGCATAACTCAGATTTTGGGGCATTAGCAGATTGGATTTAGATGGAATATGTAGTCGGGAACACTCTTCCGCACACTGAATTTCATTTGGAGGGGGAGTTTTGCGTATAACTTTTGAGCCGAATACCATTCGAAACCACATTTTGTGCCAGGAATTTTTGTGTTTTGAGGGGTTTGAACCCTAAAAACCTCTTCCTGTGTGCGCCAAAATTTTTAATGGATATCTCGGCGTTCATAAGGCTACAAAATTCAAAAATATTTATACTTGGAGTTGTTTTTCTATCATAATTTTTAAATACTTAGAAATCATATGAAAACAATGTTGTTGAAATGGAATTTAGATTTCGTCTAAAAAGTTTTACAATACGATTTTGCTAAATTCAGTTTTACAGTTCTGTGTGCTACAAAATAATAATAATACTTTTTTTTTTAAAATCAGATTATAGAAATGATTTTCTACATTCGATTGGGAATCCCTATATACATTTTGTTTCGGATTAAACAACTTTTGCTTTTTGTAGCATGTCCATTTTAGAAAGGTGTTGTTTACGTGTTTCGATCCTGAAGTGTTGGAGTTAACCGACGTATACGTAGATTGGACTAAACTTGACCAAAACTTAACAAGGACCAACCATAGACTAGAAAAAGACTAGAGAAAGAGTAGACAAAGACTATACTAGATTCGATTCGATTCAAGAGACAAGAGACAAGACACAAGACTAGACTAGACTAGACTAAGACTAGACTCAGACTAGAATCAGACTAGAATCAGACTAGACTCAGACTAGACTCAGACTAGACTCAGACTAGACTCAGACTAGACTAGACTCAGACTAGACTCAGACTAGACTCAGACTAGACTCAGACTAGACTCAGACTAGACTCAGACTAGACTCAGACTAGACTCAGACTAGACTCAGACTAGACTCAGACTAGACTCAGACTAGACTCAGACTAGACTCAGACTAGACTCAGACTAGACTCAGACTAGACTCAGACTAGACTCAGACTAGACTCAGACTAGACTCAGACTAGACTCAGACTAGACTCAGACTAGACTCAGACTAGACTCAGACTAGACTCAGACTAGACTCAGACTAGACTCAGACTAGACTCAGACTAGACTCAGACTAGACTCAGACTAGACTCAGACTAGACTCAGACTAGACTCAGACTAGACTCAGACTAGACTCAGACTAGACTCAGACTAGACTCAGAATAGACTCAGACTAGACTCAGACTAGGCTCAGACTAGACTCAGACTAGACTAGACTTGACTACACTCGACTAGACTAGACTTGACTAGACTAGACTAGAAGATGAAAAGACTTGAAAGCGTATATAGGCCAATTTGATCCGATGTGAAACTAAACACTTTGGTAACCAACTATCCCGAAGCTTTCCAAGACATTGCCGTCTACCTTTGAGATATCGACAAAGTTATCGGTGTAAGAGGAACCAATGTGTTTTTTTTTATTGTAAAGTTTCGGACAGGAGCAAATGAGCGGAGGAATCTATGTATCTTCGTTTTCGTCTCTACAACTTCTGCAAAAAGTCATTTGCCAGTCGTTTTAGACTTCTACTTCCAATGTGAGTACAAAGAATGCAGTAAAGAGTGATAGATAATTAAAAAATAATAAACAAAATTTTTCCAGAAAAATACAGTATTAAAAAATACAAATAAATACAGTACAGTCATGTCTGGGTATAGTGAACACCTCGATATAGTGAACACCCAAATGTTGACATGGAGCCTCTAAATATTGAAACAAATTTTGAAAGCAATTTCAAGCAAAAAAACAAAAAGTGTATATTGAGCAAATAAAACGAGTTTTTGAACAAAAATTGTAACCTTGATATAGTGAATAACCTCAGTACCTACTGTGAACAGGCCTTGCAATAATTAGTTCATTATATCCAGACACGACTGTATTAGTAAAAATACAATATTTTTAAGTTATTATTATACGGTGAAAATCAAATATTTCATTTTAAGCACCAATTAGTTATGTAATTTATCAATGAAAATATTCTTAAACAGTACCAAGTTATGAACTTTCACAATCTGCTATTTAAGTAATTCCATTTTCACTTAACACATAATTTATTAAACTTCACACAACTTATTAAAACACACTTTATCATTTGCAAATTTAATTAGTTTAAAAGTTTTCATGAGCAACTTTTCAAAATTCAATTCGGCAACCCCGTTTTTGTAACCTTAGCTTCACAGCTGCGGCTTGCACACCACTTTGCACGCTAAATGTATTTACATATTTAATTTTATTAAAAAAAAACAAGGAGAGAATGTGCAAAAAGAGAGCAAACTTGGCAATGAATAGCACGAAAACAAACAGCAATGAAAAGTGTGCTTACACATAGGAATTTTAATTGTAATTTTGCTGCGTCTTTTTAGCAACTTTTCTGTTAGTGCAACTTGTGAAACCTATTCATTTAATTGAATAACTTCTTGTGCAATTTTTCCAACTCACTTCAGGCTGCCGCTGCGATTGTTGTCGACGCCATCGCCCGCGCATCGTACGTCACGTCACGGCAAAGGAGGAAAAGGTCATTGTCTCATTACAGCCACCATTACGTCCATTACACTTGCGCGCAGCATACCAGCGCGTGTTACGGCCAACGATGACGACGACAACGTGCCATCGCCGCCGCCGCCGCTAACTTCATGCAAAATTAACGCATCCATTCAAGCGCCGCGTTGCGGGCTGGCGCGCTCAGGCCGCCGCTGCACCGTAGGCGCGCCTCAAGTTCGGCCGCGACTCGCTGTCGATTGGAGCTGTCACTGTTGTTGGCTGCTTGCAGTGTTGCCAACTTTTTGTCTTTGTTTACATGCACATTTTTGGTGGCGTCGTTATTGTTGTTGTAGCTGTTGGTGGCGTGCTTCTTCAGCATGCAGTGTGCATGTGAATGCATGCAATTTAAATGATGGATTTGTTCATAAATTTAAAATGAGCTTCATTCAACTTTATGGCACAATAACAACAACGGCAACAACCATGTGCCGCACATCTCGCTCGACATTACGAAACAGATGTGCAACATTGTGCCGAGCTGGCGCGCCTACTGACGCCACCGTTGCCTGTTGGTGCTCTTATCATGTGTCAGGGTTGCCAAGGTGCACGTAATTGCACTGAGCACATTCCATGCACAGCTGGAGAGTCAACAAACTTGATGCCGCTTATTGTGCCACCGTTGCTCTTCGCCACGGCTCTCCACAAGTTTGCGTCTCTTTGTTGCTGTAGCCGCTTGCGTTGTTCCTTCAAAGCGTCTCAGTGCAACGTGAAAGGGTCCGAATCCTTTGGAAATCTCCTCACTGATAGGGAAATTGAAATGCTGCCAGGCATTTTAATTTCATATCGCACAGTAGTTTAGTGCCTCCACTGTCGCCCTCTGTCGGCACTGTGGGCAATGCTTTGGGCCCCCCTCCTCAACTACCCACAGAGCGGCTGATTGTTGTTGACACTCTTTGCATGGCGTCGCACACTGAAGGCACTGTTGTCGGCAATTTCGTCAAATTAATCAGCAAAACTGTTTGCCTCGTTTAATCGCACTGAAGAGGAGCAATGCGAAGCGGCTTGTGCTCGGACTGCCGAATAATTGAAATTTTATTTCGCTTTGAAAAGCCGTCCAACCCTCGTTCGCGCAGCCCAAGCCGAAATAGACACAAAGATACATTTTCCCATGCTTCATTTTAAATGCACTTGTGAAATTTTCAATTTGTCAACGCTCGTTTATGGCAAGGGAAATGCCAAAGGATTACAAATATGGATGGGGCACATATGAAAGCGGCCACTGCCGCTGCAGCATGGCTCATTTAATTGTCTACACAGTCAACTTTGCAACGCGTTTCCCAAAGAAAATCCATTACAACACAGTCACCCTCCTACCCAGACCGCGACCAACCAACCAACCACCGGTTAGCACTAACCTTTTCGGCATGAAAGCATTGCTGCCTGCACTTCACATTTGCGCGCTACAAATTACATCATAAAGGCGAAAATTAAATTTTCACCAGCAATGTGAAATGCCCACTAAAAAATGACAAATGTGCGTAATTCCGAGGGTAATCATTCGGGAACCCAAGCAGGCATTTATGATTTGTTGGTAAAGGGAGCAAGTTGAATAGGGGTTAAAAGAGAATGTAGCGAAATTTCGAGAAGTTTCAGTGTCAGTGCCGCAAACGATGTCGTTACAAGTGGTTCAGCTCTATTGAACTGCAGAGCAGCGAACAAGTGGATTTAGTTAAGTGGCAGTGGGAAATAGTAGGGGAATTGGAGTGGGGAATGAACAAGGCTGGGGAATAACTGAAGTGATAACTGTCCTGAACTGAATCAAGAAGTTAAAGCAGGAAACATTTGTTTAGATCATTTGCAGAGATATAGCTTGTACCCTGTATAGGTCTTCCTACTACAAGACGGAGATGGTCCATACCATTTGCTAGAAACTGCTCAGTGTTTAAGAGTTTAGAACAGTTCACTAAGCTCGAAGTTCACTCTATCAGCGAGGAGCTCAACAATGATAAAAAGGAACAGACAGTAGTTAATATCTACAGAGTCAATCGACTTTTAGAAGAATATTGGAGGCCTTAGGTGGATAAACAGAGAAAACAGCGCACCAAACCAATCTTAGCGAAGTCCCCAACCATCTTGCTGTCACCTGGCGCTATGAGGGGAAGCTCGCAACATCGGAGGCGTCGTTCCTAAGCGGCGGTAAATGGCAGCCCCATCACTTAGGACTACCTACGACAGGCTATTCACCTACCCTGGTAGAAAAACACAAACTGATTAACGTAACCAAGGTGGGATCCTACCAAGGTGGGTAATTAGCCTACCGAGAGCATTCCAAGGGAATGAGGCTGGCACCTATCGTCCCTCAGAAGAGACACGTCCACGAGGATTGACAATTAAGTAATGAGACTGATTCCATAAAAACCGTATATTTAAAAATTATTCTACAACTCTGCCATTTCCTTGAAAGTAGTCCCCTTGGGCAGCTATACAACGATTCCAGCGCGTTTTCCATGCTTCGTAACATTTCTGGAACGCTTCGACTGGGATGTCCGCGAGTACCCTCGTCACGGCCGCCTGGATGTCCGTAATCGACTCAAAATGGGTTCTTTTGACCACGGATTTTGTTCTAGGGAACAAAAAAAGTCACAGGGTGACATATCGGGCGAGTAAGGCGGCTGTTGCAACACGGCGATCCCTTTAGACGCCAAATACTGGGACACGCTGAGGGCGGTGTGGCACGGCGCGTTGTCGTGATGAAGGATCCAGTTACGAGCGATGTCTGGGCGCACCCTGTTGACTTGTTTTCGCAATCTTTCGAGTACTTGGCGATAGTAGACTTGATTTACGGTTTGCCCCGATGGAACAAATTCTTTGTGGGCGATTCCACGGCTATGAAAACGCAACGCTATCGCGACGCGTTGCTCTTGATTTCGTTTCTTCATTTTCGTGACGAGCACCACCCACACACGTCTACTCAACACGACACAGCAGGCGAACTAAACAAGCTAGAGCGATGGTAAATATATCAATGGAGAAGGGAAGGGGAAGGGAATTTCAAGGTCGCAGGTTAACCACAAGCGCGGCAATAAAATCAGTCTCATTACTTAATTGCCACACCTCGTATATGGTACAAGTTTTTTTGACTACGTAAGTGGTATAAGTGCTCTCTGCGCATTCGTTGCTGATGGGTAGAAGGAGTTAATACCAGAGAATTGGTGTCTACGACGGGCGCTGTGTCATTTTTCATTAGTTTTTACTGACACTATTTTTTTTTGCACTTATGCGGCTACCAGATATGGGGATTTGCTGCATGTCTTCTTAATAAAAACTAATTGGGCGTGAAAAACCAAAACTTGTCACATGGTAACGCATTGAATTGGGTAATGTTGAGATAAGAAAGAATTCTTAAGTCTTAAGTCCATAAGTACTATTTTGAGCAGCACGCTTTAAAGGAATATGCTAGCATCCTTAACTCAATGACGTCCTGAGTCGACTTAAGCGTTTATTGTTTTTGAACACAGAATTAGAAGAAAGACAAAAGTGGAAAATTTAGAAAAGAATGGCGACCAGGCCTTAAGTGGGAATCGAAACCATGGCCTCTAGGATAGGAGTCCAGGGCTGCTGGAAGCCCTTACGCTGGCCTACCGAGGCGGTAGAGATGAACTTAGGAGGAGTTTATTGAGGAGCTTAGGAATGACAAATAGGCGCCTAAGAACACCTCTCGGTAGAAGGTCAGAGGTTTCATTGGGGTCCTTTCAGCACATATCAGACAATACAGTATGAAAATAAAAAGAAGAGCGTTTCTAGAAGAGGGCATTACGTTCTTAGCAACTCGGTTGTCATTCCGTATTGCAGTTGCTTTAGATTCAGAGTTTCAAAGTCCATCCAAGGTCGTCCATCAGTGTCAGTTGATCAGCTGTTCAGACATATTGAATGCATAGCAACTCATTACGAAACATTGTATTCAATTACGGCCACATAAAGCCATATTACATAAATTTTCTGCTCTATTTTTATTGCACTTTCAGCAACACTTACCGACTAGTTTATGTGTCGCATTTGTAGCATTTGCTGCTAATTAACTTTTAACATCCGCCAACGCTGACGCGAGTCCTGCCGTGGATCCTGCCACCGCGGCCACTTGTCACTATCAACCAAACCACTTGACTCGCGCCGATACTGCAGCCAGCTGTAAATCCCACTCTGTCTACAAACATCTTCACCTTCTTCTTGTTGATGCGCAGGATAACGCAGCGTTGCCACAGTTACATACAATACAAATCCAACAATAACAACAAGGATAACAACAAAACCTGCCACATTAGACATTCAAGTGTAGCAACACGTGCAAGCCATTCGCTCGTTTGCCGTCTAAAAAATATGCTGCACAGTGTAGAGTGCACAGTTGCCGCCCGTTCGCTGTCGCATTTAATGCACACAACGCGTTGGCTGGCTTTCGGTTTGTTGTATTTCGAATTTGGATTCTGACATGGGAGAATGACTTTCGACGCTCATCAGCGTCAGCTTTGGCAGCGCAAATCCACGAGCGCTCCTTGTGGTCGCCAACGTCAGAAGCGCGTCCTGACGTTGCCTCAACGACTGTGTTTGAGGTTGTGTTCGTTTGAGTTTTATGTGGCAACTGCCACTTGAGAATTTTACGATGCTGACGTTAAGGTAGTGCAGCGACTGTGCGTGTAGGGTTGCCAATGATACTGGAATTTATACAAATGCACTGGAAAAAATATTTTCACTGCAACACAGTGATTCGTTCTATAGACAAAATTTAAAAAATGTATAGTCTCAGAATTTTTACGATTTTAATGTCATTTGAATGGTAAAACTCCAACTAAGAAAACCTTAAAAATCTGTGCAAACAATTAATTAGTGTCTGTGCAAAAGCGGCGCAAAGTTGAATTTAAAAAAAAAAAATGTAAACACATATTTTCTGTTTTTTAGTCTATTGAGTAAAAGAAATTGAAAAAATTCATGGTTAGCAAAAAGTTGCTAAAACTTTCAATATAGATTAAGAAATGATGTGGCCATTTTCGCTTTTAATGTTTCCTCAAAATTTGCAAAACTGAGGCTTTTACTTCACTTTTAATTTAAAATATTTTTCTAAATTAAAAATCTGAAAATTGGAAAAACTTAGAGGAAAATATCTAAAAAGTATGTGAAAGTATGTTCCTGGATTTTTTTAATTTTAAGAAGCATTATTTCTTTGCCGAATAATGTAATAACATCCTCCAATATCTCCGGATCTTAGAAAATATCTTAAATATTTTTAACACCAAATCGTATCTTCACTCAATTCGCTTACTGAATGTGTTTTTTTTTTCTATCATAAAATACATCAAAATATTTGCTCAGTGTATGCAACTATGTTGTGTGCGGTTAGATTGATGTCGCACTGTTAAAATTTCAAATGCTGCTTGGTGACGATAGTTAAACTGCCGGCGTTGTTGTTAAACACATTAGAAATGTCGAACGTGTTGTCAAGTTTTATTTGACTTCCGTTTTTAAAGCGAAACACTTTGCTCTCCAACAATGTCTCTCGAATACTGCAACCGCAACTTGGCTCCTGAAAATGCCACAAAAACTGCAACATTTTTCAAACACATGCTTCCATTTTAAACTTCAAAACTTTAAAGTTTTCTTTGCCCCATTGTTCAACAACAGTAACATTGATTTTCATTGAATTTTCCACACCGCACGGAGTGCATGGAATCTGTTTAATTTTTCACTCACAAGAGTGAATTTCAAAGGAAAAACACGCCGGCGGGCACTTGAGCCATTGGAGCGGCGGAATGCAGGAAATACCTGCGCAACTTCATGCTCCACATAATCACACATGCACACACACACACACACACACACGCACACGTTCGCATGCCACATATCGCTGCATAAAATAAGCAAATAAGCGAGTTTTCCTTTTTGGAAAATTCAACACATAAGCAAACAAAATTTCAAAACATCTGCACTAACGGCCGGCAGCAAAATTGCGACGCAACAGCAGCACCTACATACATGTGTGATGAGCGTGGCGCAGGCAGGCAGACAGAGGGACGAAAGCGGTCGGCATTTCCTTTCCCTCGGCCATGTGTTGTACGCTCCCGACTGAGCAACGTTGCAACAACACATTTTCCCCAAAACCCCAAAGCGTACAAGTTCTGTTTCTCGCTTTTTTCTCGCATGCGAGTTTTTTTTATATCATTTTTGAATTTTTTGTTTTTCGGTTTTTCTATTTTTGTAACTTTTGTGTGCAAGTGAAAAAAATCTTTCAAAATTCAAGTTGTTGTTGTTGTTGCGCAAGTGTAAGCAACAAAACATCAAAGCGATGCTTTGGCCGGCGGCAACTTCCCGAAAACGGCAGAATTATTATCTGCAGGGCATCGGTAGCGCCAACAACAACAACAACAGCAAGAACAACTATTGTCAGTGCGTCAGCGACAACTGCGGCGCATAAAAGCCTTGATGGATTTAACGTGTGTGTTTGTTGTTGTTGTTGGCTGCCATTTTATGCAATTTGTAAACATTTTTGCATATCGCTGCAACGTTGCACGTTGCGTGCAACTGCAACTGCCGCCGCGTTCTGCAGTTGGTTTGCTGCTTAGCATTTTCCGCGCATGTTTTCCTTTTCCTTTGCTGCAATTTCATTTTCGGTTTCGTTTCAGTTGGTTTTTTGCGCGTACGCATTTAAATTAATTTCTTTGGCTTTGGCTTTTCTGCGCTGCTGCGGCGTGATTTGAATCGGCAAAGTAATTGACCAGCAGCGCGCTCCATCATGCCAGCTGCAGCAACCGTGCGTGTGTATGTATGTGTGTGTGTGTGCTGCGTGCTTGTGGTACGAGCCACTTGGGTATTGGCTTTAATAAACTCGACCATGGCCATTGAGTTAATCACCGCTTTTATGGAGTTGATTGGATTTTTTTTTGCCATATTTTTTATTTCGGTATTGTTTGCGGGCCATTTGCAATCTGTGTAATAATAGACAGTATCTGTATCTGCAGCAGAATCTGTAGAGCATTGCATGCTCTTTGAAATCAACACAGCTTGTGCGGCATTAGAGTTACCAGACAAGGCAAATAATTCGGTGAAAATTGCAGATAAGTATTTTGCGAGTTCCAGTTATGCCAAAATGTAAGCAAATAAAATAGTAAGAAAATAAAGAAAAACCTAAATAGTAATGTACATAAAAGTAATAAAGTAAATAAGTGATTATTGCCAAATTTATAATTAAATAATAAGTTATGTGTTGATGTTTAGGAACAAATGTGCTTAGGATTTGTATCTTTGCTGTCAGTGGGTTTTGGTATCTTCAAGTGGAAATTATTTGAAAAGTTATAGTCATTTTGTTGTTTTTTACGGTGAATACTTATATGTTAGGTTAGGTTAGCGGGTCTCACATAGACCAACTTAGTGGCCCATAGTGTTACCAAATCGTGAAGCGGAGACCTAGAAACTATTTTTAATAAATTTGGCAAATCTGAGTACGTTTCAAAGAAAGGTACGACACGGATCCAAGGTAGCTGACCCTCATATGTAATTCTAACAAGAATCTTAAGGTCGCCTTACAGTGGCGCACGCAGGATTTTATTTCGGGGGGGTTTCGTAACTTTTTTTAGAACTTTGAAATAGAATAAAATTCAGATGTATGAATCTACAGACTGAGATCCAAAACATGTATGTTTCCCCTACCTGACATATTTTGGTCCTGAAAGTTCAAAATAGAAAATTTATTTAAAAGGAAACAATTTTTCTCTTTTATTTGATACCCATATCTTCATTATTGCACAACCGCAAAAATTTAAAAAAACATTTGAAATGTGTATGTCCTTAAAATTTTAAAGTCCTTTAAAAATCACTGAGTCAGAAAATGAAAACTGACTATGCCAGGTAAATGACCTCTAAGTAGTTACACGCCTATATCAACATTTGGATGGGTCACAGTGTAATTAATGTAAAGTTGGTGTTTTCACTCAGTGCATCATAACTTTTTCTTTCGATTCCATTGATGGTAGGCTTAATATTTGCACAAATAATATATTTTTCATCTTAGGTTTTAAAACCAAAGGAACTAATTTATTTTATCTATAAAAAAACATTCAAAAATTTATGATTTTTGAAAATGGTCGAAAATTCACTTTTTTACAATTTTCACAGTCAGTAATTTCTCCAAATCTCATCTGATTTGGACAATCTGTATATCTCTGGAAAAGCTAAAGTATTATCTTCCGACCGACGGATATCTTGTGTTAGTCGGATGGTTCGTTTACGAGATATATGCTCATAACTGAAGCAACAGGGTAAAAACTGGTTTTTCGAAGATTTGAAAACGCTTCTCACAAAATGTTTTGATCTTCAGTTTCGTGTTCAGCGGCCCAAAGTTACAGCCTGATTCTGTGTATTCTTGACAAATTTTTAATCAATGTATTTTGTCAAGATTTTTATCAAGCAAAAGCTTTGTTGGCATTCTGATGTAACATTGATAAAGTAAAAAACTCATTTAATTTAACATAAGGTGAATATGCGATAGTTGTCAAATTGTCAAAAAATAAGACAAATTGAAAGAAGTAATTTTGAAATTATTTTGCAATTTTTATTAAAAATGTTTACAATTTTGTGAGACAGATGATTGGCTCATAAGCAAATTACAGTTTTTATCAACGCATTTTTGGTAGGATCCATGTCCAAAAAAATGCCGCAATGCCGCCAGAACGCGTGTGGGCAAAGATAGCCCAATTAATCGATGCCACAAGGATCGAGTTAGCTGGAAATTCTTCTTCGCTCAACGAAGGCAAATTATTTGTTTTCTTCTGCTTCTGATTTCTTCTCTTCTATCCTCCTCAACCGTTAAAAGTGTAAACATGCACAATTCTTCCATTTTCAATAGGCAAAATTTCAATTTGTATGCTGTTGCCAATAGCATTCACACTTTTGACAATTTATCAAGAAAAGAGCTTTTATTTTTAGGAATAGAATACCAATTCTTGAAAAATAGTAAAAACTTGACAAGTAGTCAATATGGTGAATTTATCAAGTGTACAGAATTAGGCTGTTAGTCTAGAAAACACTTTTTTAGGTGCATTTTTTGTGTCGAGTAGTGTTATTGATGATAGACCGTTCAGTAGAAAATCCATATAGATTATGCTTTTTGATAAGTTCCAAGAATTTTTTTTTAATTTTACACTAGAAAATCCAAAATTTTGAGTTGTGACTGTTTTGATGATATTTTAATTCAATAATTAGGGAACTATTTCAAGTTATGCCACTTTTTCTGAATTTAATAATTATAAATGACAGTTAAAAAGTTGAAAGAAAAATTTTGAAAATTCATAATTACTTTTAAAAATTAAAAATTTATACAAAAATTGTCAGAATTTTGCTTAAAATTAACTTTAACAAAAATTTGTTTCGTCAAAAGTGACACAATTTGAGTTAGGACTCTTTTGCATTGAGCTGCAGCAATCAAATAGCATCAAACTTCTGTCATGAAAGGAGACCGGAAACTGTATTTTTGTAACAGTTAACAACGACAAAATATACTGAGCTTTTGCTGATTGGTAGATTTATGCATTGTGCACAGCAGGGGCGTAGCCAGAACTTGGTCATGGGGGGGGTTTTAAAAAATTGTTTTGCCAGTTTAGTATTACATGTTTTTTAAAGTAAAGTGCACTTTCCAAATAGGGCATTTTGTTGTGGCTTATGTGACTTAATGCATTAAAAACTACATTTTTTCCCTGATTTTTAGTAAAAATTTCATGAAATTTGGTGGACTGAAAGCGAAGTTATTGCATCTGAAGTGGAAGTATGTTTGTGTCATCGTACAAAAATGTGAATCGAACAAAGATCCAATATTAACTATTGTTTTAAAAATGTTTAAACTTTAACCGAAGCATTTAAATTGATGGACCAAGTTTATGGTGATTTTTGTTTATACCGTGGTGGAGTTCATAAGTGATGAAAGCGATTTAAAAACGATTGTCAGAACATAAATGATGACTAACGTGCTAGCCAACTGAATCCGCGATCACCGTAGATCAAAACTGGGCGGTAATTCATAAAATATTAGCCAAAATCTTCATTGAAATTCTTGAAATTGGATTTAATCTTCGCTTTACTTATACCCACCCGGGTGATCTTTTTAATATTCATGTTTAATATCTGCACAAATTTTAAGGTAATTTTCAATAACATGAAAAAATTTTTTTTTCTTAGAAATTTTGTTTATGTTTAAACTTGAATTTTGTCATTTTTTATACAAATGTACCTGGGTGATCCCAGGCGCTTTCGCTACCATTTTGATTAAAACTCACGATACATTTTTTTGCATACCTCATTATGTGTTCATTAAACCCTCTGGAAAGAAATCTTCTAATATTTTCCATAGTCTCAAAATAAGTCATTAAAGTTAGGTTTTTTTCGAAATACGAACTATCGCCAGAGGAAGATACTAAATACTGAAGTATGAAAAAAATGTATAAATTATTATATATTTATTGTGAGTTTTACTCAAAATAGCGGCAGAAGTGCCTGGGATCATCTTTAGTAAGGCGAAGATTAAGCATCTCAATAGCATACATTTATTGCATTTTAACTGAACATTTGGCTATCGAAGAATGCCATCCCATCTATTGACACTTGTTTTGACTGTTTTTTTGTTTTCACATGATGTGGCACCGTTCGAATTTCACCTTTTCAAAGAATGCAGAAACCATCCAAAAGGCTTGCACCGACAACCTGAAGGACATTCCGGTCGACAAACTAAACTACTCTTTAGACATGTTTTTAGAACATGCAAATCGCTGCATTAAGCCTAAACGTGACTATTACAAAAACAAATTAGTTTCGGTAAAAAAAGGGTTTTGTTAATATTCTTTTAAATATTTAAAGATGAAAAGACCTTTTTGCTAATGTGGGAACGTACATACGATGCATAGTGATTGAAAATGTTGACAAATTATAGGCTATGGGGGGGGGTTCTGACACCCTAAACCCCCCCTTGGCTACGCCCCTGGTGCACAGTATTAACACATAAACCCGAAAATGAAAAATTTTGAGTTGTGTCACTTTTGTAGTGCGTGTGCGATATATGCGACGGTTTTAAATTAAATTTCTGTGCTAACTTAAAAATATTTCGGGGGGTTTGAACCCCCAAACCCCCCCCCCCCCCATGTGTGCGCCACTGTCGCCTTACGATCTTTCAACTTAAATGAACAACAAAAATACCACAACACAAATGTGCTAACAAGACATGTCACTTTTGTTTGTCATTGAATGTGACGTAATGAAAACGCAGTGTTGCCAGATACCTGAAATGACTTTCTCCTAAATCTTAAAAAAATTCTGAAATTTTCTCCCAAAAGTTACAAAAATCTCTTAAAAAGTTTTTTTTCACAATTTGCGTCATTTTTAAGGAAATAAACTTCTCACAAAAAAATAAAAATACATACCTACTTACATATAATTTTTTTTAATGCAGCCTCTTTTTATTCATCTTCAGCTTAACAACAAAAACTTAACAAAAACAAAACATATAGCAAATGAATTAAACCAAAAGTGCCATTTTGGCGGGATTCCATTGTGACAGCAATAAGTGAGAACGAGATAGAACGAGCTTACATTTTGTAAGCTTACAAATTTTTAACACAATGGTGTGCTTTGACTATCAAAATAATTGCCAAATTGCGCAGCAAAACAGCGTGGAAAAACGATTCAGATTCATGTAAAAAACTCCATTCAACAGACATGCTGTTGTGCAGTGTAATTAGAAACATGTTTTTTATTTTTTCAAAAACCGAAATCTGACGGGTCTACGATAGTTAAGAGTTTGTATGGGGAAACATGATTTAATAGGTCAATTGATTTAAAAATCACTTCAAATGAGATAGAATTAGACAAGTACTGTTTTTTTTTAATTCATGGAGTCATCAAAAGGTTAAGAATCGTTTGTTTAATTGCTTTAATCGTTTATAGTTCTTTTTTAAGCACAATCTCCAGGATATATTAATTTTAAAACAAGTTTTGGTTCCAGAGATTCACATTGCCAGCATCACTGTGAAAGGTGCTCAAGTGTCCAACTAAACTACAAAGCAAATATTTCTCTCAAGGATTTCTCTTAGCTAAATAAATATAAAATTTAGCTGTGACGAATTATAATCTGCCAGTGTTTACTTTTGAAATATTACTTTAAATCAGAATCGCTTGCTAACAGCCTCTCACCAGCCCCAATATCACCAACAGATCCTTACAAATAGTAGCCGATATCTGCCTGGAAATCCGCATCAAACAACCACTTGTTTCTTTTTTTTAAGCAAAGTCTCATTTTAAATGCTTGCCTCCCTCTGAATTTGACTTCCTTAATACTTCCGCCTTCCACGGGGGAGTATCGATTTCTGCACAGACGCAAATCTGCTTAAGGTAATCCATCAAAGAATTAGCAACAGTGAATCAAGGAATTAGCAACAAACAAACGCAAGATGAATCGTTGCAACGCGGTGAAAGTGGCATTTATTTCCTCGAGATTTTCCCCTGCTTCACTTATCGCTCAAGCAGTGAAATGTGCAAGTTGCAGTCATAGTCAGACGCCCTCAAAGCAGCATCCACCTTTCATAGACAGCGACAGCGACACCGCAGGGAGCTGCGTGTTAATGGGCGCAAATGTGCGTCGTAAGCATAAAACCAACATTAGCGGCCATTTTGGGGACAAACGCTAAAAGGCGTGCAAAACTTTTAGTGCCTTCTTCTGTCGACCCCATCGCTTACGCTGCTTTTGTTGCAAATTTCCTACATCAAACAGATAAACGCAACATTATCGCCAGATTCAAGTGAATCGTACACAACAACTAATGCGTGTACAACTACACGTTGTGTTGCATAGTGTTTTGGGCTGAGTTGAGGGAAATGAAAAGCGATTTGGGGCTGATAGCGCATCGGAAGCTGAATTTGACGGTCGTTTGAATGGCTTGAAAGATGCTCGCCAGAAGGGGGCATGTCAGGCACACTGACAGTCTGCTACCTAGTTGCACGTGTTATTGTTGTTGCTGGCTGATTGTAGTGCGCACCAACGGCTGCTGGTGCGTTATGTTTGCTATTGTTGTTGTTGTTATTGCTGTTGATGGCATTTGGCAAATTAATTAAACTGCTCTGCGAATTAAGCCAACAACATTGTAGTTTTTTCATTTTGTTGTTGTTGTTGTTTATTTATTTTAGTGTGTTGCTGATGCAGACAAATGGCCCGAAGAGTGGCAAAAAATTCGCTCATCATTGATGCAGCTTTTATTGCTCGTATTTGCTGTAATGGTTGTTATTGTTGTTGTGCTAGGCAAGTTGCTCGTTGCTTGCTGCTGAGATTGTTTACTCGGCGCTTGTGTGTGTGCGTGTGGCAATCCGCGCGCGTGGCGTTTCTTGCGCTTCTAAACAAAGACGCACGTGTGGAAATGTTTTCAATGAGTTCGCATCGTTTCAGTTTCTGTTGTTTTTTTTTTTGCTTTTTCTTCGATTTTTCACTTTATTCTTTTAATTCATTCTTGTTTTGTTTTTCTTTTTACTTAAAAATTTTTCGCTGCGTACATAATGCTGTTGTTTTTGCTGCACATGGGTGGTTTTTCCGCCGACATTTAGTTTGCGTTGCACTGCTTTTAATGTGCTCGTGTTGCAGTAATTGGAAACCGCAACGGCCGCAGCAGCAGCAGCACCAACAATAACAACAACAACGGCAACAATTACCACCAGCACGGCATCGGCAATAGTTACAAAGCAGCAACAGCAGCAGTTGCTGCCTGCGCTTAACTTCTGACGAATAGACCAGTTTTTTTGTTATCTGCGGTCTTCGTTTGTTTCCCCTTTTACTACTTTTAGTTGTTGGCTGCAATTTTGTTGTTGTGCTTTGAGTTTTTTGTTCGGTTTTTTTTTGTAAAACGAACGCGAACTAAAGTTATGTGGTTAATTTTGGTTGTAAATGCATTAAGACGATTTATTGTGGAATTAAAATTGCAGCCGTTCCATTCACAGGCGAACACAAAAACATTGCCAGGGTGACCAGATAATTGAAATAGGCAAATAGGTACAACTCACTTTTACTAAGCAGCTGCATGGAAGGTTGAATTGACGGAAAGGAATTGAGTATATACTCTGGAAAATGTTATACTCTGTAGAATAGATTGCAACGTGGAAGAGATGGAAACAGTACGAAAAGACTGGGCAATGAACAACGAACGGACGAACAGGCTAACAGATGAATCGACGAACCTTTGGAGAAAAAGATTTCTGGAACTAACTAACCAACGAAATATGATAGATAACTGATTAACTAAATAATTAATTAACTAACTAACTAACTAACTAACTAACCCATTAACTAACTAACTATCTAACTAACTAATTAAATAACAAACTAATTAACAAATAAACTAACTAACTAACTAACAGCAACTAACAAACCAACTAACTAATTAACTAACTACTTAACTAACTAACTATCGGCAACTTACTGACTAGTTAACTAAATAACATAATAATATTTAACTAACTAAATAATTAACTAACTTACTAATTAACTAACTAACTAACTAACTAACTAACAAACTAAATAACTAACGAACTAACTAATTAACTAACTAACCACATAACTAATTAAATAACAAACTAACTAACGAACTAATTAACAAACTAACTAATTAACTAACAAACAGCAACTAACTAACTAAATAACTAACTAATTAACTAACTAAAGAACTAACTAACTAGTTAACTAACCTACTAACTAACTAACTAGTCAGCTAACTAATTAACTAATTAACCAACTAACTACCTAATTAATTAACTAGCTAACTAACTAACAGAAACTAACTAACAGCAACTATGTAACTAACTAACTAAATAACGAACTAACTAACTAACAGCAACTAACTAACTACATAACTAACTAACTAGCTAACTAAATAATTAGCTAACTAAATAACTAACTAACTAAATAACTAACTAACTAACAGCAACTAACGAACTACATAACTAACTAACTAACGAACTTACTAACTAACTAACTAACTAACCATATAACTAATTAAATAACAAACTAACTAACTAACAAACAGCAACTAACTAATAAATAACTAACTAATTAGCTAACTAATTAACTAACAGAACTAACTAACTAGTAACTAACCTACTAACTAACTAACTAGTCAGCTAACTAATTAACCAACTAACTAACTAATTAATTAACTAGCTAACTAACTAACAGAAACTAACTAACAGCAACTATGTAACTAACTAACTAAATAACGAACTAACTAACTAACAGCAACTAACTAACTACATAACTAACTAACTAGCTAACTAAATAATTAGCTAACTAAATAACTAACTAACTAAATAACTAACTAACTAACAGCAACTAACTAACTACATAACTAACTAACTAACTAACGAACTTACTAACTAACTAACCATATAACTAATTAAATAACAAACTAACTAACTAACAAACAGCAACTAACTAATAAATAACTAACTAATTAGCTAACTAATTAACTAACTACAGAACTAACTAACTAGTAACTAACCTACTAACTAACTAACTAGCCAGCTAACTAATTAACCAACTAACTAACTAATTAATTAACTAGCTAACTAACTAACAGAAACTAACTAACAGCAACTAAGCAACTAACTAACTACATAACTAACTAAATAGCTAACTAAATAATTAGCTAACTAAATAACTAACTAACTAACTAACTAACTAAATAAGTAACTAACTAAATAACTAACTAACTAACAGCAGCTAACTAACTACATAACTAACTAACTAACGAACTAATTAACAAACGAACTAACTAACAACCAGCAACTAACTAACTAATTAACTAACTAACTAATTAACTAACTAACTAATTAACTAACTAACTAACTAATTAAATAATTAGCTAACTAAATTACTAACTTACAAATTAACTAACTAACTAACTGAAACAAACAGCAACTAACTAACTAAATAACTAACTAGAGCAACTAACTAATTAATTAACTAACTAACTACATAACTAATTAACTAACTAGCCAGCAACTTACTAACTAATTAACTAACTAAATAATTAGCTAACTAAATAACTAACTCACTAACTAACAGCAACTAACTAATTAAATAATTAACTAACTAGTTAACTAACTAACAGCAACTAACTAATTAATTAACTAACTAACTACATAACTAATTAACTAACTAGCCGGCTAACTAGCTAACTAACTGTTTAATTAACTAACTAACTAAAAACCTAACTAACTAATTAACTTATTAACTAGAATGATGAACTAATAGAATGAAGATGAGTTGCAAAGATAAATGACACAAGAAATTTAAGGATGACTCAGGGAAAATTTTAAAATTATTCAAATTTCAACTCAAGTCAACTAAGATTTATTTTCCTTAGTAATTTAAATGTTTACCAACAAAACTGTGAACTATAAAAATTTCAAAAAATTATAACTCGCAACATTGACAAACACCATCGCGACACAACTGTGACAACGGATAAAAAAATCCCGTCGTCTTGTTGTCAAAAATTTAATTAATTGCGAGGAAAATCTGAAAACTCCCCACCACACCGCCCATCAAAGTCAATTCCGACTTATTAGAATTACACGCTGCCAAGCCTGACGCGGCGCTCGCAGCAGCTACAAGTTGCCGCTGCAACTGCTGCCAGAAGTTTTTGTGTATTTTACTAAGAAAATTTCCGGCAAATTTGGCTTTCGTTTCGTTGCTTTCCGCTTTGTTTGGTTTGGCTTTTGTTTTTGATGAAATGATTGACACGCGACCGTGGAGCGTGCTGCCAACAGGGAAAATGCTGAAAACAAATCGGCAAAACAACAACAACACATGCACGTGAAAACAGACAGCAGATAAGCCAAATAACAACAACAACAACAGCAACAAGAACGGGAACAAGTCCGCGAACAGCGTAAACAAGTCGCAGGAAAATGTTAAGTTAAATTGCAGCCGCAGACTGAAAGGAAACCAGGAAACATTTCAGGCTGCTGATACAGCTACAACAACAAATTCTTGTAATAAGACAATAAACCGACCTGACTAACCGACCGACAAATTTGAACAACCGACACAGACCTTACACGATTATTTATTGGGCACAAGGTGCGCGTCGTTGCCGCCTCTCGTTCGCACTCGTTGCGTGCGGCCGCGACTTGGACTCTTTCATCAACGTTTGTATGTGTTTTTATGTGTGTGTGTGTGTGTTGTTTGTGTTTGTGGTAGCTGCGACGCGCTGATGAATGTTGCTGGCGCAGCGACCAACGCGCTTGGCAAAGAATTTTACAACATTTTTATTAGCGTTCAAAGTGATTACATTGATGAGCAGCAGCAGGCAGCGAGCCAAAGGCACGAAAAGCCAACCAAAGGCAAGAAATCATTCACCTTGAAGTTGAAGTTGGCTGCGAGTGTTGGGTGTTGACTGCTGCCGTGCGGAGCTGGAAGCCGCAACCGAAACGGGCTGCAGCACACTGCAGCGCCCCAAGCGGACGCTGCTGGTGGAGAGTACGACGGGACACGCGAGGCGTGTTGCATCGTTGAAACGTGAAAATTTTCTTTTAGTATTATTTTTTCATGTTTATCGCTGCCATACCACATGTTGTAAATATGCGTTTTTGCTTAGTAGAAGTTGCGCGCTTGGACATAAAACAGTCGTAAATTTTTTTCCGACTAATTAGTTGTCACTTTGTTGTGATTTTGAGGCAATTTATGAGACAAAATGTTTAAGTTTAACTAAATTATGAACAATCAAACAAATCCAGGCAGGCAGCAGGAATTTTAGCTATTCAGCTACTGAAAGACGGGAACATTTAAGCAAGTTGCAAAGTGTAAACTTCATAAACTTGCATCGTCAGTGGGTGAAGGAGGTCAGTGAGGTTAAGTGGAGCGCAGCGTGCAGTGTGTTGGGGCATTTATGAATTGATGGTGATTTTTAGGTTTTATGTGATAATAAATATTGCTACACTAGAACGACAGATACACCATTTAAATGGGATCAAATAAGAAAAACGCACATACGACAATACTTTATGCAGTCGGTGTGGTCCAATCGCTAAGCGGCTTTAAAGTCTGCAACTTTCAACTGTTGTTTGCATCATGAAATAAATTTTGTTATGTTGTGGGTTTTTTCTTTTAATTTGATACCCTACAATGGGCTATGAGGGCTTATTGACTTTAAAATGATGTCTTATATGTAGAGCTGAAGTGGAGGCGTTACAAAACTGACATTTTTAAAGTATTTGCAGTGTTGGACATTTGGCAGTTATGTTATGAAGTTATGTACTGAAGTCCTGCCAAAATGAAATCCTGTGTATGCAACTCATAAAGGATCGGAACATAAATCGGAACTAAATTTACATGGTTAGACGAATCCTGAAACAAAATATAGGTATATATTATTTTTTCGAATTTGCTTACTGACCATAGATCCTTCGATGCATTAAAAACTTCCCCTAATGACAGTCCAGTGCTGCCAGATACTTGAAATGACTTTTTCCTAAATCTTACAAATAGCTGACATTTCCTCAAAAAAATTGAAAAAATGTCCCAACAAATTATTTATAATTTTTGCCATTATAAACTAAAGAATTCAACTTCTCATAAAAAATAAAAATGTATATTATTTATTTTTTTTAAAGCAGCCTTTTTATTTATTCAGCTTTAGCTTAACAACAACTTAACACTAGAGAGACCATTGCGGTAATTTTGACGGGTTTTCATTTTTAAATATCTGTATTTTCTTTAGTATTTCTATCAATTTTTGCTTTGATGACTTTTATTGTTTTATCGGGTTCTACAATTAGTTCTATAATTAGGGTTCTACACTCTAATTAGCCAAATCCGATGTGTACACTTTGAGATATCAGCGGATATAATATGTGGTCTTTGTACGTGTAGGTATGGAAAACATGTTTAACTTTTTAACACTGTTTAAGTTTTTAACACTAGAAAAAACAAATCCAGAGATTAAGCCTAAAGAACTCATTTTCGTAACAATATATATTTTATTTAAAAGAATACTGGAATACTGAATACATCCTTCGGTGCATTAAAAACTTCCTCTAATGACAGTCCAGTGCTGCCAAATACCTGAAAGGACTTAAAAAAAACCGAAATTTCCTCCAAAAAATTAAAAAATCTCTTCTCTGGACAAACAAAACACATAAAAAATGAGATTGGTATAAAATTCACTTTTAAAAACTTCCTTCATTCATTTCATAGATTAGACACTTTGAAGCATAAAATTAATTTAAATTAAATTGGACACTTTAGCTTTCAGTGCCACTAATGGTGTCAAATGTAGCACCATCAAAATCTCCTAAGCTGTCTCCTAAACAATTCTTTCTCCCAAAAAAATTCCTTGAAAGGCCAAGAATCTCCTGATCTGGCAACACTGGACTCCAGTCCAGATAAAACATAGTTAAATAGTCAAATAGTCACTAAAGCCCATCACAAATCCTTCCACTTACGAGTTTTTATTTGTGTAGTTGAAGCTCGTACGATTTTATTGCATAGATAAATGGCGTTCACTCAACGATCCGCAGCCATCATTGCAACATAGAAATTGAAAAGAAAAAAAGCAAATTGCATTGAACAGTGGAGCAGCAAAAATAGCAAATTAAAAACATGGCAGAACATAGAATAACAATTCGTTCAATTTGCACCAATTGACCGTTCGACTCTGATGGCAAGGCAAGGCAACGGCCCAGACTCGGCTGCGGCAATAACAATTGAACTAATCGCACAAATGCAATAAAACTAAGTAAAATTGTTGAAGTAAAAACATTCGAGTGCATTCAAACAATCCTAACAACAACAACAATGACAATGAGAACAACAAAATCGCATATTGCAGTTTGCAAATTTGTTTGGCTTAGCATTGGCAAAGTTGCAAAGTTTTGCCATTGTTTTGCGTGGATTTGGTGCCATACTTGGTCCTTGCGATTTGTATAATTTATATGGGCGAGTTATTGTGTAGAAAAATGCAAAACTTGCTGCACAATTTATAGCGCTTTATAGCAGAATACGCCCAAGCGCCTGCCAGTATGCAATGCAATTTTCGGTTGTGTGCGTGCAAACAAGCGAGGAGGTCCATTACCCTTGAACAAACACAAGAAAACTCCTTGCAAAATGTGTAACTGCAGCAAGCGACAGACACGAGAGAAGCGGCAGCCAGACTTGCAGTTAAAGGCGTACAAAATGTTTGGTGCTTTTGGCTGGTTTGGCAATGGCAGCAGTTGCCAAATCAACATCAGCGTCTATATTTTAGTACTTTGCCATGTCTGCGCCTGCAGCTTCAGCTGTCACTATGTGGCTTTCAATCGTGCTGTCTATTTGTGCCGACTGTCAAAACTTCCAGCGCAGAGGAAAGTGCTACTGTAAGGAAAAAATTGCTGAAGATATTTGACTGAAAAGATGCCAAAGAAAGTGCAGTTGAAAGAAAGTGAGCGTGTGTGTTTTTGTATTATTTGTTTGGTGTGAGCTTTTGATAGCAAAAAAATCCAAAAAATTTATAAAACATCAATGCTATTCTCGAACTATGAAAAGTGATTTGGAAAGGCAAGAAAACCCCAAGCAACGCTTCTTTGCTTCACTCCTGCACTCAATTGCTGTCTTTCGCCACTTTGCACACATTCCATGAAAAGTTCATCACGCATTCCTGACCAGCCAAAGAAAAACCCTCACACACACAGCCGTAGCGCAAACATTGGCGTCGTCTCGTCCGTCGCCTATCAACGGCACATTATCAAAGCGTCCGATTTTACTGCATATTTGCCCAATAAACAACGCATTTAACATAATAATTTTGTGCAATTATTACCTTTTTTTCAACAATTCTCACCGGCATGCAAAGCAATCGTAAAGTACACGCGACACACCAGCCGCGACATACCAATGAACAGGGCACAGTCGGCCGCACAGACGGACAAATGTTGCCGACAGCGTTGGGGCTACGATGAGTGCGACAGCGGCTGTCACCGGCTGACGCGCGGGGTTTGGGTGTGGGCTCAGTTTGCCGGCTGTCGCCACGGCTCTACACACACACACACACATTGGTGCACGCAGCGTGACAATCAACAACAACAACAACAAATATGAACGCACGAAAGTCCAGGCTCTTTCACACTTTTATGTACTTGCGTGAGCTACTCTGTGTTGGTGTGCGTGTGCCTGTGTGTGTGCATTGGCAACACTGGCTTACACCCATTAAAACGGTTGATGCGTTTCGCATATTTAATCGAATTTCGCGTGAAGCGTTGGACAATTTTTTTTGCTTGCTTGTTTGTCTGCAATTTGGAAAGGTTTACATGGTTTACGGTTTATGGTTTTGCAGTTAGCCTTGTTGAGTGTGTGTGTGTGTGTGTGTGTCTCTGGTGTTAATCATGAGGGAAATGCTGGACTGAGTGGTACTTGAGTTGTTTGCCAGCAAATGTTGACAGCATTAGCTGAGCAATTTATTTGTTGTCTAACGATCAATTGAAGTGTTTTGAATACGTTTAGCGCGACCTACAATTTTGAAAAAAAGGTCTTTGACACTTGTACACTTAATCCTCACAAAACAAATTTTTGAACAAAATTACTTATTCGTTAATATTTAAGAAAAAAAACGCGCAAAAAAAATCTGTGTAAATAAAACCAAATTTTCATATAATTTTCCTATCTCGTACCATAAAAAAATGTCATAGGTAAAAAGTTTTTTAGGTTTATTTAAAATAAAAAATTCATTTTAATTCTGTTTTACAACATATTTGAAAAAAGAGGGAAAAACGTGTTTTTCGAAGATTTTTCGAAAACGCTTCTTAGAAAATGTTTTCATTTTCAGTTTCGTGTTCAGCAGCCGAAGATTAGCCAAAAAATACTTTTATTTTCAGGAGCATTTTTCGTGTCGAGTAGTGTAATCGGCCATGAAACGTTGAGACGTTTTTCCTTTTAAGGCTTCATAAATATTGCCATAACCTTTCATTGAACTTTGATGATTATGACAAAATACCGCAGAGCATTCTTCATCGGGATTATTATTAAAAAAAATTGTTCAAGGTCTCTTGCTTTGCTTCGACAAGGACTTAAAAATCCTTGTCGAAGCAAAGCAGTTGTAACTGTGTTGCATTTTACAGTAAATAAATGTAAGTAGATGTGTTCTGAACAATTTTTAAATTACATTTTTGGAAAATTCGGTTGCAAAAGAGAGCTAAAAAATTAAGAAAAAAACATAAAAAAAGAAAAACCGCATGAAAAAGGTAATTGGGAGATGTCTAAAAAATCGGCTTAAAAAAATTCACAAAAAAAAAACGAGCAAAGTGAGGATTAAGTGAACTAGAATATCTTTTTAGTTTAAAATTGATTACAATTATTAATGCAATACTTAACACTAGAATGCCCGGCCAATTCATACTTCATATAAAATCAACTTACAAAATAGAAGGTAAAAATTTTTGTAGTTTTTTTAATTAATTTGGTTTCAAAACTGTTTAAAAAAAATGTTTAAAGTGAAATTAGATTTTCTTTCAGAAAGCTTAACTAAATTCAAAATAATAAGTTACAAAATTTACAACTAATTAATGATTCCCACAATGATTCGCATACTTCTGCAAGATTCTACACCGAAATTTGTCACAGATCCCTTACGATAAAAAAACCGACATTAAAGAAGTAACATCAACGTCAACGCGTCGTCCATGTCAATTAAGTCTTTAACATGACACAGTTTATTGAACTCTACCTTTATTTTGCCCTCGCCGCCCCGCTCTCTCAACCTCCACCAATCGTCTTTCAATTTGCGCTCAACAGTTTTGCATTGTTGTCAACGTTGCGCATTTCGACGGGTTGTTGGCGCTTAATTTCTTTAAATAGGCGGCAGCAAATGTAAATGCAAACAACAGTAACGTGGAAAAAAATCGCAACAAGAAGCAGGCAACAAGAACAACAGGAACGCAGTAAAATGTATTGAACATAGGAACGAATCGAACCAAATTGCATTGCATCGCATCGCATCGGAGCGCATTGTAGGGCAGCCAATCGAATGAATCGAATTGAAAAGCTGTGGATTTTGATTTTATTTACATGATGCGGCCGGGAGGGGGGCGCGCTCAATGTTGCGAACTAATTGATTGTGCACTAATTTATGTGCGGCGCGCGTACCTCCAACCCAGCACAGTGCAGCAGTGTTGTTGCAACTGTTGCGAAAGGGGGCGCAAGTTGGCCGGCACGCCGACTGCTGACGCTGATAAGTGAAGCTGGAGGTTAAGTGCGCAAAATATGGCTGCTCCTCGTCGTCGCCGTCATCATCGTCGTTGTGGGATGTTGTTGTTGTGATGCTGCTGAGACTGAGGCACACTGCAGTTGGGGCGCTTTGTGTGTGTGTGTGTGTGTGTGTGTGTGTACGCATCGCACAAGGGAAACGTCATTAACATAATTTCGCGTCCAACGCAATGCGCGCAGCGGAACGTGGAGCAATCGAACAAGATCGGTAATTGATGTGGCGCGGCTGCGGGCGGTACGCGAAGCGATCCCAGCCGGCACTTGATGCTATGGCAAAGTGCTTTAAGTGCTGGCAGTTTGTGCTTGCTCTTCTTCTTCGTTTTGTTTGCGTACAAATTTTTGTGGGACTTGTTGTTGTTGTTTTCGTTGGGCTTGTTGCAAGTATGCGGCGCAACAATTCAAATTGTTGAGCGGAATTTGCAGTTGTTGAATTTTTTTTAAGATGTAAGAAGTCATTGTGGCTGAATCACCAACTTTTAGACACTTAAAAAATTCCTTCAGTAATTTGCTCGAGTTTTTGGTTAAAATATTGAAAGAATTTCGACAAGAAATTTAGCTGATGTTTGGTTAATTTTCATCAGTGTTGACAGATTTTGTTGTTTTTGAAATTGAAAAAAAAATGGCTACAGTTATTTTTACAAAATATCCACTGTAGTTCAGAGCATTGAACCCAATGACAGATTTGACAGTAATTTGTTCAAGTTTTTGATTGAAAGAATTAAAGAATGAAAGAATTAAAGGTTGAAAGAATGAAGTTAAAGAATTTAAGAAATTTCAAGCAACAACTTTAGCTGATGTTTGGTTAATTATTACAATTATTTGTGCAGCATTTACATTATCCTTCGGCGCATTGAACCCGATGGCAATTAAAGGAATTTTTAGAAAGAAGTTCAGCTGATGATTGGTTAAATTTCATCAGTGTTGACAGATTTTGTTGATTTATAAATTGAAAAAAATCATTAATAAAATTATTTGTGCAACATTTACATTATCCTTCAGAGCATTGAACTCGATGACAATTTTGACAGTAATTTGTTAAAGTTTTTGTTAAAGAATTGAAACATTTCAAGCAAGAACTTCAGTTGATGTTTGACTAATTTTCTTCAGTGTTGACAGATTTTGTTGATTTTGAAATTGAAAAACATTTCCACTGTCTTTCAAAGCATTTAACTCAATGACAAGTTTGACAGTAATTTGTTCAAGTTTTAGGTTAAAGAATTGAAGGAACTTCAAGAAAGAACTTCAGTTGACGTTGGGTTAATTTCCATAAATTTTGGCAGATTTTGTTGACTTTTAAATTGAAATATATTAATACAATTATTTGTAAAACATATCCACTGTATTTCAGAGCATTGAACCCAATGACAGGTTTGATAGTAATTTGCTCAAGTTTTTGGTTAAAGAATTGAAAAATTTCAAGCAAGAACTTCAGTTGATGTTTGGCTAATTTTCATCAGTGTTGACAGATTTTGTTGATTTTTAAATTGAAAAACATTTCCACTGTCTTTCAGAGCATTGAACCCGATGACAATTTTGACAGTAATTTGTTATAGTTTTAAAGGAATCAAAGGAATTTTAAGAAAGAAGTTCAGCTGATATTTGGTTAAATTTCATCAGTGTTGACAAATTTTCTTGATTTTCAAATTGAAAAAAAAATACAATTATTTGTGCAGCATTTCCACTGTCTTTCAGAGCATTGAACCCACTTACAAGTCTTCGCTTCTCGATGCAATAAACGTTTTTAATTTCACTAAAATCACTCTAATTCGAATGCCGCCATTAAATGACCCCCATGCCCCGCTTTAGTGCTTAAAACGTACTTAAGTTAGGAAAATAAAAGAAAATCTTTGTACGCTACGCTCGTAAAACAAAACTGTCAAATTATTTTGGCAGCATTACACCTAAACACCTTCGCCCTTAGGGCACAGCATAAATGAGCGAATTCATTGGTAAACTGTTCAACGACAATCGTAGAGTCCGTAAAAGACGAAGCAACCGAAAACGAAGAAGAAGAAGCTGCACAAGTACATTAGCATAATTGCTGCCAAATCAGGCGGCGACATTTCGATTTGTGCCCGGCGACAGGCGCGACGCCTAATGCGACGTAATGGCTGGCGTAAGTGCCGAATGCTGAATGCCGAATGACAAACAAGTGTTTAAGTCATGACTTGCACAAATTCCAATACACTCGAAGAAATCTTGTGAAGAAAAATAATGATAAATTTCTATTAATGCTTAGAGTAGACTTGGATTTCACATCAAATACCTCATTTAGGGGAAGAATCTTTCAGATCTCTCTCAAAAGTTAAATTACTTTAAAAGTTTTAAGTCTAAAGCACTTTTCAAGATGTCAAGAGATTTTCGTATGAAATAAGCATTTCACATTCAAACACCTCATCACCGGAAAGAATCGCTTGGATCATTTTCAAAAGTTGGATTACTTCAATAGTAGCTTTATATTCCACAAAAAAATTTTTTGGGGAGAATCTTGGGGATCGCTTTTGAAAATTAGGTTTTGATGCTTCTTTCGAAGTATAAAAAAATTTCCCAAGATGTCTCCGTATGCAATATTCTACATCAAATACCTCATCTCTGGAAAGAATCTTTCGGATCACTTTCAAAGTACAAAGTCTGATGCTCCTTTTGAAATATCAAAACACTGCCCAAGATGTAGCTGTATGAAATAATATTTTACATTAACCCTCCATTACTATCGTCTATTACACTAACGCCATTACTAACTATGGGTGTAATCCACCCACAACTTTTTATTATCCGTTGAGGTAAAATAAACAAAAACCAATTTTTTTCATAATCAGAACATCATAACATATAAAAGAAAAATAAATTGTATAATTTTGTTAATTCATTTATTTAATATAAACATTTGTTTATGTGCATCTCATTTCAAGGAAAAAAAAATATGAAATAAAAAGTTGTATTGGGAAAATAGCCACATCTTGCACAATATTTAAGCTATGTTTCTTGGGCTTAGTGATTTAGAAAGCTAAACAAATAAGTAATAAATATTTATTTAATAATTTTTTTCGGACCGAGGTAAAATTTTGCGTAAAAACTCAAACAAAAATCAACAATATACCTGCTACTTTTTAAGGTTACACCGTGCGACAAAAATCAAAAAATTTCCAAACACACGAAAAAATCGATATACTTGCGAAACTAGGGGCCAAATGTAGTAAAACTGCGTTTTTAGTTTTTCTCTCTGACTTCAGGATTTTTTTTTAAAGGACTTTGAAATTTCAAGGACATGTTTATTTCAAGGAATTATTTTAAAAATTTAGCGCATTGTAGAATAACAATATGGGTATCAAATGAAAAAGAAATATCCTAGAATCTTAGAAAATTTAATGTTTTGGTGCAAAAGGACGAAGAAGTATTAAAAATTTCCTTTTAAAACTTTATTCTTGAATATCCTTGGAAATTTCCAAAAACTATTGGAAACAAAATTTGCAAAAAATATATCTTAAGGACTAATATGTACACTACTACATCCTTGAATTTCGTCCTTCTAACTTTATTAGTTTGAGATATAACAAATATAATGTTATACAAATTTTGTTACTTATCCTAGAGCATAATTTTTAAAGATTTTCTACTAGTTAAATGGTTTACACGGTTATTAAAAAAAATTATCGCCAAAAAGTGAATAAAAATATGTAAATGTAATTTATAAAAAATAAAACTTCATTACTAATAATGGGTGTTAAGCATCCAGCAATATTATAACGCTACTACTATCGTAGGTGTAACACACCCAGTTACTTATACAAATGCAATATGGTTTAAAACCTTCAGAAATATGCAAATGTGATTACATTATAACTTTATGTTGGTTTTGGTTAAAAAATCTATATTTTACTAAGAACACACAGGGTCGATTCCACCCTAACGATAGTAATGGAGGGTTAAATGCCTTATATAGGGGAATACTTTAAAAAGTTAGATTACCTACTTCAAACGTTCAAATTCGAATGCTTCTTTTAATATGTCAACAGATTTCCAAGATGTATACGTATAAAATAAATACATAATATGTATTATTCAAACACTTCATGGATCATTTGGATCATTTTCAAAAGTTAGGCATCTGATGTTCTTTTAAAGTATCAAAATATTTCGCAAAATGTATCCATATGCAACTTTCTACAAAACTAATCTTTGGGGAGAATTTCGCTAATTACTTTTGAAAGTTTGGTTTTTATTGCTTCTTTCGAATTATCAAAATATTCTCTAAGAACATTCTACATCTCCCGAAGATTCTCTCGGAGCACTTTCAAAAGGGGTTCCATGATTTTTCTCAATGCTAAGGACTTTTTAGTTCATTGTAGAAACTTTGTTTATATCCAAAAGTGTGAAGCTTCTTGTCAAGTTTTCTTCTTCTTAAATAATGCAAATCAATTTCTCAGTGTACTCGTAGCTATTAATCCGAAATTCATTAGAAGTGCCACGAGACAAAACATTGTGCGACACATGCTGTGCAATCGCTTAAGGTGATTAAGGTGCACACGAGAGCGGCAGCCAAAAGAATTATGACCCAGCGACAAAACAACAATCTGACAGTTGCATTTGACACCAGAAAATATGTAGTTTAGTGAAAATATTAGCTGCACCGCGACCACAAACAGCGCAGTGGCAACAACACCTTTCAATAAACATGTGTCAGAAAATATTTCTGTAAGAAAATACTCCAGTAAGAAAATATGTGCGTACTTTGTTTTTGGTATTTTCTGACATATGTAGTAGAATTATGATTTCGACATTTATCTGACTAAGTGGCCATTATGCGCGGGCACACACAAGGAGGCAGCACACACACACACACATAAACAAACAGCCAAAATAAAAGAGAAAATGCCCAATGCGACAGTCAAGTGAGCGGATGATTAGTGGCTCCGAAAATAGGCGCTGGCGGCACACGTTGATCAGAACGAATAGATTAGCTGGAATTTGAGCGCAAATGACAGATTTCCAGATGGTCTACAACTGAAGAATATTTTCAGATTTTCTGTTGTGAAACTTCAAAAAGAAATTCGAAAAAATATTCGCCTGCTGAATACAAAAATATTGTACTGTCTACAATTTTTACAAAAACAGATTTCTGAGAGCCAGATTAGCTGGCGACCGCATTGAAATGCTCTGCAGCTTTTCATCGCCGTTGCCCACACGCTCAATTAAAATGAGCTTAATGTGCGCCCCCAAACAGTAACTGGCCCAATTACGGCGCCAAATCTCATTCATACTCGTAACACAACAGCAAAGCGAAAAGCGAAAAGCGTAGCGCCAAACGTTCGTCAAATGCCCGCAGGCCATTGTCGGCCGGTCGGAATCCCTAATGCCGCATAAACGTTATTTCAAGTAAGAAGCTGAAAGTACATTTAATAAAAGCGAAGAATTTCAAATAAAAAACAATAAATAAAATGTGTATGAAAAAACAAACTACCAAGCAAAAGTTAACAGAAAAAGGGCAAATATAATGTTGTGTTAGCTAACCTTTTGAGTTAGTGTTTTCAGTGGAAGCTTCATAAAAATTTAATAGTCCAACGTGGCCATGGCACAGAGCTGCTACTTGGTTCGCTAGTTGGCGCAGGTAAGACGGGAGCCGGCGAGTGCGGCAGAAATTTTTGACGAAAGCCGGTAAAGTTGGACATGTATTTGCGGAGGTTGGCAAAGAACGGAAATCAAGGAATAATAATAACAATCACACTGTGTAACAAAAATTAAAATCAATCAAATTGAAAATGAAACCAAATCAAGTTCAAACTTTTAACACTTTCGACCCCGAATTTTACCCTGTGTCTCGATATTACTTTTTGGTATTTAAATCATGAAACACTTGAATAAGAAGTGTACACACGACATTTGAAGTCGCCACGCCTCTTTGTTAGAGTTCTAGAGCTAGTTTACTTTTGAACATTTTTAGCTTAAAACGGGTTAAATAAATTTTGTATCAATATTTTTTAATTACAGAAAAATGATTTAATATTTATGGAAAAATACAAAATTATAACTTTTTGATTTTATTTAACAATTATTAAAGAAACAGGGTTCTGAACAAACGCGCCCAATTCGTAGAGTTCAATTAGAACACAAACTTTCCCTGATACGAGTATCGCTGCAAAATATTGCAAATTAGTTTGAGGATAACAGTAAAATTGTTGTAATTTGTTTGAATTCACTTCTAAAAATATTAATTTGTTGGTGCCTACTTAAATTTAACCCATAAATCAATCGTAGCTTTTGCTATAAGATGACAAACTTTGGGTGTCGAAAGGGTTAAAAGAGTCACTGGTTACTGGTGCTGTAAGCATTTCAAATTTGAAAAAAAAACCTAAATATAAGGGATCAGTTTTAGTGAACAGTTCTTCTATGGCCCCGTTCTGGACTTGTACCCAGAGTGTAGGTGGTTCAATTATAGAAAAGACTGCAACAGAAGTATGTCTGGGTAGGTAGGTGTGGCTGCTCCAAGATGAAGCACACATAGGCCATGGCAGCCCATTGTGATACCACATGCGGTCAAGCCAAAACCGTTCACTCATTGAACCAATCGGATCTTCTTAAGAAAATTACGACTAGTAGACACCGAATGGTCTTATCAGCTAAATAGATCCCCTAAAATATCGAAGGAGAAGTTGCCTAAACAGGGCATCCTTCTTCTAGATAAAGTAGGACAGGTGCGTAATAGGTGAGGTATGTTCTCTTCTTCTCTTAGAACACCTATCATGGTTCTGATTTGGGTTCTATTTAGTGAGAGAAGTTGCTTAGAACACTGAAGGTTTAAGGTTGGCCAAATTTTACGTGAAGTACCTCTAACACACTCCGGCAATCTCTATGTCCCAGCCAAGAAAGCTTTCAATATTTGATTCTCACTAGGTTAGGTTGGACTGGCAGCCTTCTCCTGAAAAGCTCACTTAAGCACAAAGAAATGGCTCGTTGTGATATCACATTGCGATGGTGCGACTCCCCCTTTCAAGGCGCTGGGAACCACGAAGATTTCAGTATGAACCTCGCTGTCTCCCTGATGTTTAGAGTGGAAAGCTCGGTTAGGCTGATGTAGAACGAGGAGCCTAGGAGTTTGATTCTCACTAAACGAAAGCAGAACTTTCAGACTAAAAAACATTTAAGTCGGAAAATTGATCAAAAATGCATAAAAAAATCTGCGACAATCATTGAACGCGAAATTTTAAACCACTTTTCGATAGCGACAAATTTGTGTTGCACTGTGATAAGAATGTGAAGAAGCAGCAGAAAAATAAGAACTTACCCGAGCAAAGAAATTCCTTAAACTTTATAATGCTTGATGTTCTTGTTGTTGATGCCTTTGTTGTTGTTGTTGTTGTTGTATTTGTTTATTTCGTTGAAGAATGCCGGCAGCAAGAAAGTGACTTGCTTTGACGTATGCGAAATTGGATGGCCAGACGAGGCAGCAACCAGACAGGACGAGGCCGAGGTAAAACGTCTTGCAAGGAAGACAGTAGCACGGAGCAGGATTTGGGCGTACTTTGCGCCTTTTATGCCAGGTAATCCATTGTTAATCCTTGTTAGTGCCTCGGCGCATACCTTTGTTGAGTGATTGGCGCTGCCGCTGTCGACGGTCGCCTGCTGCGTTATTGTTCGTGCTGTTGTTGCTGTTGTCTTTGTTGCGTATGCAGCCGAACCACGAGTACAACAACAGCGAGAGTAATTTTCAATAAAGCAGTTTTTTTTTTGTTTTTAAGCAGTTTGTTTTGTGTTTGTTCGCTGTGCGAGCGGTTTTTGTTGGGATTTGGGTTTGGGCGGCAGTTGGCCGAAATACGTTTGCACCGTTTCCTATGGCCAGGAATGTTGGCAACGCAAGCGGGCAAATGGCAAGCTTTGTGCTGCAACTTCAACTTAAGCCGCCTTAAGCCGGCAGTCACTGCACATAAGCGCAATTACGCGGAGCAGGGCCAAGTAGCTGAAAGCGCTGAATGCTTCTTCGTTGCTTCACTTTTCACCCTTTGGTGATTTTATTCGTGTGCCCTTTCGTACCTATTGTCACTTCGGAGTGTCCCCGGGGACTTACACTTTTCTGGCTTTGTTAGTGTTGTTGTCGCTGTGCTGCATTGCCAACACTGTGAAATTGATTGAACAGCTCGCGCTGATTACGGCAGCGTCTAATTAAATTTTTATCGAGCATTCTTGAAATTCCTTCGAGTGGCCGTCCGCTGACCCATATTTCGTGCACCCACCGGGTCTGTTTGTCGAAATGTTGTTGTGCTTTTATCAGCTGCTCCGTGCACCTTTGGGGAACTTCAAAGTGCGCGCGCCGCCAGTGTCTTAAACCGTTGTGAGGCGACCAAATCGCTTTCGCAGCGCTTGGAAGGTGTGTTGTTTGATATCGTAAAAACTGAAATTGTTACAATTTTGTTACAATGTAAATACAATTAAGTGAGCTGTCCCGCTCCGTGGGGACACCTTATCAATGCACATTTGCCGCCGCGTCGCTGCAGCTTTCATGCGGCCAACACACTCGGCTGCAAGCCGCCACAGGCAGCTGGGCGCGCGCCTACACAATGCCGCATATCGCCACACAACGCGCACAACAACAATGCAACGCGCTGCGAGTCGACAGCAAATCAATTAAAATTGAATTTTCGATATGAAATGTTGGCGCGCGGCAACACTTTCGATGTGTCGTATCACAATTACACGTCTGTCGTAAATGCAGCGCAAAGTTGCTTTTGGCACTCACTCACACGCACGCACACACACTGCCGCTCGTCGTCTATAAAGATTTTCGTTTTCGAATTTCAATGCGCTCAACACATCGAAACATCTGCTTGAAAATGCGGTTCGCGGCAAACTGAATCAACTCGCCGCAGCTCCGTGCCGCAATACCAATTGGAAGCAGCTAAATTCGGTTCGATGTTGTGTTGCGTTGTTGTTGTTGGCTGTTGCTATCGGTGTTGGCTGCTTGTTGCCGGTTGCAAGTGTTCTATGTGAAATGAATTTTGTGTACTGTTTTGTTTTTTGTTGGCATTAAATTTTGCCGGCAAAACATTCATTATGGCCAGAAGAGCAACGTGTCGAGGTTGAATAACTTTGGTAAGAAGTTGGCAAAGCTCAAAGTGTGGAAAGATGCAAGAAACCACAGATAAGTGAAAATAATTAGCGTGAAGTGTAAAATGTTCGGTTCGGCCGCTTTGTCGACGTTTTTATTTGCCTCCGAGTTAATGCTTTAAAAAAATATAATACGAGTATTGAATAAAGCCACAGTTCAGAGGGTTTCTTTAGCCCTACCCATTGGTATATTCGAACTAAATTTGGGTCTATTTTTCTGATAATTCGCCTCAACTTCTGTCAAAATTATTTCATACTAGAAGAGCCCCGCGTATTTGCACGCAAGTTTGAAGCCAATGAACCCAATATATCAAGTTTCTTTATGCAACATTGTATGGTCTTTGCCACGCCCCTTTTATACAATGTCCAGCCCATTCTTCCAGTTGAATGGTGCGATGCCATTGGTGCCACTTACAGTTCTAAAGTTACGCGGAGTATTTGAGACCCAAAAAATATGCCTCGCCTCTTGTCCAAAGCCCATCAATATTTACCAGTGGAATACACTTCTATGGCACGACGGTATACACAATTTTAATGCTGTCCGATTTATAATTCAGAATTTCCGATTAAATATTTTTGTTTAATAGGTGATGCCATGCTTTCTCGTATAGTACCCACCCCATTCCCTCCTGTCGAAGGGCACGTCTAAATTGTAAGTCTGACATTGATGTGTCACCTGTAGTTCCGAAGTAATTTAAAACATTTGGGTCGTTTCACAAGTGCCACGCCTCTTGTCCAACGGTTATGAAATTTTACCAGTAAAACGATACACCTAAATGGCGGCCCTATATCAAATTTCAATGCTTTCCGACCTGTAGTTCCGAAGATAATCCACATTAAAAATTTAGGTTGTATAGGAGGTGCCACGCCCACCTATCGGATCGTATTCCCACCATGTGGTTTACCGAGATTTAGTCAAGACGAACATTCCATGAAAAATTCAGCCCAATCGGTCGTCTAGGTTTTGGGTTTTAGTGTCGTGTGACCAACAAACAAACAAACAGTATGTATTGATGTATATACCAGTAATGATAATGAAATCGCTTAAGCCTCGTGCAACTATATGCAACAGTCAGTTGTTTTGTCTATTTGTAGACAATCCTTCAAAACATTTAACACGCACCTATCAACCCCAGAATGCTTCCTTAATCGTACCCATCAGTCCATCTGTCTGAGCATTCGAAGAATCCCACATTCAGGAAGACTTGTTTGATCTAACATCCGTCTAATTCTATTTGAAATCATGCCTTTCTATAAGTTTCGCGTGTTTACCAATCAACTGCACCTCCCTCAAAAAACTCTCTGAGTACTTGCCGAGGATCTTTTTGACCATTTTTTTCCTTGTTCACTTCTCCCGGGAGCATATGGTCTCGACTCGGTTGTGTTTTTCTGCCAGGGTTGGTAATTGGCCTTGGCAGGTAGTCCTAAGTGATGGGGCTGCCATCTACCGCCGCCTAGGAACGACGCTTCCGAGCTACCACTCATAGCGCCATCTGTTGTGTAAATGAGGTGACAGCAGGATAATTGGGGACTTTGCGACTGTTTTCACTAATCCCCACTTCCCCTTACAGGCGTCGCTGGTGCACCGTGTAATATTGCGTGGGAGTGAGTGGGAAACGATCATCTGAGGGTCGGAATTTTTGAACTGGGGTATGTTGCTGGGCTAAAGAATATTTAGAGGACAGGAAAAATGGAAGAGTGCGGGACCAGGTAGGAGTCGAACCCACGACCTCTGGGATGATAGTCTACCATATCTATTGGAAAATACTTTAACCTTTTCGAAAACGATCGTGGACATCAGTTGATCCAAGAATCTATTGATGGATATGGTTACTACCAATGCACCCATCTAATCATAGATCCAACCGTCTATATTTGTATGCGTCCGCCTTTCTTTACATTGATCTTTCTGTTTCTCAGTCTTTTTGACTTAATGATCTATACTAATCTTCTAGAAAAAACGTTCTTCAACCTCTATGCGTTTAAGCGAGCAGCCTAATACTTCATTATCTTTCTAACCGATGCACAGTGATTCGACTCCATACAACCGCGGGACAAAATTAGAAGGAGCGGTCCGTTCTTCATAAAATTTGGTATACTAGTTAATCGTGATCTGCTGAATTGAAATCTCTATTTTGTTTTTCTTAAACTTTTGTAGTTTGGCAATGCCTGAGACTTAAATTTGCAATTTTCATGCTGATTGCATACTTTGGGATGAAAAAATTAATTTTGTCGAAAAATAGGTGTTTAGACCACTTTTCAAATTGAATTATTTTCTGAGATCGGAAGATATCGGAGGATATAATTACATTATCCGACAAAGAAAGAATGCTTCTTAAAATAAAAAAATCCAGGAAAATACTTTCACATACTTTTTAGATATTTTCCTCTAAGTTTTGCCAATTTTCAGATTTTTAATTTAGAAACATATTTTGAATTAAAAGTGAAGTAAAAGCTTCAGCTTTGTAAATTTTGAGAAAACATTAAAAGCGAAAATGGCCACATCATTTCTTAATCTATATTGAAAGTTTTAGCAACTTCTTGGTAACCATGTATTTTTACACAGAACACAGAAAATATGTGTTTTTTTTGTGAAAAAAGTTCCGTCTTTGAGCAGCACTTGCAATTGCACTAATTATTTTTTCGCACAGATTTTTTGGGGTTTTCATAGTTGGAGTTTCACCTTTCAAATGACATCAAAATTGTTAAATTCTGAGACTATAAATTTTTGGAATTTTGTCTATGGAACGAATCACTGTGCGATGCCCTGAAACGTAGGTATAGTTACATATAGGACCTTTCGCATATCTGGGTTAATGTTATGCACATATTAGTGGATGGCTTTGGAAAGATGCGGAAGTTATATAGTAAATCTCATTCAAATTACTGAAAAATCGATTTAGCTACATGGAACCGATGATGGAAGCACCAAACCGTTGTAGAAGTCTGTTGTGAAACATGGACCAGATACCAGATTACTCCAGATACTATCAATAGTGAGTATGGACCTTTTAAAACATCTAATTTACAACCCACTAACTGATGCATGGGTAATTATTCAATTATTTTGTGCTTAAGTTCCATATGTGTTCTAAAATTGTAACCCATTTTCAAGGCACAATTAAGTCATTCGAAACCAAACTTCCCAACAGCCACTTGACTGTAGCAAGTAGCAACTTTCTGTTGCTCAAGCAGCTAATTTTCCTGCAGCTGACAGTCACTTCCTATTTCGGGCGGCACTCAAACTTGTTTGCTCCATTTCCAGCGCCCATCGGGCAAGGCTTCTAATCTTTCAGCTCGCTGCTTGTGCGCTGTTTACGTATTGGCGCCTCGAGTGTTGCTCACGCCGGCAGCGCAGCCCCAAACCCATCTGCATGCGATGCGCAACTTGTAAATTGCCGCCTATCGCTCTTTGTTAATTCTCACTTTAATAAAATCATCATGAGTGGCAGCGCAGTGCAGTGTTTTATGGCTTTCCTTCTTTTTCCACTGCGTCTAATTGCCGCACGGTCATTGCTACTTGCGCGCAGCCGTTTCTCCTGCGTCCCTGACTGCCGCTGCTCATCGCAATGGTGTTCGAGTGCTGCCAGCAATGCGATTAAAAATCAATTTCTCTCAAATTACTATGCATGCATTTTTTTTCGAAAATTCCTACTTTTAACTATCCGATAAACGCTGCACTTTGCCGCCACTATTCGCGTCAATGTCTGCGCTGTCGGGCAGCGGAATGCGAGCAGTCGATCGCCGCACAAATTTGGCGCGCAGCAATTCTCGAGCGTGTGGTTTCGTTGCACAAATTGCAGTTATCTCGCAGCGCTCCAACGCCGATTATGGTTATTTGTGTCGCTATTTGTATATTTTCACTATTCCTTAAATTTCCATTAAGCAGACAAGACATGAAAAAATCAAACTTGAAGCAAGATCGGTGAATGCTAATGTTCGACTCGCACACCATCAAACCCAAAAACAACACGCCATTGTAAACAGCAACTGGCAATCCAACGCACAGACGGAGACAGTCGAAGCGACAGCCAGATTTTGACATTTGAGATTGAGTTGTTAAATTTCACTGCAATATTCAGTCGGAAATTGTTTGTCAAGCATAAACGTTTTAAATTAATTTATAAATATTTATTGTCAATAAACTTTGCGCTCTTTCAGCGCGTCTGCAACATTTACTGCAAGCTGAAATTTCGTCAAAGCTGCTTTTAAGCGCAGCATTTGTTCGTTGTTGTCTCTTTGTGCGCAGCTAAATTTTCTAAAGGCTGTTGTGACATAAAAATATCGCTCGGAAATTAAACAAAAACAAAGCTAATTGCTGGCATGTTGTTGACAAACATGCCGAGAGTTGGCACTGACGCGGCGCGCAAACAAAAAATTGCAATTAACTCGAAGCTTACGCTGAGGCTGAACGCTGATAGGAAGTGATGTGATTGACTGAGTGAATTGAATGTTTTGTTAGCCCCCAGAAATGGCAGTGGTACAAAGCATACGATATATTTTTACATATGTAAATACATATGTGTTCAGTTGTAGTTGAAGTAGTGAAATGGTGTCATGAATTTTCTACTAATACTTTTATTTGTTTGTTTTAGTCCAAGATTGAGAGGAAACTTCTATCTAGAAATTTTTAAGTTGTAGAACGAAAATCAATATTTTTTAACGAAGGCTGGAAATCTTTAGGAAAATACTAGCGTATTAGGTTACTAGCGTATTAGATTAAAACCTTACCCGTGAAACTTCCCGAATCATCAGGCAATAATCAGGCTTCTTTTCGTTCCTCAGACGAAAGGAATCACTCGTGAGAAATTACTCCCTTCTTCGTCAGCTCGAGTAGGTGCTTTTGCTTAAAAGTAATCTTCTGAAGCCGGTCTCAATAGTCCAGCGGATAGCGCGGGATTCTCATACCGAGGTTCCGATAAGCTCGAATTAGGGGCGGATTCAGAAAAATATTTTGGGGGGGTTTCGAAGGTAATTCTTTAGTATTCATAAAATACCAAAAAATTCCTTTTAATTTGTATGTAGTTTTAAAGTCGATCCTTATATTTCGGGGGGTTTCAACCCCAACCCCCCTGAATCTGCCACTGGCTCGAATCCTAACTTGGGATGGTGAAACGCTATCGCTATCCACATGAAGCAGATGGAAATTACAAGAATCGCATAAATACAATCGGCAATGGTAAACCTCCAAGTGTGAAAGGAAAATGACCAAAATCGCCCTTCGGATGTGGTGTAACACATGTTGGAAAAAAGTATTGGATACACATTTCAAACGGGTGGAATTTGTGGTATCACAACGGACCTATATAGAGGCCTAACTGTGTCTCATACCTATAGAGAGATAGGATACAATCTTTAGATATAGATAGAATTTTTTTATCTATAGATAGTTTGTATTAAAATTGAGCTTCAGTCACACCTCTACGAGAAGCCACTCCTATGTATGAGATTATAAGAATACGTAATTGAGGCCATCTCAAAAACACTTTTTAGGTCGCACCTAGTATTTCAATTAGAGCCAAAGTCTTCCTTTTTATCGGCATTATCTGAAACTTTTTGTCTCGATAGGCGTCCATAGCAAAACTTGATCTAGCCAGCACAAATGTTGGATCCTGATTCATTCTCAATATATCCATTCAAATACGATCGTAGCAGCCGAAGCGAAGAGTATCGATGTGAACATTCATGGGATCGTGATATCTCCAAGGCAGTGATGGCCATTCTGCTACCAGTGAGTACCACTGACGCCGACAAATTTGTACAAACTGCTCTAGGAGTATACAAGCTTGAGTATCATGTTTGTTCTAGAATCTAGATGGATATTTAGGTCAAGGGAAACTGAACTGAAGAAGGAGCTTGGAAACGCTCCGCTTGAATTTATCGAAACTTAAAACTGTCAGGAAAACTATCTACAGGAAATCTTTAATTATACAAAGATCACTTAGTTGATTGAAATTTTGCCAGGGTGTGAGATTAACCCATCGCTGTATAACTTTGTCCCGTCATCTTAAAAAAAAGTGTCCTCCTAGCATTGTGAAATCTCTAGATAGACAAATGGTTCATATGTTTATATATTCTAGCAATGGGAAAGTATATCTTTACACCACAGCAGGACATACCACGATTTATCCAAGGCTCAGCTTGTTTTCAACTCCATACCGAACAAAAGATAAGCGGCATCTTGTTACGCTTTCTTCGGGCATCTTCATAGACCTCCGAGTATACCAGTCGAGCACTAGGCAAACGGCCTGTCCAAAGTAACCAATCCTAACAAAATAATTTGTGTTTCGCTAAATTTGTCGAAGTCATTTCTTGGCATCATTCATATCTCTTTTATATACCTGAAGAATACAATAAGGATTTTGTCAACGATTTTTATTTTTTTAATCTAAGAAAGATCAATTCTTCTTCTTTTTCTACATTGTTCTCAGTAAGCACGACAATACTGAAGATGACCCATATTAATCCATGGCACCAAGTCATACAAAAGTTATTCCAAAGTTCATTAGGTACGAGTTTAGTTGTTGAATTTAGAAATCCTTCAAATACACAGAGAGTGACAGAGAAAAGTTCGCAAAAATTATGCCTAATTTTTCTTGGAATATTTCATTCTCATAAACCTGCAGCCTCACCTCACATCATCCCCATTTCACATCAATTCATCTATAAAATGTCACATAAAACATTTCAACTTCAACATTGAGTTCCATTCCAATTTGCCACACTTCAGAATTCACTTAAGACATGTGCCGCAATTATGCTGCTGCTGCAAATCGATACCAATTTGACAGCGATTTGCTGCTGCAGCAACAATTTCACGCCAACACAATGCGTGCGCAGCAGTTGGCGTCATCGCATGGAAATCGCTCAATTAACGCTGCCAGCAATGGAGCTGTTGGTGGTGACGCCGCGGCGCTGCTAAGCACTTGTCACATTGGCAAATATAGCAGCGACAAGTGACAGACGACAAGGTGCAAATGTGTGCCAACGGCAACGGCAACGACAACGACGTGCAATGGAGAGGAAATTGCAGCGAGAATGGGCACAGCGACAGTGCAATCAGTTGGTGGGCTCTTGAAGCTGCTGAGGACTAAACCGGTTAGCAAAGCAAGCAACTAGACAGTGCATAGAACTTGGAATAGCAACAAAAACAACAACAAGGCAGTGATTAGTAAATGCATGCAAAGTGAAATGAAGCGGAAAAGAAAATGATAACGAAAATTCGCCACGGCTACACGAGCAACATGCCAGCAACACTGCCAGTATAGCAGCAACAGTTTGAAGTGATATGAAAAAAAAAGAGAAAGAGAAAGCAAAGACAACTGCCAGCAAAATGAACGCCACAACCGGCTTCGATGAACTCGCCGACCGCAACTGTCGTCACCAAACGTAAACAAAAATCAGCTGTTTGCATGCAACTGCGCATGCTTCAGTTGTCGTTCGCAGCCAACGTGTTGCTGCAACTTGTTGTATTTTGAGTTGGAAGTTGCAGCACGCGCGTTCCATGTTGGCAGTGATTTTCGTTGTGTTTCGCCAAGTGTTGTCTGCTGTCTGCTTCGTCCTGCCAGTCATTTTCCACTCACATCTTACTTTTCACGTTTTTCAGTGCAACTTCCTTTTGACTGTTTTTTTGTGTTTGTTAATAATTGAGGAAATGACAATTTCCTGGGCGCACAGATGATGTATGGGGCTCGAAGTAGGTGATGTAGGCTCGGCAGTCCCGTTCCGCCGGGGATCAAAGGTGTTGTAATTTTTAATTTAATTAAAATTTTCGCTTGACATCTACAGATGAAAACGAACTGATACTGCGCTGAGATTTCGGAATAAACGCAAAAAAGTGTGCAAGTAGGTTATGGCCGATCGGAGCTATGGAAGTGAGAAAGTCAACGAGCACAGGCCGCGAAATTCGTGCACAGCTGGGGAAATGCGATGGTTGTAATTCAAGTGTGAATAACGAAGCGAGTTGCGCATTTTCGTGTGCAATGAAGTAAATTATTATGAAGTAAATCATGCGCAAGGGAAGTGGCAATGGGCTGATAGTATCACATATCACAAGGTTAATTTACAACAATCGGTTAATTGTGATCTAAATCTTTGAAGGCTGTTAGATAGTCGTTTAGTTTTTATGAGAATAAGAAATGGAATACGATGGGCAAATCACCATGGCAGAGTTTCAATTGTACGTTGACCAGCACAAAGCATTAGCCTGGTTGAGAGAATGTGCTCCCAAGTGAAGTGAGTAAGAATATTAAAAAGGAAATGGTAAGTACGCAAGGATAATTTACTTAATTTCCTACTAAACACACCGCAACAACCTTTTCTCTCCAGGCGCATCTTCTCCAGTTGGTCAAGGATGATAGAGGAAAGTGAGGTGGAGTTATAAAAAAGATGGAAAAAAGTAAATAGTAGGGAATGGAATGGAAGGAAAGGGAAGGGAAGGGAAGGGAAGGGAAGGGAAGGGAAGGGAAGGGAAAGGGAAGGGAAAGGGAAGGGAGAGGGAAGGGAGAGGGAAGGGAGAATGAAGGGGAGGAAAGGGCGAGGGAAGGGCGAGGGAAGGGATAGGGAAGGGCGAGGGAAGGGAGAGGGAGAGGGAAGGAAGATGGAAGGAAGAGGGAAGGGAGAGGGAAGGGAGAGGGAAGGGAGAGGGAAGGGCGAGGGAAGGGAGAGGGAAGGAAGAGGGAAGGAAGAGGGAAAGAAGTGGGAAGGGAGAGGGAAGGAAGAGGGAAGGAAGAGGGAAAGAAGAGGGAAGGGAGAGGGAAGGGAGAGGAGAGGGAAGGGAGAGGGAAGGGCGAGGGAAGGGAGAGGGAAGGAAGAGGGAAGGAAGAGGGAAAGAAGAGGGAAGGGAGAGGGAAGGAAGAGGGAAGGAAGAGGGAAAGAAGAGGGAAGGGAGAGGGAAGGGAGAGGGAAGGGAGAGGAAGGGAGGGGAAGGAGACTACAGGTCATCCTGCATGATTTTCCTGGATTCTGTGATGAATCTCAGAAGATTGCACTGAGTAGGAGAATAGACCTCGTCCATTCTCATAATATCTGAACCCAAAATGCGCAATCTCGTTCTAGCGAAGACGGGACATGCACAGAGAAAATGCTCTGTGCTGTCTACCTCCTCCATACAAGTTGTGCAAGTTGGATCCTCGATGATGCCCATATTGGTCCCATGGATTGTGTCCTGTAATTAGTTTGCCATCCGGCGAAAATCTTTACCCCCTAAATTCAGAAGGAATATCTCTGCGTTCCTGTTCGGGCGTACAATGATTACTTCTGATTCTAAAATTCGGAGTTCTGAGCATTAAAAAAGATTCTTCAAGTTTCAAGAATGTCCCATTGAAAATGCTGAACAAGCCACCAACTCGAACTCATCTAACCAACACAAAAGTATTCTCTTGCAGTTTATTTTAATCAAACTTTATTTTAGATCAAACAAATAATATGCTACAAAATTTTTGACAGTACGTTGATCCTACATTTTGCATGTCTATTAACAACCAAAATCAATTTTTTGAATACTTAATTTGATAGTCGATGTCAAATTATATGCTGTCTCCACACAGACTCGCAGCGGCTAGGGTCTTACGTCGAGACCGACAGGTATACTTTTGAAGTTGTCAAGGAATTCGTCTGGCTTGGCCATGTCTGCCGTATGGACAGTGAAGCTCCGGCGAAAAAGGTGTTCGAAGGGGTTGCCGGTCGGTTGGAGGTTGACGGCGAAGAGAAGGCCGTGTCTCCGGTGGATGAACCAGGTTGAGGACGCCCCATTAAAAGTAAGAAGGTAAGACTTGGTCGTTTTTAAGAAGGTAAGATTTATGCAAGAAGAGTAAGATTTGATAGTTTTTATAAAAATTAACAAACAAAATTGTTGAGTGTCAAAATTGCGAATTGCTGATCTCTTTAAATCTATATTCCTATCTTTCCTGCTCTCGGACTTGATTTTGAAGTATGGCCACATGTAGTGGTTTGAATGTAGTAGATGTGATGGCCACTTGTTCCAGTTCTTCTTCGACCTTACACTACAGTGATGTCTGTATTTAGAAGCTGGAAGAGGTAGGAACGATACACCACTACTCGACTTTGCCATCTTCGTAGCCTGGCTACAAATTCCTGAAAACTATGCCAAATCAGCTGACATTGTTTGGTTTGTCAAATATTCATTCCATGTTGCCAACTAGTTAAGCTTCGTGTGAGCTTGAGTCAGTGTACCAATAAGTCGACTCAGACCACTTCAAACTATTTAATTTTTGTTTATTTAAATTTTTCATGATTTATTAATATGTTTTTTCATAATTATCTTTTATTTATACTGAAAAAATTTGTTAATGCATTGTTTTTGTTTTTACATTGCCGCCACAGCAGTCATACAAAACGTCAAATATCTGCATAGACATTAGTTCAATCAATTTGTAGATTTTCTACATTTTTTTGCTTCGGCAAATGTTTGCATGACATTTTATGGTAATTTCAACTGGTGGACTGGTGGTAGAGAAAACAATGCAAACAAATCAGACGGACCGGCGGCACGCATGAACTTTTGCCAGATTGCTCAAGTTCATTTAAATAAAATGTTGGAAATCGGTTTTTCTTTTGTTTTTGCTTGATTGTTTAGTTGATTTGTGTGTCAGCAACACTGATCAGCGGTTGGAAATCTTAATTATGCCAACAACAGCGACGACTTGGTCGCCTCGAAGCGCATCCACCTCTGGACAATTGCGGCAAATGTTGATTTCGAAGGTGGTTGGAAGAGCGGCAGGTAGGGCGGGCCTGAAGCGTGTAACGTGTGTAACGCGTGCGCAGCCCCAAGTTTTATGTGTGGTTGTGTGTTTTTTATGTGGCAGCGTCTAACTAAGCTCAGCCCTAATGCGATTGCATTTTAAGTGGCTGCAGCCGTCGACCTGTTGTTTTGTTTTTGCTCTTCGGAATTGGGCAAAGAAATGTGAGCTTTGCTATCTGTTTGATTTGAATTTTATGGCCGTTATTTGTACTTTTGTGCATTTCGTGCATCGTTCATCGGTTTTATGTGTGGTTTTTATGGCGTTTGGTGGCTAATAAAATTGTTGCACGACATTGGTTTTGTTTACTGCGCCTGTTGGCGCTTGTGGGAATGGAAAGTTTTCGCTGGTGAAATGTGATTTAAAATTGTTTAAAACTACAATTTGAGAATATCCGGATTTTTGTAAAGATTAGCTGATGTGTTTGTGATTTCCGTTTAAACGGCAGGAAGAATTTCGAAAGTGTAGTAAAGAAGCTTTTGAAATTTATGCAGCAACAAAATGTACAATAAAGAGGCCAGTACAGTGAGCGCGCGTTAAAATGAACTGCTGCGTGTTGGTTGATGTCAGGGACAAGCAAGTAGCAGAGGAAAGTTTTCGTTGGTGATAAAAAAATTGTCTATTGTTGAACACATTTGATCTTCTTAACACTAGAAAGACCGCCAGTTTTCCTTACTTGCGAATACTACCTATTATATCCTATTATATATATTATATATATATAAAGTACACATCGGATTTTACTAATCGTAATTGTAGAACCCTAATTGTAGAACTAATTGTAGAACTCGATAAAAAAATAAAAGTCATCTAAGCAAAAGTTAAAAGAAATACTCAAGAAAATTCAGATATTTAAAAATGAAAAACCTTCAAAATGACCGCAAAGGTCTTTCTAGTGTTAAGGCAATGAATTGATTTGACATAATATGATACAAAATTTTCAGTAGTCCAAAAGTTCCAAACTTTAGCGAAATAAAAGCCACCTGCTGCATGTTTAGTCGATTTTCAATAAATAAAATGCACAAGTTCGATACCAAGTCCCATGTCCCGTCGAACTTACTTAACTGGCCATAACAACGGCGATACCGGGTGTCACCTGCCTTGAAAGCTCAGGCCAGTATGAAAGTCATTGCCAGTATGAACAGGGCCGAAGATTTTACGCAGGAATCTCAAATGTCCCGAACACCATTTTATTGCTTCGCAACACTGTCCATGCTTCCGCTTCATAGAGGAGCACAGACAGAATGATTATCCTATAGAGTGCCAATTTTGTGGGTCGATAGAAGTCCATGCTACTTAATTTCTTGTCAAGACCATAGTAGCACCGATTGACAAGAAGCCAATTTCAAAGTATAGAAAAATAGTTTTCTTCTGACGGTTGCTTTCTCAGCAGAAAATGGCAAATCACTAAGCAACAAATTTGCCTATAAAAAGCTCCCAACTCGCCGTATGGAATCGACATAGGTAGGTAGATAGGTTATGGTGGCTGTCTCTGTAAGAGACACACTCAAAAGCCTATTGTGGTACCATAAATTCCACCCGTTTGGAATGTGTATCCAATACTGTTTTTGCAACATGTGTTGGAACACACATATCAAAGGGATGGGGAAAGGGGGTAAGAGGACTTGTGAGAAAAGTAGAAGAAGAAGACGAGTGTTTCACCAGCCCGAGCTAGGAATCGAACCTAGGACCTCTGGTATGAGAAGCCAGCGCGCTACCCACTCGACTATCCTGACCGGCTGGAATCAACATAACAGTGAGTTTTCTTCTTACTTCTTATAGCTTCTTGTTGAATTCGGTTCCATTTTTTTAAAAGCTATAACCAAGTTGCTTAGGTTCTTCATAACCCAACATAAGCCCTGTCGAGAGGGGATCAGGGATGCTTCTATGGGCCGAAGGTTCATTGAGGGAAAAGTGAAAAGCTTACTGTATCCAGAGCTTTCGTCAGCAGATCGGTGACCTCTTTAGTTCTCAACACTTCTTTCGCCTTCACCAACTTCCGTGAAGTTTTTCACTTAGTATTCCTTTAGCACTCTGAACAGACTACAAAGAAGTGTATGTACGAGTATATGCATTACGGGTGCCATGAGCACTGTCTCGGGTGATGCCCTTAATGCCGTGCTTGACCTGCTTCCCCTAGATCTAAAAGTTCAAGAGGAAGCGATGAAAGCGACATGTCGGCTGTATTCCTATGGATACTGGCACGACAACAAGGGCTCGGGTCATAGAGAAATCTTCAAGAGGTTGTCAGCGCAATATCCGTTGCTGCTGGCCTCTAAGGATTGCCTAATACCCGTAGTATCCTTTGGGAGAATATTTGAAGTGAGGTTCCCAACGCGCGGCCAATGGGACAACCCAGAGGCCATGCTAGGGGATCTGACGGATATTTTCTTCACTGACGAATCCAAGACCGATAAAGGTACTGGAGCTGGATGGCACCTCGATGGAAGTGTCAACTGCTACTACTCACTGGGTGGGCTGACTACCGTCTTTCAGACGGAAATCTTCGCCATTCTGAAGGTAGCGGAATGGATAATCGGGGGGAAATGGTGCGGGAGACATATAGGAGTCTGTAGTGACAGTCAAGCTACACTTAAGGCCCTAGAGAACGCGCGTGTTACCTCTAAGATTGTCCAAGAATGTAAGATGAAGCTAAAATCAGTCGCGAGACGTAATAAGCTCCAACTTATCTGGGTTCCGGGACACTGCGGTTTTCTAGGTAACGAAACTGCCGATGAACTGGCTAACTGTGGATCAGGGTGTACACCCATGGGACCAGAACCAATAATCGGCACCAGTCTAGCAGGAACCCTGGACTGGATCAAGTCCTGTGTAAACAACCTACATAGAGAACGTTGGTCTAGCTTGGGAAGCTGTAAAACTGCCAAGTGTTTTGTGAAAAGCCCGAACAGGAAAGCAGGGAATTTCCTCCAGAAGCTGAGAAGGAAAGACCTCCGTCGAATGGTCGGGTTAATCACAGGATACAATCCATGGGGGCGACATATGGCCAACATGGGCATCATCGAGGATCCGACTTGCATGTCTTGCCTGGAGGAGGTAGATAGTACAGAGCACTTTCTCTGTGCATGTCCTGCCTTCTCTAGAACGAGATTGCGCACGCTGGGTTCAGATGTTATGAGAATGCATGAAGTTCAAGTTCCTGTGTGATCTCCTGAGATTCATTAATGAGTCCGGGAAATTTGCACAGGAGATCTCATAACCCTTTCTCCCTTTCCATCCACTTTCTCTTTTCTCTTTCCCATTCCAATCTCCTCTATCAACCTTTTTCCTGAGCCTTAAGTACAATGGGCTATAAAGCCTGAGTGCTTGAGGTAATGACCTCCCTCCATCCATCCAAACCTTTAGCACATAACTGAGAAGTATCAACCTAAACAAACACATAATAGGTCATAGCATCAAATCACTTATTTCTAGTTTCATAAGCGATGAGCTCTGTTTGCTTTAGCGCGCGTCTACTGTACTACGAGATTGTAATGCAATTTCCTTCCAAATTGCTTTAATGTTTTGTAAATTTACTTTATTTGAAGGAAACTCCCGCCTCTCCGCAATAACCACAGACACACACGCCACCAGTGGCGCACATAGGATTTAATTTTGAGGGGTTTTCGTACACAACTTTTAAGCCCAAAACCACTTGAAATCATATCTATGCCGCACACAATTTTTGTAACACACAGATATCAAACTGCCAACCCCAACCCCGCCTTTCGTGCGCCAATGCACGCCACCTAACCAGGTGAAGTTGCTATAAACAAATACAAGTTTTCGGCACGCCACCGCCGTCGAGTGTAAATGCAAACGTAAACAACAATTGAACCGCATTCGAAGCTGTGCTAAAGTTCAATTGCAGCGCTAATGGCAAAATGGAATATTTAAACATCTTCGATTTACAACAACCACAACATGCAAGCACTATGCTTCATTATTGCTAGCAGAAATTGAATAAAGTTTTTGTTCTTCATTTGCTTTACACATTTGTTTATTTTGGTGTAATAAAAACAAAAAATGCATAAAAAATCTAAACCGGAAAAATTTGGAAAAAATAAAAAAACAACAATGCAGCCCACATGCGCCAAGTGTAGAAGCTGTTGCACTCCTTAAAAAGTCATAAAATACAAACCGACAAAAATAAATAGAAAAATGTGAAATCCGCTCACCACAAAAGTGGCTGCATATATGGCGGTCCATACACCTTCGCCACCTTCGCCGCCTTTTCGGCCTCGGCTGCCACATTGGCGCGCATCGCATCGCATCTCGCCGCATCGCGCCGCAGTCGGTCACGCTGCGTGCTTTGCGCTGTTGCACTTAGGCAACCATTAAGCAACAACAACAACAGCAACTACAACAACATCAGTTTGCAATTGCCACTGCAATTGTTGTTGCCGCCTTGTTGCGACTATCTCCAACGCTGCAACGCGTATCCCGCATTTGCGTTGCGTTGTTGCTTTACATTTCCATTTCCATTTCTATTTCCATTGCGATTTTCTCCTCTTCCACTTGGCACCGTTCCGTGTCTTCTCCAATGCCCAGCAGCGGCCAAAGTGCGAAGAGGTCATCGTTGTTTTGGTGGAAGTGCGGTCGGCGTTGTTTTTTCGGCCATGGTTTTTATGCCCAACGAACTTAAATTTGAATTTGTGAAGCGTTGCTGCTGCATTCGTGGTTGTTGTTGTTGTAGTTTTGGTTTTTGTTGTTGTACACAATATTTTATGCATGCGGGCGTGATGCTTTTCTTGTGTTGTTCTGACCTATAAAAATATTGCGTTTAGTTGCCATTGCGTCGTTTTCCGCGTTCGATTCTGAGAAAGAAGAAAGCGCAGACAAGAAAAATTCACCTTAAATATTTGGAGTATTTCGAGTAGTCGAGATTATTTGTTGCCGTTGCACTTCCACTTGTGCGCTATTTACTTTTACCATTTTAACAATTAACTTGCTGTTTACTTTTGTTGCACTGAAAAAACTTTGTCTTTAGATTTTGGTTCAGTCTCGCGCGTCTGACGTTAGTTTGCCGTTGCCCTCTTGCAAGTGTTTAGTTGCAGCTTTAATTATGCTTATTTGTTGTTGTTGTTGATGTTTGTTGTGCATTTTTGTTTTGTTGTTGTCACGCAATTGCATGCAGTAATGTAATTTTCGCTGAATTGCTTCGCTGGCACAGGATATGTGTGCACCAGCGGAAGCGAACTGTGAAAGGGTGCAAGCAATAAGCAAGCAGGAAGTAAAAGCATTTCTAATTGCAACACGTTCTCGTATACATATGAACATATAAGTAGCACATATATACATACATATGTATGTATGTAAAAACGATTTTCATGTCCGTAGCACAGTCGGTTTAAAGTTAAAGCGACACGTTGCAAAAGAAGACCTCAAATTTATTGCATAGAACTTCAGGACTCAAGTCTACCTTTGGAACTTCCCATTCAAAAAACCTGCGGTTGAGATATTGACAAAATCTTTTTTCCGAGTTAGTACACCTATCATCTGATGCTCAAATATTTGTTTGAGTGCCATTTGTCTGAAGTTTTTACGTAATGGTTTTGTAAACAAGTCAGTATTTGTGGTGTTCTGGGAATTTTGCAATGTCCAATTTTGTTGACCAAAGTGTTTGTCTGAAATGTTTTGTTTGTAACAAAGTCTCTCATACCGAGCGCCCCAGGTTCGATTCCTGGCTCGGGCTGGAAAAAACGCTCATCTACTTCTATCGCTATTCTCATGAAGCAGATGAGAATTACAAGAATCGCAAGGGTGCGCTCTTTGCAGGCAATGGGAAACCCTCCAAGTGTGAGAGAAAAACTGCCAACCGAAGTTCGGATTCGGCGTTGAACTGTAGGTCCCCTCTGTGTGTTGTAACACATTTTGGAAAAAACAGTGTTGCACACAGATTAAAAAAACGAGGGAAATAAGTGATATCACAATGGGATTTTCAGGCCTCCGCGTGTATCTCTTACCGAGGTAGCTACCTTAACCTAACCATAACCGAACCTATCAAAGCATTAAATCTAGAGCCCAACCGAAGGTGACATTATGGCCCAAGCCAAAGCCCATTAATCGACTACAATGCTGACATTTGGCTTAAACCGATGCCGACGCCGATTTGAAGGTGAATAACTTAAGCCTTATGTCCTAGAAGTATGCAATGTACCTCAAAAAATTTTCGTTCAGTGTTGTTTCTTGCTGTACATTGCATACTTTTAGGCGTCATGGTACATTCGGGAACTATAGCATAGACGATTTGAGGAGATGTCCTATGTTTCGAGAATGAATTACGCTCCCGGGCGGTCGGGAATGATGCTGCCCAGTGGCGCACACAGGGAGGAGAGGGGCGCAAGTTTTGGGGGTTCAACCTCACCCCTAAATAAATGGAATTCAGCTCAAAAGTTGTACGGAAACGTTCCTCCTCCCCCCAAAATTATATCCTGTGTGCGCCACTTGTGCCAGTTAGTTTTGATTTTGACAATTGACTATGAATGTGTGAGCGACTGTGTGCAATTGTAATTAAAGTGACTACTGAAGTTAACTGTACTAAAGAATTTCAGTTGTGTTTTGTTTTATTTGGTCATAATCCAGCGATACGAACTGTGTCTGCATTAGCCAGCACAAACTGATTTTCATAACAATATGATTAAACACAACCATTTTGATAACTGGCACTTTTGAAATTAAAAAAATAAATCATCCACTTTCGGTGAAAACTTTGGCTTTCAGCCTGTATTTTGCATTTTTTGACCGAATGAAGCCGAAGCAAATTAATCGTTCGGGTTCTAATTAAAGCGTTTTAGGAAAAATGTTTGTTGCAAAAGGTCAAAATTGTTAAAAGACAACTCGTGGTTTCTTCACTGGTGCCAAAAAACAAAAAAGAAACGTTCATACTGTTTCGAAAGCTTTGCATTCACGCCACATGGCCTGTTCTGACTTTTCTTACTCCCACGACTCAAGTTACCATTTGGCGGAAAGCGTTGTAAGATGATCCAAGCGATAAAGCAGAATTCACAGGAGCTAAAGTTGATTCCAAAATCGGTTTATGAAAAGTGTTTTCCAGATTGGAGGAATCGTTAGAATCTGCGTATTGCCGTGCACTGGAATCTCCAGAAAATAAAATAAATAAGAATAGGAAAGAAAATAAATAAAAAACAAAAAATTCAAATTAAAAATAAATACAAATATAAAAAATATAATAATAAAAATAAAAATAAATAAATCAATATAAAATAAAAACTAAAATAATAAATAAAAGAAAATAAATATCACGAGTTCTTTTTAAAACTCAAACTGACTGATGGAGAAGAAAACAATAATCCTCTTTAAATTGAATTCGGAATTTGCTCTCAAATACAGCAACAAAATTTTGCTCAGGCCTTACTATCAACAACTGACCACTAAATGCATCAAAGCTGAACCAAAAAATTCAACGGAATAAATAAATAAAGCTGTGACTAATGTCGAAGAGTGAACCGGATAGCGACTTGACTTGTGGTGCACCCCTTTAAGAGCTCAAGTTTGCATACAAATTCAATTAAAATAAATGCCTTTAGCTAACAGTTTCATTTAAATAGTGCCACAAGACCATTCGAGTCGTCATATCGTGGCGCTATCAACACTGCTGTCCGCTGCTGTCTGTTTTATGGGCGGCAATTATTCACCACCAGCCTCGGCACAGCATCAACACATTCGCAATAATTTCCCTTTTGGACGGCGGCGTACCCCATCTTGTGTTATTATTACCCTAAATGCACACACACACAAAATTACACAAACAAGCGCACCGAGCGAGTGCCGTAGTCTGAGTGTTGCCGGCTGGCTACTGGCATTTGCAACACAGCACTGCTGCAACATCAACTGCAGAAGAATGCAACACTCAATATGACAATGAACCACATTTTCAGGACGAATACCAGAACGGCAGAGCAGAGCACAGCACAGCCGAGTGCAGAACGCAGCCGAGGCAGGCCAAGGGCCAACGGCAGACTCGCAGCGTCGCTTTAATAACGCCACTAAGTGCAGTCAGACAGCACAGCTTCACTACTTGTGTGTATGTGTGTGTGCGTGTGGGGGGAAAGCGCAGCGCCTGCAACATTTTCATGCATTTTTGCAACATTTTATAATATTTGAAATAAAACAGAGCCACTTGACCAGCTGGCATGACCACCAAGCCAACAGTTGCCATTGCCATTGTTCTTCTTGTTGTTGCTGTTGTTGCAAGGGGCGCAAATTCTGACCGTTTTCACTGCTGGCAGTGTGCGGTTGCATTTTATGCTCATTAGTGTTGCATTTACGATTCGGGGGACGCTGAATTTTAATACACTCTAGTTGTTTTGCTTTGTTGTTGTTGTTGTTTGTTGTAGTTGTTTTTTTTGTATGATTGTTTGTTGCTGTGTTATTATTTATGTATGCAGCTGAAGGACAATGCGTTTTGTGTTTGCTCACTGAGGCATTAGAGAGGTGAAAGTTTTTTGACGGCGTCATGTGCCACCATAAATGTGGCAAGTGGCCACTACTCGGCGGCAGGGTGGTGTCGTCAGTGAGGCGCTCAGGGATTTAAAAATTAAAATTTGAATAGCTTGAAAATTTAAACGAGCTTATTTTATCAATTTCACAGCTCCTTGCTTCACAGCTCTCTATCTCTATTTCTATCTCTCTCTATCTGTATCTCTATCTGTACCTCAATCTCTATCTGTATCTCTATGTGTATCTCAATCTCTCTCTCTCAATCTCTATTTCTATTTCTCTCTCTCTATCTCTCTCTATCTCTCTCTCTATCTCTATCTGTATCTCTATTTGTATCTATATCTGTATCTGTATCTCAATCTCTATATCTATCTCTATTTCTATCTCTCTCAATCTCTATATCTATCGCTATCTCTCTCTCTCTCTCTCTCAATATCTATCTCTATCTGTATCTGTATCTTTATCTGTATCTTTATCTGTATCTCTATCTGTATCTCTATCTGTATCTCAATCTCAATCTATATATCTGTCTCTATTTCTCTCTCTCTATCTCTATTTCTATTTCTCTCTCTATCTCTCGCTCTATCTCTATCTCTATCTGTATCTCTATCTGTATCTGTATCTTTATCTGTATCTTTATCTGTATCTCTATCTGTATCTCTATCTGTATCTCAATCTCAATCTCTATATCTATCTCTATTTCTATCTCTCTCTCTCTCAATCTCTATATCTATCTCTATCGCTATTTCTATTTCTATTTCTCTCTCTCTATCTCTCTCTCTATCTCTATCTCTATTTCCATCTCCATCTCTATCGCTATCGCTATCTCTATCTCTATTGCTCTCTCTCCCTCCCCCACTAACACCGCCACACACAACACTGTACACTAATAGCACTAAAAATTGCCAGCATAATTGTTTCGCTTTCCTTTTGGCTGCTTACGACAATTGCAAAAAAGTCGTCACTCAGCGCACCAAAGACGTTCTGTGCAACGGCGAGGGGGAGCTGCGATGGCCGTGTACGCCTCGCTAATTTAACCATGTCAAAAACACAAGCTGGGCACTCTCACCCTCTACAGCCACACTTTTTGCTCTTATTGCTGTTTTTGTTGTTGTTGTTTACTATGTTTTTTTAGTTTAATTTTTTCTGTCGCATTTTTTTATTTGCTTTTATGTGCAAATATAATTTCCTTTATCTTTTGTAAATAAAAATAAGAAGATAAGCCAAGTATAGCTTAAATCCTTTCGCAAGCTTTTTTTGCTACTGTCAAATAATTCCACCAAAAACAACAACGAAAACAACAGCGTCATATTACACACCAACACATAGTGAGATAACAAGCAAACTACTTAATGTGGGCATTCACTTTTCGTTCTAAATATTTCAGTTCAATTTAGAAATGAAAAAAATTTTGAATAAGCAAAGAATGTTTAATGAAGGTTTTGATTTAAAACTTAAACATGTATAAGTCTTTATTCCATATTGAATTATAAATAAAATTGTATTATTATAAAATTGTATTATTGGGGGTGCGTATAAGTTTTTATGTTTTTTTTTTTGTTGTAACTTTCAAGCTTAATTGATAGAAATTGGCACAATGTGTTTCATTCTTGTCTTTTTTATTGTTTTTGTTAAAAGCAAGAGTTATTATTATTTGGAGTGCAAATAAGTTTCGGGGCTTTTTGCAATTTTGAAGCTTAATTTAGAGACATTAAGTAGTGCAATGTATTTAATTTATCGTTATTTACGACTTTTATCCATACGGATGCCGTGTTGAAACCATTTTCGACAGAAACGAATCCAACAACCCATTAGCCCTTTCCGAATGGAGATTAAATTTGAAAACCAAAATACTCTTTGTAGAAATTTGCCCATGCTATGAAAATTGGGGCTACAAATTATGTTGCATACTCACAAATTCTGAAATCATCATTTTATCCCGGGGACATATAATTCGAATAAATATTTTGCATGATTCATAACATCTGAATAATTGTTTTAAGGGACCTTAAAAATTTCCTGAGACGTATTATCCCAGTAGTTCCGAACGGGTTAAAGTGACTCCAAAGGTAACTTTTGCAACATGTGGCCAAGCGTTTACATGCAAAAAGATCCTCAGTTCACACAGATTGTGTTTTGTTAGCACAAAAGCTGACCTGATTAAAACACAAAGAAAGTGTGTCAATTATACTTTAGCGAATTTACACATACTTAATTATTTTAACATGAATACAGTTCCAAAAAAGTCCAATTCAATTTAATACTAGTTATTCCATCTTTTTTAAATCCATCAAAACTTATTTCAATATGAAATTTTCTAAATTTAACTAATTTAACTAAAATTTAAAAAATTCCCCATTGTGTAGGTAAATAGAAAGAGATCTGAGTACAATTCTCATTCGACGTTTAAATGGACAGAAAATCCATCAAACGATCCCCGATTCATGACCATAACTGGTTAATGAAAAAAACTCTTTTTCACAAAATGCAGTGACAATTTTGAACCATTAGACTGTTCTTATTGCACTAAAATGTTAAACATGTTGAACAACAATGAATTGTTGATGTTAAAAAAAAGACAATTAATTTTTGTAAAAATTCTACCCCTCAAACTTTACTTTTGTTTCACTGAATTTGAATTGAATTTCAATTTGGTGAATTTGATGCAAGAAATTGGTCTCGATAGGTCTTCTATATGGGTCATTCTTTTACAAACCGAACAACTTTTTTGACCCAATAATTTATATTCATCCCAAAATTTTTTTTTCACTTCTGGGCATAAAATTAACCGACACGTATATCAGAATTTATTCGAAAAAATTTTTTTTTCTTTATATAATTATTTAAAATTTTGAAAGTTACGCGTATTTTGCTAGATTCTAACATGTTTAAAATTCAATATCTCCGGTTCGGCTTATCTTATCGACACAATTTCAAAACCGTTTTTTAGCTTATTGTATGCACTTTAGAGGAATATGTTTTAAAATTTTTTTTATTTTTAATAAAAAAAGTATATTAACAATTTGATTGTTTAAACAATTTTTTGATGATGTTCCCCAAAATCAATTTGATTGAAAAAAATACTGCTATTTTCGCAATGTTATTACCTACAAAATGCATATTTCAAAAAAGTGGAGACTTAATTAGATCATAAGATAGAAAAAAATTTCCACCGCAAGTCAAGCGCGCGCGACTTGATGGGACTCGTCACGCTTGACTTGCGGTGGAAATTTTTTTCTATCTTCTTCTATCTTTTTTTGAAATATGCGTTTTGTAGGTAATAACATTGCGAAAATAGCAGTATTTTTTTCAATCAAATTGATTTTGGGGAACATCATCAAAAAATTGTTTAAACAATCAAATTGTTAATATACTTTTTTTATTAAAAATAAAAAAAAATTTAAAACATATTCCTCTAAAGTGCATACAATAAGCTAAAAAACGGTTTTGAAATTGTCTCGATAAGATAAGCCGAACCGGAGATATTGAATTTTAAACATGTTAGAATCTAGCAAAATACGCGTAACTTTCAAAATTTTAAATAATTATATAAAGAAAAAAAAATTTTTTTCGAATAAATTCTGATATAACATACGTGTCGGTTAATTTTATGCCCAGAAGTGAAAAAAAAATTTTGGGATGAATATAAATTATGGGGTCAAAAAAGTTGTTCGGTTTGTAAAAGAATGACCCATATACAAGTAGTTATATGGAAGATGAAATATTTTCAGATCTAACGACATTCACAAATTTTATCTTCCATTGAAGGGGAAAGTTAGGTTAAGTTAGGAAAGTTAGCCTTTATTCTAAAAAAAAAAAATTTTAACGCACCTACACAAAGCCAATGCATATGCAAAGTGTATGCCCACAGTATAAATTTCACCACTTTCGTACAACTTTGACGCTTTTTCTGCCAGTTACAGGAAATTTAAGCCGGAAACTGAAACTTCTTGCAAGAAAGTAGCAAAAGTAATAACCAGCAACATGTACGAAATGAAACCATGAAAACCCACATACGGATGTGTATACAAATATATATCTGTATGTATGTACATATGTGTCTGGCTGTGTGCGTGTGTGTTGGATATTTGAAAAAAACTATATCTGCTTATATACAGCCATGAATGCACTTTTTCTGGCCACAAAAGCGTGCAGCATAGCAGCACAACAATAACCACAAAAACGACCAACAGAGGAAATAAGTAAGGCAGCATGCAAAAAAATACGAATACGGCATTAAACAATGTGCAATGAAATGCAACACTGGTAGCACTGGCACATTTCGCTCCTTGGTTGCAGCCATTTGGCATTGCAGCAAAAAAGTTGGACATTTTTTCTTACAAATATTCCTTTCTTTTGCGTTGGCTTAATGCTGACCAGCCATTTGGGTTTTGGGCGGAGAGAGTGGAGTGGAGCGGAGTTGTGTGCGGCTGCTGGTTGTGGCAGTAACAGAATCATTTGTGCCCTACACACAGGAGTTACGGGGTTATTTGGAAGGCGTTGTCTCTTTCTAGAATATGGAAATAGAAAAAGAATATAGAAAATATTTTTATTTAACATCACCCTGAAAATAGTTTTTGCTATGTTTGTCTGTTCGTTTGTTCATCGCCTACAACTTTCGAATGCTTTAAGATATCAAAATTAAATTTCTGAAAACTTGGCCTGTGGCTATTATCTTGAAGAATGGTTGCTGCTGAGTATGAAAGTATTCTGCGGAATATTAAAATCTCAATGTTTATCGATTTTTTTGTAATTTTTTGTAATTTTTTTTTTTTTTAAGGCTCGAACAAACGCGCAGGGGATGACCCCTATTAATGCGAGGCATTGCGTTGGTTCAGGAAGGATATAAAGGTTAGGAGATAGGGTTTTGAGAGAAGTGGTTGTGGACTCTTGACTTGAACCCATCGAGATCATAAGTGCTGGGGAAAATATCCGCAGGGAGACCATTCCACAACCGCGCTGTACGGGCCAGAAACGAACTTTCTCTGTAATGCGTAGTGCGCTAGGACATCGTTCCAACGTGGAATGCATGGGCGCCAGTGTTCAAACGGGTTGCCCGGGGGAATACCCGGAGTGATGGCAGCAAGCTGCTCATCTCCACTGAGCAATTACCGAAAAAGTATCGGTAAAATAACACCACACATGCCACGTTTCGACGATGTTCCAAGGAGTCAATAGAGCTGGATGCCCTACTGTCCCCTATAAGTTTGATCGCACGGTTTTGCACCCGGTCCAGGAGCTCCAAATGGGTTTTTGAAGCCCCCGCCCATAGGTGCGAGTTAAACTCCATTTTAGGTCGGATATAGGTGGTATAGATAATGCGGAGATCAGACGGAGTGAAATATTTTTTGCACCGCTTTAGGAAGCCGAGGCACTTGGCTGCTTCTTTCGACACGCCAAAAATATGATCGTTCCAACGAAGATCGTTCTTAATGGACATGCCCAGAACATCAAGAGCTGCCGATTCCGCAATACCCACACCACCCATAACCAGGGATGTGTTGGGATGTGGGGAGACTCGTTTGTGGGATAACAGGCAACATTGGGTCTTGCGAGGATTAAAATCGACCCTGTTCGCTTGACCCCACTTGAAGATTGTTTGTAGGTCGCTATTAAGTGTGTCATTCATACGGCGCCGTTCTCTTTCAATCTCCACAGAGGTGGGGCGCTTTGTGAAGGAGTATGAATGACAAATGGTGCTGTCATCCGCAAACGAGTAGATGGCATTCTTCGTCGACGACAATAGGTCGTTGATGAAGATAAGGAAGAGGGATGGAGAAAGGACCGACCCCTGCGGCACTCCCGCGCTAAGGGAATGCTTTTCCGAGGCTATGCCGTCTATTACAACACGAATAGAGCGATCATAGAGGAAGCTCGTAATCCAAAGAGAGAAGATACTACCGACGCCATAGGCAATCAATTTTGACACGAGTGCTTTATACCACACTCGGTCAAAGGCCTTGGAAATATCCAACGCAACAACCTTGCTTCACCAAATATATATTTTTTTTTAATTTTCCGTTTACAAACATTTATCACTGAAATTAGTGGTGCCATATCCTCTTAACAATTCTCTGACATATTAAAAGTCTTCATGGTAAACCATTACCGGCAGTGCAGAGCACAACTAAGTCGCCTTGGACTCATCATTTTGACTTGTTTAATGCACATATTGCATGCTGCATGTGCTCGGCATATCACACATTTCGTTTCCGCTTTGATTTCCTTTAGTATTCTATGCGATTTTCTTGTTGGGTGCAGATTTTTTTTGCCTGATTTCAGACTCGCACAACTTTTCTTACGGTTCACTTTCATCTCCCCGCTCGCTAAATTGTTGCAGCTCGTTAAAAATTTGAAATTGTTGTGCAATGAAGTGCACAGCGTTGCCATACTTATAGAAAATGTTATAAATACCAGACAGTTTGGCGTATGACAGCCAAAAATTGCCATATGCCTTGCTACCTGTGCCTGAGGCGGCACGGGGCTCGTTCGCCCTGTGCAGCGATTTTGAAATATCAAATTCTCGTGTCCCCGACGGCGGCCAGCGGCGTTTTATGGCCAACAGCAGCAACAGCAGCAGCAGCATCAAATAATAATGGCGTGTGGCACACAGGAAGCACATAAACGTAAATTTCAGCCATTTTTGCTTATTTTCAAAAAGCACCCACGATTTAACTGTTGTTGCCATATTTTGTGCATGCAACAAAACAACACGGCACGTGAAACCCCCTAAGCGCCCAAAGCTATATACTTAAGCGACAACAACAATAAAAAAATATGCGCAGGACATGGACAAGCGAAATTCCATTGCGCTCCGCTTGCAGCAACGAATTATGGCCGCAACCAGGACGCAGCAGCGCAAGACAACACAACTAACGGTAGACGGCAAGGAAGACAAGGAATCAAATTGGCGAAGAACAGACGCAGCACCAACCTAACGGTGCAGTCAATGGCGAATTGAGTAATCGCAATAAAAAGCCAACAAAATGCTGCTCTCGTGGGTTTTATGGCATTTTGACATTGAAATCGCATTCCAGTACTAATAAAAAGCAACAACAATAAAAACAAATCAAATATAAGTAATATACACCTACTTCGATATTTATTGCAATGCCAACAATATGCCACGGCAACAACAGTTATGGCAACTTTGGCACTAACACTAAAACCTGACAGAAAATGCCAATTCAACAGTTTTAGTGTTAGGGCCACACACAGCGGCGCCCGCAGACGTGTCGCCCACGGCAGAATAATAAAATACCCGATGGGAATTGTTGGCCTTTTATGGTTTTATATTAAGTCGCCATGTGTCTGTTTGAATACCTTTGAATCTTTTATATACTATTTGTCACTAAGTTGAATTCTAAGAAAATATCAATTTCGGATACGAATTGGTTGGGTTAATGTGACTTATAAAATGCTGAAATACTTGTCACACCTGTCACACATATTCCTTAAATATTAAGGTCAACAAATGGCATCTCTCTTGTTCGGTGTTCGAGTCAAAAAAAAAAAACAAACCTAACCTAAGTTTCTAACCAGTTCTAAGCTATAATTTTAGAAAAGTTCATACCAAACATCATACCCAATGTCCTAAGCATAACGGTAATGTGAAGATAATGATTCATTGTGTTCGTGTTGTTATAGACAGCATAGCCTCGGAAAAGCATTCCCTTAGCGCGGGAGTGCCGCAGGGTTCGGTACTCTCTCCAACCCTTTTCCTTATCTTTATCAACGACCCATTGTCGACGACGAAGAATCCCATCCACTCGTTTACGGATGACAGCACCATTTGTCATTCATACTCCTTCACAAAGCGCCCCAACTCTGCGAAGATAGAATTAACAGCGACCTACAAACAATCTCCAAGTGAAGTCAGGCAAACAGGGTCGATTTTAATCCTCGCAATACCCAATGTTGCCTGTTATCTCACAAACTCGTCGCGCCACATCCTATCATATCCCGGAATCGGAATTTCTTGATGTTCTAGCCAATTCCATTAAGAACGATCTTCGATGGAAGCCAAGTGCCTCGGCTTTCTAAAGCGGTGCAAAAAATATGTCACTTCGTCTGATACCCGCATAAAAATGAAGTTTCACTCGCATCTGTGGGCGGGGGCTTCAAAACCCCATTTGGAGCTCCTGGACCGTGTGCAAAACCATGCGATTAAGCTTATAGGGGACAGTAGGGTATCCAGCTCTATTTACTCCTTGGAACATCGTCGAAACGTGGCATGTGTGGTCTTATTGTACCGTTACTTTTCGGCCATTGTTCAGTGGAAATGAGCAGTCTGACGCCACCAGTGCGGGGATTCCCCGGGCTATCCGTTCGAACACTGGCGCCCATGCATTCCACGTTGAAAAGATGTTCCAGCATTACAGAGAGAGTTCGTTTCTGGCCAGCAATGCGCGATTGTGGGATGGTCTCCCTGCAGATATTTTTCCCAGCACCTAAGAGTCAGCCTAAGTATGATCGTGATGAGGTCAAGACAAGAGTCTATAACCACTTTATTCTAAACCCTATCTCCTAACCTATACTACTGTGGGCAAAAAATAGTAAGACTTTGTTCATAACTTTAAAATTCTTTATTTATTCTTCCAAAAATATTTCGTCCCCCTCAAAGTAATCCCCTCTGGCCCCAATACACTTGTGCCTACGTTTTTTCCAATCCTCGAAACAGTTGTTAAAGTCAATTTCCGGAATAGCCTTTAATGCGCGTAGCGATTCACGTTTAATGTCTTGAATTGACTCAAAACGGTTTCCCCGGTGCGGTCGTTTAAGTTTGCTGAACAGCCAGAAGTCACACGGAGCTAAATCAGGCGAATACGATGGAACGATACTGGTTGCATTTTTGGCGAAAATCTCACGAAGAATCAATGCAGTATGCGACGGTGCATTATCGTGGTGCAAAAACCAAGAGTTTTAGGCCCATAATTTCTGCCTCTTTTTACGAATAGCTTCGCTATTGAACGTTTCGGCACCAGAAATTTGATTCCGCACACAAAATTTAATGGAACTTTTTTGTTGAATAACTTTACTCATTGTAAAAATAGCCGAATGCACTTTTTGTACTTCAAAAAGACAAGCGTATACTAAACGCTAATGATTATTTTGATGTGACATTTGGCACAGATGCCACTGACAGTCGTACCAACCTAGAAAAAAAAATATTTCGACGAATGGTTTTCCGCGCGAAATTTAAATTAAAAAGTCTTACTATTTTTTGCCCACAGTAGTACATCGTTCCTGAACCAAAGCCTCGTGCCTCGCATTTATTGAGGTCATCCCCTGCGCGTTTGCTAAAATTACAAAAACGAAAATGATGCTGATGATGATGATGGAAAGCTACAAGTCTTCCATAGCACTGAGTCCATTCGGACCATTGTACTATGTCCAAAGGGGAGAATAGGCCAAGAAAAGAGATACTATTACGCGAAATATCCGATTGATAGAATCGAATGAATCAACGAATTTATGGACAGATGGACTTCTGAACAGACGGACATGACCATATCGATCCTCGTCTATTAATGATAACAAATATACTTTTCCCTCATCAGCCATGTCTTTTATTCTTTCTTATAATCTTCAACCTTTCAAATATTTCAGAAATAAAATCAAATTTTCGTAACAAAATTTCCATTAATACGAATACCGCAGAATGAACATCACCAATTTTTACATTTCCTACTGGGCCATTAGAAAACATATTCCTCACGATTCTCGTAAACATTCCAACCTGCCCGAATCCATTTCACTTGCACAAAACTAAGTCCACAAGAAAGAAGCAGCCGAACTATGAAACCAGACAAAGTAGAAGAAGACAGCCGCGCAAGAAAAAGAGGATTGTTCCGGAAATGAAATTGACATTTGGTGCAAATAAAAGCGGCCATTTGCAGCAGTTAATAACATCCGCTGTTTGTCGATAACATTTGATTGTCATACGATATGGTCGGGCAGCATGGACTGACGTGTGGGTTGCACCCCTTTTTTGTCGATTTTTATGTTCGCTAAAATGGCTTCATATGAAGCTTTGGGCGCTTGAAGCAGTCACATGCGAATGGTTGTTGTTGTTGTTATTATTGGCGTAATGCGCCAGCGGCCATTGGCCATTAGCCACATTGGCACAACGCACAACGGCTTTGCATGCCACTATTGACTATTGCCGCATGGATTATGTTGACAAATCTACGCGGCGTTTGCACAGTTGTTGTGCTGCTTCTTCTTGGTTTATTTTGTTGTCGCCTTTTAGACGCGAGAGGTCTTGAATTTTTTGTATGTGGCATTTGTGATGTTTTGGTTAAAAATGTGTCATTGCTGACATGACAAATGTTCGCAATAGCGTTGTGCTTTCGGTTTGTCTGTGTGTCTGTGTGTGTGTGTTTGTGGTTTGTTGTTGATAGGGTTGGGTTCTGCAGTTGATGCGTTGCAATGCTAAAAGTGCAGTTGACAATTGTCATCCATCAAATGACATTTTAATAGATTGCAATGTACACATAATTACTATCTGATTGTTGTTGGTCTGTGTGAATACATTAGAAAAAAAATAGTAAACACAAATGTTGTATGGATATTTTTATACACATTGACATACTTATGTAGGTACATATATTTTAATATAAATCCATTATATGAATTTGATTTAGTTCATTGATATTTCAAGCACCAATCAGTCAGTCAGTTCTAGATTGCCTTTCAAAATTGAGTAAAAATTCTAGTCGATTCTCTTCTTTAAAAATCACCTCTACTGCACATTAGTGTCAAACCCTTTTTTATATGTTTGCGTAAGCATTACATGTATTAAATTTTATCATACAATTGACAGACAGCGCATTTATTTTTATTCAAAAGTATGCACACAACTCCGCCGCTGACGGCGATTATTTATGATTCTATTAAAAAACGTATAAATCAAAGCTAACAACTTCAATGAAAAAGACTCGCAGTTCCCTCTGCGCAGTTTGCCTCTTTTTTACGCGCATTTGTGTGTACGTGTGTGTGTGTGTGTGAGTGTGGCTTGCACACACACGCAGCGCGCATCAGGCACAATCCATCAATCTGGCTAGTAATCCCACAAAAAGTGCATGTGGGTGAAATCGACACAATATCTCATCCCCTTCCAGCTGTTTGCCTTCCTCCCTCTTTCCACCCGCTGTCAACTCGCCATGTTTGTGTAATTATTTTACAATAACAATGCGCTGCACTGTAATGCTGCCCATTGTGTTCAGTGTTTACGCCAAGTTTTGTTGGCGTTTTTGTAGAGCAGCTGAAAATTCATTTGGTATGGTTTGGCTATCGTATTTTATTTTTCTTAATTTTCCAGTTTTTGTTTTTACTTTCATAAATAATAAACTAAAACGAAAGCGCAAAAAGTTTAAACATTACCGTCATATAAAAAAACAAAACCAGCAGCAATTAAAAACTTTGAAATATATCCTAAAAGCTCTAAATATTTTTTGTATTTTTTAGTTATTTATTTTTTGAGTTCTCATATTTGTAGCAACTCTCAATTTAACAATGAAAAATCGCAAATATTGCATTGAGTTGTACAAATTTGCAGCAGCGCCACCAAAGTGTTGGTTCGGCTGCCTTTGTTGGTAGTTGTTTCCAGTCTGTTGCCAGTTCAAAGTCAATAGTTTTCATAATTAATCCCATTTATGCGCACAACAGTCGCTGGCTGCCCTGCTTTATTGTTGTCCAAACAACAATAACAACAACAACAAATTGAATTAATATTTTTGCTGCTTTTAGTTTTGGCGGCCAGCAATTTTTTCCAAGAAGTTTTTATGTATGTATGTCGCAGTTAGCTGCGTATTAATTTTATCGATTTTCCATACACACGCAAAGTGGCAATTTTCGAGTTATGCTCTATGCTGCTCGCATAATCCGGGCGCAAATAAGTAGTCGGCCCGAGTTTGAAGTAGAAGCGTTGACTTGCGGCCGCCATGCATTGCATGTTCATCCATCATAAACGTTTCGTTATTCCCGCAATGTTGGTTTTAAATGGGGATTTTCATTTCGCCGCCATCCAGTTAAGTTCGCGACGCAAATTAAGCTCATCAGTTGAGTTCGCATATTTGATTAAATAAAGGCGACCAGCGGCGGTGGCCAGTGGCGAGGCGTTGGTTTGTTTTGGGCATATTTGATATTTTTATTATAGGTTCGCTATTTCTATTGGCGCTTAATAACTTTATTAATCGGTTAATGGATAACAGATTTGAATTTGAGTTTTGTTCAAATGTGTTTGAAAGAAATCTTTAAGAATTCTATAGTTAACAAAAGTACGCTGACTGTCAAGAGTCATTGAAGTTAAGTAATTACTGATTACATTTGAAGTTAATGAATGAGAACTAACCACAATGTTTGTATGTAAGAAAGCTATTGTATATATCTATATATCTTTGGATAGCAAGTATGAACGATAGACGGTGGGTGGTTGAAGGTCAATGACGAACAGGGTTACTGTGTCTCCGATGGAAAGACGAAGTTGAAGAAATCTTATCATCACTTGGTGGGACCAACTGGAGAAGGCAGAAGTGCCTGGAGAGAACTTTTGCGGCAGATCGTAAAGGGTAAGTAAGTAAAGGGACCTGTAAAGGGTTGTTACAACCAATTAGGTGGGTAAGTATGTAAGCAAGTAATTTACAACGAGGACAGTTCAAGTTTTAGGCAAATAAAATCGTAGTCAAAGCCAGAAATTAGCTGTGACTCAATGGGTTCCAATGCTGGTCAGTGATTCGTGAGCTTTGTGTCAGATTACTGTGGAAAACTAATTCTTAAAGCCTGTTAGTGTTTTTAGTTATTTATTTCATTGCAAGTTCACAAATAAAAACAAACACACTGCACTGCTACAAATGAAATGTAATTGAAATGTATAGAGTCCTGTTTGTACATATGTATATTTTTCTTCCAATTTGATAAGATTCTAAGTGTTGCAAGCCTAAGATAATTTTAATTGTAATTATTTTAAATTGTAATTTTTCTCTTTACTTTACCTAAGATCATTGTTGTATGCTTTTTTGGAATCATAGTTGTTAATACTTTAATTATAAGACTCGAAAGAATCTTGTTGTATTGGCAAAACATTTTTTTAATAAATGAAATTAAATAATCAAAGTAAGTTTTGGGGTTTTTTGACCTAAAACGTCTCAGCATAAGAATTACCCTTTCCAAGAACAATCTGGAATGAAAGATCCACTCACAGAAGTCTTTCATTACGACAACTCATTCAAATTCTGCCTGGAGTAAAAAGAAACGGGCATTCTTTTACAAACCACACGGATTTCAGGAAACAAAAATTTACTCTGCATCTTTGACCAAATTTAGTTGACACGTGTTTCCCGATTTTGCTGAAAAATGTTTTTTTTTCGAAAATATCCACATTTGAATTTTCGAAAATTTGCTAGATTTTCTTCAAACCCCTGGTGTTTGAAATTCATTATCTCCTGTTGTAGTAATCGGAAATTTTCGAAAATTCAAATGTGGATATTTTCGAAAAAAACATTTTTTCAGCAAAATCCTAATATAGGTGCTAAATATTTTCACGTTAAAAAATTTTCAAACTCATTCTAAAATATCAAAGTAAATTTCGTGTGCTGTTTATAAAATAATGACCCATGTGCATGTGTTAACTTAATGACCTGTACTCATGCACGCCGGCAAAGGACACTTGGGTCCAAGGCAATGCTGGCAATGTGAAATTTTTGAAGCCAAAACTCATTTTGAATTACATGGAGGAATTAGTTAAAACTTTATTGGGGGCACAATACAAAAACATAAAATACAGCAGAGGCGCATACAGGATTTCATTTTGGGCGGGAGAGGTTTTGAGTACAACTTTTGAGTCCAATACCCTTTGAGATCATATATTGTATCAGTAATTTTTGTATTTCGTGGGGGGCGCGGTTTGAAGCCCCAAACTTTATTTGTACTGTCTACGAATCGTTCCTCGAGTATCTCAATACGGTCAGCTTATTAGGAGCGTTAATGAGTACTTTTGATTCTTAGCTGTAAGATGTCAAGCAAGACTTGCCGGAATTACGGATATTAACACTGGAAAGACCATTGCAGTCATTTTGACGGATTTTCATTTTTAAATATGTATCTGTATTCTCTTTAATATTGCTTTCAACTTTTGCTTTGGTGACTTTTGTTTTTTTATTGTGAAGAATCTTATATTTTTCAAAAATTCATTTTATGAAAAATTAGCCAAATCCGATATGTACTTTTCGAGATATCAGCAGATATGATATCGAGTCTTTGTAGGCATGGAAAACTTGCGGTCTTTCTAGTGTTAAAAGAAGTTGGCAACAGTGCAACACTTAACTTGCTTCTTTAGCTTCTTATACACATGTTTGTTGGCAAATATGATTTCAAATGGTATTTGATTTAAAAGTTGTGTACGGAACACCCCTGAATGAAATCCTGTGTGCGCCACTGACTCTATGGTTGTCCGGGAATGCCCACTCCGTCATCTGAAAGAAAAACGTAAGCCAACTTTCCAAGCAAACGCAGTGAAAACTCTCACACTAATAACGAGTACTATTTTATCAATAGGTGAGGTAGGTTAGTTTAAAATGGCAAGTTTTATCAATAGTTTGAATGGAATTGAAAGAGATGATGTCTGTTTCTTTTACTTATACAATTGGCCATCTATGCACCGAGTGGAAGAGCGATTTGTACTTTCCACAGTATTCAAAATCTAACTTAACAACTGGTGGTCTTCGTCTTAGATAAAAAACAGCCGCATCAAGGCCCTAGCTTTCTAGCCGGGTTTTACAGACCCAGAAAACACATGCCTAATAGACTAGACTAAAGTACCACTTGCTGGTTCTTTGGAGGAGCGAAGGAAACATCGCATCACATCATTACTGCGATTTTGTATTCGACAGCAGGAGACGACACCTGAACCAGCACCAACTAGCTGTGAGGGACGTGAAACATTGAAATGTACCGGTACTCCTTAGTTTCATTAGAGCTGTGGGCTTAGGTGATGTCCTCTAATCGGCAATAGGAGGACAATAGATCAATAATGGCAGCAGTGCACAATGCCCCAAATTAGAAAATTCTTAATTCAAATTAGAAAATTCTTAATAATTGATAAGAGGTGACTGGATGTTATAAACTGTGTAGGTAGGTAGGTGGGTGTGACGGCCTCAAGCGAAGCACACTTAGGCCAGGACGGCCTCAAGCGAAGCACACTTAGGCCAGGACGGCCTCAAGCGAAGCACACTTAGGCCAGGACGGCCTATTGTGATACCACATGCGATCGAGCATAGAACCGTTCACTCGTTGAACCAGTTGGAGCTTTTAACGAAATTGTTTAGTCTTATCGGCTTAATCCGCTAGACTATCGAAGAAGAAGTAGAAGAAGAAGTATACAAGGTGCGTTCCAAAGTAAACAGGACTTTTATAAAATAAAGAAAACGGATGATTATTTTTGTATAATTCTTTTTATTTATTCAAAATACTCCCCTTCTGCTTCGATACAACGTTTTGCACGGTCCAAAAGCATTTGGAATGAGTGTTTTAGGCCATCGGCCGGCATCGCCTTTAGAATGTTGGTACAAGCCTTTTGGATGTCTTCAACGTCCTTATAACGTTTTCGTTTCATCGGCAAATGCAACTGACCGAATAAGTAGAAGTCACAGGGAGCCATATCAGGCGAATACGGTGAATGATTGATGGTTAAAATGCGATTTTTGGTCAAATAATCGGTCGTAACTACGGCTCTGTGAGCTGCGCTTTTTGGTCGTCGGTTAAAGTGTGCGGAATGAAGCGAGAACACACTTTACGGAGACCCAAATGTTCGGTTAAAATGCGATCAATTGATGTTTTGGAGATGTTCAATTCCATTTCCATCAATTTCAATGATGATTTTGGCTGCATTTTGATAAAATCACGCACAGTTTTGATGGCATCGTCAGTAATCACAAATTTCGACTGGCCGACGTGTTCGTCATCATTCAAGTCTTCACGACCATTCTTGAATCGATTAAACCACTCATTAACACGGCCACGGGATAAACAATCATCACCATAAACTTGCTTTAACAATTTAAACGTTTCGGTAAAAGTTTTACCAAGTTTAAAACAGAACTTAATATTAGCTCTTTGTTCCGTACCAAAATTAAAAACATACTGTCACATTGAGCGGGATATTTCGGCTTCTACTAGACCAAATGTCATTAAATTTTGACAGGATGTGAATGAAAGATGTACCTTTCCAACGCATGTCCTCACACATAGATGGCGCCACCAGAAACGTCCCTATTGTAAAAGTCCTGTTTACTTTGGAACGCACCTTGTATAGTCCTATGGTTCCTCGCGGGAGCAAAGGGCCACAAATAACTACTTTATATCATTCTCGAGTGACACTTAGCAGTCAAGTTGTCTCTAAAGCTCCACTATTTTTAAACAGACAGTTTAATTTTGAATTCAAATTGTTCTGCTTCGCTTTGGCTCACTGTAAACTATTTGCTAGCAATGCTAATAAAACCACAGCGACAAGGTTGATGCGCAGTAAACGCGTCATCGAGCGAACAGATCGATTGCCAGCAGCTGCTAAATTTAGTGCATGTACCTGAAAAACGCCAATGGGTAGAATAATGTTGCGCCTTGGGGCAACTGGCGGATGGGGGAGGCAGCTGAGTGCACGAAGCGCGAAAATGCCCCAAAGGATGCAGCAACGTGAATTTGCATGTGAAAATTTAGCACAGCGACAAGCGGCCGCATTACACTTTGCATTATCACGTAAGAGTAACAGGGGACAAGCATAAATCATGAGAGTTGCACTACCAGCAGGCGACAGACAGACAGACGAAAGCGACACACAGACAAATGGCGAAACAGTTGAAGGCAGCCACGCGCAGTGGCAGTCGGCACATATAGAGAACCATAGACAGGCAGACGGACATAACGTGCAAACTCATTAATGATGCAACAAAATGGCAACAACACAAACGAGCTGCGCGAAACAACACAAACAAGTGCGAAAAGCCGGTGGAGAGAGTAAAAAATTCAAATGCTGGTGCAAAATGGGAACAGGAAACGGAAGGAACCGGCTGAAGTCAACAATAAGAGCAGTGCTGAAAAAACCAACAACAATAATAACAACAAAACCTGCACTGGTTTGGCATACAACGCGCATCGCAACGGCAACGGGCAGCAGGAAATGCACTTAAATAAATTAAATTACACACACACACACACACACATATGTGGGTGCACGCTTCACGGACCTGTGCAAGGCGGTTGATGAAAATCCTTGGGGCAAGGGCTACCAGGTAGTTATGAAGAAGTTGGCCACTTTTAATACGCCCGCGCCATCCTCGGCTAAATTTCTGGCCGAAATAGTCAGCTGCCTGTTTCCAACCCAGCAAAGCGTAGCGCGACGTAGGCTTACGCCGCGGCAAGTTGGTTCGATTCCGCAGATAACCACCGAGGAGGTGGCTGCGGCATGCGCAAGGATTGGCGACAACAAGGCACCCGGTATTGACGCTATACCGAATAGGGCGTTAAAAGAGGCAATACGGCTCCAGGCTGACATTTTTGCTGACGCATACAATGCATGTCTGAATGAAGCAGTTTTTCCAGACTGTTGGAAAATTCAGAAGCTCGTGCTGCTTCCAAAACCAGGCAAGGCCCCAGACGACCCCTCGGCCTACCGCCCGATCTGCCTTCTGGACACGGCGGGGAAAATCCTTGAGCGCCTCATTTGCAGCCGCCTTGAAACAGCGCTGGAAAGCACAGGTGGCTTAGCAGAGCTCCAGTACGGGTTTAGGAAGGCCAGGTCGACAATCGACGCAATAGACGAGGTGACCAGCATGGCACGCGATGCAATTAGTGGTAAGCGATGGCGGTTCGGTACCAAAGAGTACTGCTGCATTGTCACCCTCGATATTAAAAATGCCTTCAACTCGGCAAACTGGGGTCAAATACTGGACGCACTCCACCAGAAGCAGGTCCCGGAATATCTGATAAATATAATATCAGACTATCTCAATGATAGAGTGCTGCTTTACGACACTGACGAGGGCCGTAAAACGTACACAGTCACAGGCGGAGTCCCACAAGGTTCAGTTTTGGGCCCTGTGCTATGGAACGTGATGTACGACGGCATCCTGCGCCTACAAACACCGGAAACCGTCAAAATCGTAGGCTTCGCCGACGACATTGCGGTGGTAGTCCGCGAAAAGCAATTATCACTCATTGAATCAACGTGCAACAGCGTAATAGAGCGAATCGAGCAGTGGCTGAACTCTGTCAGCCTACAGTTGGCGGCTCAGAAAACCGAAGTGGTGCTGATTACCAGCAGGAAAAAGGTCGAGTCGGTCTCGGTGAAGGTGGGTGGCCACACCATTAACTCAAAGCCGGTAATACGCTATCTTGGAGTGATGATAGACACGCGGTTGTGCTTTAAGCAACACTTGCAGCACGCAAGCGAAAAAGCGGCGAAGACGGCAAACGCGTTGGCGCGACTTATGCCCAACATCGGCGGACCAAGTCAGCACAGCAGGCTGCTACTGTCACGGGTCACATCATCAATGCTCCTGTACGGGTCGCAAATCTGGGCCCCAGCAATGCGGATCAAGTCCTATAGAAGAGTTATCGACTCCACATATAGGATTGGTGCGATGAGAGTGTGCTGCGCATTCCGCACAACATCTTACGAGGCAGCGTGTGTCATAGCGGGGATGATCCCGATCGACATCTTGGTCGAGGAAGCGCATCGGAAGTACGACGCGAAGCGCCAGTCAAGGTCCATTGATGCGGTGGCGGAGCGGCAACGTAGTATGGTTGCGTGGCAACGAAGGTGGGATGGCTCTGATAAGGGCAGATGGACGCACAGCCTCATCCCAGACGTCCTTAAGTGGGCTAGCCGAAAGCACGGGGAGGTGACGTACTGCCTAACCCAGCTGCTGACAGGGCATGGCTGCTTCAAGTCATATCTCCACCGGATTGGCGTCGAAGCAACCCCATTCTGCGAGATGTGTCCAACGGCGGTTGAGGATGCCAACCACGTCTGGTTCCAGTGCCCCCGTTATCTGCCGCAGAGGCTGAATCTGGAGGCCAAGGTGGGCGCGCAAGTCCGAACCGACAGCGTCATCGATCTAATGCTAGAATCGGCCCAAAACTGGATGGCAGTGCGCAATTTCGCAGCAGTGGTCATGGCCAAGCAACGTTGGCTGGAACAGCAACGGCGCGTGGAGTACAGAAGTGAGCCGACAATATAAGGCTTAACCCCCCCCTACGATGCGATGCTTACGGCAGTTCCGTAGGGGGAATGAAGGGTTAACGGGGGGTGGTTTTAGTCGGTAAGAATCCGGCATGCTGATGGGTTGCCATCAGTATCTATGAAGATTTCCACCTCCTGCGCGAAAAAAAAAAAAAAAAAAAAACATATGTGGGTGCAAATGCATGTGTGTGCATTTGTGTGAGTGTTGGTAAGTCAGCAGGAGGCAGCGTTCGTGACGTTGAGTGGCAGTTAAGCTGCTTGCGGGTGTAACGAAAAGCGTACAACATACATGTGGCAACCACAGCAGGAGCGCAACTTTAAAGCTGCGCATTGCTTCTAGTTTCATTGACATTGGTAACACTGACAACAGCCGGCGCAGCCGGCGAGTTCAACGCATCTTCAAGTGATTTCGCTTATTTTGCGCGAAATTGTAGAGCACTCGTTATGAATGCCCCGAGCAGCGACGCAACGCACCACATCACACAGCCACACAAACGCCAACAACTGACGCCGCGCAGTGCCCGCATTCAGGCGCTCGCTCGACATCGTTGCGCCTCAGTGCTGGCAGGTGAAAATTGTATTAATCGCGGATTTAACATGTTCTACACATCTGAACAACCCGCACCCCGACACCCCACACTGGCGCAGCATCAGCTGTGCGCTGCTTTCATAGGGTTTTTGTGGTCGCTGTGCCGGCACATTTGAATGCAGAAGTGCGCAGAAAGCGCCAACATATGGCAACAGCGCCGCTTGTTAGCCTCATTTGCGCAAAAAATGTACAAATGAGCGATGCAAACAATGCATGGCGTTGGGAAAGTTAACTTTAAAATGTTCCATTTTGTGTAAAATTGTGATAAATTCTGCACATGAAGTTATGAAAACTTTGCATAAATTGACTAAATTAATAGACGTCTGCCATTGAGTCTATAGTCTATATCCTCGTCAGTCAGCCAGCAGACAGCTTATGTTGTAATCTGCCAAAAGGTGATTAAATCAGTCTGGCAACTGCCCGGCGATCCCAATAGGGACATGTCGGGTGCACGAGCGAGTGTGCGTGCACTCATTCACACATGTCTGTCTGCTCTTATGGATAATAGCAAAGTTGGGCAAACAAAAGGGGAAAATTGCAGTCATTTTAAGATGCATTGACACGTGCAGCCATCCACACTTGCACTCAACCACACACACGCGCAAACACATATAGCAACAAATCCATCTCCCAGCCAGCATCCTTTCTCGACACAGTCGCCCTCGAAACTAGCCCAGCACACATTGTCTTAAAGCGTTGTCTAGCGCACACAAAGCATAGTATGCACATAGTTACATACATATATACATACATATGTACATAAATTTATATATATGTGTGTGTATATACGCTTGCAATATTTATGAAGTGTGCAAGTTCATTGTTAATGCAATTTTCACCCACCTGCAACGCCAACAACTCGACTGTCCCCAATGTGAGAAGTGAGAAATCAATCTGGGGAGGAGTAACAATTGCACATTGTATGTTGCATGCAGCATCAACCAGCAACACATTCAATAAAGCCCACAACAGCCAACCAGTCGATAGAAATGCGCCCTGATGACATGAACATTGTGAAAAAAGTGTCAAGAGTAGAAAAAGTGTAGTAGTAAAAAAAATATTGTATCTGCCATAATGAAGATGAAGTTCTGAAAGAATAAGCTTCAACCTGAATAACAAAGCGAAGTCAAACCGAAGACGCTTTTTGATGTTTATGTGTGTTCTTTGTTCGAGGTCAATATAATTTCTAAATAATTTCTGTAAATTTTTTTATCGATCTTTCGATTTTTTTTCGATCTTTTAAGTTAAGACTTTCTCAATCCGTAATAATAAAAAATTAATCGATACCTAATTGGCTAATAATATAAACAAGAAACCCTGATTGATTTTTTAGAAATACACTTTTCAGCAAAGTTAATTCTTTCAGTCATCGTTAACCCTTTCGCTACAGGTTTTTACTGGGGAAAGTTAAAATTTTTAATTTTACGTTTTAGGCTTCTATGTATGTGGTTATATTAGCAATATTCCATAAGACATTTTTTAAATTGTATACTCGGACCCTGTATTTTGGAGTGTTTTTCTATGAGAGCAACCACATCGTTGTGGCTGTAATAATTACTTAAACATTAAACTTTTTACGCATAACGAAAATTTTAATATTTCTTCATTTACTTCAGCCAAAATTAAAAAAAAAGTATCTAAATTGAAAGAAAACGTCAAATTAAAAAATAATCTAAAGTTTTCTGCTTCTTCTTCCTTTACTATGTCAAGATATACCATTAAAAAAAACGTGTATACTTCTCTTCTTTAAACTTAAATATTCAGTTTATTAATTTCGTATTTTTCCCAAAACTTCAAACTATTCTAAGGACTAACAAAAAATATATTCTTGAAACCACAGAGGGTTCAGACGTCCACAAAGTAGCATGATGCCTTATGGCAACAAAATAGCGAAAGGGTTAAATGGCAAAAACTTCCATTCGCTGCCTTTTTCATTCCTTAATACGTCCTTTCATTTCATTCTATCCATTAAATTCAACTCCATTTTATCGATTTCATTAAATTCCATTCAACAATTCCATTCCATTACATTCAATTCCGTTCCATTCATTTCCGTTCTATCCATCCCATTCTAGTCTATTCCATTCCATATATCCATTCCATTGTATTATATTTCATTTGTCCTGGCACCGGAAATAACAGTTATTTATGAAAACTATATTTAAAAAAATTACTATGAAGGAAAGGTCATACAAATAAATGAAATATACATTTCTTTTCGCACGTAGAGTCAAACTTGGCAGTAAACTTTTTTTTTATAATTTTTATGGAAAAATTAAAATTAGAATTAAGGAACAATTAAATTAAACAATTAAATAACAATTATTTTTGATTTTTTTCATATACATAAGTCCACAACTAACATTTTTACGATTTTTGTTTTAGTTGTCCTATGATAACAATTATTGGTAACTTTTATTCAAAAAAGTCATCAATAAAAATCAGTCAGTGACTTTTATTTTTTTCACTGACTTATTTTTATTAATGACTTAGCAACTAAAAGTCGTTGAAGGATATTTATTGATGACTTTTATAAATAAAAATGCCTTAGTCTGTAAGTAAATCCTGTAGACTGAAGTATATGCATAAATAAATAAATAAATAAAATAAATAAATAAATAAATATCTTCTTCACTTCATCCGTCCATTCAGATGCAAACAGGTACATATAGTACATCGATCCATTCACTCTTCCCTTTATTTGTTAATCTCATATCCGCCCTTAATATCGCATACTATGTACTATATAAATGTTTCCATCAATTTACCAGTTCCTTCATCTTTTAAGGTATCCAAAAATTAATTTGTCTTCTCTCTATCTGAACTTACATTCCTACACCCAGCCTTTCATATATCTACGCATTTTTTCCAACTATTCATTTATTCATCTATTTCCACCGATCTTCTTTCTTTCCTACATCGATTCATCATTTATCTATCCAACCGTCTATTTGTGTTTTTATCCATCGCTTTGCCTATCCAATCAGTCGTCTATACATTCTTCTATACATCCAGACATTCCTATATTTGTCCATACGCCCTCCATCCCTTTAAGTCTCCAAACACGCAACCCTTTGGTTTATAATCAGAATCAATAGCCATTCAGCCATCTATGTATACGTGCATCTGTTTGTCGCTGCATTCATTAAACTATTCTTCTCTATATCTATCCATCTTTATCCGTTGCTTCACCTATACAATTAGCCGCCTATACATTCTTCTTTATATCCATTCGTCCATCTATTTGTCCATTCATTCATTGAGTCTTCTAACATGAACCTTCTTTTTCTTCATACATTCATCTTTTGGTCACTACATCCAACTATTCCATTCACTCAGTTATTCTTCTATCTATCCCTCCATCGATTATTCATCTGTATATTCGTGTCTTTATCTTTTGCTTCACCTATACAATCAGCCGCCTATACATTCTTTTATATATTCATTCCTTCATCTATTTGTTCATTCATCCAATGAATCTTCAAACATGCAACATTCTGGCTCATAATCTGAATCGGTAGGCATCCAGCCATCTATACATTCACCTTTTTGTCGCTCCTTCTAACTATTCTCTTCATTCACCTATTCTTCTTTCTATCCGTCCATCGATTATCTATTTATTTATCTGTGCATTTGTGTCTTCGTCTGTTGTTTCATATATATCAACCGTATATCTATCACTTTACACACTCCTTTGTCCATACACCCATCCATTGAGTCTTTGATCACACAACCCACAAATAAGTAGCCATCACAGCCTTCGAAACCCGCTGTCTTAAAAGTTATGCCATCAATCAATCAATCAACCCTCATTTGGTGCACAGGCAAATACGTAGATATATAAATTTATATAAAAATTGTTCCCTAAAAGATTAAAGTTATGTATATGGTCGCTTTAGACATTTTCGTATCTCCTTTTCTCCCTACTCTGCTTTATCTTTGACTGCTGCTAGCACACTCGAACCAATGCCAAACTTATCAACAACAGTTTATGTACACATGCCACAAAGTATAATATTTTGGAGTTTTTATCTATTTTCAAATTGCACCTGAAAGTATGCGTTGGTTTTGGTGAATTACCGCAACGATTTTGGGCAATGATAACAAAGTTTGAGACAAAGAGCAATTTTGGACAACAATAAACAATGAGCATTTCGCAGCTGAAAACTCATCTACTGAGACATTTTTAGAGAGGAAAATTGAGCTCGTTTTCATTGTATGCTACTAAATTATTTAACATAATTAAATTAATGCATTTATTATGAAGATCTGTGATGACGAAAATTGTTTCCCACAAATCATGTACAACAAAACTTCATTGTTGACAAATAAATAAAGGAATCTCCGAGTGCGGAGTTCACTCAAGCGAGCATTTAATAAACAAAATTAATATTCATAATTATTGCCACTCAATTTGTTGCCAATTATGAGGGCCACTGCCAACGTCAGTCGTTACGCATACAAACAATGCCGCAAGCAGCTCAGTTGGCGCTCATGTTGGCGGCTTGTTCGACGAGTGCTTAACACTTTTACACGCTGTCTACATGAATTTGTCACCCTTTTGGGTTTAATGCTAAGTGCGTTTGTGTGCGTTTGTGTGTGTGTGTGTGTCAGCGAAATGCGGGCCCATGAAATCTTGATTTGAATGCTGCAGCCACTCATCAGCGAGCCGCTAATTGTGACTCATTCACTGGGTGCACATTTGTGCTGATTGAACAAATTGCCAGCCTCTCACTGTGGGACAGAGGAGTTTTGAAATATTCTTTTTGTATGCTAATTGTGTGCGCATATTTCGATCGAAATTTCGTAATACTTTGCACAGTTTAATAGTTTAGTCCGTTTAGAATTTTTGGACATTTTGGACTTCAAAAATGCGCAGAAATATGAGCTTAGGAAATATCGAGTGAATTAGTACCGCCATCCGGTTACTCTACTACTCGTAGACCGGTTTTTTAGAAATATTGAATACATTATTGTAGTAAAAAGGGTAATGCGAAATAGATGTAGAAGTTCAAATAGATGGAAGACTTAATTAGTGTGTGAAAGTTTCTGGATATATGTGAGAAAAATTTTCTTCAGACATTTTTACTTCAACTTCCACTAAACTAAACTTCCACTTCAATCAATAACTCTTTTTTTTTAATTGGCATCTGTCTTACACACACAGCTCACATTTGACTGGATAAGGAAAGTTAAAATTTTAAATTTATGAATTCAGTCTTCTGTGTGGTTATTTCCAATCCATATTATTTTTTTTAATTTTTATTACCAGACCCTGTTTTTTTAAATGTTGTCCTATGATAGCAACCTTATCGTTGTGACTGTAATAATTACACTACACTAGAACACTACATTAACACTAGAAAGACGATTGCGGTCATTTTGACGGTTATTCATTTTTATTTTTATTATATCATTTTTATTTTCTTTAGTATTTCTCTCAACGTTTGCTTTGATGACTTTTATTTTTTTATGGGATTTTACAAATAGTTCTACAATTAGGGTTCTCCAAATACAATTAGCAAAATCTGATTTGTACTTTTCGAGATTTCAGCGGATATATTATGTAATCTTTGTAAGTCTTTTATAGTGTTAAACATAGAATTTTTACGCATAACTTTTTTCACTTCAGCTAAAATTATTTAAAAACTGTATGTGAATTGAAGTAAAAATTCAAATTAAAAATATCTCTTATTTTTTCTGCTTGTTCTTTCTTTACCATGTTAAGATATATGATTAAGAAAAGTGTATACTTCTTTACTTTTCAATTAAATATTCAGTTTATTAATTTCGCATTATTCCTAAAACTTTAAACTTTACTAATGACAAATAAGAAAATATATCCTTGAAACCATAAACCGTTCAGACGTCCATAAAGACGCATGTTGCCATATGGCAACAAAATAGCAAACGGGTTTAACAAACTGATATCTCATCACACTAAAAAATGCTCCATAACTTTGCATTGAATAATGTTTACATTTCCACTGCCTTATCGACACACTTAGGCTCCACACCCACCCCCTCACACTAATTGCAGCTGGTGTGATTTCAACAGTGCGCTTAACGGATACTGTTAACACTTCTTCTTCCTGCTTAGCCCCCGCTGCACCGTCGCTTCGTCAGCGTCTTTCGCACGCGCCGGTTCGACAACTTAACGCGGCATCTTGAAGAACCCCATTAGGAAGGTGCGCCAGTTGAGTGTTATTGTTATTATTGTTATTGTTGGCGGTGTCGATGTTGCTGCTGCTGCTGAAGTTGTTGTTGTTGATGTTTATGCATTGTTTTTGTGGTCGTTGTATTGGTTGTTGCTGAGCAAGCATTGCTTTTAGTGGTGAATCATAAGTCAGTGGTTTTTCTCGCAGGTGTACAAGGTTATTCAACCTTAAAGGCGGCAATTACAATGAACTGTGCTATGGCGACAAAGTTATTTATAAATACATAGAAAATTAATGCCATAAATATTTAACTGGGTAGAGTAGAATTCGGTTTCGAAGGATTGTTGCACTGTTAATATTTAACTGGGAGGTGTTGACATTTTTGTTTGAGGGATTATTCTACAGTACAGTGGACCAGTTAGTTTAAAAATATGTATCAGAGCTTAATATTAAGGACCATAGTACCATATCTACCATAACTCTAAAGTATTTTCTAAGCTGCAAACCAAAAAATTAACTTTTGCCAATTCCTAGAGTGCTGTTAGTCCTTAATCGAACCTAATTTGGAAATCTTAAAAATTCACACCAGTATGTGGTATAGTTTTGTTGATCCAGTGATTACACTGCACAACAAAATCAAATTTTTTTTAAATAACAAGGTTCTGACAACGGATTCTGGTAGAGGGGGCCAAAAAAAAATATACGTGTATCGGCGATAACGGTGTGGAATTGCCAAGAGCTAAACGAAAAATATAATGAATACCTTAAATATCCAAAATTGTTTTAATTTTTCTATTTATATATATTATATCTAGAGCTTTCTTTTGTACGGTGACTTATAATGAAATTTTGCGTTCAACACTTTTCCCATACACACTAACCCTCAAAAATAAAGTTTTGTAGGAGATTTTAGTACCAATTTTGATTAAGTACTACTTTTCAGTTTTGGCTTAATTCTGGCGTTCACGTTAATTTCTGAGCTTTGATGTATTCAGAGACCTATAGTAGAATTTTATGGTGAATATTTTCGTGGTACATTTTGTCCTTAAAAAGTCCTGTTTTACAGGACATTTTTGGCATTTTAGAAAAAAAGGGTCAAATTGACCCATATAGTAGCTACAGGGTTAAAATGCTCCACAAAAATATTCTTCGTAGTATTTTACATCAAATTGCTGAACACATCATATACCTAAAATGTGAGGTTACATGGTTTTCGTACGCCGATTCACCATAAGAATGTGCAAAAAGGGGAAAACTGTGACCCCCCTTAAAAAAAATTCAGACGTCAACTTTCAAAACACCGATACACGTATATTTTTTTTTTGGCCCCCTCTACCAGAATCCGTTGTCAGAACCTTGTTATTTTTTTTTGTGTTGCACAGTGTTATTGGTATCATTATTATTCAAATGTAGGTATATTAAAGTGCTGAACCGAGATACCAAGCTGTAAGAACAACTTTAACTTCGTGCCTGATTCGTGCATGATTTTTTCAAATTCAAAGCTGTAAGAAAAATCGTCGAAGGAAGAGAAAGCCCGTGTCTCCTTTGGAACCAATTCTTAGAGTGACTAACTGGAGAAAGAGCAAAGAGCTGTTGAAACGTCTAAAAGAGGTAAGTTGCCCGTCTATAATTTTTATTGATAGGGAACTGCTAAGCGACCTTGCTTAAAAAAAAAACGAGCCAACGTGCAGGACTAGGAAATCGGATCACGGCGAAGCGGCGGTATAAAACGCATTGGTTTCGGTTTGGGTGAGTTTGTTTGTCGATAGACTGACTGACAGAAATAGTGGGAAAATACGTATCAAAGGAGAAAGAAAGGATTAAATTCGTGTTAGGATCGACAGATTACTGGAGACAGCATTCATTTACCCACAGGGGATTTCCCTCTTAATGCAAATCGTCACATTAGCTCTGTTCAAATAAAAGCAATGGACCAACTAAAAAAAGAGTTCTGCAAACTTGATGTCAAAGGCTGCCTAATGAAGGCCGCAGAATCACCCAACGTTGCGACTGGCCAGATCTACTACATAGTAGATTCTACTTCAAGCAATTGCAAACCCGAGTATGTGTTAATCAAGTGGGTTGAAAACAACTGAAATTCAATGGAGAACAATGCTTTCAATAAATAAAAATAATACACTAGTTCTGAAAGGATATAAAGGTTGAGGACCTAAAAGAACTATTGTGCGCCTTGTATGAACTTAAAGTATTGCATATCTTAGTAAATTTAACCTTCGAGAGAAATTTCAGTAGCGCTTCTAAATCTTTAGATTCTCACTGGACATATTTTGTTAGTCGCCAGATACTTCTTTCAACTGTACATAGGAGCGGTGCACTCTTTTAGAATGTCTATTGCAGTGTCTTTTTTTCTAATTTACAGACCGTGCAATATTTGTCCCTTAAAAATGTTTAGTCCATCCAGGTGATAACCTAACTTTTTATATGTTATTTCGTTCCGACTTTTGAATTTTTTTCTAGTCTAGCCAGGTGATAACCTAACTTAAGCATGTTTTATAATTTTGTTTTTATTCCACTTTTTAATTTTATTTTTAAATTTCAACTAATTCAATAATACTCAACTACTTCAACTAATTCCTAATATTTCAAGGATTCTTACTTTCCTTCTTACTGCTCATTTAATATTTTAAGATTTTTTTCCTTTCCTTTTTGATGATTTTTACTGAAGCTATCTTTGACTTTTCCAAAAAGCATTTTACAAAGCGCATATTTAATTAAAAATTTAAATCTAAAAACAAAATAGTCTATACATTTCTCTTATCGTTTTGTGCACATGTTCCTTCAGCCTTGTTTACCGTTGCTGCTGTGCCCCTGTGCGCATACAGCACTCTGAATTTATGTACAACAACAACAGTTTGTGCATAAAGCACAGCCATCGTATCGTCTCATTGTGTGCCTTAATTGACAAAGTCTTTTGATTTTTGCAAAGAATTAAGATTCTCTCATAGCGCCACAGTCAGCTACAAGCACGTAGACAGCAGCATCGACAAATTGAATCAATTTCATTAAAGATTCTCTTTTACCAATTTCTTAGCGCACTCACACAAGCAGGAAGCAACAGGACCTGTGACAGTGTGCAAATGTCGACACGGCTGTCAAAAGACCGGAAAGGAAGCGACAGCAAGCAGCAACGCCCATTAGCAACAACAAATTTCCTGCTTTACTTCTTCCCAAATGTAATGTGCCCAATGCAATTAAAAGCTTTTGTTATTATTATATAAAAAATCGATTTATTCATACTTATGTCGACTTTTGTCAACTTTTTGTTTTACAAATTCCATACTTCGACTTATAAAAAACGATTAAAATGCTTTAAGATGATTGGTACAAAAAAAAAATTAATAATGTGAAGACTCATTACAACTAAAAAACAAGAATCGTAAGTATTTGTTTTTTTGTGAATAACGCATACATTCACAACAACTAAATTAGTGTACTATGTATTGAAACAAACAGCCGAATTTCGCATGCAATCGCCGCCGTCGACGGAGCCGCAAGGCAGAGTGAACGAGCCAGAGACAGAGAGAGAGAGATAGAATGGGCCACCAACAGCTGGTCAGCACATGGTCACAGAGTGAGGTAAAGCGACGGTTCCGTCTCGCCGGCGATTGTACTACTTCTACGCAAAGAAACAACAAAATTATTCGCTATAAAGATGAGAGATGTTCCAGCCGAGTTCTTAAGGCAATTGTCACACGTTAAAAAGGTTTTTTCCCCTTTCATTTGCTTAGCTGAGATTAATTGTTAAGTAACAAAAAACAAAAACAATCGAAATGAAAATCGTTTAAAAAAATCAAACAAAAAATGCACAAGACTCGAATTTCGTTAATAAACTAAAAACAATAACAAAATAATTGTTATACAAGTGCGGGCGACGCAGTCCACTGCAATACTTTCAAGATGAGATTTCGTCAGACGCATTGTGGCCTCGTGTAGTCGTAAGTGGCGGCGTTGCACTAGTGCGACGGTACACCATACGACGAGCTGGGCGCCGACGGTGCCGACGGAGCGGCCGGTGCACCATAGTCGCCGGACGGAGCGGGCGCAATGCTGTTCGGATAGGGGCCGGTCTCCTCCTTCTGGGTCTTGTAGCGAATGAAGTAGACTTCGGGCTTGCTGGGCTGTGTGGGCGCCGGCGTGGGAATGATAATCTCGGGCTGCTCCTCGGGTTTCTTGACCAACACATAGACGAGGGTCTTCTCCTCGTTCTGTGGAATGGGCGGAATCACTGGCGCTGTGGGTACGGGCGGTGATGGCGCCTTAATGAAGACGATTTTGTAGTGTTTCTGCGGAGGCGGGAACGAAATGGGTTTTCTGCAAGAAAATAAAATATAGGAAAATGTGGAGTGTTAGAGCGAGAAATTTGAAATGATTTGTACACGAGTATGTATTTGTGTTTGGAAAGTTTGCAAAGAGTTGGAATGAGATGGGTTTTCAAAAGAATTTGCTGATTGTTATTGTATTTGTACTTGGTTAAAGAAAGAAGATGTAACTATTTGCATTAAGCTGTACTGGGCTATAGAAGTTGTGGCAAAGAGGGTCAAAGTGACTATATCCACAGGTGGAATGCTCTAAAAAAGGTGACCGCAGCTACATTGGAGGAACAGAGTACGTAGATTTCTGTAAACTTTTTTTACTATTTTTTTCTTCGACTTATAAAAAACGATTTTTAAGCTTTAGGATGATAAGTGCTAAAAACTATACCCATAGGTGGAATGCCCCGAAAAAGGCGACTACATTGGAGAGACGAAGATGTGTAATGTATCTTTCACAATGTTTGAATACTCTTGTTTGTCGTAAGTAACAGTTTGTTATAACGAATTTTTTCAAAACCAATCTACAGCTGCATCGCTATTTGTTGTTTTTGTTTTCCTTGTACACTCCTCTCGGCAGCATAGGGCCTCCACAAGACATTGCTTTGTGTTGGTTACGTTAATCGGTTGTGTTTTTCTGCCAGGGTTGGTGATTGGTCTTGGTAGGTAGTCCTAAGCAATGGGGCTGCCATCTACCACCGATGTTGTTAGCTACCGCTCATAGCGCCATCTGTTGTGTAAGTGAGGTGACAGCAGGATGGTTGGAGACTTCGCTAAAATAGGTTTGGTGCGCTGTTTTCGCCAATGCCCGCTTCCCCTTACAGACGTAGCTGTTAATTTGTTTTCTTTTTACAGCCGCACAACGCGTAATATTGCGTGGGTAGGGTAGGAATTTTGAACTGGGATATCTTGCTGGGCTGGGGGATATTGAGAGGGCAGGAAAAATTGGAAAAGTTGGAGTAAGTAAGCTTATAAACGATAAACACTTAAGCTTTTAGAGTCGCTTGTAATGCTGAAAAAGATTTGTCTTGGGTCACGGTTGGCTGAGGTAATGTGATTTGCATTCGGTTATTTAGGTCTCACTTTTACGTCGATTCGCAACACTAAGGTTCTCTAACTGTTACCGCTAGAGACCCAACAGGGTCAATGCATGACCGACCTGGCCAGCCAGCTTATCTAACCAAGATTGTTTCGATCAATTTCGGTGCTGGTATGAATTAAATTTGGATTAAGCAGTTCAATTGGGTTTGGGTCACGTAGGGTGTCTTAATGTTAGTACATACTTGGTTAATTATGTCAGAATTTAGGCTGGTTTATGTTAAGTTGAGATGATTGTTTTCATATGCGAATGTACTTCTAAGTAATACCAACAAATTGTTTTCAGAAGTGTCAAATGATCCATAGGTTAGGTTAGGTAGGGAAGGGTGTGTGCGGCAGGACCGCACTTCCAGTCGGAGGCCAAAATGGCCCATTGTGAATCCCTTCTTATGGTTTTCTGGAGCTAACCAACAGTCTCAGTCAGGGGAAAACCAGTTCGACCTCTTAATGAACGAGAGCAGATTCGAGATATCAACTTTCGCCGCGCAAGCCAGGTCTATCAGGAATCTTGACCCCATACATATCACTAAATTATCTACAAGTTCAACTTCTTGATGACCTTTTGGGTAAAGTCGAATAACTGGGTAGCTTGGGTCTTGTGTTTCCAACTACTACAATAAGATGTGTTCAAAAGATTTGGCAGAGCGTATCTGTTGTTTAACAATTATTCAATTTGGAAAAAATTCATGTTAGCAAAGATATAGCTAGCAGAATTACATATAGGAACAGACTCTAACAGACTTCCTTCTTTGAGCAATAATCTAGCTGGTTTTTAGTCGATTTGTTGCAGACTGTACTTAATAGCAGAGAGTTTTAGGTATTACGTTAATTCAGGTTGAATCTAATGTTTAATTTTGGCTCCCATGTTGAGTAGTTCTATTCGAGAAAGCTACAAGAAAGCGACCCACTGGCGGTAATTTGACATAGCCAAGGAATCGAAGTGGCTATTATCTGGCTACCTAAAGTTATTACTGCGGCTGCGTTGTCCATACAAACTTCAGTGGCGCAGGTAGGGGGGATTTTGGGGGCTTCAAACCCCTCCAAACACAAAAATTTTTGGTACAAAATACGGTTTCGAATGGTATTCGGCTCAAAAGTTGTATGCAAAACCCCCCACTGACAAACTTCTTAATGTTTTATTTTTTTTAAATATACCTTTTTAAAAAATGTGCCTTTTGCCACAGTAACTAAAATCCCATAGTCGCAATTTGTTTACAATTCCTTAAAGTGTATCAGTCAACTGTCTCACTTCACTTTTAAATCATCTTTAACCCTTTCGCTATTTTGTTGCCATATGGCAACATGCTATTTTTTGGACGTCTGCATCCTCTACGTTTGCAAGAATACATATTTTTGTTGGTCTTTAGAATAGTTTGAAGTTTTAGGAAAAATACGAATTTAATAAACTGAATATTTAAGTTTAAAGAAGAGAAGTATACACGTTTTTTTAATGGTAAATCTTGACATAGTAAAGGAAGAAGAAGCATAAAAAAACTTTTTAATTTGACGTTTTCTTTCAATTTAGATACTTTTTTTTTAATTTTGGCTGAAGTAAATGAAGAAATATTAAAATTTTCGTTATGCGTAAAAAGTTTAATGTTTAAGTAATTTTTACAGCCACAACGATGTGGTTTCTCTCATAGAAAAACACTCTAAAATACAGGGTCCGAGTATAAAAATTAAAAAATTGTTATGGAATGTTGCTAATATAACCACATAGAAGCCTAAGACGTAAAATTTTAAATTTTAACTTTCCCCGGTAAAAACCTGCAGCGAAAGGGTTATGGATACCACAATTAAAGATCAATGCTCCAATAGCTAATTGTACATAAATTTTCTCATCATTTTCGTTACCATTAATGTCAACTCGATTATAACTTTTATGTTAAACATAACTTTATATTTGTGTGCGTGTGTATGTTACGTACGTTAATGACTTTAAAGTTACATTCAAATATCTGCGACCTTATCAAAGTCAACAATCAATCCAAGTGCTCGCATAACTTGTATGTTTTTTGCTCAACATTTTGTTTTTGTTTTTTTTCTTAATTAGTTTCTTTTGCTTTACTGTTACACTATGGGTTTTTATGGTTAATGAAGTTGAAGTCGAGCGTTTTGTTTTTACTTGTGTGTGTGTTTTTTTTTTGGTTTTCTCGATGCATATGCAAATTGGGCAATGTGCGCTTCAACTGTAGGTGTAATTGTACCATTGCGCTACATGCTCTGATTCATTTTCTATCGCTCCATAAAGCATACATAATTACACATGCAAAGTAATTACGGCAATAAGCCTAACGGCCGCGGCAACAGACGCCAGATCCGTTTTATATAATGCCGAGAGCTAATTCATGGAATTCAAACAGTCACTCAAGCAACGTCTGCCACACAATGCAAGCGTGCAGTGGGTGTGGTTGCGTAGGAGGGCAGCGCGTGAACTGGTGCCAACTCGAGTGTTGCCCAATGCAGCCGAGTGCTGGGCTGCTGCTTTCTACAAGCTGGCACTCTTTCCAGCCCCAAAACAATGCATCGCTCAAATTTCCATCGTACAATCGGTCGGCAGTCAGATGTCGTAAGTTAATATGCCATAAAATGAATTGAGCAACGCTTTTCAGTTGCGAAATGATCCTTTCGCTGCGCCGCTAATCGAATTTCCGCCACCAAACATATGGAAATGTGTGCGTTTGTGTGTGTGTGTGTAATTTTCTCTGTGTGGCCCTCGCAATTGTGGCTATGAGCAACAGTAATCTTAGCGCCATAAATACTCGACTGAATTTTTGTTGTTGTTTTTGTTTTTTGTTTGACTGAAATTTACTACCTCTTCGTACGCTAATTACTCACTTTGGCCAGCTTACTTAGGTAACGCTTTAGTCACGCTTTGGCGCTCATCTGCCGTCCAGCGCTGCAACTTCAGCTTTTTCAACTACTGTTTTTTGCATTGTTGTTGTTGTTAATATTAGCGTCTATTATGCTTAGGAAAAAACACAGTTGTCGAGAGGGCGGCAGCGGTAAGGAAAAACAACAATTACTCTTGAATGCTCGAACAAAAGTTGGCGATAATTGTTAACATAGCAACGCTACAAAGTTTTGCTAAGACAATTTGGTTTTTTGCTCACTACTTCCAACAATGCCAGCTCCAGTCCTATGCTTTTCCTTTCAGTTGTTGGATTAATTTTTTTTTTTATTTTTTTTTATTTTTGCTGTAATTTTTCATTTTGCATTTTTCTCTTGATTTTATAAAAATAATGTCATAAAAATATGATGCAGCCAGCTGGCAGGCAAACTATTGTTTGCAATTATTGCTGTTGTTGTCTTTATTACTTATACGAGCATTATGATAAATTGTTGTTGCAATCAACAACAACATGTTTAGGGAGATAGCAAAATGCTTAAATGTCAGCGTCACACTTTTACTTTCTAGGCGCGTTGCACTTTTACTCTCGCTGACAGAGTTGAGTTGAGGGGATTAAAACGTCAGACGTTTGTTGTTTGTTGTCTTAGATGTCGTTTTTTTTTGCCTAAAGACATTTTGTAATATGAAGTTGTTGTTTATTTGCTTATGTTGCATTATTTGGACAACTTATTTAATTTTTGGTACGCCCAAGTTTTGGCCTTAGGCACATTGCAAAGTGTGGCATAGTCTTTGTCGAATGAGGTGTTGCCAGGCTGACAAAATGTCAGACTTGGTTGCACCAATAAACCAAACAGTGTCTGAGATTTGCTGTTGTATTGTGGCGTTATTAGCGCATTTTGTCTTCGGCGCCGTCATCACATGTAACGTTGTGACGTTGATATGGTTGGCCACTACCCACATCCATTGCACTTTTTGCCAAGGAAATGCCTACAAAGCCTGGTTTCAGTTTGATATTTGCATATGTATGTGTGTGTGTGTGTGTGTATGTGTTGACATAGTTAACAATTCCTCATAGTTGGTGCATTTAGTGTGTTTCGTTGCCGTGCAGTGCAATTTGTATGGCTCGCAAAACAATGCACTTGCACCAAAATGCTGCAATGTGCCGCTCTTTGAATAGTTTAATTTGTTATTTTTATTTTGAAAGTTTTTTTATTTTTATTTTTTATATTTTTGTAATTATTTTCGCTTTTTAATAGCTCGCATATAAACAATCAACTGAACATAATAGCAGCTGAGGTGCATGTGCGACATGCATTTCAGGCACGTTAACACACTGAAATTTAGTGGCTGAATTATGACTCTGCCATTAAATGGACTAAGTTGAGCAGTGCTAATGGAAAACACATGAAAAACCCCACATAGAGAAAATTGCAACCAAAACAAAACACAACAATTTAAAAGCTTCCTGCATTGCAATGCTGGCGTGCAATATTTGTGGCAACAAAGAAAACTGTGTTGGAGCAGCAATCACTCGTAGGTCTGAGCGAAAAGGAAATGCATGGACCAGTGGTTGCTGAAGTGGGTGCTGTCAATGCGGAACTCAAAATTTGGGAGAAAAAGTGCCGCATTCGATCGGTATTTGGTTCTTGTATACATTCGTTCATAACTGAGATTATTTGATGCTGCAAGCAAACTATGACTGTTTGATGATTCGAACATTTGATCTTCTTGTAATTAAGTTTTCTTGTTGCATATTGCAAAGGAAATAAACTTTCATATAATTAAATTAATTGGGGCTTCAAATATTGTTTTGCAATGAGTTTTAGTTTCGAATCATTGACCCCAACTCAGTCATCCCAGATCCCAGAGAGATTGAATAAATTTTGATTGAATTGACACAGTTAAAATTGATTAGAAATTGAAGCTTTCTTTCTAGTGTCGAATGTCAAGAAGAGAGTTTAGAATGATTGGTTGATGTTTCTCCCGATAACTCTACTTTCGATGTTTCATTACCACTTTGATCCTTCATTTATTTTTGAACGCACTGATCTATTATAAAGGATTATAAATTGAAAAATCATTCCATTTGTGTAAGACTAAGTTTTATTTTAATAACTTTTAGATTTGAAGATTTGTAATAGTTTGAAAGTATACGTCATCAACATTGACTCGACGATGTGAGTTCGTTGTTTTGGTTGTATGGGCTGAAAGGTCAAAAAAGATCACTTTGTTTCGATGTTTCATCAGCAATATCTTTGTTTCTTCTTGAACGTACTAATAATAAATTTAATGCGAAGCAAACAGTGGAATCGTTCTTACATTGAACTTTCACGTCTTTCAGACTTATTTCAGATTTCTTTGAAACTTCTTTGAAATGGTTTTGATTCATCGGAATTGTTAAAAAATTATAAATTACATTTGAATTATTTCTGACTTTTTTGAGACTTCGTTGTGACTTCTTTTAAATTGTTTCGATTCATAGGGATTGATGGAAAATTATAAATTAAACTTGACTTCTTTCAGACTTTTTAGAGGCTTCTTTGTGACATCATTGAAATAGAAGTTGAAATGGTTTTGATTAATAGGAAATTATGAAAAAATATAAATTAAAATTGAATTTTTCCAGACTTTTTTGTGACTTCTTTGAAATTAAAGTTGAAATGGATTTTAATCGTCGGGATTGTTGAAAAATTATAAATTAAACTTGACTTCTTTCAGACTTTTTTGGGACTTCTTTGCGACTTCATTGAAAGTAAAGTTGACATGGTTTTGATTCATCGCGATTGATGGAAAAAAATAAATTTAAGTTGACTTCTTTCAGACTTCCTTGTGACTTTTTTGAAATTGAAGTTGAATTGGTTTTGATTCATAGGGATGGAAAATTATAAATTAAAGTCGGCTTATTTCAGACTTTTTTGAGACTTCTTTGTGACTTCATTGAAGTTGAAGTTGAAATGGTTTTGATTCATATGAATTGACGGAAAATTATAAATTAAAGTTGACTTATTTCAGACTTCTTTAAAACTTCTTTGTGCCTACATTAAAATTGAAGTTGAAATTGTTTAGAATTGATGAAAAGTTATAAATTAAAGTTGAATTATTTCGGTTTTTTAGACTTCTTTGAGACTTCTTTGAAATTGTTTTGATTCATAGGGATTGATGGAAAATTATGAATCAAAGTTGACTTTTTTCAGACTTCTTTGAGACTTTTTGTGGTTTCATTGGTTGAATGTTTTTGATTTATCGCGAGTGATGCAAAATTATAAATTAAAGTTTACTTATTTCTGACTTTTTTGGGACTTCTTTGTGATTTAATTAAAATTGAAGTTCTAATGGTTTTGATTGATTGGGATTGAAAGAAATTTAAAAATTAGAGTTGACGAATAATGATTGATGATTGCTGACTTTTTAGTCATACAATGTCTTCATACGAGTATAGTGACAAAAATTTGTGTGTGCAGCTAGTTTGGGCGTTTCGGTGGCGCAGTCTACATATGACATTAAAATCGATGATAGCAATAAAAATCGTATGCAGTTGCACACCAGGAGGCGCTCATAACTTGCTGTCACACCAAATATTGCCAATAAATTTTGCTGCAACGTTCGCTTTTGATTTTGACAGTTGTAAGTGTATCGAAAAGCAACAAAACTGATGGCACCTTTCTCTTCCGACGCCATAAGGAAGTGAAACTGTGCCATTAAATTGTCTACGACGCCAAGAAAAATCAGCAACAAAAATTTAAGTCAAAAAACAACAAAAACCAAAAAATCAAAAACAAAATAAACTGCACTTCCAACATACCAACAAACTGCCCGACAATCACTTTAGCACACCGACGACAATGAGTGGCGTGACAGCAGATAGAAAAACAATAACAAAAAGGCCGCAACAGACAAAGCAAACTAAGGCAAAGTGTGCCGAGTGCAAAAATGATCGTCAAACGATCGAAAATAAAATCGTATTAGAGCGACTGGCTAATTCGAAATGCAAGCAATGTGCGCTGCCAAGCGGCCGCTGACATGTCCAGCAACAAGTGACAACTAAAAGTTCATTGCGGCGAGCGCACAAATTGCGCGCAGATTGTGTTGTCGTTTGTGTTGATTGCAGCGCATCGCATTCGGCCAACCAACCGACCAGTATGGAATATTGTTAGCGATGTTGCATGACAGTTGCACAAGTGGCTGGCAGCAATATTTGTGCAATCTTGTTTGATGTTTCGGGTTTTCGGAATTTTGAATGTTTTCTGATTTTTTTTTTTTTGTTTTGCCAAGGAATAGTGAGTGCAATCGACAAGGCCGAATCTGTTTTTGGTGCACGCAGAAAATGCGATTAAATATATTTTTTTAGGGTAGCAACAGGTTGTCGACGTTGGTATGCAGTGACCGTTTATTGCTGCTGCTGCTGTGTTTGTTACTTTGTGTATTGATGACCTGTGCGGCTGTTTGCTGGTCGACACATCACACGAAATTGCAATTGCGGGGTTTTTTGTTGCTATTGCAAAAATCCAGCTGCCAGTTTTTGGCATTCAACGAACGTTGTTGCTGGCGGTAATTAGATTTGCAATGCAAATTAATGGCTAATGGCAAATGACGGCGTGCATTAGAAAGGATTTTTTTCGAAAATGTTTTCACTCGATGCGCATCGCATGAATGTTGCAATGAGAGCGCACGTCAAATCGCGCTGGGAAACGAGCATTGAAAGTGTTTGTTGTATTGACAGCATGTTGCTACAAATTCCACACACAGAGCTGCACAAAAGTGATTTTATAATTAATTATGGAAATTGTGTTTCGTTTACACGCAAAATTGAACAACAACAAAATATTAGCAGCGAAGAAAATTCCAATGAGTTGCTTGGCAGCGCCCGATTGCCACATTCAACTCAGGTGAGTCGCATTTTCATTTGCCACATTATGTTTGTATAAATAAAAAATCAGAGGGGGAGAAAAATGCATCCAAGTTTCCCGCACCAGACCGCACAGAGCCACAGCCGCAGCCGAATTTGTGCTGCATTCATTCATGAAAAAGATGAATGGCACTCGCGGCGGATTTGCGCCTTCAATTGCACGTAAAGCACAACGCTAGCGCTGAGCAAGCGATCGTGCGACCTATGTATGTGTGTGTTGGTGTTGGTGTGTGTGTGGCCATTGCTCGCCGCATGCTTTTGTATCCATTACACTTAACAAGTGTTGCTACGTGCTCGACACACTTTTCTGTTGCATGCCGACCAGCGCGCAATTTTTTTCGTAGTCTCTGCACGAGATTTGCTCTTTTATTCATATTCGCTTTGAACGGCAATATTTTCTTTCAATTGTTGTGATAATTAATTTTAATCATACAACTTGTAAAGTTGCCATAAATAAAGTTGTTACCATAAGCGCAGCTGTTGTTGTAGTTGTTGCCGTTGTCGGCCGTGTTCCGTTGTCTATTGAGAGGCTGATATGTTTTATTGCTTTATTGGTTTATTGGTTGTGGTTTTTGTTTGGCTTAGTGTTTATATTTATTGCAGCATTGCTGTGATTTGCAACAATTACTGCTGCAATTATTTCTTTAGTTTTTTTTTGTTACATTTTCCAATATTTTTTTTTATGAATTTTTCTGTTTGTTTGAGGTTTTGCAGGAAACTTTAAAAAATAATTTCTGTTTTCAGTTATGTCTTTCAATCAAAATGTGTGTCAGCCAGCAATGGCCGGAAAGCGGTCAAAGCCCAAATGTAAATAATAACAAATGGTGCGTTGCAATGTTCGTACTTGAGGCGCGTACAGTGTGTGTGTGTGTGTGTGTGAGGTGTTCGGTTCAAACATGATTGATTTGCGGCCAATATTGGTTTAGCTTTCAGCTTAACTTGACACTCTTCAATACGATGATTGATTTTTGCAGCTAACGCTGAGGCCAGATTGGGCACAACTATGACCTTCAGCAGCTATTGTTGGTGATTGTGGGATTTTTGATGGAAGTAAGACACCAAAAATTAATGGCAGACTAGTTGATAATGATGCAATTTAGAGGAGAAAAAAGAAAGAATTTAGAGAAGGATTTTCCATTAAAGATATTTGAATTTTGATAAATAATTTTCATTGTGATTTAGAAGAATTCAAGGCATCAAACTGTATTAAAATTATATATTGAGCGATTTTTGGTAAATGTCCTGTGTTGAGTTTTGTGTAAGGATTCAAGTGAAGCCCTCATATGAAACCTTCAAACTATATACAACAGATATACTGGCCGATTTTTGGTAAATCTCATGCACTGAGTTTTGTGTAACGATTGAAATGAAGTCTTCAATCTACATCAAACTGATATATGAACCAATTTTTGGTATATGTAATGAGCCGAGTTTTGTATAAGCATTCAAGCAAAACCTTAAAACTACATCAAACTGATAATTTTACTGATTTTCGTTAAATGGAGTACTAATGTAATTTGAGTCTTGATAAAAAATAATAAAAAAAATCTAACTATATCAAAATGCTATATAAAGCGATTTTCGGTATTGAGTTTTGTGTAAGGATTAAAGCGAAGCCTTCATACGGTTCATAGAAAGCCTTCAAATTAGATACAACTGTTCTACTGGCCGATTTTTTATAATGTCATGTGATGAGTTTTGTGTAACAATTGAAATGAAGTCTTCAATCTACATCAAACTGATATATGGACCAATATTTGGTATATGTAATGTGTCGAGATTTGTGTAAGGATTCAAGCGAAGCCTTCATTCTATATCAAACGGATATTTTGGCTGATTTTCAGTATATGTAATACGCTCTGTTTTGTATAAGGATTCAAGCGAAGCCTTCAAGCTACATCAAACTGATATATGGACCAATTTTTGGTATATATAAGGTGCCGAGATTTGTGTAAGGGTTCAAGCGAAGCCTTCAAGCTACATCAAACTGATATTTTGACTGATTTTCGGTAAATGTAATCCGCTCTGTTTTGTATAAGGATTCAAGCGAATCCTTCAAGCTACATCAAACTGATATATGGACCAATTTTTGGTATATGTAAGGTGCCGAGATTTGTGTAAGGATTCAAGCGAAGCCTTCAAACTACATCAAACTGATATTTTAACTGATATTTCGATTGATTTTCGGTAAATGTAATACGCTGTATTTTGTATAAGGATTCAAGCGAAGCCTTCAAACCATATCAAACTGATATACTGACCGATTTTTGGTAAATGTAAATGTGATGAGTTTGTGTTGGATTCAAATGAAGTTTTCTATATACATCAAACTGGTATATGGACCGATTTTCGGTATAAGTAATGTGCTAAGTTTTATGTTTTAAATTTTTACTATTTAGCAAACATTTGAATTTGGATTTTTTTTTAATTCGAACACAATTCAATTAATTCAATTAATAATTTTCACAACTGGACATTGGGCTACACTTATTTTGTGCTTTGAAGAGTAAGGAAAATAAGACATGAAGTGTGAAAGTATAGAAGAAAGCATATGGTAAGCAGATATAAACAAAAACATGTCAAAAAGTATTATTTGAGAAGTTGTATTGCTTGAACAACATTTAAGGAATGCAAATGCATGAATTAAGAAACATTGCATTGGTTCTAGAGAGATAATGTTGAAAAGGATAATAAGTGGGTAAAGGAAGGTTGATCTCTTTCTGCAGCCGCATACTGTTTTTGTACAGAGAATTCAAACATTTTATATGTGAAATTTTCGAACTACCTTAAACTATTAATCTTCACTTTAAAAACTGTTTTTTTGTTTTTCACAGAAAGTAATAAAGGAACCAGACTTGTCGCTGTTCCATTGTTGCCAACGACCACAAACTCTTTCTAACTGCCTCCCTTTCGCTTTCTCCCTTGGCGCGCACTTTGCCCCTTTTTTGCCATCTCAAGCAATTTAATATGCACATCACTTGCGCTACAAAGGCCACTTTCACTTGGATATTCAACTTTCCAAAGGGCCAACGCCAACACCAACACTAACTTTAACACTAACTCCAAACTCCAACTCCAATTCCAAGTTGAGCGCTCACTTTCGTTATCCTTTTCAGCTGCACTGACAGTGACAGTGGCGCACTGTTCGACTCACTCACCTGGGTGGCAGGTACTCGGGCTCTGGTGGTGGCACGTGCACGTAGACGTGCTTGTGCACCACTGGCGGCTGCTGTGGCGGCCCGTATTGCGGCACCGGTGAGCCGTAGCCGCCGCTGGGCGCTGACGGCACGTAGCTGCTGGACGGCGGGGCGCTGTAGCTGTCACGTGGCGGCTCAGGACGTGCGGCAGCCAAGCCAGCCGCAACCAGCACAAGTAAAACCTAATTGTGGTAGAGTGTCGCAGGGAGAATGGAATAGAAGAGAAGAGGAGAGTGATGATGAGTTTTGGTTTTTCTTAGTTTTGTTGCTGGGTTTATGTGTTAAATTCTTGATTTGAGTTTTGCTTAAAATAGTGATGCACTTTTGTTGTTATTTTTTGTAGTGTCTGATAAGTTTTTAGCTGCCGCGCTTCAGTGCTGCATTATCCTTTTTTTGTATGATTGGATTTCTGTGTTGATTTTTTCTCATATTTTTAAATTATTTTCACTATGAATGATCAACTTTGTGGTGGCACATACCGCACAAAAACGCTTCATTTTGCTTATTGGAAATTTTCGAAATCGCCTCGTTAGTGTTCACAGGAAACGCAAAAGTTGCTCGCTCGTGTTTCAAACAACGCACACAATTTATACCAAATTCACTGTTCAACGCGGAACGTCTTTCTGTGTGCTTCAGCAATTGCAGCGGTTTCTTTTATAGGTACGCGCAGCAAAACCGCCAACCAAGCCAGCCAGTCAGTCAGCCAGCCAGCAACGGCCGGCCGCGTGCGTACCGCCGCCATGGCGCTAACGATTTTCTTTGAGGGGGGTACGGCTGCAGCGGCACCTCGTCGCGCTTCTTTTGCTGTTGTTGTTGTTGTTGTCATTGCTGTTGCTTCTTCAGCAGACGCTTATTGCCGCTATTGTTGTTGTTGCTGTTGGTGTTATTGTTGTGGATCGTGTGCGATCACTTTCGGTTTCAATGCTTGAAGCCTCTCCGTCGCAGTCTGAATTTCTTGCGCTCTCTGCTTTTACGGCTTTGCTGCTTTACCGGTCTTGTTGTTGTTGTTGTATTGCTTTTGTTTTTGATTTTGCACTTTAGCCATATTGTTATAGTTGTTGTTGTTGTAATTTGGTTTTTGTTTCATTTCATGCCAATTGCAACTTCGTAATGAACATTTCGCCCGCTCGATTGTCATTCACCCAGCCATCATTCATCATTAATTTTGCACGAATCACAATTTGAAAACTTTTATTGCTTTTAATACATTTAATGGTTTTATTGCTTTTATGTGGCTGCAGCCACTACTGGGCCACACTCAATGCGTCTGCAATTTCATCTGCAACTGCAACATCTTCGTCATGCCTCACAATCATGCCAAATGTTGCACACTCACAGCTGGCCGCCTGGCTGACCAACTCGCTGGCCGGCTGGCTGTATGGATGGATGGATGGACTTAATCCATTGAACGGACACGTCGACAGCTGGAAAGACAACGCGATTTTAGTTTTGCCTCCACAACAATAACAGCCGCCGACAAGCAACAATGGCACTTAGTCGGCAACGGCATTCATTGCCAGCATGAACATTTGCGCTCTGGCACTCGAAGCACTGTTTTTTTTTGTTTTTGTCTAAATTGTGTGTGTGAACTTTTGTTTTTTAGCTTTTTCACTCATGTTTCTGATATTTTGCCAGTGCCTATTAATTTAATAAAACCCCTACATGGCCAATTCACAATAACGAAATTCAAGTACAAATCGCCAACAAGATTTATGGAAATACTTCTTTGCAAGGGCTGTGGTTTTTATTGTGTAAATTGTGTGCATTTTGATGTTTCTGTTGTTGTTGTTGCAAACGATTAATTCGCAGCATGTAAGGCTATCGTTGGTCTACATAAGCATTTCGAGTAAATTTATGCAAAATAAAGAGTGTCTTGTGGAGTTTGAGAAATGTAAACACATCCATTTCTGTGCTTTTCAGTTGCCTTAGGAAGTTTTGGGGCACCAGTCATTATTGCGTCAATGCGCTATTATCGTTCAATGTCTTGTTGAACAATTTTTAAATCCTCTTCAATGTCACAGCCACTCAAATGGAATCCTTGCCAGCTTAGTTTACTGTTCCTTGCTCACTCCATGCATAACCCTTCAGCTATTTTGTTGCCATATGGCAACATGCTACTTTGTGGACTTCTGAACCGTCTGTGGTTTCAAGAATACATTTTTTGTTGATCCTTAGAATAGTTTGAAGTTTTAGGAAAAATACGAAATTAATAAACTGAATATTTAAGAAGAAGATTTAAAGAAGAGAAGTATACACGTTTTTTTAATGGTATGTCTTGACATAGTAAAGGAAGAAGAAGCAGACAGAATTAGATAACTTTTTAATTTGACGTTTTCTCTCAATTTAGATATTTTTTTTTTTAATTTTGGCTGAAGTAAATCAAGAAATACATATTCAAATTTTCGATGTGGTTTCTCTCATAGAAAAACACTCTAAAATACAGGGTCCGAGTATAAAAATTAAAAAGTTTCTTATGGAATGTTGCTAATAAACCACATAGAAGCCTAAAACGTAAAATTTAAAATTTTAACTTTCCCCAGTAAAAATCTGTAGCGAAAGGGTTAAACGAACTCAGTGTCTTAGGTTAGGTTAGATAAGGTTAGGTGCGGTTAGGTTAAGGCTAGTTAGGCTTCATTTAAGTGGCTGCCCATGAAGGGACGTACGTATGGCCCACACCACTGGACCCTTTTCCCATGTTACGCGAACCAATTAGAACTTTCTATGAAGCTAAATATGACAGCAGCTCTCCTAAATCTACCAGCTCGCCAAAGAAGTGTTTAGCTGTTCAGATAAAAGCGATTGCAGTGAAGTTTCACAGAGGTTTTTCGACGCTTTCTTTCTTTCTTCCCGGCTCGGACAGTGTTCTCTGCATCCCTTCAGTTCTTATTTAAACTATTTTTATGATATTCGATGATAAATAAAAATAAAATACGCTTTCTGTTTTTACTCGAATTTGCAGAGAAAGCAAAGTCGAAAGTTATTCTTCGTTTCTATTAACCCTTTCGACCCCAAAGTTACCTGAGAGCAACTTCACCTATTTGTCATCTTATAGCAAAAGCTACAATTGATTTATGGGTTTAATTTAAGAAGGCACCAACAAATTAATATTTTTAGAAGTGAATTCAAAGCAAATTACAAACATTTTACTGTTATCCCCAAAATAATTTCCAATAATTTGCAACAATATCAGGGAAAGTTTGTGTTCTAATTGAAGACCCGGTTTCTCTAATAATGGTTAAATAAAATCAAAAAGTTATAATTTTGTATTTTTCCATAAATATTAAATAATTTTTCTGCAATTATTTATTATCAAAATATTGATATAAAACTTATTTAACCCGTTTTAAGCTAAAAGTTTTGAAAAGTAAACTAGCTCTAGAACTCTAACAAAGAGGCGTGGCGACTTCAAATGTCGTGTACGCACTTCTTATTCAAGTATTTCATGATTTAAATACCAAAAAGTAATATCGAGACACAGGGTAAAATTCTGGGTCGAAAGGGTTAACAGTAGAAAGACCGCAATTTTTCCATACCTACGAAGACTACATATTATATCGCTGATATCTCGAAAAGTACATCGGATTTGGTTAATTGTAATCCTAATTGTAGAACTAATTGTAAAACCCCCAAAAAAATAAAAGTCATCTAGCAAAAGTTATTAGAAATACTAAAGAAAATACAGATATTTAAAAATGAAGAACCGTCAAAATGACCGCAATGGTCTTTCTAGTGTTAATCGGACACTGTCCTGTAAATTCCTACAGTCCCTATTTTATCTCTTTTTAAAGACATCAGTTTTTTGAGGACCAAGAGTTGAGTTTTGGATCTATTTTGGTTGAGTTATGAGGCATTAAGCACAATAAATAATTCCGAATATAGTTTTCAGTCTGAAGGTTGATGACTACGGCAAGCCTGAAGTAATTCTCTTCGTTCAAGAAACGAAAAGGGGCATCATTAAGTACTTAGCTTGTTCCGTCGAATTCCCAATGGGCCTTCAGAAATCCTACATTTCTCGATTTCGACAAAGTCAAACGGGGCCCTTAAAAGTTTCCCTTCCAATTGTATATCCCAACTTAGCTTATGAACTTATGTGTCTAAGAACTAAAACAATGCCTCGTACCTAATATAAAAATATTACCTAAGTATTGGTCTTAAAAAAAACGTTGCGATGGCTCAACTTGTCGCGCTATTGGTCCTACACTACTCTCACACCACTTTTTTTTAGTGTCTCAAATAAAAAAATTTGTTTAGGTTGTCCTGAACCTGTTTCAGTTAGCTTTGGGTCGCTTTTTATGCAATGATCTCTTCCATCTTCTTCGGGTTGTGATCCAAATCGTTTTCTTCGCAATGATCTTTTCATCTTCTCCTTCTTTGGATTCTGAACTCGAAGATATTTGCGGTTGAAGCAGTGGCGCACACAGGATTTCGTTTTGGGGGGTTTTGCGAAAAACTTTTGAGCCGAATATCATTCGAAATCATATTTTGTTCCAGACATTTTTGTGTTTTGGGAGGGTTTGAGCCCCCAAAATCCCCTCTGTGTGCGCTGCTGAGTTGAAGATGTCTGTTACACTCACTGTACGGATACAACTTATGCCAATCATTTTAAGAAAATTTTTAAGTTTTGCATTTAGAATCAACAAAACAGAGAGAGTTTGTTTATGGCCGTAAAGTGAGATTGTGGAATGGCCTAACTGCATGCGGAGATTTTTACCTATGACCTTGATGGGTTCATGTTAAGTGTCTAGAAATTCCTCCTTTAGAGCCCTGTCTGCTAACCTAACCTAAAACTTTTCATAACCAATGCATTTCATTGCATTAATTGGATATTCCCTGCACACTGGTTCATACATTTAAAAACCAGAGTAAAATCAAAACAATAATAATGTGAGAAGTACCTATTCTACCTAAATATATTGCAATGTCTCTCAACATTTTATCTGCTGCCACTTGGTGATTTATGTCACGCTCTACTTATCACATCCAACAATAAAGAACACAAAGAGTCTCCAGCTTCCTTTTATTGATTCACCTTTTTAGCTCACACTTATAAAATATTTATGTTACATATAAACTAATCCGATTATGTCATCTTGTGGCATACTGACTCCGCACATTTGCCACAAATTCATATCACAATGCTGCAGGTCCATAAACGTCAACACTTTCTAATAATCATTTTCTGCAATTTAACGAACTTACGTAAGACGACTCTTCACTTCAGCATTATTCATTGTAAATGGATGGCAATCCTGCGGCAACATTTTGACAACCCGGATATGTGGAGCATCACGTCGAGCACATCCAGCACAACGGCGCACTTATTTATTTCCCATTTTACTTATGCAAATTCACTAATGCCGAAAAAACCGCAAGGAAAAGCACAAAAGAAACGAAATATTAATAAAGGTGCGCAATTTTGGCGCATTGAGTGCATCAAAACATCGACAGCTGCAACAACTCGGATGGCTCAAGTGTTGGCTGTGTTACCAATTTGCGTGTTACGCAATCACAATTCCCATATTACCAAAATCAGTGCAACACGAAACAATATTTCCCTTTGCTTGCACTGTTGTTGTTGTTGTTGTTGTTATTGTTGTGGCTACTGCAACAGCAGCTTTTGACATTAAAATCGGCAGCAGCTACCATGCATCCAGCGCATTAAACCAAATATTTAGTAGCACCAAATCGATGGTTGCAGTGGCAGAAGAAGGATCGAGAGGGGTGAGAGAAGGGAGAGCAATGGCGACCAAATGGCTGAAAACCAAATTGAAGAAGCAGATGAGTGCCATAAACTTCACATACAATCACTTTGAACTACTTTTGCACAACGCGGCCTACGAACAACAACAACACTCACACACACACAACGCCAACATAAACAAAAACATGAGAAAACAAAAGCGTCAAAATTGGAACAAAAAAGCAAACTGAAGAAAATCGAAAAATCGGAGCAAAATGGCAACTGCAGCGAATGTGTGTGAGTGTGTGTGTCTGTATGTGTGAGTGTGTTTAACTGCGTGTATGAGTGCAAGTGCGCGTATTTTGGTCAAGTTGTCGGTCGTCAGACGCATGCTGCAATCAGCCATAACATCAACAACAACAAAAACAACAATCCAAGCACTGCCATCGACATAAACATCATTATCGACACTGTAAACATCATCGACAATTGCATTGGTGGCATTAACGGCAGTGCAACAAGTACTGCAACAACCACTACGCGACACTAAACGCCAACAAGTTACAGCGGCGGCCGCAACGCACTGACAATTGCTGCAGTTGCAACAGTGGCAGCACAACGATTGCTATCGATAGTTGAAATGGTAACGCATCGAGTGGTTGTGGTGGCATTAGCAGCTGGTATTGATGTTGTTGTTGTTATTATTATTATTGCTGTTGTCTTTGCTTGCATTGTGAATGCTTGACTGCACTTGAGGACAACATTTGTTGGTTGCAATTGTTGTTGTTGGCTGCGGATATTTTCCCCGTTTCTTTCAATTACAACAAATTCAAGTGCGTGATGTTGCAGCATCAGCGGCAGTGGTAGCTATAACAACAACAACCACAACAGAAACAACAACACAACTGCCAGCAATGCAGCAATACATTGCAGATAGCAACTAAAGTGTCAACAATGCATTTGCGTAATGCATTGGCGGCCATTGAAGGTTAGTGTCGTCTTCGGATTTTTTCGCTTTCCGTGTGTCTGGCCGCGTTGATGCAACACCAACAATAGCAACATTAGCGTCAATGAGGGAAAAAATCATTAAAGCTTAAGCAATCATTACATTTGTTGTTGTTTTGCGTTAGTATCATTTGCCATTGGCAACAGCCAGAAGAAAAGGTGACAACTGAAAGAAGAAGAAGAAGCAGCAACAGCATTAGATGTCTTTATTTTGATTTTCAGGGTGCACTATGGCGCGAAACTGTGGTTTATAATATACAAACTTGTTTAGTAAATCTATTTTTTAAATTTAATATTTAAATGTATTTATATTCATTACATTTAAATTTATAATTAAAAAAATAACATAAGCCACAGCTGCTAGGACTATTGGCTTTTTTAAAAGATAATTTTAGGTTAAGTAAATAATAGAACTGATCGGAGAAAATTCTTTTTTGACAATCTAAGCAATTTAGTCCAAACAGTGGCACACACAAGGGGGGTTTGGGGGATCAAACACCTCCCCCCAATACAAAAATTGCTTGTGCAAAATATGGGGTTCGAATGGAATTGGGCCCAAATTTGTACCCCTCCCCCTCCACAAAATGAAATCCTGTGTGCGCCAATGAGTCTAAATGAGTAGTTATCGAGGCAGGTATAACCAAAGACATCTCAACTATTATATAGTTATACTCTCTTTGGTGTAACTGGCTGGCCAATGGGTCCCACATAGACCTCTGTTGGGTCCTCAGCGATACCGGAGATCCATTTATGAGTTGAACCATTAAAAAGAACTTGAGTTCAAGTGCCAAGACTTCATCCTTTTCGGTGAACTCAAACGCCTGCATGGTGACCAGACATTTTCTTGAGATATCAGTTTAGTTTAGTTTAGTTTATTTCCGTCAATGGATTACAATCCTTACAGACTAGGAATACAATAATTTCTTAATTATTATTCAAGATATCATACATATTTACAATATGTTTAAATTAATCTCTATCGCTCAAGAAGCGCAGAACAGTCTATTCTGCCACTAACAATGTCATGGATAAAGATCAACGATTGGACAGTTCTTCTAGACTCAAGAGATTTGAAATCAATGAGTCAACAACGGGCAAGGGACAGAAGATAAGAACTTGATCCAGAGCTTTTAAAGTATTCTGCGTAAAATCCATTCTATGCGTGTAGGCTGCCAAAAGAAAATGTCTCGTCTGTGTTGGGTTCGCAGTCCGATCGAGAGAGTCCTGTCACGAAATGTTTACCATCACACTCATATGACTTTACCATGGCTTTTTCAGCTCGCAGATCTGAGTAGATATTAACAATTTTCTTTAATTAGTGAATAGTTCCAACTGGTTCTGTTGGGTAGAGGAATTGAGCTCACATAACTCTCTGTTAGCACAGTGGGTCTCAATGGGCAGTACGTACTATCCTAATTTTCAAACTACATATGTGCATTCAAGCCAACATGATTCAAGGACATACTTAACTTTTTTCAATCAAATTTCAAATATGATATAAGAAAATTGAACCCTTTTAACCTCAGCGTACCAGTCTGAGTGGCCTATTCGGCGAAACAAGACTTTGTACTAGTGTGCGACCGAATATTCGTTTTCGGCTTCGATATTCGGCTTATTCGGCCAATTTTTAATCTTCTTTTCGCCCTGTAATGCAAGTCAATTTGCTTTGTTTCAAAGTATTTATCATATATCGGGTTTTATCGATATTTCGGACATCAAAATTGTGTCATTTTTTCTATCAGTTTTTTGTTTCTTGTAGAAATTGAACTCTAGGACTGTTTTATATATTTTTTTGTTTTTATATTTTTATTTATTCTTTTATTAATTCTTAAGTGGAACGAAGAAATGAATAAAGAAATAACGCCAAAATGTGATCATTTTTCCCCTTAACCCTTTTGACCCCGAATTTTACCCTGTGTCTCGATATTACTTTTTGGTATTTAAATCATGAAATACTTGAATAAGAAGTGTGCACACAACATTTGAAGTCGCCACGCCTCTTTGTTAGAGTTCTAGAGCTAGTTTATTTTTGAACATTTTTAGCTTAAAACGGGTTAAATAAGTTTTGTATCAATATTTTTTCATTTACAGAAAAATTATTTAATGATTATGGAAATATACAAAATTATCACTTTTTGACTTTATTTTACCATTATTAAAGAAACAGAGTTTTGATCAAACGCGCCCAATTCGTAGACTTCAATTAGAACACAAACTTTCCCTGATACGAGTATCGCTGCAAATTACTGGAAATTATTTTGGGGATAACAGTAAAATGTTTGTAATTTGCTTTGAATGCACTTCTAAAAATATTAATTTGTTGGTGCCTGCTTAAATTAAACCCATAAATCAATCGTAGCTTTTGCTTTAAGATGACAAATAGGTAAAGTTGCTCTCAGGCAACTTTGGGGTTGAAAGTGTTAAACGAAATTTTATTAGTATTCGAATATTTTTAGTATTTTTTTAAATTTTTTAGAATATTTTTAGTGTTCAGCTTCGGCCAAAACTCCACCTTCGGTCGGACACTACTTTGTATCAAACCATCTGATTAAATGTAAGCCAACCTGACTTAACCTAACGTACTCTCATTTAATCTTACTTTCCTATTTTCCTAACTATTTCACTTTCTTTCTTCAATCTTCAAGTTTGTGTAGTACCTATTTAAAAAAAAAAATTATATATTTTCTTAACATTTCCTACTTTCATACCATTGTGCATGCTTATGAATTTTTTCTACCCTTCTCCCGCTTTTCACATTTAACCATATTTCAACAGACAATTATCAACTTTGCCTGCTCATTGTTGTTCTGTTGATGTTGTTGTTGCTGTTGTTGTTACTGTTGCTGTCACTGTCGCTTTGTTTACCCTACCAATCATAATTTGCAAATCAAAAAGTTGATGTCTGTTGTGCAGGCCGCTTGATGCGCGACAAATGCGCCGCTGACGCGCGTCATGGCCGCCACAAGCGGCGCTGCACGTTTTTCTCACACGACAGTCGAGAATGGCCGCTGCGTCGATGTGGTAACAACGCTTTGTTTATTTCCTTCTTCGGCTGCCGCCGACTGCAACCGCCGCCGGTGACTGCAAATTGTGCCGATGAATTGTGCGCCAAAATTGTGCGAGTCGCTGCCATTTAATTGCAAATGTTGCAAATAATGTTTGTTTGTTTGGTTTGTTTGTATGTTTGTTGTTCATTTACTTGCGCGGCGGACTGGCTTGCACTTTGTTCGCTGTCTGGACAAATAGATTTGCGACGCTCGATGCGCAACGCTGCCGCATTGCAATCGGTTGGAAAGTCAAGTCAAGTCAAAGTCTGCTCTATTCATTTGTCTGCCGTTGTTAGTGCGGTGCGGCAATCCATTTTTTCGCCTGCGTGTCCATCATGGCAAACGAGCGAACAACAACAATAATAACAACAACAACAACGAACTGCAACTTGCATAACACTTCGGCAATGAGTTGATACTTTTTCGGCTATTTACTGTTTATGTTTGCACTGCACACTGTGCACCCCCCCACACTCAATGCCGGCACATTCCCTCACTGCCCATTCGGATTTGTAAAAAGTGACTTTTCCTTTCAAGGCGCCACGCTTAACTGTCACTTTGGCCGCGCTGCCGCATATTAATTGTAACCAACGCACAGCTGCTGGCCACAACACCCGCCGCAGCCGGCCCAGCTGCACCGCCCACCGCTGACGTCGGCACCAGTGGAATGCCACACATTGTCCGTAAGTGGTGCATGCGTAAGTTTTGCATGCGTACACCGCCACATCTTTTATCGGCGCGTTTTACCGGCATTTGTCACTTCCATTCCTCAATTTTCGGCGCAGCAATGGCGGCGCTTCTTCGTGCGGCCTACTTCGTCACCTGCAATTATCGCGCGTCGCATTGGAGCGCCTCAACTGCCGGACACGATGTCGTCCAGTTGGCGCTTAATCCGCTCAAGTGTGTCGTCGCTCGACAGCCGCGCAGGCAGGCTTCCTTATAAGTGAATGTGTCGCCAAGGTGCGGTACGGCGTGCGCGCTTTTATTACGCATTCGCGTCGCAAACGTGTTTCCTACATTTGCAAATTGGCAGAAATTTGCGCATAAATGGGCGTCGAAATTTGTTAACTGTCAATTTTCATAATTTTCGCAGTCCACAAGCGTAGTTCAAGTTTTACGAGTCGCAACTGCGACTAGTAAAAATTTCCATTAAATGCTTTTCATTGGTAATAACATTCAATTTTATGGCTAATTTTTTGATAGTTGATTTTTATTGTTTGATTTTTGTGTGTGATTTTTTGCCCATCATTGAGCTCAGCCCATAATATTTTGGGGAGATTATGATTACAAAGCATCCTTCAATTAGGGTTGCCAGATTGAATGTTTTATTTATGGGTTGATGAAACTGACGTACTGGTAGAGTCTGAGTGAGACTATCAGTAACAGACACGGCGCGATATGTTGGAAGAGAGTCGGCTAACTGTCTGTACGGTGTGCAGTACTGGGTTCTCGCTGGCGGAAACTGGTCATTGTTTTCCTCGACATCGGATTCGCATTTGGGGAAGCATCTCGTTGGACTTCTGCCAAGCGAGCTCTTTCAGCAAGGAGGCCTTCTGTTGGCCGGCTGCCTTGAATTTGTTGACGTAATCAATGTGCGGCTGCACAATGTCAATCACTTTGCTCTTGGCTTATTGATTGTAGATCTCCTATATGGGTATCAAAATAAGGAGGAAAATTGTTTCCTTTTAAATCAGGGACCGTAAATAATTATTATCGCAATATTTTTAATCAAAAAAATCAAGATGAAGGAAGCATTGCAGATATATCATGTAGTGCAATAAAGTGATTGTTTTTGAAAGCAGTTATCAAAAAAGCAATAAACCAAAATTTCTCGATTTTTATTTTCCGCTCACCGAATAATAATTATTTTTTGATTTTTTTTTTCGATCAGAAAATAAAAATTATTTGTTGAGTTTTATTTTTTTGGGAAAAAATAAAAATTATGTAGTGAGTTTTATTTTTCACTTGCAGAAAAATATGTCAGGTAGGGAAAACATGCAAGTTTTGGATCTAAGTCTGTAGATTCATGCATCTAAGTTTTATTCTATTTCAGAGTTCTGGAAGTTCAAAATAGAAAATTTAGTTAAAAGGAGACAATTTCCCTCTTTCATTTAATACCCATATCTTCATTATTGCACAACTGCATATATTTTAAAATAATATTTAAAATCTGTATGTCCTTAAAAATTTAAAGTCCTTTAAAATGGAGTTTGGGTCAGAAAATGAAAAGCTGACTATGCCAGGTTACTCTATGTGACCTCTAGTTTCACGTCTATAGCAACATTTGGATGGGTCTCCGCAAAAAACACAATTTTTTTCGCACGTTGTAATAAATGTAAAGTTGGTGTTTAAAGTGCTCCATAACTTTGTCATTTTTCTTTCAATTCTATTGATGTTAGGCTTAATATTTGCTCAAATAATATATTTTTCATCTTAGATTTTAAAACATTAGGAGATAATTTATTTTATCTGTAAAACAATCACTCGAAAATTTATAATTTTTGAAAATGGTCGAAAAATTTACTTTTTTACAACTTTCACTATCAGTAACTTCCCCAAAACTCATCTGATTTGGACAATATATACATACACGTATATCGCTGGAAAGGCTAAGGTATTATCTTCTGAATAACGGATAGCTCGTGTTAGTCGGATTATTCTTTTACAAGATATGTGCTCATAACTGAAACAACAGGGAAAAAACTGGGTTTTGGAAGATTTTTCGAAAACGTCTCTTAAAAAAATTTTTGGATTTTCAGTTTCGTGTTCAGTGTTAGTTAGTCTAGAAAATACTTTTGTTTTTAGGTGCACACGATTACCCATTTTTTGTCGAGTAGTGTTATCGGCGCCTTCACTTCCAACTTGTCATCTACATACTGAATGGGACGATCGAATTTGGAGACAATGGGCGGGGAGACACAATCGTCGGCGGCGCTCAGAGCCCAGTTGAAGACACGATTTTTACCTTTGTTTTTCTCGAAGACATTTTGACTTTTGTCCAAGGGGAGCAGATTCTGCGTGTCCTTGGACAGTTCGACAGCGGAATTTAGATAAATAAATATATATATCAAAATAAATGATTGATATTGCTTTTATTATGATAGTTTAAGTTACAAAAGGGTTGTGTTCAACATGCACTTTCACTCGGAGACCCTCTTGGGGCCATTGTGATTTCGTTTAATTCGTTTTCGGCGCCCTTAAATGCTGGGTTCCATGTAGATCTTTACAAGGTATGTTAAATGATAATAAAAAACCAAACTAGAAACATTTCATATACAGTGCGTTTCAAAACTTTTAAACAACTTTGGCTTATTTTTGAGTGTACTCCAAAGAAACCCCTCTCGAAATAAGTTGTAATGCCAAAATGAGCTGTTTTGTTGTTGATATTCTTTTTCCTCTAAGCTCTTGCTTCATTAAGGACCAAACATTTTCGATTGGGTTTGCATCTGGACTTTGAGATGGCCAATTTAGTGTTTCCACCCCAAATTTTCTCTACCCCATTTCAGACGATTTTCCACATGTTTTTACCCAATAGCGATTTCAACATGGTACTTCTATGAGGAATGCCCGAATTCAGAAGCCTGCATCGGATAGTGGCCGTTGATACTTCGACTCTCTTCTGCGACAATCTTTCTTTCGTTTGCTTCAGGCTAAGATTTGAAGTGTTATCAAACATCCGGACTATCGCCTTATCCGCTTTCTTCTGAGTGGTTCTCTTCCTGCCTCTCCGTAGCTCGTCGTCAACATTTCCGAACTCTTTGAATCGACTGACCCACTTCCTCACAAATGAAACTGATGTTTTTGTGCATTTTGCGACTTGTGGAGGATTCATTTTTAGACCATTTGGATGGTTTACCAAACACACTACTTCGAAACGTTTTTTGAATACAGCACTCATTTTTAATTCTTGATATTTCCGCGAAAAATTGTACCCAACTAACAAAACAGAAACACCTGCGAAAACGGTATTTTAATATAGAAGATAACCTGATATTAAAACCATGGCAAACTTCTACAATTAAAAAGATATGGTCAACACTTAATTTTAAAACGCACTGTATATATTTTTTTTGTTTAAATTCCAAATCTTCGGGTAAGGTCATCCGAAAAGTTGGTTAAGGTAGGACTTAGGAGATATTTGGAATCAGTAGAAAGACGCAACACTTTCGTAAAAGTTACATTATTAGTATTTTCATGCAACATACAAGCTTCGAGATTAGGAATGGACCTGTTAAAAGACTCCACTTTTGCTCTACTTAGATCATTCATCAAATGTGTAATCAAATTTTCTCCCCAAACTCGTTGTTCATAGTCAACACGTAGCATATACACAGAACTGATCACAGGATCATAGGTTTACACGTTTGCAGTCACCCACAGCGGATAGACTGAGTTGTGGAATTCTTACTGCATGCATTTAGTCCCTTAATCCTCTGAAATCTTTCAATCTATCTATGTCCAAGCGGACTGAGTAATGACACCAGCACAATACATAATGTGTTCAATTAACGTTGACAGATGTCATCATTAAATCGTCTGACAACAAATCAATGTCTAAATGTTTCAAGTGCATTTCAACATTTTGTAGTCTGACCCCCAGACCGCTGCGAATCCGAAGACAAATTACGCTACGCATTGCGGTTAACCACTGACCACATCTTTGAATGTGCGATTTTGATAGCGCGCCACTGCCACAGCAGTTGTTCAAAACATTCCACAACTTAATTGTTAAAACTACAATTCCATGAGGAAACGTTGAACATACGCAGCGACTATAAAAAAGCGGCTCGAGGCGATTCATTTTTATTTATTTACTTTTGATCAAACATTTTTTTTCATTTACATATTTTTTGTTGTTATTTTTTTCTTTTCATTTTATGCATAAGAGTGTAATTTGCGCCGAGAGTTGTAAAGGCAAACCATTTAAACATCATACGAAACGAATGAGCAAATCTAACCTTTAATTAAGCGAAACTAATTAAATTTTATTTCGTTTATGTTAACAAAGTAAAATGGAAAGGTTAGCAAAATCAAGTTGAAAATGAAATCAAGAAAATAAATCCATATACGATTAGTGGAAAAAAAGGGTACAATAAATCAAAAACAAAATCAATACAAAACGTTTTGAACAATTTTGCCAGTTGTTATGTTTGGTTGTGTGTTGATGGCTGCGTAACCTTCAATTTTGCAGACACACACACACTCACACAAACGCGACTATCGAACGAAAGTTTAAATATTATTTATTTACTATGCGATTAACTCAAATTACATGCAATGGCCAGGTTAATTTTTTTAATTAAAGACACAAAAATATTTAAAATTACCATTTGACGTGCAGTTAAATTTTGTGGCCGAGTGTAAAATGCAAAGAAAAAGTCAAGTGGCGTTTAAACTGGGCGTTAAAAGTCAAAGTGCGCTATTGAATGTGGCATGTTGCATGCAACACACACGCATTAAACACACTGCAACCGATGGCCAATTAACCCAGCCACCACCACACCGACTGCCTAACGCATTTTACCAAAAGGCAGCAAATAAGCGCAACAACAACCACACAACTCATACAAATGACTGAGATGACTGTAAAAATATAAAAATACACCAATTACACAAAATTTTGTGGAATTTCGGTGCAACGTACAGCTTCGCATGCAGCGAGCGAGCGAGCGGCGTTAAAATCTTGTTGACTGTAATAAGCTGCCAGCAGGCCGTTAGTAGGCCAGTCAGCCAAATAGCCGTTCAGTGCAACGGGCAGATGCTGCAGCTTACGTCACATCGGCGGAATGTGTGCGCGATGCACACTGAGACGTTTTCATTGAAATTTTGGTAAAAAAAATGCAATGCAATGTGAAAGGATGAGCGATGGTTACGTTAAATCAAAATAGTTGTAAGGTATACATTTTGATTGACACACAGGTGGTCTGAAAAGTTTTCGATCTAAAAGAGATAAAATAAATTTTTTTTTAATTTACTGTTTTTTTCTACAAAGTCGTTTTGTCAGTCTACACATTTCTGTCAGCGATGCTTTCATTCTTTAATCCGTGCAAGTAGAGCGTTGGAAATGTTTGTTCAAACATGTTTTTAGTCAAATGTAAGCAAACAAAAACAAAAGCATACAACGTGGACACGTTTTTACGTTTTTTGGACATCTCTGGCCCAGTATTGCCAGATACCTGAAATTACTTTCTCCTAAACAATTCTTCCTCCTAAAATTATACTAAAAGGCCAAGAATCTCCTAAATCTAGGAGGAAATCTCCTGATCTGGCAACACACAATTCTCTCCTGATCTGGCAACTACAATTCTTTAACACTATTTAATGAACTTAAGCAATGCTATCGTCAGTGGTTGCAGTCTTTGGACGTTCCGAATGTTTATCGTCTCCAGAGCTGGTATGGCCGCATTTAAATCAAACTGCCCACAATTTTATGATTGTAAATGATGAGTTCCTGTACACAGCGTCCAACTTGTCTTTCATTTTCTTAGTAATGACTGCTCTGTACTCAATTGACTGACTCACATCGACTGACTCAAACCCACGGTTACCACTTGGCCAAAATTTTGTTAACCAGAATGGTTTGGTAAAGTAACATAAATTTAACCAATTTCAAAAACAAAACAAAAAATTTACTTATAGCTTTTTCTTGCTTTGCCCAACAACCCGAAGGGGTCTTTTCTACGAGATAAAGATAAAAGAAAAGAAGGACCAAGGTTTGAAAAAAGTCATCAAACAGAAAATAAAATAACCAAACGGAAAAAAGCAAACTAAATATTTTGGTTAGAAATAACCAACTGTGTCAACCGTGCTCCAAAATGGCTGAAATTTTGGTGAGTACCTTTCAAAAGATGCGCCAACAGATTCCCTAACTTTTGTTGACGAGTGCTGTCATATTCATCTTGAGGTCGAAAACTTTTCATACCATCTTCATACACAACCTTAACTTGCATTCAAGAATTTTTCAAGTGATGTTTATCGATTCAAAATTATTTGTTGTCTTTGTTTGTTTAGTTAACCCTAACTCTCAGAATTTTATAAGTTACGTAAACCCAGAAGTGAGACTGTCAGGCTTATATGAGCTAAATTACTGAAAACATTTGTTTAAAAAGTACAAAAACTGTCTAAAATGTTAAATTTATAAATGCATTTTAATTCTAATATTCCATTAGAAGATTACATAAAATAATAGAATCGGAAATCTTTTGGATTTATCACCATTTGAAATCTTTAGTGAGACTGTGAGGCTCACTTCTGAGAATTAGGGTTAATGATAAGTTTTGTTATGAAATGTTAATAAAAAACGATCCAATTTCGATTCTTCGTGTCTGAGCAAAAGTAAAGGACGTAACCAAAGTTGTACCAGAGATTTCTTTAATGAACTAAAAAAATCTTTTCAACATTTTTATGAATTTCAATTTGATTCTCGTGTATGGGCATCTGTAATAAGAGTTGTTATGAAAGTTGTTCCTCAGATTTCTTCAGTAACCTAAATAGATCTTTTAAAATTCTTTACTGGTACATACCGAAAATTTCTCCAGTGACATAATTCAACCTTATAAACATTTTTATATATCAATTTGATTCTCCATGTCTGGGCATCTGTAAAAATTGTTACTCTAATTGTACCTGACATTTCTTTAATGACATAAACAAATCTTTAATAAAATTGTATGAATTTCAATTTGATTCTCCGTGTCTAGGCAACTGTAAAGATTGTTACCAAAGTTTTTCCTGAGAGTTCTTCCGTGATCTAAATAGATCTTTTAAAAATTATTAGGAATTTTAAATAAATTCTCCGTGTGTGGGCTGTAAATATTGTAAGTTTACTTGTACCTAAAAATTCTCCAGTGACATAAATCAACCTTTTAATTGATAATTTAATATAATTTTTGATTCCTAATAATTTCAAATCAATTCTCCGTGTGTGAGCTGTAAAAATTGTAAGTTTACTTGTACCTAAAAATTCTCCAGTGACATAATTAATTAACCTTTTAATTAACAATTTAATTTTTTATTCCTAATACAGTATAATCTCGATAATTCGGACACTCGCTAATACGGACAAGGCGGTAATCCGGACACTCAATTTCTATTGTAGACTCTGTAATCCGGACACTCAATTTCTATTGTAGACTCTGTAATCCGGACACCAGTGTTTGGTTTTTAATTGTCCGGATTATCGAGATTATACTGTAATTTCAAATCAATTCTCCGTGTGTGAGCTGTAAAAATTGTAAGTTTACTTGTACCTAAAAATTCTCCAGTGACATAAATCAACCTTTTAATTGATAATTTAATATAATTTTGTATTCCTCATAATTTCAAATCAATTCTCCGTGTGTGTGCTGTAAAAATTTTAAGTTTACTTGTACCTAAAAATTCTCCAGTGACATAAATCAACCTTTTAAAAATTGTTATGAATTTCAAATCAATTCTCCGTATTTGGGCTGTAAAGATTGTAACTTCACTTGTACCTAAAATATTTTAAATAAATATTTTTAAAATTCTTATGAATTTCAATAAGCCAATTGGATCGCTTAGGGTTCAATTCTCTATTAATTCAAACAAATGATTTCCTAATATTTGAAAACAATTTACTCATAAAAGAAACTAAACATTCTTATAAATTCTTTGACATAATTTTTTTTGTTTTTATTTACATACATTTTGTTTAAGATGAATCAACTCTTTAGCTATAGGCCTCCTGTGCCAAGTGAGAATTTTGAAATGTTTTCCTTTTATGACCACAATTGAAAAGATGTGATTGTGCGACGTTGATTCCCAGACAAATCTCAGCATGAAACTTTTGATCTGTGGCAAAATCACAACATTAAAGTATAAACATTCAAAAATATATATGTATGTATATGTGTGATGATTGCATTATTGCATGTTGTATGGCGCGTCACTGCATGTGAACGCTGCGTTGCGGGCATTTGGCCACATTGATGCACTTTGTGCGACAACAACAAAAAAACTTCACATACGAAATTCAGTCTGCTCAATTTCAATTGTGTCTGTTTGTTATTGTTTGTAAATGACATTAAACAATTACTATGCAACGAAAAAAAATTAGTTTTTGAAAAGTAAATCATCGACGAGTAAATACTTTTAATGAAGTCTGTGACACACACATCCACACAAACACTCTCGATTGCACTTACATAACACCGTCCAAGATAGCTGAATACCGAATCTTCTTGGCAGCTGCTGGTCTTATCGACAACGGCCTCAATTGCCAAGCTTTAACTTTGGCTTCAAAACTTTTTGTTTTATCTCAAGTAAAACGTGATTTACGTTACACTTTTTTGTTTGATTTTCGATTTTATAATTTTTCAATTTCTATAACAAAATGCGGGCATAGCAACAGCAACAAAAAACCCCAAAACAATTTCTTCTTTCCACTTGAAGCCGCTTTTCAATGGGCAACTCACACACTCATAAAAGTGTTTTATGTGTATGTGTGTGCATATAGATGTGTAAGTGTCTGTTTGTATTCGCATTTTTTAACTATGATATATCGTTCACTCGCTCCATTCTCCCGCTAAGCGTTGCTGATGCTGAGCTCTTGCTTTCTGTCTTGCTGTCGCTGTTGTTGTTGTTGGTGGTGGCAGTGGTAAAAGTGTGGTGGCTGGCCCACTCGTATCACTGGCATAAATCACGTAATTGTTCATGATGAGTTTTGCTGTGAAGATTTCATTACACATTTTTCGCCCGCTGGCTGCTTGGTTTTCTGCTCCTCTCCACTTTGTGGGCAGTTTTTGTTGCTACACACACACACACATACAAACTAACCACACAAACACCTCAGTTTGTAGTTGTAGTTGCAGTTGAAGTGCTGGCTGGCCTATTATTGTTGTTGTTGTTTTAATTATTGTTATTGTTTTCTAAAAGAGATTTTTGTAATTGACTTCAGATACGAATTTTTGGCTTATTGCAAAATGTTTGCTTTGTTATTTCGACTTTGTTATTGTTATCTGTTTTAATTGTTGCACTTAGTGCTCTGCCTCGTTTAATTTGAATTGGATTACAACATGACAAGGTCTCACATTAAATTACAAACCAAACAAAAGACAGTTTTACTGTTTGCCATAATAAGTGCATGAAATGTTAGAAAGCGACTTGAAAAAATTTGAAGTACAATAATGGACGATTCAATATCTAAGAGGCGATATGATATTGATGGATGTGTCAGGTTGCCAGATGAAACACACTTTGGTGTGTTGAAAATTTCATAGAGTTGATGTCAATGTTGTTGTTAAGTTTATTAAAAACATTGCTTAAGGTTTATCATTTTTTTTTTTGCTAATCTTCGTATACACCAATACCTCGCTTTGCGTCGTTTCGTTTTGCGTTTTTTCGAAGTTGCGTCGCTGCTGAATTAGTACTAATTTTCACTGTGCGTCGTTAGATTTTCGAAGTTGCGTTGTTTTGGGTTCGAGTCTTTAATTTTTTTTTTTAAATGTTCTTTTTTTTCTAAAAGATGGCACGAGTTATGTTTCTAATTGCGCCATGCCATCAAAACTCGGGGATTCCCTTTCTAACTGAAAATCAACGCAATTTTAATACAGTTTTATTTTCACTCTGTTTTGCTAATTTTAGAATTCAGTTTCAATTAGTGTGTTGTGCTTTTTGTAGCGTTTCAATTAGTGTGTTGTGCTTTTTTTAAAAGAGAATAATAAACTTTTATAAATTTTTACGGGTTGTTTCTGGTTACAAAAAAGGTAAATATTTTTCCAATTTATTTATTGGCAGAGTTATATTATTTTTGATTTTTAAATGTTTACTTTGTTAAATTTTCTTTTTAAAAAGTAGTATTTTCGTAACCCTGGAACCTATCTTCGATCTTTACATTGTTTGCTACAGAAAATCATAATTCACTTTGCGTCGTGTTTTTTTGGAACGTAACCACGACGCAAAGTGAGGTATTGGTGTATATAGAAGTAACTAGTTCAAAGTAGATACATTTGCAATAAGAAATACAGGGTGGTGCAAAAGTTGCCACCCAGTGTTTTTTGGCTTTAATTTGTTTATGAATAAACGAATGAATGAATGGAAAGGAAGGATTTATTCATTCTTTCGTTCATTCATTCATTCATAAACAAATTAAAGCCAAAGACAATTTGACAACTTTTGCGCCATCCTGTAGAAGAAGTATGCAACGATGAGTAAAACTATATTCCCGATGGATCAGTGACCAAGCGGACAAGCGGTATTGAAACAAAACAAACTCAGAAGACTTTCATTGTTGGTCTGGAAAATCTTAAATTAAGTTAAACTGAAAACATGGATTTCGACATTTGTCGTCCTTAGACTCGTAAATTATTCTGATCCAAGCTCAAGATTCAAACGCCACTTAAATCTCTTAATTTAGCTGAACAAAGAAACCATCTTTTCGGATGTTCAAACGCGAACATTAAAAACAAAAAACAAACAAAACAAAACAAAGTTACATTAAAATTTTCCCATTTTGCATTGACTTTTCATAACAAAACAAAACTTTAACTGAACAAACAAAAACAGTAATTATTTTTAAAGGTGTGAATATCACTTAAAAACTCTTATTTGTAAATTCAATTTTTATGGACTCGCAAAAAAAAAGTTGCATAAGGTACATAGAACTAATTTTTTCAGAAACTGATTTCTTCAGCAACTCATTTCTTTAGAGCACTAAAGAGACTAATTCGAATTAAGGCACATTTGTATAAAAATATAAATATTTTCTTAAATTCAAAAATATTTGTGCCACACTCGAATCCCAGAATATTGTCGAAATTACCCTGAATTGGTGACCCTGTTTAGGAACTTAAATCACAAGCCATGGCCAAAAGCGGAGGTCAAGCTTTGCGTTAAAATAAATAAAAGTTATCATTCAACAAAAATTTTTCGATTAAGGTGGGAAAGGTTTTGAAAAGGATTTCAAATTGTTTGCTGTTTACCAGCAGATATTTTGTATTATATATATATTTTCATGTTTTCCTATTTAAGTACCCAGGCCTTAGGATATATTAAACCGAAGATTATAGAATAGTATTATAGTGTCTTTCATGGTACCAGTTGGTATTTGGATTTACCGGGAACACTGAAAACTGAGCTTTCTTCCGTGACCTAAATAAATCTTGTAAAAATTATTAGGAATTTCAAATCAATTCTCTATGTTTGGGATGCAAAGATTGTAACTTTACTTGTAATATAAAACAATATTTTAAAAAATATTATGAATTTCAATTTGATTCTCGTGTCTAGGCATCTGTAAAGGTTGTTGGTCCAGATGTGTATACAGCATAATCTCGATATTTCAGGCAATTAAAAACCAGGCACTGTTCGAAATATTGAAATGTCCGGACTACCAAGAGTACAAAACAATCAATTAAAATACTACTGAACACAAATAAAACTTATTTTTAAATTAATTACAATTATTTGTTTCTTAAAAATTTTATTTTTAACTATACAGTGGGTGGTCAAGCAATTAGCACGCTTCAAGCAATCAAACGCGTTTTATGTTTAAAACAAACTCTTACAATTTTAATTTTTGAATTCAATTATATTTTAATTTCAGAACAAATAAGAAGATATGTTTAACGTGATGTTCAGTTTTTTGCACCATCCTTAAAAAACAGAAATTTGTTCAATACACCGTTCCAAACTAAATACTTACAACAATAATTACCTACCCCCAATGCGAGTATTTTTCAAAATATCGTTTTCCTTTTTATTTTATTCCCAAAAATTCACGACTTTCTCATAATGATTTCACAATTCGAATGCACACTTCACTATTGAGGATTTGCAACAAATGTTCAATTTAATACTGCTGCTAACAAAGTCCCGTTATCGTGCTCACCCACGGCACATAAACTCACAAATACCATTAGAAATACTGTGGGACAAATAAGCTAAGCAAACAAGAAAACAAAAAGCGTTTGGAAACTATTTTAGTACATCTTACTTCCACTAAAACATGAAAATGTAGATTTTTTGTAAGCGTGCTAATTGCTTGACCACCCACTGTAAATCAAAACCCCCATTCATCATCCTATCCTCTACTGTAGAGGCAGGAGGCGGCCATGTTGCTGTATGAGTCATCCACTTGATAACCTTCCATCAATTACTTATCAGTTCGCTGCGCATTAACCCGATATTAATAAAATTAAACAACCCTAACGCTGACAACAGTCTTAACCCTAATAACCACCAACAAAAAGCGTTTCACGCACGTCCTAGAAAAAAAAAAATTAGACGAAAATTTTAACGAGAACCAAGAAAACAAGTGCAAAAAGCAGAAAAGCGAAAGATGTCAACCGCAACACAATGAGCGATGATTTTTCCACTTAATCGACGCCGGCCACATCAAAAGTGCCAGAACCATGAACGCATTTACACGAAAACTATTTTCGGACTCCTCCTTCAATGACATGTTGGCGTTGTTGTTGTTGTTTTTAGAGCTTTTTGCTGCTGTCAGTTTGCTAGCTGTTCTTAAGGGGGTCTTCTGTAGTAACGGCTCTTGTTTTAGCCGTTTTTCGAATTTTCGCTGTAAAGAAAGTATTTAATATTTTTCAATGCGGTTTTTTTTTTAAGTTTTATTGTACTTTTAACTACAAAATCCTGTATTAAGTTTGTAAAAATAAACATTAGTTGCTGCACTACAGCCTCGCAAAGTCATGCCCTCCAAAAAAACATGTGTTGACGGTTCACTCGATTGCACCAGTCTGAAACAATGAAATTGAAAAATTTTTTTTTTTTTGTAATCTATACGAGTGCTTTTATCGTCCGACGGGAGTTTTTTTTTTTTTCATAATAAATTTCAAAATAGCGCAACTCGGAAGTTGAAAAATTTTTTTTGGCCAATTTTTTCGACGAAAAAAAATTCATTCAAAACTTGTAAATATTAATATCGAAAAAACCGCTCGTCGGACGATAGCGACAACAGTTCTGAGCATTTGAAAAAAAAAATTATTGAAATCCGTTTGCTCAATCATTATAAATCGTGTGAACCAGTCCGAAAAACGTGGTTTCGAGAAAAACGCATTTAAAGCACGGCACGCCGGGAGCGCGCCAAACTCAGCGGAGTCACAAACCCCCCTGAAAAAACCAGTTTCCCGTCCGAAATCTTTAAAAACCTTTTTGTATAGGATAGATAAATACATTATCTGTTGAAAAATGCAAAAAAAAAAAAACCGATTTTTTGAAAGTGTTACTACAGAAGACCCCCTTAATGTTTTTGTTTGTTGTGTCTTCTTTTGGTGACAACATGATTTTTTGCACATTATCAACGCAATTTCGAGCAGCAAAGAACGCAATCGAGGACAGCCAACACATACGAACATATCGCAAGTAAGTACAACATAAACCCTAGCAGTGATTGACATTGACGAACAAAAAAATTAAAATAATAAGCGAAAGCTTTTATCTGATATCAAAGACCTAATTATAGCATTTTAACAATGCCAGATTTTTAGAGCATTCGCCTTTTGGCCTTTTGCGCTCAACGACTGTCAACGATTTTTAGGGGTTTTTGTTCTTGGCGACGTCAGCGTAGGAACAGAATGCTGCCGGTGCCGAATTACAAAATACACAGCCACCAACAAAAATGTTTCATCATAAAGCTACATAAATGCCCAGCAGCAAAGCGAGATTCGATCAACGGAAAACGTGCACCAGCGACCAGCTGTCAAGTGAACATCCTTCAGACATTCACTGCCACATTTTATGTTGCAGCGCGAACTTCAAGTGCAGTCGAGATTCAGTTAAGCAACGTCTGCTTGGTCTGCGTTTATTAAATGGTTCAACTTTATAAATATTGTGGGCGTACAGTTTATATGTTTTTTTTATATATTTTTTGCCTTTATTTTATGTGTTAATTTACAGTAAATATGCCTTAAAAATTATAATTAAAAGGTTCATTTAAAATATCTCATTTATTACACGCTTTGAGAATTTACACAGCGACTCAGCTGTGCCGGTTAGTACTTAAATCACCAGCCATGGCCCAAAGCGAAGGTCAAGCTTTGGGTTAAAGTTAAACATAATAATTCAGAAATATATGATAATATATTTTACGATAAAGGTGGGAAAGGTTTTGAAGAGGATTTTTAAGTGTTTGCTGCTTTGTCAGCAGATATTCCAAGGCGTATTTCTGTTCCTTATTGGAGTGTTTCGAGGTCAAGCTTTGCTTTAAAGTTAACGCACAATAATTCCAAAAAACTGTGGGAATTAAGGTGGGAAAAGTTTTGAAGAGGATTTAAAAATGTTTGCTGCTTTAACAGCAGATATTCCATAGTATATTTGCATTTTCTTTCTTTTTAAGTATGATCTCTCTTGATAGAGTGTCTTTTATTAGTTACTCAATTCGTTATGAAACCTATGTTTTTTAGCTATTCAAACAAAGCTCGAAATAGTTTTGACGAAAGTCAGAGAAGGAATTCGAATTGTAGGAGCAAATAAACGTATCTCCATTGAAAGGATTCAGTTGAGGAACTCTTTTTCTGATCGTGAAACACTGCCAGCAGAGACATCTTCATAGCCATTGGTTTTCTGCAATTGAAGGCAATAAAATACGCCACATTCTCTTCATTTGAGAGTTAATAGACCTTTCCTGGATAGAGATTCGTCGAGTCAAAAATGATCTAATAACACAATGAAGTTGCGTGTATCAGCGATAAACACTAAAACAATCCCTTTTAGAGACGTCAGTGGACAGAACGCCAAATCACTTGTCAGAGGTGTGAAAGCTAAGCCTTTTCTATTACCGTTAATACAGTCATTGAAGGTTTTCACCACAGAGTCTTCAATGTATTAGGCGCTTCTAACCCAAAGGAAATTGCGACATGTACTATATATGTATGATTTGATATATAGCCATATACTACTGTGTCCAAAAAATAAGGTGACATTTGAATTTAAACTGCGCGCGTCGAAGGATTTGTAGAATTATTTTTTTTTAGTCAACAGTCAACAAGGAATATTATTTGAACGTTATGCGCCGTTTGCGTAACGCTATCCGCTACGATAATGCACCATCCCATACTGCACTCGTAATTCGTGATCATTTCGCCAAAAACTCAACCCATATCGTTCCGCAACCACCGTATTCACCTGATCTGGCGCCGTGCGACTTCTGGCTGTTCAGCAAGCTCAAAAGACCGCTCCGGGGACACCGTTTTGATACGATAGATGAGATTCAAGCCGCAGCGAAGACGGAACTGAAAGCCATCCCGGAAAGTGACTACAATCAGTGTTTCGAAGATTGGAAAATCCGTTGGCATAAGTGCATTGCATCGGGAGGGGATTACTTTGAAGGGGATGAAATTGATTTGGAAGAATAAATAAAGAATTTTCAAAATAAATACAATGTCACCTTATTTTTTGGACACAGTAGTATATTCGTTAAAGTTGAATCTAAAGAGCAAACAAACTAAACAAATAGCACTATACAGAGTTTTTACTATCCACGCAGAAAGAAAATGCTGAGGTCCTTGGGATACATGGTACCATAGATAATACAATAAAATTTATTATCATTAATTAATCTTGAATTAATCTTGAATTAATCTAAATACCTATTAATATTTAGATTTACAAGGACACTGTAAGCCTTGGAGTGGACATATAGTACCACTCGATCCTTTTTGGTTTGCAGGAGACACTGAAATTCTTGATACTCAACCCCACTAGAGGGAAATAGACATTCTTTGAATTCTTTCTGGGGGTTTATTGTTCCAATTAGATCTTAAAGGATAACTGGTAACGAATTGTACTGAATTACTTTGAGATAATAATTTAAGGTTAAAGATTGAGTAGTTCCCATTGTAATAGAAAATTTTTAATAGCAACAGAGTTGTTCTGAAAATTTTTTCCAACAACGTGAATAAAGGTTTCAAAATAAAATCTGACTAGAAGTTTTGGCAAACTTTCGTAGATGTGGTACATATGTCGTTGGTATTTATTTGAATATAATTAGTCTTACTTTGTACAATTAATTTATTAAATAATTCAAAATGATTCAAAATGATAAAACAAAATTTTGATTTATCATAATTTTCTACTTTTAACTTTCACATTATAAATTTTATATTGACTGATTAATTCAATTGCAGATTTTTTAATCATTGATGTAATCAATAAACAATGAATGAATATAGAATGAAGCTCTGGCTGAAAGGATATTCGATGTGTTCATTGTAGGTCAACGGCGAAAAGGGAGAGACCGTGTCTCCGGTGGAAGGACCAAGTTGAGGACGCCCTATCAACAACTGAAGAAGGCGCCTGGAGAGAACTTTTGCGTGAGGCCATAACCCGGTAATGGGTTTATATAACTGGCCATAACATTAAGTAAGTAAGGAAGTAAGTCAATTAATTAATTATTTTCCTTGATAAATTTTATTAGAAAGTGTGGTGTGTGGTCTGTGCCATTTCTCTTAGAGCAAAATTTTGCTTAGCACTAACGGTTCAAAATTTTTTAAAAATTCTCCTCAAAACCTAATTTTCCCACTTCCAAAAAAAACAAATAAATTTACTATTGTAAACAATCAATTGGTCTACACAACTACACAAATTGTTACACTTATACGAAAAACGTTTAAAAACCTCGTTTCTTAAAATTCGTTTCTTTACTTCTAAAACTATGAAAAAAGAAAATTATTGTTTTCATGTCAACATTGATCTTTACATTCAGTGGAGTGCGACTTTCGAGCTCACACACACATTAATCGCATTTAATTGTCAATTGATTAATTACATTTTTGTTGTCTTAGATTTTTCATGGATACATCTGAGTATGTAGTGTGTGTATATAGTTATTGTTGTTACTTTGTAGGAACTTGATCATTATACATATTACGAGTACATACATGGCTACATACAAAAAGGTAGAAAGGTACAATTCGCCTACAACACACTCACAAGTTGCACGTAATTGAATTCAAATCATAAATATTCAAAAATTCATATAGTACATAGTAGAGAAACTGAACGAACGTAAATTGGCATCTACAAAGAAAGTCTGCACATCTACAATGAATTTTGCATTATCGTCAACCGCTGCGACATGACTCAGGCGCCGCTGTTGACCGCCACCTGGCGTTCGCGTTTAGTAGTAACGTCCGTTCTCGTAGACGCCACGGCTGCCGTATTTTCGTGGCGCCTCCAAGGCGTCCATCGAGCTCAGTTTGTTCAGCCAGGAAGCGCGCTGGGCCAGCGTGTTGCCATTGGCCTCGTTCGGTGGGCGCTGCTCCTGCTCGTTGCTCGACTCCAAAATCTGCAAAGTGAAAGAGACAAGGCGGCGAACGTTTTAATAAGGCGAGACAATAAAACAACAAAGAAATACATGAAAATGCATAAATAATGCGAAAACTGTGCGAGTGCTCAAATCAAAGTGAGCGAACATTGCTTGAAAGTTGCATTTCATTTGTGGAAGAGTTTTTGTTGTTGTTGTTGTTGCAAGCATTTCTCATATCTGTATGTGGGAAGTTGGCGAATGAAATATGCAAAAATGTGTTAATGCGATAATAGATAGATTGTGGGTTTTGCTTTGAACATCTGCACGGCTGTCTGTCCGTCCAGGTAGCGTTCGGTGTTGACTGTGCCACGAGCACTTTTGCAACACTTGCAGTCGTCGCTGATAGTGTTTAGTTGGTGTGATCATGCGCCATGCCAACGACAACAACGTGACAGACAGTGACGAAGACGGCGTTGTGGTTGCTGATGGGGAACGCATTGTTGGCGCTGTTGTCTCGCGCCTGCATGCTGCGTTGTGTTGCGTTGCGTCGCGATGTGAACTGCGATGCGATAATAGCAAATTAACTTGAACAAATGAATTGTTACTAATTAAAGTGTGGCAACTTGGCACTCGCACAAAATATGCCTGACTGTTGCATGTTACAGCCTACTGCCCCCCCAAACACGTCTCCCCTCTGCTCTACCACGTAGTAGTAAACAACAGCAGCCAACAATGATTGGCAACAAAAAATGCTGCTCACGTGGTTGGCGCAATTTTGTGTCCCCTTTGCTTTTTCTCTCTCTCTCTCTCTCTTTCACTGCAATTTGACGAGACTTTATTTTCATTTAGTCACTTAGATATTCAGCCAGTCACTTGACTGTAATGCTTTGTGTGATTGTTGTTGTTGTGCTGCTTGTATTTAATTGTGCTAAGCAGCCTTTCGCCATTTTAATTAAGATTTTAGCAATTTTTTTCACTCCCTACTTAGTTGGTTTTTGCCTGGGCCTACGTTTTGCTCTTCCTGCTCGACCAAACACGAGCGACCTATTTGGCTGTTTGTCTTTTACTTATTGCTTTGAAAGGAAAAATCATCAAAAAATATTTCCTTGTTAATATATGTGTATGTCTTGTTGTGTTGTGTGACACAGGCTTCAACTTTGATTGAGTACTGGGCGGAATTGAATGGTGAATTGTGTGTATGTGTGTGCGTGTGTGTGTATAACTTTAGGACCGTTTTCGGCAGCGCCTAACTGTAAATTGAGTAATGAGTGGGTGTGTAATAGGATATTAGGGCTCTTGAAGTTAAGTGCCGAATTTGTGGCCCACAGCACAGCACTTAAAACCTAAACGATGGGCGTAAAGCACTGGTTAAGTTTTTGTGCTAACAATTTTGAAACAAAATCGGCAACAGCAGCTCTTTGACTTTGATAGAACTTTTTTTAGGTGCAAGAAATCGAAGAAAACCACAATTTTTTGCAAGGAATACCTATAAGTTTAGTTTATTTACTATATTATTTATTTACTATATTACTGAAAGTGTGAAGTGGGTTGTTCTAAATAGTTTAGTTTAAGTTAGCTAAGAGGCCCAAGGAACCGGTTACCGGTTAAAATATTTAAGTGTGTTCGCAGCTTTATGAACTGCTCGAACCATGGACTCAAAGGCGTAGCCAAAAGGGAGTTTTGCGTGTCAGAACCCCCCTCCCCACTATAGCCTATAATTATTCAACATTTTTAATCACTTTGCATTATAGGTACGTTGCAACATTAGCAAAAAGGTCTTTTCACCTACAAACATTAAAAAAAAAATAATAATAATTATTTTTTTGCGTAAAACCGATATGTTTTTTCTTCATAGTCGACTTAAGGCTCAATACAGCTATTTGCATGATCTAAAATCATATCTAATGAGTGTTTTAGATTTTTGGCCGGGATATCCTTCGGGACGTCGCACAGTGCTTCGAGAGTGGACAAAAATAAGAAAAAAAATTATCGCGGATTTTGACGAAAGTAGTATCATGTTAAAGGTAATTGCTTAGTTAAGCTGGATCCGAAATATTTTATCGAAAAATTATCGTGATTAGGAGATATAGCTTGTCAAAGTCGGATATATTTTAACAAAAAATTATGAAAGGAAAAAATGAAATTTAGATACTTGTATAAAAAAAATGTTAAGCTGTAAGGATATCAAACAAAAAAAATATTTCCTCTAAGCAACTTCACCGCCCTTTGTCCACCCTTTAAAGGCCTTTAGAAAAACGCTGAAATACGTATTTCGTTATTGTTTTTTTAGTATATATATACAAAATTTTAAAACAATACGACCAAAAAACAATGTCTATCCCTATAAGCTTCACCACCGCCTTTCCCCCTTTTAAGGTCGACGTTTTTAAAATCGCTCCTTTTTAAGGGTTGACTTCCTAAAATACAACTTTTGACCAAATTTCAAACCGCTGGAGCGGTTTGGGCTCAGTAATGATAAAATAATCGGTTATATTTTTGTTTTTTGGAAATAACCAAAATTTTTTAAGTCAGCAGCCCAAAATACTTAGATTGCAAATTTTCAGCGAATTTCAAGTACTCCTTCTGTTTTTGCCCCAATTTTGTATGGAGTCGAAGCACTGTGCGTCGCGTCAGTACAAGTCTTTTAGATGGCTTCTACGTCCTCCATGGTTTTTTTCATCGGCAAATGAATTTTTTTTAAAAGGTGAATAGGAGAGTGGTGATGGTAAAAATTCGACTTTTAGTCAAAGAATCTGTCACAAAAGTCGTTCGATGAGATGGCGTCTTTTGATAACCAAATGTTCAGATAAAATGTTATACATTTATCGGGTGAACTCTGCCATGATGTAAGAGACCATCACCATAAACTTGGTTCATCAATTGAAATGTTTCGGTTAAAATTTTAATAATTGTAAAATAAAAGTTAATATTAGCTCTTTGTTCGATGCTAACTTTTGTACCAATAACAGAAACATACTTTCACTTCAGACGCAATAACTTCGCTTTCAGTGAACCAAATGTCATGAAATTTTGACTAAAAATCAGGGAAAAATATAAATTTCCAATGCACTAAGTCACATATAGGTGGCGGCACTACAAAATGCCCTGTTGGAAAAAAAGCAGTTTACTTTAAAAAGCACGTGACACTAAATTAGCCAACAAAAAATTCTACTTCCCCCCATGACCAAGTTCTGGTTACGCCCGTGCTTAGACTAGACATAATCTCAACTTGCATCTAGATGGATCAGAGCTTTAGTAGCTTGTTCCAGAATTTTCATAGCACATTGCAACCCACACTTGGTTCAATATTCACTACCAGCCATGCTCAGCCCATGCACGTGAACTGTCACTCCACATTTCAGCCTCTCTTCACTGTTGTTGTTACCAATTTCGACTCAAACCACTCTTCACGCTTTTAACGCATCAAAGCCGCGCCGCAGGTCAGCGCCGCAGGTCACATTTAATATATAAAGCAACAACTCGAAACTGGATTAGGAAATTTAACCTTGTCATGACTGCCCATTTCTTCAAGTTCCCTCACAAAAACTATGTAGAAAAAAATTCCACTACTCATTGGCGCGCAATTAGAAAAAAATAGTCATTTATCACGCAGCGTAAAAGCTTTGCTTGCCAAAGCGGAACCAGCACTAACGGCAAACGTACCAACAAACACTTGAAATCGCCGGCGTATCGCGAACGCAATGCAAATTGGTGCAATAACTACAGCAACAACAACAACGAAACGCAAAGTTAAGCCGCTTTACTTTTTAAGCGATTTATTGCACTCTGTCGGCTTTTCAGCCCGCTGAGGAGGAAGACAATAAAAAACACAACAACTATAACACCAACAACAAAATATAGCAAGGCAACAATCAAATAGTTGTCAAATATTTTCACGCAATTCGAAAACTGGCCAACGAAACGAAGCGAAAGTTCAAGTGCATGACCTGGATTAAAGCCAAGAAAAAACAACAACAACTGAATAAAAAATAGGCACGTTTTTAAAACAACAATTTTGGCGCCTGAGGAAAACATAATTCCACAGTAAGGAGCAGCGGCGAACAACAATCAAAGTGTGGGCCAACGTTAATGACAACAATCGTCGCCGAAATTGCGACGAAAAAACAATTAACAAAAGTCGTTTAGAAAAAAATTCAATTAACGCGCTGCAACGGTTTCTGCAGCGCAGACAGCACGCAGACTTTTCGTCAGCTGTCAGCAACGTCAAATTAAATGTCGCAAACTTCGGCGCGCGGCGGTGCAATGCGTGTAATTTTCGTTTGAAACGCGCGCAGCGGTCAAGTCGGACTTGGTGGTCGGCGCTGTTTACAGTCGTTTGCTGAACGGCCAATTTACCTTGCCACGTTGTGTGTGCGTGTGTGTGTGTATAGTTTGAATAATTTAATGGTGCACGCATTGTAATTAAAAATTATTACGGTATTAAAATCAGCTGATTTCTAGGTAGTTATATATCAGCAAAATGTGGCTTTAGCTTTGAAAATACGCAACTGCAACATTTAATCTAATTAGTTATTTTAAATAATAATATAGGAGCTCACTCTTGGCAGCAATTATACAATAAATAGTTACTAGTATTGAAACCAAGGGTCGTATTTATTCATTCATGTTCAGATCAATCGTACACATTTCAGACGCTTTCAAAATATAACAATAATTTATATAATAATACATAACAATATAACAATTGTATACAAAAGTCTATAAAATACAAAAATCACCAATCACAGTTATGGTGCTGTAAGGAACTGGTTGGACTACTACACTATGAGGATCGTATAAAAAATCACAATTTATATGAAAGCGAAAGCGAAATTATCTGAATGTAACAGGTCGCTGGAGACTGGTCCAAATTTTAGTCTTAACCATTATGTGTTCAAAAATGTGCAAATACAAACTAAAAACTATTTCAAAAATATTTCAAATCAAGCTCAGTTAATCCTTAAACTTCATTCCTTCATCTTAATCAGCAAACTGCCAACAAAACAAATTTCTCATTCGTATGGTTAGTGCAGATCCAATGAAAAGACTTTTCAATTTAAAGATCGGTGGTCTCATGATTTGTGTGAAGACGAGTATTTTCGGCATTAAAAATTCGACAATAACTAGTCATGCAGATAAAGCCTATCAAATGTTTGTGAGAACAAAACAACTTTTCAACCGAGCTGACTTTTTGCCAATTAAAATCACAATTTACATTATTTACACAGCACTATTGATGAGCCACTTAACCCGAAAGTGCTGGATTTTTTCTTTCAAATTTTACAATAACTTTTTTTGAGGGATTTAATATGAAGCATAATTAAAAGAATACATTTTTTGAGTTCATGTTCAGTATGAAAATGGAATATTTTTTTTGTGCAATTCAGAATATTTTTTTCAAATTTCAATAATATTTTCAGAAGCCCAGAATGTATTTGGAGGAGAATATGTTAGGATAGACAGTGGTTCCCACAGTATTTGAAGTCAGAGGGATTTCATACACGACTTTTGAAGCCAATACCATTTGAAATCATATTTGACGCCCAACATTTTTTAACAAACGAGTATTTCGCGAATGGTTTGAACTCCCAAGAATCCCTCTTGCATGCGCCACTGAGCAAAGATTTAAGGAAGTGAAAGAATTCACTCAAACATATTTTCTTAGTTGGCTGTTAAACTCCCAAGTCTTATTTTCATCTGGGGCCAGGGGCGGATTAAGAAAAATATTTTGGGGGCGTTTCAAAAAGGGATTTTTTTATATTCATAAATCTTTATAGATATACCTTTTAATTTGTTTGTAGTTTAATGTCGACCCTCATATTTTGGGGGGTTTCAACACCCAAAACCACCCCCTGAATCCGCCACTGTCTGGGGCCCTTAGGTAGGACTCATAAACAATTGAAAGAAACCCATGGTTCTTAAGGCAACATCTTCTTAGAAAAAAGAAGTAGAAATATGGGAACAGAAATTACTGCGCTGCTTGCTTCTCTTTTTACCCGAATGTGCCGAAATTATTTTCCTTTCGAATTTTGTCAAAACATTTTTTGAGCGATTTAATAAGAGCATAATTGAAAAAATAAATATTTTGAGTGCATGTTTAATGTGACCATATGGTCATGCTAGGCGTTACCGGGTTAACGGTGTATTTGTTCTTTTTAAATACTTTAAGATAAAAGTCTGTAACATTTTGAATTTGTTAGAACTGACAAACATTTCAAATTTAATCACAACCACAACCCACCATTAAGGCATTTAAAAAATTATTAAAAACTATATGCCAGACTGTGCATGAACTTGCAAAGGTCATTTGCACTGAATTTGTTAAAACTCACAAACATTGAAAATTTAATCAAAACCACAACCAAAAATTTCACTAATAGTGAGCACCACTAAGGCATTTAAAAAATTATTAAAAACTATATGCCAGTCTGTGCGTGAGCTTGCAAAGGTCATTTGCACTGAATTTGTTAAAACTCACAAACATTTCCAATTTAATCACAACCACAACCCAAAATTTCACTAATAGTGAACACCACTAAGGCATTTAAAAAATTATTAAAAACTATATGCCAGTCTGTGCATGAACTTGCAAAGGTCATTTGCACTGTTTTTATGTGTTGATAATTATTTCAAGTGTTGGCCAAAACGGATCGTTGAAAATGCTCGTTAAGTCTTTACTTGACTTTGAACTGCAGGCATGTCTGTGGTTAATGGTTTTCTTTTTTTCCCCTAAAATTGTTCATCATAATTGGAAAAACGGTGCATTCGATGCGCTTTTCTTAGGCATATTTTGATGTTGATATTTAAAATGACTAATGGAATCGTTGATTTGTGTTGCAGTACATTTCGGCGCCTGTCCGAGCAACGATTACAGCAAAGCGCGCCGTAATAACTTCATTTAGGCAAACACGCTGCAGGTGCTGCCTTGTGAAATATTGCCGGCAATTGCAGTGAATAGTTGGCAACGTTTAAACGGCGCCGCAGACATATCGACAGAGTTGACTTAATGAGCATTCGCACTGCATTGCGCTTTAATTAAAGTTTATTTTTGGCCGCTTCGTGCAAAGTGCAGTGCAATCAGTATCAATAAACAATTTGCAATTAAAGTAAATGATTTTGTATTTAGTTTCTATTTATATCACTCGACAGTCGGCCTTCAATTTACAGCGATTATAGTTGGATTACTCGATTTTTCTGCGGTTTTCAAGTGCGGAACAAATAGCCAAAGCGGCCTTTTGTGTTTGGCGCTGCGCTATCGGCGATCGAAAAATGCCGCAAGGCGGCGCGTAATTGCTGGGTTAGCGTCTGCTCCAGTTTGGACGTGCGCGTCGACCACGGCCGACGCAATGATTCGACACTGTGCGCCTCATTGCAATTGCATTAATAGCCACAACGAGTCAATCAGTCACTGACTGACCTGCCACTTCAGCCGTTCGTCACATTGGTCGAGTGGCGATTTCATTTGGAGAAATCATTAATATTTCTAATTTCGTTTGAAATTATTTTTCACAAATTAACATTTTTAAACACTGCACTCGGCAAAAGCCAGTCTCATTGTTGGCGAAGGAAAAAGTGGCCAAGCGATGCCAAAATTTCAACGAAAATATGCAAAAATGATTAATGAAGTCGAAAATATTTGCAATTATGCAACGAATGATCTGCGGCCAATGTTGCTGCCGCTTGCCGCACACTGGCCTACACTATGTAACCCAACAGCGACGACAGCAGCAAATCAAATTTTCCACGTAAGCGCTGCAAAGTGTTTGTAATTAATGATCCAAAAAAGTGTTTAATTTATGGCAAAGCCAAAACAAAAAAACATAAAACAAACGAACAAACAAAACATGTAAATGACTTCCTTTCTGGCGCGCGCGCGCAATGAAGAAATTCGCCGCACGGCAAGCGGCCCCTCAATCACGGCAAATCGCACAGCGGATGTGCAAGTTGGCGTTTTAAAACGCTCCTTCATTTTTCTATATAGCCCAACGTACATACATATGTACTCGTATATATGCATACATGTATGTGCATATGTTTAATTGCACTACAACGCTGTCACGTGGTGAATTTCTGTAAAATGATATTTTTATTGTGTTGAACTTTTACCATTTGGCGCGCTGCTAGTGAAATGTGCAACAACCAACAACAACAAAACTCGCCAACAAAAGCAAAAATTAACAAAATAAAAATGAAAATTTAGCTGAGCAACAAATGCGATAATGTTGGCAGCAACACCAACCAAACAAATGCTGGCAATTGTCGTAATAATTTAAGCCGCCTCTCTTTTTTTCAACACTTCTGCGTTGTGCGGTGCAAGGCAACAGCTGGTCTGGTCCGGTCGCGTACAAGTGGTAAATTTTTATTAATGACAAAATAAAAGGTAAACACCATGGCAAGCAATTAAAGAGAGAAAAAAACATACAAATACAACAACAAAACAGTCAAAATTACGCTGCATTGCGCACTTGAATCGTGTGAATTGCGCTGCGTTTGGCCGCCGAACTTCTTTGTCTCGGCCGCTTTTTGGCGATATTCACGCATTTGCTGGAGCTGGCCGAGTGCTGAAGTCAGGCGCGGCGTCAATATTGTTTTTCAAAGAGGTGCACTACATAGATTGAAATGGTTGACGCCAATACGAAGGACGCGTTGGAAGGATGGAAGAAACTAAAAACTTTGTGGGGATCTACAATACCAAAATTTGTTCCATACTTTTCCGTATTGTTGTTAAATATTCAAAAGAAGGAAGTTTGTTTCAAAACGAATCAATCTAAAAAATCACCTCTAGATATACATAAGTTGAAAGTCTAAAAATTCTTTTGACCCGTGAAAAGCAAATTGAGATCCTTTTTGTCGACAACCTTTTTTGTCGATTTCGAAGTCACTTCTGATAGCACGGAAAGAAGGTGCCTGTACTTCGTTATGTCTGAATTTAGTATCTCTGGAAAACTCATACGGCTATGTGAGATAACGTTGATGGCGAAATAAAAATAAAAAATAGGGAAGGACCTCTTCAAGCCGTTTGATACCAAAGGAGGTTTGCTACAAAATGACTCTTTATCGTGCGGCTTTTTCAATCTTTTCTGCTGAAGAGCAAATTGTGAAATGCAGAACTCAACCGCACTCCTACAAAAGTATTCAGTTGCTGGCCTATGTCGATGATATCGACCTTGTCGGCCAAAACAATCGAGCCGTGTGTGCGGCGGTGCCTTCTGTCATCAAACAAAGAATCCCAGAGTAGTGGGACCTGTTGGCAGTAACACCTCCGAGATAGTAAAAGGCTACCCCTACTTAGGAACCAGCATTAACACCAAAAACAACGTCAGCCTGGAAATAGCTCTCGCTAACAAGTCCTACTTTGGGCTCCGAAGGCAATTAAGAAGCTGATCCCTTTCTCGAAGGACAAAAGTAATGCTTTGCCTTTGCTTAGAGAGCTTTGGAAGCGTTCGAAAAGTGAAAATATCTTCGAAAGACCTTTGACCCTCTTCGCTTAAACGACGGGCAGTACCGAACTCAATGGACATGGACATAGTGCGGCGATGGTGGTGTCGTACGAATGAACGAAACCCCCTCAACCTGTAGAGTTCGTCGGCATCATCGAGGTAAAGAACAAGGAAGGGCACGAGGTCAGGAAGAGGACGCCCAAATCTGAGATAAAAAGACCAAGTTGAAGTGGACCTGATGCCGCTTGGTGCTCGGGCTTATCAAGGCGGTCCAAACTTACAGATGCTTTTGTGCCAATTAACGAACAAACTAACTACAACTTCTTTCGTCAAAACATTGCTTCCGAATCAGTGTTCTCTGAACCTGAAATTGCTTTCATCAAAATATAAAAAAACCATTGAAATTTTCTCCCATAAATGTAAAACATATCTTCAAATTTGTTTTATTATTACTGTCATTATAAACTAAATAAACATATTTCTAAAATATACTAACATTGTATTTAAATATCTTTTTTAACAAATGCACCCGCCCCCCTTCAAACTACGCTCTCCAATAGCGTAGCATTCCCACTAAACCTTATACCAGTTGCCTTATAACCACTGGGCATCTTTTATGGCCACATTTGATTGACGCTGCCAATTCGAAAATTGTAAAAAAAAGTGTAAAATTCCGCAAACGCTTACAGATGTGTCCATTTCAACAATTGAAATACTTGAAAAAACTAAACGCACAACAATTTAACCAATTGAAATTGTCAATAAAAGATCGAGCTATAAAAAAGACCCCCGCACAAAATTGCAAAATTTTCAAATGCCACTAAAGAAAAATCGACAATTGCGCGAAATGTGCGTACAAATACAAATTTCAAGTAATTTATGAGAATGATGATCGCACTTTGCACATTTTATGAGTCAATTAAAATTGTAATGAGTAATGGTGACTGATGCATCACTGGCTGTCTCGGTTCCGACGCCTTTGGGAGTCGTCAGGAGGGGCTGCTATCTACACTATCTCAGCCTTGCCAATCGGAGGTGGAAGTCGCTGTCTTCCTGCCGTACCTCGCGGGAGATGTGGCCCTCCTACAACGAGCCGAGATCTCGCGAGCTTATTAACAAACCACGCACGGACGTCGCTAGGCTTACGGCGATCATCACAGGCCACTGGACTATAGGTCCACATGCGGAAAGGCTAAACATCCCCTTCAATACCCATTGCAGGAGCTGTGGGAATTTAGAAGAGAAAGAAACACCAAATCACTTCCTCTGTCACTGCCCAGCTCTGGCAAGGGCAAGATTTAAGTTTATGGGGAAACACTTCTTCACTTGTTTGACCGACTGCTCGACAGTTAGTCTGGGGAATCTTCTTGGATACCTAAATTCTACCAGGTGGATTTAGTTATACAACTAACAAGGTTTTAGTTTTCGGTGAGCATGTGGTACCAAAACGGCGTCTATGCGCTAATTGTGACTTGCAGGGGGACTGTGAGTCAGCCACCTCAACCAACCAACCAACCAATGGTGACTGATACATTTATTGATGTTATGGAGAGGAGGAGACAAGGTGTCTGTAAATGTGGATTATGTAATGTTTTCTCAAGAGCACAACTTCAAAATAATTATTACACAAAATCACTTAGAGCCAAGTGTTTCAGTGTGTCTGTTTGTGTGTGTATGTGTGTTTGTATGTATGTCTTGCTGTGGAGTACGCGCGATTTAAACGAACAATTTGCCAAATGTTGCCACAGGTCTTTTTGAAACGATGAGCCGTGTGTTGGTCGGTTTACATGTCGCACTGTCTAATTGTTTTAAAATTAGGGTCAAACGGAAAGTGGTAAATGAGAGTGAATAGAGAAAGGAAAAAGTGATAAATGAAGTGAGAAAAGAGGAGGGAAAGTAGTAAAAGGAGTGAAAAGTGAGAGGAAAGAGGAAAGGAGAGACGAAGATTTTCTTTTCTTGAGGAGAAAGTTATATTTTTTGTTAAGTTATATTTTCCCACATTTGTGAAAATCGTTTTTCAAGCCTTTTATGAAAATATTTTGTGTTATGAAAAATTAAATTTTTTGACAAAAATGTATTAGTTAAAAATTGTATGAAAATATTTCATTATGAAAATTTGAAAACATTTTATTGTAAATTTGTTTGGTTTTTTGTTTTGACTAAAATGTATTAGTTAAAAATTGTATTAAAATATTTCCTTATGAAAATTTCAAAAAATTTTATTATAAATTTTTTTGGTTTAGTTTTTTGGTTGAAACTAAAAGAAAAACATTTTTACTGTGAAAATGTTTTTTGGTGAAAATAAGTAAATAGTAATATAAGTAAGTTATATTTTTTGTTAAGTTATATTTTCCCACATTTGTGAAAATCGTTTTTCAAGCCTTTTATGAACATAATTTGTGTTATGAAAAATTTAATTTTTGACTAAAATTTATTAGTTAAAAATTGTATGAAAATAATTCATCATGAAAATTTGAAAAATTGTATTGTACATTTTTTTGGTTTTTGGTTTTGACTAAAATGTATTAGTTAAAAATTGTATGAAAATATTTCCTTATGAAAATTTGATAAAATTTTATTGTAAATTTTTTTGGTTTAGTTTTTTGGTTGAAACTAAAAGAAAAACTTTTTTACTGTAAAAATGATTTTTGGTGAAAATAAGTAAACAAATTCTATGCAAATAAAAAATTTTTAGAATATTGTAGAAATTTCTTTCAGAAATAACTTTATTAAAAATTAATTAATTAAATAAAATAAATAAATTAAAAAAAATTATTAATAACAATTTTGGAATTAATACCTAAGAAGGCGAAGCCCTCAAGGCTTATAAATTCCTCAAATCTGTTAATACAGTGCAAGCTCGGTATTCGCGACTACCCATTATCGCGACGGCCCGGTTATCGCGACGGCTTAGTTTTTAACATTGCAGGTTCTATAATCGCGACAGTTTACGAAAAACGAGGTTCTATTTTCGCGACTTTTATCTGTTTTTTTTATTTCATGACAATGTCTTTAACCAAAAAAGGGGAAATCGCCACCTTTTGGTATATTAACCTATTTGGATTTTTAAGCCGACAACAAAATAATAAATTATTTGCCAAAAAAGCAACTCAAAATCTCCAACTTCTTTAAAAATGATTAAAACGTTAATATATCAGTTAAAACAATTGTAATTTTAAAAATTACATACAATTTTTCAATTAAATTTTGGGTTCTGTTATCGCGAAAATTCGGTTTTCGCGACATGTCTGGTTTTTAATTAGTCGCGAAAATCGAGCTTGCACTGTATTTGTATTAAGTAGTGGAGAACTCCACTTCTTAGTGGAGAACTCCACTTTTTAGTGGAGAACTCCACTTCTTAGTGGAGAACTTAACTACGTAGACTCGACACCAACCACACAGTGCAAGCAGTGAAATAACGCAACGTAACCGGATGATACATCGTGCAATGTCTTCTATGAAGCTCTCAAAACTAGCCGAGGCTATCATTAAGCTGAACATGCCTCAAAAGCAATGACAACAACAACAACTCACTGCCAACGACAGCGACCCAAACACTGGCCGACAACGCACCCAATAATGACAGCGTGCAGCCAGTGCACGTCCCGCCCACTGCGCGCGAAACAGGGCAAAGTGGCGCTCGCGCAGAACGGGAAACGCGAGACAGCTACACGTGCAACACCTGAAGGAGCAGCGGCCAAACGACGCATCACAGCTGCGGTAATTGCAGCCAAGGCAACTGCATCGCGTCGGTCGCTTCGAGTGCGGCATTAAGTGCAATTTGAGTGCAACGCAGCATCGCTACGACCGTTGCACAACAGCCACGCACGGCGCCACTCGTAATGGCCAATCGAAGCGGTCAATTAGCAAAAAATTTGCACGCATTTTGAAACAACTTCTGCGCATCTCGCATCGATTCATTGATGCCACTTGTTTTCTTCGCATTGCTGATGCTGCTGCTGCTGCTGCAGCTCGATTGCGCATTGTGATGTAAGTGGCGCAGTTGCAACGAAACGGCGCGTAATTGAATTTAAGCGGCGCGCGCTCAAGCTCCCATATTTCCGCCACGTTTATTTAATTACGACGCGCCGGGTGCGCTGCCATTTGCTGCGGTCATCGCTGCCGCCCCATCGGCAGGACCCATCGACCAGTCGTCGGCGCCACTTGCAACGCCAACCAACCAACCAACCAACCAACCAGCCGCCCGCCTCGCCACTCACCTGCAGCATCAGCTCGCGCAATTTGTCCAAATCGTCGCCGTGTGACCTTGTCGGCAGGTAGCGTCCCTCGCACGGCTGCTGCTGCAGTGCGAGCAGCAGCAGCGGCAACAGCCACAGCGTCATGCACACAGCTGTGGCGCTGCCGGCGCATCTCTTAGCCAGTGTTGCCATTGTCTTTCCGGTTTCGGTTGCGGTTTATGGTTATTGCCTGTTACGCTGACTGCGGCCGCACTTAAATTATTTTTCGAAAATTTCACTTTTATTGAGGTTCTGCTTGGGCCGGCCGGACTTTGCTTGTCTGTTTGCCTTTATTGTTGTAATCAGCGCCGCTGGTCTGGTCTGTCGTTTCGCTGCTCGATTTCAAGTTTACATACGTCGAATTGCTGATAATCATAAAATGAAGAAGAAGAAAGATACGGAACACAATTAAAAACTCGTAAAATTATTTACGTCGAAATGATTTTTACGATTTTACAATAAGCATTTGTGTGTGTGTGTGTGTGTGGGTCGAGTGCAATGCGCGCACACACACCCAGTGCCGTTGGTGTTTATGGAAAAAGTAATTACGCGAAATGACATAAGTGAATTGTATGCGCATTGCCATTACGTCTGAATACGCGTCATGCAATAAAAATTTGTCCAAACCAACAACAACAATAACAATGCGTTGAATAGCTAAAGAGTTGACAATAAATGACAGAAATTAACCGAAATAGTTTGCATTGAAATGTTAAACTGGAAATGCCGGCTTTGGTCACAAGACTTGCAAAAAATTAGCGAACGCCGGTTGTATGTTTTTGTTTATGTTTGTGTGTGTGTGTGCGTGTGTGTGTATGTTACAAATATTGGCTCAACTTCGAGTTTGTGTTTGAGTTTGTGTTTAATAAATAAATATTAATAAATATTTAAATATGAATAAAAGAATATTTTCTTTCAAAAAGCGATGCAATAAACTAAACTAAAATACCTCAATTAAGTAAATTTGACACACTTTTGTATTATATTCTAGAGTCAAGTGCCTCATAGGGCTAACTTGTCAGATATTTCTATATATGTTGGACAAAAAACTATATATATAAAGAGGTTTGCTCCGCGCATATGTTCCAAAAAGTTGGGAGTTAAAAAAATAAAACTAAAGTCAATTAAAATAAAATAAAATAAAATAAAATAAAATAAAATAAAATAAAATAAAATATAGTAAAATGAAATAAATAAATAAAATAAAATAAAATAAAATAATATAAAATAAAATAAAATAAAATAAAATAAAATAAAATAAAATAAAATAAAATAAAATAAAATAAAATAAATTAAAATAAAATAAAATAAAATGAAATGAAATTAAATTAAATTAAAAAAATAATATAAACAAAATTAAAATAAAATCAAATCAAAAACAGTTTTTAGTGAAGGATTATGTTCTGAGTTCAAATGATCTGGGCATCTTTTACAACTTAAGACTTGACTAAAAACTATTTTTACCTATATGAAACTATAACTTCTGAAATTTGAAAATAGAATGCACTATTTTAAGACATATTTTTTTTTAGTTTATAGACTTTTTGACACAGCACTGACCATTTCTCGTCTGTTAAATGACCAAAGAAAAATCTCAGTATGGCAAATTTATAATCTGAGACACAGAAGCAACTAAAGACATGATCAAGTAGATCTATGTATATGGTAGGTAAGTAGGAGCGGCAGCTCTTGCAACAGAACACACTTAGGCCATGAGACCTATTGTGGTTCATGGGGGTCTTTTTACTTCTCTCAAAAGTCGCACCAACCTGAACAAGTAATAAAGCGTATTAAAACTTTTGTGTATGAAATGCGATAAGCTCCCACATTTCCTTGTTTCCTTCCGTTTTTCCATAACTCAATAAAAACGCCTTTATTCAACCACTTCAACCTCATAAATACTCCTAAATTAGTATCGCAATTTCACGCTACACTCATGTAATATTTCCTTATTGAGACCCCAGAGAATCCAAGCCTCAAGTAGAGCGCATAAAATTTCTACAACATTGTCCAATCCTCCATATTCCCACACACACGAGCTGGGAAAATGAAAAATAACTAAAAACAAAAAAAAAACAAGAGCACCATTTCGCCCTATCAGCGGCACCGCACGCCGCAGCAGCCCAGCCATAAATCAGCAAATCATAATAACAAACTTCAATTTCACTGAAACAAAGTCAATTGGCAATAAATTGCGAAAAACAATTCGCTAATTTATTGCAGCACCGAGGCGCGAGCCGGCCACATGAAAGCGAAAATTCCGCTAAAACCCGCCAAAGTCGATGTGGCCGCGCACTTATGGCGTCCAAATTGTTGGCGCGCACCCACAACGCACATAAAGCACAGCGAACACAAAGTGCTACAAATAACCTGCAGCAGAAAAAACTAACTCGACTATGTATTATGTAAATTAATTGTTGTAGTTTTTCATTTTGCGCTTTTTTTTCTCCTATGGAGTGGGCGAGTTTTTCGTTCATGTGGGCAAAGTTAACGAGGCGTGTACATCTCAGGCAGATGTTGCAAGCTATGGCTGGCTAATCACTTTTCGGAACTGGCTTTAATGTTGTCAGCCAGTCAGTTATGTAGTTCGAAAAGCCATTGCGAAACACTCAGCGTCAGAGTCATTTCTTTTCGCTGCCTAATTGACGCCGTCGACAGTTATGCAGTCACAACGCTGGGTAACCCAATTGCTCAATGCGGCACGTAGGTATCATCAGAAAAGGAAAATCGAAATTTTTGTGCCGTGCGTTGTTATAGCATTTGTGGTTATTTAATTGGCCAACGAATTGAAAGCAGTAATTAGCACTTTTTTGTACTTTTTTGGCTTTCTTTACAACGCAAAGAAAATAAGAAAAGACAAAACTGGAAAAGGTTTCTGCTAAGCAATAAGAAACGACTTTGAATTTGCTACAACAAAGGTTTTACAAAAATAGATAAATGGATTCATTTAATTTTTTTTTGCTAATTGTTGGGGTAGGTTAAGATTATTTTATGAGGTCATATCGCACAAATAGGAGCGATCTATGCGATCAAGGTCAGCAAGTGGTTTTGTTATGAAATCAAAAAAAAGGATCATGAGAAGTAATTTCTGTAGAATCTACAGAGAGACTTGCTTAGGCCAATTTGATTAAGAAATCATTGATTAATAAATATTATTTAAGCTTTGTGTACTACATGCAGGACACCTCAGTTAGCAAATTTTAAGCACAATTAAGGCAGCATCCTTACAGGACACAGTTTTCATTTTATGGGAATTTTGAGTACAATATTTGAGCTCAATACCATTTGAAATCTTACTTTGTACCAGCAATTTTTTATTTAGGGGGGTTTGAACCTCCGCCCCCTGTGTACGCCACTGTACACCGCACAGTCGACATATCTGAGTTAAACACTTAATTCAAAAACTTTAAACGTTTCTACGAAAATATTTGCTTTCGCAAGCAAATAATTTTTTTTTGTGAAAATACAACTTTATGAAATTTTAATGTCATTCGTGTTAGACCTTTTTAAAATTTAACTATTCCATTGAATATAGCAAACTGCATTTTCTGGTTAGCAGTAATAAAATTAACTTCATTTTGCTCAATTGATACTGATTGGCATTTTAATTTTATTTAATTTTAATTTTATTTCCAGTTAAGCCAGTTTATGGTTAGCATTAAATAGAACTATATTTCAAAAAGTTTGCAGTAATTAATGATTTTTTTAGTTCGAAAAACTCTTCACTTGACTTCTGAAGGTTTTTCCACAATTCACAATCCAAATAAATCTTTTTTTGACTAAAATTTATCTATTTTATTTTCTCCAATTAATTAGACATTAATAATTATTAAATAAATCAAATTAAATTTTGAAAAAAATTGGTTGAATGAAAAAATGTAGAAATTAAAAATATATATCTAAAAGTTACCCAGTTTTCAGCTATGCAGTATTTTTTTAACTATGCAGAAAATGATAGAACACTTTCTGGTTCATAATAATCAATTCTGATTGTTTATATTTTATCAATAGATGATATTTCAATTTGTTTATATTTTTCTTTGATTAGTTAATATTCTACTATATTTTGTTTTACTTTTCACTCGGATTTCACTCTAGTTGGAACTAACCAATATTCATTGCAACAAGTTAATAAATTGATATAAAATAATTACAACAACTATTTATTAATTAATCACAACTCAATCACAAATTAAAAATTCAGAGCTTATAACACTTTCTGCTTTATTTTTAAATTTTGAATTTTAAATTTAAAAAACTTGTCACTTGACTTCCAAATAAATATTTTTTTTAACTAAAATGTATCTATTTTATTTTCTCAAATTAATTAAAAATTAATCATTTAAAAAAATAAAATTAATTTAAATTTTTAAAAACAAATTCTTTGAATAAAAAAATGTAGAAATACAAAATAAAAATCTAAGAGTTACCTAGCCTTTAGTTATGCAGTTTTTTTTTAATACGCAGAAAATTATAGAACAGTTTCTGGTTAATAAAAAATGGTAGAACAGTTTCTGGTTCATAATAATCAATTCTGATTGTATATTTTTACCAAATAGATGATATTTCAATTTGTATATATTTTGCTGTGATTAGTTAACATTCTACTATATTGTGTCTTTACTTTTCACTCGAATTTCATTCTAGTTGCAACTAAACAATACTCATTGCAACAAGTTAATAAATAGATATTAAATAATTACAACAACAATTTCTAAATTAACCCCATTTCAACCACAAAATACAAATTCAGAGCTTATAACACTTTCTGCATTTATCACATAACTGAAATACGTAGCAACTTTTTTATTAATTTCCACGCAGACGAAAATTACAAAATTTTAAAGTTGAAAATTACGGCAATTTTTTTTACAACAATTAGAAAACAGCACAACTATCACAAACTCTCTCTCTCTATAACTTTAGCAATTTTTCCCACTGTTTATGCTTTTAACACTCTTTACCTTCGTTCGAGAAAAGTCGTTAATAATTCAAAATTATTCTTTTCAAATCAGTTCAAACGTTTTGTTTTTCAATGTTTTGCGTCACTTGTGGCGTATTGAACGTTCACTGCTCACTGTCGCTCGCGGCGCACTTGTCTAGGATAACGCTGTGAAGAGCTTTAAGGCACATCCTCGGCGCACGTTTGTATTTATAGCCGAAAACTCCCAACAATGCCAAATACTTTCGCTCGCCACTGTTTTCGCTTTCGCCCAGCATCGCTATTTGGCGCACACCAACAACTAGCGCTGCGCAGCAACAACAACAACACTTCGCAATAGCAACACAGCCAAGAATAAACCGACAGAAGAACGCGCAGTGCGTTGAGGCTGTCGCTGGGTGCCGGGTGGCAGTGGGCCAACAACAGCACAGCACAATGTAGACCAACAGCAGCCGAGCCTTATCGGCCAGCACGCACACTAGCACACGAATACAAACACACGCAATAACGGAACAAACAAACTGGGGCCATGTGGCATCGCCATAGCGGTTACAGTTTCAATTTCAATTTCAGCTGCCATCGCTGCTTCTTCTTGCACTCCATCATCAGCAGCATCAACTATTATTTTGTTGTTGTTGTTGTGGTTGTTAACAGCGACTGACTGACTGACTGAATGACTCGCTCGCTGACTGCCTGGTTGGCCGACTATGCAACTGGCTGCTGCTGCGCCATTCGGCAGGACATGCGCGCACGCGGCCGCTCGCGAATAAATTTTAGCGCCTTGTGCGACCACGTAACTAGTGTCTGTGCAAATGTTTGTCTGTGTGCGTGTGCGTTTGTGTGTGTGTGCATATTTTCAGCATACTTCGTGCACACTTTGTTGCTGCCTTTCGTCCAGTTGCCGGTGCTGCCTGGTTGGCGCGCGCTCGCTTTGAATATGTGGGGCAATAATTTTATTAGTTGACGCGTTAGTGGCGCAATACTGTTGGTTGTTAGCGCCGCTTGTACTATTGCTGGTTGTTGTTGTTGTGGGTAATAATTGTTGCTAGTGGCGCTGGAGCCGGAGCTGGTGCTGTGGCGACAATAACAAATAGTTTTATTTGTTTGGACTTTGCTCGCTGTCGGCCGGCGCAGGACACAAAGTGGTCCAGTCGCTGAATGGATGGGATTGTGGTGTGGTTTCGTAGTGGCCAGTGTGGGCTGTTGAATTATGGAGCCGGACATGGTGCGCCCTATGTCGGCACAGTTTATGCGCGTATAATATGGCTGGCACAGTGGGCACGTTTTATTAATTTTAAATCTGAATAAAGTGAAGATTTGTGGAACTTGAGATCAAATGTGTAGAGCTCTATAGAATGTCAGAATATTTTTAAAAAACTTTAAGATCTTACTTTTAGGTTGGGCGTACAAATGACTAGAGAAACTGGTTATGCCAATTTAATCAGTAAATGTGCTGAGTAACTTTTTTTGTACTGATTTTTGTGAACTCGAAATCAGTGTACAAAATCTACTAATTCAACAGATTTTGTTGTGTAAGAGCAAAAGTGCTTAAAAATTACCTTAAATCATTAAAATATGGTAAGTGGTTAGCAATAACCGAAAGCATTTTTCAAATTCCATTAACTATTACACAAGTAAATAAGTACTGAAAATGGTAAACACTAACTTAAAGAATATTTCCAATTCCATTAATCATTCAAATAAGTAAATAAGTACTGAAAATGGTTAGCACTAACTGAAAGAATATTTCCAATTCCATTAATCATTACATAAGTAAATAAGTATATTCGTGCCATAACACATCCGCAATCGCCTTAAAACATCAAAATACGACAAGTGGTTAGCAATAACCGAAAGTATTTTTCAAAATCAATTACAATCAACATTGCCATAAATCATCAAAACTAAAAATGGTTAGCACTAACCGAAAGAATATTTCCAATTCCATTAATCATTGCATAAGTAAATAAGTATATTCGTGTCATAACACATCTGCAATCGCCCAAAAAATCACCTTAAAACATCAAAATACGGCAAGTGGTTAGCAATAACCGAAAGTATTTTTTAAACTCCATTAACCATTAAATAAGTAAATAAGTACTGAAAATGGTTAGCACTAACCGAAAGAATATTTCCAATTTCTTAAAACATCAAAATACGGCAAGTGGTTAGCAATAACTGAAAGTATTTTTCAAAATCAATTACTCATTACATAAGTAAAAAACGCAAGCGGCCAAAACATTGCCATAAATCATCAAAACTAAAAATGGTTAGCACTAACCGAAAGAATATTTTTTCAATTCTACTGCCTATTACAATAAATATCATCACTTCTCATTCTTTTAAGTCTATTAAAAAAATAAAAAAAATGTTGCTGACCACTTTTTGCTATCATCACTGAGGGAATTTTATATTTTCAATTTTTCTTACCAAACGGCGAATGGGCGTTGCCCACTCTGCAGCATCCCCAGCCATGGAATAGTTTTGCTTTTCCTCACATTTAACTCAAAGAATTTTTCATACCCTTCAACGTCCTTCGCGCTGTCGACATTTTTCGCCTAACGCTTTCGAGTGAATTCGCAGTTTTTAGAGCAAAGCCAACTTTGAACTTTGTCGCATGAATCACCAGCATTTTTTGGCAACAAACGGGCAACTAACAAATAACAACAACAACATAAGTACGGCGAAAATTCATTTGAAAAAAAGAAAGCAACAACAGCGGCCGCAGCGAAAATCTGCAAAGCGTTGGCTGTTTGGCCTCGAGCTGCAACACGACAATGAATTATGGTAACAACGATGACGACATCAGGCGGCAACAGAACGCCCGCTCGCTAGTGACGTAGACGCGTCACTGATATTCGATGCTTTTTTTATTTGGTAATAACGGATTTTTCGCTCTTCTTTTAATAACGTTGTTTGATATTGTGGTTTTTTTTTCTTTATTGGCACTTTTGGTAGATTGTCATTGTCTGCTTGGCTGGTGCTGGCACTGACGTTTATTGTTGGGTTGTTGTTGTTGTTTTATTGTGGCTGATGACTTTCTTATGGAAATATGCTGTCAGCCATTGTTGTAGTGGCGGATATTGTCGTTGCCTTTTTGCCTGTTATTGATGGCAAATGAGTGGCTGACTGTTTGAAGGGGTGTGTGGATTGTGTGGGGGGTTGGTTTTTGCGCATTTTAGAAAATATAGCAAAAACGGTGCAAATGATAAAATGATGCGTTATTCAATACTTAAGTATCTGTGCTCTCCACATTCCCACCCACCCTCAAAACACCAACTAATGCGATAATAGACATTTGTTTGTTGTTGTTTGATGCTTTGTTATCGCCGCGCGGCAGTGTGGTGTGTTCGTTACGTTGCGTTGCGTTGGTGACATTAAATGTGACCTCGATAAAATGTTGAGACAAAGAACATCGAAATATTGATGGCATTCAGCCAGCAATTCAATTTTAACGCAACAACTACGCAGCTGCTGCCAGCGCTGGCCGAACGTTCTGCGCAATGACAGCGCGCTTTGAGGGCCAAAACACTCGATAAGGTTCATGTTTTCCTGCAAGAAAATGAAAATATGTAATAATAAATATGCAAAGCACACACACACACAAATGTGAACACCGCGAGGAGGAAAGACAAAATCGCTGCTCAACGTCCCACACAGCGCCACTAACTCACAGCGAAATTATCAAAGGCCACAATAAAGCAACGTCAGCATTTTGTTTCTCATATTACAACTTTTTTTTCTATTTATAGCGCCCAATTTATGGCAGAAATCCACCCATGCGATTTTTCCAATTTAGCGTATTTTCGTGTTGGAATGCTCAGCTTGGAATTTGCAGTTCCCGAGCGAAAACTAACGACGACACTAAAGTGGCAATGTCAATGTCGCCGTCCGTCGTCGAGGTCACAACTGCAGACATGGCCAAAGCCGGAGACAGCCACATCGATTGGCCCGCACGCGCCACACCAGTCGAACGCTGCCAACCAGCGATTTCACTTTTCTTCGTTACACTTTTCATTGCTGCGCTTCCGTTTCCACATTTTTTCGTCATCGTTCCCCTCTCGTTGTAGCTCTTCTCTGCCTGCCAATGACTTTGCGCTCGAGCAAATAGTTTCGTCACTTAGCATTTCTCATCCGTTTCAATTTTCATATTTTCATTGAGAAATTCCACACAACTTGGCCGCCCACGTGCCGTCCTCCTCAACGCCACAGCGCGGGACTCCCATTGGCGTCGCCAGCCATTTCGGCTTCATTGCTTGACTTTTGATTTTCATACATATTTTCACTAGCTTTGGCCAAATGTCGCCGAAATTTCACCACATTTTAGCCAGTGTTGACTCAAGCGTCGATGTCCTTCGCGCTGTAAGCATTTATTTTGGCGCTGGTCTGATATTCGAGGACACATTTAATGGTCGATTTGTTTCGCTGATTTTAATATCCACCATTTCTACACATTTGCTTAACTTTTTTTTGTCTTGTTTTCATTGCAAATTTTGTTTGTAATGGCGAAATGTCAGTTTGTCAGAAAATATTTCTTGCTGAGAAGTTGCATCTTAAAGTTACACGAATAACTTAGAAGCCGCCTTGACAGCCGTAAGTGATGGCATTTTCATTGCAAAATACTGTCGCATAAAATAAATAAGTAAATAATGTCGCATAAATCTAATAAATTCATCCATGTTACATTTTCAAAGTGATATTTGAACACATTTTTGTGTTTTGCTGCTATCAGTGGCATGATTTCATTTTGAGGCGGAATTGTTTCACAACTTTTAAGTCATATTTGCCAACCATTATTTTGTAACAGACACATATTTGGGAGTTTTGAGGCCCCAAACACCCTTCTGGTGGGTTATTCGTAAAATTTAAAAATAAAACAGCCTTAGTCCTTAATCTGGCCTTCTAGTGTAGATTATTAATTTTAATTTAATTAGTTATTAATTATTATTATTCTAGTGTAGAGAAAAATATTTGTTACTATTTTGAAAATCGAAAATTTAACAAAAATTGCGGCTATTTGAAAACTAATACGAAGACATATTGACTCAAATTTCAAATCAAATGGCTTAGTAGATCATGAGATCCCTATTGGAAATTAGTTTTGGGAAACGCTTTTGAATTTAAATCGGAATTTTAAAAATGTAAGTTAAATAAATTAAAAGTGATGCATAATTAATGCTTTAAGTGGGACTAAGTCAGTTATGACTATTTTTGCTATTGTCATCACACAATTTTTTTTTTTTTCCATGTTTATTAAAATGCATCTTTCTGAATAGAAATTAACAAATTGTGGATCAAATCTTAAAGCTAAAATTAAGGTATTACATCAAGTAATTCATATATTGGGTTTCCTCTTCAGTCTATTGCATAATGTTTTTCCTCTTCAGTCTATTGCATAATGATGCGTCCAGTAGTTGTCGCGCTTTAGGGTTAGGATGCTGCATAAGCTTTATCTTATATTTAGGTAGCAGCAAATTAATGGTCTCAGCCACCGTTTGAATATTTAAGTCTTTGTGAATGTTTGAATTTTTAAGGTACCAGGGTGCACCAGTAATCTGCCTCAGAAGTTTATTTTGGACCCTTTGTATGCGCTCGATGGATGAAGAGCAAGCAGAGCTCCACAGCTCAATGCCATAAGTCCAAATTGGCTTGATAACGGATTTGTAAATCAAAACTTTGTTTTCAAGGCTTAGTTTGCTGCGACTACTTATTAGCCATGAGAGCTGCTGGTTTTTAAGCATGATTTGGGTGACCTTGGCATCAATATGGCATTTCCACGTGAGCCTACGATCAAGGTGGATGCCGAGGTATTTCACGTTATTAGATTGTGGGATGGTTACACTGTTTAGCGTGACCGCTGGACAAGTTCCTCTTTTAAGGGTAAAAGTAACATGTGTGCTTTTAGTTTCGTTAACTTTCACACGCCATTTTGCTAACCAGTTTTCAATAGCTTTTAAGTGGGTGGATAAGTTGGTTGCTGCTACCCTATGGTCACTGTGTGAGCTTAATATTGCTGTATCATCCGCAAAGGTTGTGACGACATTATTGGGATTTTGCGGGAGGTCAGCTGTGTAGATGAGATACAGAAATGGACCTAAAACGCTGCCTTGCGGGACACCAGCACCAATATCCAATTCCCGAGAAATGAACGACTTGTATTTTATTTGAAATTTTCTGCAATTTATGTAGTTTTTAAGGAGTTTGTGACAATGCTCAGGAAGACAGCGCTTGATTTTGAATAAAAGGCCATTGTGCCAGACCTTATCGAACGCCTGCGCTACATCGAGAAATACCGCTGTGCAGAACTTTGCTTGCTGAAAGGCGGTGAGTATTTCCTTTGCAATACGATGAACCTGCTCAATAGTACCATGCTTGCGTCTAAAGCCAAACTGATGATCAGGAATGATATTGTGCTCTGCAACATATGGCGATATTTTGTCAATCAATAATCTTTCAAAAAGCTTAGACAGAAGAGGTAGAAGACTTATTGGCCTATATGACGCAGCGAGGGTAGGATCTTTGCCTGGTTTGGGAATCATTTTAACCAGTGAGATTTTCCATTGCTTAGGAAAGTATCCAGATGAGAATATGCTGTTAAATATGCTAAGCAAAAACCAGATTGCGTCGAATGGGAGGCATTTTATCATTTTGCCACTAATATGATCGTGCCCTGGCGCTTTTTTGTCATTTACTTTATTTATGGCCTCACTCAGCTCATTAAAAGTGATAATTGGGGCATTATTTATATTGTCGGGAATGAATACAGTTGGTTCAAAGTCAACGACTTTTGGATTCGGTTGAAAAACTTTGCTTAGGTGGCTAGCTAGTTGAGCACCCTTTTAAGCATCACTACGCGCCCAAGATCCATCATCTTTGCGAAGAGGCGGAGAGGAATCGATTGGCGATTTAACTTTTTTTGTGGCCTTCCACAGCGAGTAATTATTTTCTTTCTGGGCGCCAAGATTCGCCAAATAGTTATGTATCTGGCGGTTTCTTAATTCTGCGAGATTTTCCTTTAATTTTTGCGTTGCTTCTTTAAGTTTTATTTTAGCTTGCGGCGAACGATGTCGCTGCCATTCCCGTCTAGCATTTCGCTTGGCAGTGATAAGAGAATCAACACTAGATTGGAACACAATTTTTGATCGCGTGTGGTTTTTGATAGTGGTAGCGTCATCCATTGCTGATTTGGTTATGCTGTTAAATTTACCCACAGCATCATCAATATCTTCATCTGATGCAATAGCCAATGCCTTCGGAATTTTTTGCTGAACTAAATCTGTATATCGCTTCCAATTTGTGAGTCGAATGCTGCCAGTATTGGGCTGAGAGCACGAGTCAATATTAAGCAAAGTCAAGTTTACTGGGGAATGGTCCGATGACAGGTCTAAGGAGGATTCACAAAATTAAATCCTGGATTAGAACCATGATTGGTGTTTCAACAAGGTTTCCTTTACTTTTTAGTGATTTTTACCGAAGCTGTCGAGGTAAATGAGGAAGAGGAAGATATTACACTCCACTTTTATGCTTTTGTTTTGTATTATCTAGAAGAAAGAAGACTCGCCTGGGCAACTTATTTTTCGACAATCTAGCGAATCCAGCCGATAGGACTATTCTCAGCCTGGTTCGCAAGAAACTCAATGTTCAATGATTGGATAGTTGGTTAAAGTGGCAATACTGCGGCAACCCGTTAGTATTATTATAAATGATCTCCGTGATTTGTCCTTATGGCCACTGGCGACAATGCACCTTGCGTGGATTTCACTATGCCTACGAAATCGGTGAAAAATAGCTACCCCAACCTGGTTCAATAAGTAAGCGAACTTATTTGTGACTGGTTTTGCTATCACGATGGGTCTTTATGGCCTAAGGAGACTTTGGCCTGGGGCAGCCACTCCTACTTACCCAAGACTTAGGGTATCACGACGGTCCAAACTGGATTTTGTATGCCTTCATGTCTTATCTGACTGAATGTAGCCTCCTCTACCATCCGAACTACGCAGGACTCCTACCTACCCAACTAAGCCCTGAGAGCCCTGAAGTATCACGACGGACCAAACTGGACTTTGTATACCTTTATGCCTTATCTGACTGACGGTAACCTCCTCTACCATCCTACTTACGCAGTTTAATATTTGTGAACGATATTTTCAAAATTATAGTATTTCAGACAAAGTAAAAGTTGATGTCTTTGAAATTCGTATATATTCAAGAAGCAAAAAATATTATAAAAATTAAATGTTTCATTAGAGTTAACCTAAGTAACCCAAGCATTACGTTAACTTCTTGAAAAACTTGAAATTTCTAGCAACATTTAAATCTTTGGGATGTTTAAGTTACGTCTCCATGAGTTTTTGTTCCCACAATTTTTTTTCTTCTAAATTTAACGTTCCTTTTGAGAAGAAATGTATAGATTCATTTCTTCCTGTTAAAATACCAATCAAAATAGGTCAACAATAATAAAAACCAAAATAAGGCCAGTCTCTAGAAGAAGGAAGACTCATCTGGGTGAGCACTTTTTTGACATCCAGCCGATAAGTCTATCCGCAGTCTAATTGCATATCTTTGTCATGAGCTCTACTTGGATCTGTTAGCAGGGAGTATGAGTCCAACTAGTGCATCACAATGGGCCTCTTTGACCTACGTAAGCTTTGCGCTTTTCATAAAATGTATTTACGTAAAGTACAATGAATTTAAATACTTAAATAAGAACTAGTTTGTCCATTTGAAACACTGCCAAATTTATTTTTCATATGAGTTCGCCCAGTGCCATAGATCAACTGTTTCCGTGGTGTAGTGGTTATCACATCCGCCTAACACGCGGAAGGCCCCCGGTTCGATCCCGGGCGGAAACAGGAACAAGAACTTTTTGTAAAATGAAAAATTTTTCTTATAGCAGAGTTTTATGAGTATATTTGCTAATTCAAGAAGTCAGAAAGAGAATGAAAATTCATAGATAATTAAATTAATAATTTATTGTAAATTAATTTATTGTAAATTAAATAAATTAATAATTTATTGTAAATTAATAATTTATTTTAATTTATATATTTCTAAAACATATTAAAAACAAAAACAAAATAATAAAATATAATTTTTGAAATCCAAATTTAATTACAAATGTTTAAAAATATGAAAAGAACATTATAAAAGCACTTACAAGGCAGAAAAAGAAGAACAAAGAACTGTTAAACCTATAAACGTATAAAGTAAAAATCGTGTACAAATGTTAAAAATTGAATTGAAAATTGTATTAGTTGAAGCAACAAATCAAAATCGCATTTTCAATAAGACAACAGATGTGCTTCAAATAGCTTACAAACATTAAAATTTATATATTTTTCTGTATCAAATTTCTGCACACACTTTTCATATTGAAGTTTTCAGAGTGAGTGCAAATGTAAATTTTTGAATATTTCAACGAGCAACATACACACACCCAATTCGATACATGATAAGCACAATAAGCGGAAAAGGGTCACCAATAACTACAAAAAAAAAATATATATATATATAAAAAATGTACATCTCACAAATCATGGGCTACAAGTCAAAAACAGCAACTTGTGTGTGCTGTGATTGACAGCTAAAGTTGAAGTATTGCTGTCAGCGAAACAGCATCAAGTCAATCATTTAATATGCTTTGCCTGGGCAGAGTGTTGGCGGGCCCAAGTACCAAAAGCACACACACGCACATGTTTTGTATGCATGTAGATATGTTTGTTTGCATTTACATGTAGATGGGAGCGATTGGGCGCGAAATTCAATTTGAATATTTGAATTCAACTGATGGCATCTTAAGGGGATTAACACTGAGCTGTTGTTGTTGTACCAAACAACAGTGTAAGCAGTGTGCAGTGTGGAGTGTTGCTATCAGAGTGTAGAGATTTAACAAATTGCGTTATTAGTTCTTGAAAATGCATATTTAAAAGGGATAACATTAACATTGACATGTGAGAAATGAGTGCGTCAAGAATAAATTGAATGCTGCGCAATACAAAGAAACGCATGTAAGGAGCAAACTTCTGTGGAGCTGATAAGCCAATGATGCTGAAGTGAAGGGTCGAAAAATTTTTTATTATTCAAAAAAAGTAATTGCGTCTGTTTCCGCCCGGGATCGAACCGGGGGCCTTCCGCGTGTTAGGCGGATGTGATAACCACTACACCACGGAAACAGTTGAGCACCGTTGGCCAGCGTTCAAATGTGACAGACGATTTTTGGTGGTTTTTGAGATAAAGAGAAACATTTTTAATTTTTTCAAACTTGTTTTTATTGGCTACAAAAAGTGCGCTTGTTTATTTTTATTTTATAATTTATTGTTGCATAGTTGGCAGCAATCACGCTCCACATAGTGAACTGCTTGAGAACTGTGTGTGGCTAAAAATAACAACAACAAAGATAAAGCAACAGAGCATTGGAAGCGGACAGCTTTAAAGACACCTGAACAAAGTGGAAAGTAGGGCGTGGGGCCGATAGATAAGACGAGAAAAAGAATAAATTTAAATTGTTGAATAATTCAGTATTGAGTGACAGACATTTTTTTGTTATAGTTTTGTCAAAAAGTGTGATTAAGAAAACTATAAAAATTGTATTATGTACTTCATGAATTTGTTGTTATTGACAACGAGCATGCAAGTTTTAATCGGATTTAACAATCATTTTTTAACCATTAAACAAAGGAAATTTATTGATTCAATTAACCCTTTCGACCCCAAAGTTGCCTGAGAGCAACTTCACCTATTTGTCATCTTATAGCAAAAGCTACGGTTGTTTTATGGGTTTAATTTAGTAGGCAAAAACAAATTAATATTTTTCGAAGTGAATTCAAAGCAAGTAATATCATAGATTTTAATTCATCTCTCTCTAGATTTAAGCTCAACTTGTTCACTATTTTTAATTAGTCTGTAAGAATTTGTTCTGTAGACCGGAATAAATATACTATAAATTACAAAAATTGTACTGTTATGCCCAAAATAATTTCCAATAATTTGCAGCCAACAATTTCCAATAATTTGTGTTCGAATTGAAGTCTATGAATTGGGCGCGTTTGATCAAAAACTCTGCTTCTTTAATAATGGTTAAATAAAATCAAAAAGTGATAATTTTGTATTTTTCCATAAATATTAAGTAATTTTTCTGTAATTAAAAAAATATTGATACACAATTTATTTAACCCGTTTTAAGCTAAAATTGTTTAAAAGTAAACTAGCTCTAGAACTCTAACAAAGAGGCGTGGCGACTTCAAATGTCGTGTGCAGACTTCTTAGACAAGTGTTTCATGATTTAAATACCAAAAAGTAATATCGAGACACAGAGTAAAACTTGGGGGTCGAAAGGGTTAACTATAGAACTCTGAGTATTAGTATGAAATAACTCAGAGCTTGAGGATTTCAAGCTTCTAATAAAAGAAGAAGAATTTTAATAAAAGTTTTAATATGCCCAAACGGCATAGCACAACTGAAAATTATATTAAAATTTTGAGTGTCAAGAAGATTTGTTGTGCACTTAAAATGTTCAGGGAGCAGCAGTTATTCCTCGTTTTGGTGAGTAAATGACACAGAAACTTTGCTGTCGAGTGCCGAGCGCCGGATTAGAGTCTTTTATGGGGCCAATGAAAGTAAGCAGAAGAAGACCAACGCTTCTCCCAAACTCTCCTCTTTACCCATTTCATCCATAAGAAGACGAGGAAATGAGGAAATGGCCGCTGTGTGAATTCAGGGCACGTTTTAAATCAGCGCTCGCGCATGCAGCAAAATTACTGCACACAACTACACAGACCGATTTACAATCATTGCTGCAAAGGAATGCTGCATACATATAGAATGATTGTTCATATAAAGCTCGTCTTTTCATATAGTCCAAAGTAACCCTGAGCAAAGTCAAATCAAACATTAAGTCCAAGTCACTGTTGGAGCGTCCAAGGAATTTCGCACAGCTCGCAGCGCTTAATTCAGTCGACTGGCAGAGCGTTGTTGTTGGAGGTTTTAGTTGACTTCAGTTGTTCCTAAACTGGTCTTGGCTGACTTTTATGCGTGGCGCGTGTTTTAGGGAGAAACTTTGAACTGGCGTGCTGCGTGCTGGCGGCACGTTCGCAAAAAATATTGCTGGCCATTCATTTGTTCAGAATCTGCGGAACCTGCCCAACTGATTGTCTGAGGCAATAAAATTCAATTTCATGCAACGCTGTGTCGTGGACATGAGTGACATGTGACGTTGTTGGCGACATAGAAATAACACAAGGCGGCAGCAACAAATGGCAAATGTTAGCAACGAATTGCAGATGACAATAAAATCGTAAAGCAGAAAACAGGCAACGTCAACATTGGGGAAATGAAGCGAGTATTAACAAGCGTCAATTATGTAAATGCCACGGCTGACTTCCTGCGCCCAACGTCGACACGGCCGCGCGTCACAATGTTGACATGTCACTGGCGTTTGTTACGCCAAGCGTCGCTACCGCCAACAACAACAACAATGGCATTGCCATCAACACATTCTCACTCGTACGAAATAATGAAAATGAAAATGTTGCTCATAATTGTTGTGATTTGCAAACAGGAAACTAAGCGCGCATGAGAAAAATGCCGAAAGCAAACAAACAAACAAAATATGCCAAAAATTTGTAGCCGACAGGGTGGAAAAACACCATCAAGCTTTTCTTTACAATATTCAATTTCAGCTAAGCGCCAAAGTCGTCGAGTGATGTGAGGAGACATGAAGCAGTTGGCTCGTAATAGTTTTGCGACAAGTGGGTGGCCGTTGGCGCCACGTGTCCGACGATTGACCGCCCAACAGCACAGCGACGAGCTGGCATGTGCCGAGAATACATAAACTGACCAGCGCACACAATTTTGCTGGGACAGCACTGTTTTAGTGGGTAATGCTTTTATTGGTAAATTTATGTTGGCGGTATTCACACTGAGCAGAAAAGTTAGTTTTGTCTTGCATATTCAGAACTGTGGCGCGCTGGTTCGTTAGTGCGGTTTTATACTGTCAGCAACCGCAAATGAAATACTTACAAACATTTATCAAAGTTTGTGTTCAATAAAAGTACAAAATATTGAAAGTTCGATTTAAAAATTGACAGGTTAAAGGACGCAACGGAGGTATACCAAAGTAAAGGGAGTACTTCTCCTTTTTATTACCAATTTTGAGTGCCCTCTGTGATTGTGAGGAGGAGTTTAATCTTTCTATCCATGCTGTCAAACGCCAAGTTCGAAAAGAGTCTAGTGACTGATATGTATAACTAATCCCCACTGAAATGCCGTTTCAGGTTCAAGAGTCCATGTTTACCCAATGGAAAGCCCAGAAAATCCATAAAGCCAATAGAAAATCTTGAAACGCCGGTAAAATCTAAACTAACAAAATTAAAAAATGAAATTATAAAAAGTAAATTAAAAAAAAATAAATTTAAAAATTAAATTTAAAAATTAAATTTTAAAAAATAAACTAAAGACTTAAATTAAAACATTATATAAAAAGTAAATTCTAAACTGAACTAAAACTTCAAAGTAGTATCCATCGTTAGCTATGACTTGTGCGTTAGCTATCCTTCAGGCAGCATACAGATTCCGTGTTAACCCTTTCGACCCCGAATTTTACCCTGTGCCTCGATATTACTTTTTGGTATTTAAATTATGAAACACTTGAATAAGAACATGTGCATGTGCACATGACATCTGAAGTCGCCACGCCTCTTTGTTAGAGTTCTAGAGCGAGTTTACTTTTGAACAATTTTAGCTTAAAACGAGTTAAATAAATTTTATATCAATATTTTTTAATTACAGAAAAATTATTTCATATTTATGGAAAAATACAAAATTATCACTTTTTGATTTTATTTAACCATTATTAAAGAAACAGGGTTTTGATCAAACGCACCCAATTCGTAGACTTCAATTAGAACACAAACTTTGCCTGATATCGCTGCAAATTATTGGAAATTAGTTTGGGTAAACAGTAAAATTTTTGTAATTTGCTTTAATTGCGTAATTCACTAAAAATATTAATTTGCTGGTGCCTACTTAAATTAAACCCATAAATCAATCGTAACTTCTGCTAAATAGGTGAAGTTGCTCTCAGGCAACTTTGTGGTCGAAAGGGTAAAACAAAATTATGGTCTTCTTAAGCGATCCAAGAATAGACTTAATTTTTTGCTTCTTCGTAAGAAGTTAAGTGCCGCTCGGCCATGAGTTATGGACCCAAAAAGGTGATAGTCGAAAGGCCCAATGTCTGATAAATACGATGGGTTGCCTGAAAGTTTCCTGATGTTTTTTGTAATATATTGTAGTATGACATAGTTAGACACAAAGAAAGTATATTGTTATGCTTTATATATACTAATTTTTATAGGGAAATTATGGCGTTTTAACATGAAAGCGTTTTTACAAGATGGTCTAATGCAATTTAATGTTGGATTTTTGTAATTTTTACAAGATGGTCTAATGCAATTTAATGTTGGATTTTTGTAAATCATTAAAAATTTACTTAAAAGATGTAGAGTCAAAAAACATAGTATAAATACAAGAATTTAATAAAAGAACTCTTCATCTATGCAAAATTCATTAAAACTTTTCTTACCACATTTAATTTCTAACCTATGAAAGCTTGAAGCCTGAAATTTAGCGCACTTAAAATTAGGAATCTGCTACTGATGTAGAAAATTTCTCGATATTTCAAAAGAAATCCGATTTTTTTAAAAGAATTTTAATTATACATTCTTTAGTTTGTTCTTTTACAATTTCTCCATCAAACAGCGCAGTGTGAATACCCCTATTGTTTTAAATATATCATACTTTGGCACCATGGCATACTCGTTTTCGCTGTCTGTGACTGATGAGTGCTTTCATGTTACCATAGTGCAACTTCAACTTTATAGACGATGGTCACCTTAGACCGAAACAATAGGAAAATCACACCTTCAGTAACATGCGCCAATATCATTTTTACTACTCTTATACTAATTTGAGTAAATTGTCTTTTAGTTTATTTGACACCGTTTGTTTTTTTTTTTTTTTGCAACAGGCAACAATGAAGTAGAACAGCTGAAAAGTAGCTAAGGTGACTATGGTCGCATATAATTTTTCCGGCTAAATGGTCCTTGAATGAGATCGTGTGGTGTTAGGTTGTGTGTGTGACATAGTTCAGTCAGTTTTCGTGATTATTATTTTTGTCTTGAATAAATAGTTGATATGTTTTGTTGGAGGGATCCATGGACACAGGCACTTAGACACTGATGTCCTTTGTAAGAAGCTGTTTCGCTGGTACCAAACCAGCCTCGTTTCTCTGCTTAGATGCAAACTTTATCAGCAGAATTTTCTGGCTACTCGTCGTCATGACATAAATCAACAGTGAAGGCCGTCGAATGCGATCAGTATCGCATTTTTAATGCTAGCAGTTACAAATTACCCCAAATTACGCGGAGCTAATGTTTATGTGAAGAATGTGTGCGTGTGTGTGTGTGTTAAGAGCAGCAGATCAAATATCAAAGAACCGCGATGCACCCTTTGGAACGCTTTTCTGATTTCTATCAAAATCAACCATCATGTGCTGAGTTCAAGTGTGAAAATGTTTTCAAAAATACATCCATAAATATGTGATTATAGATGTTTGTCTGTTTGACTATGTGAAAAATATGCTTATATTTTCAAAGATTTGTTGTTGCCTTACAAAGTGCAATAACCCCTGAAAACTTTTCATATGATGTCTAACAATGTTCCTCCTCACTTGTCAAAAGTTTCTTTTTCATTTCTATGTAGTTTGCATGTCAAATTGATTCGACTACCAAACGACAAACTGTCATTAATTACGATACTTAAGCACATAAGTACATACACGTGTGTGTATATAAATATATATGTAAATATGCAAGTGAATTGACTCCTCAGTTAACTCACTCTTTATGCCACAACAAAACTCGAAACTGAAACTTTTAATGAAAACATTTCAATTAAACAGTCAAAAGTTGCTACTTATACGAGTGTTGTCAACAGGGCAATAAATTAAAATAGCAAACTTAACGCATAGCATTAAACTCTCAAACCTGAAGTAGAGTTGATTTGGCAGAGTATGAAAATTAGTTTTGGCAGCAGACAAAATTCAAAGTTCAGAGCACAGCGTAGAGGAATAAATCAGTCGATTCTCTAAACATAAAGAAAGAGCTACGTATAAATATTCATAAATATCTATTTTTAGAAGCAATAAATTAGACAAGTTTTCTGTAATGAAATGTGTGATTTAATTTGTGGCGCTAAAAGTTTTAGCATTTAGATGGGCTAAAGTTTTTTGATTAGCTAATCCCATTCAATAACGAAAGCAAATCCAGTGGCAGAATCTAACCAAATCAAGTGGCAAATAGAGCATTAAATCTTTAATTTTAATGAACAGAACTTGAACTTGAACAGAATTAATTAACCAGACTGGGTTCTCCGTGACATTGTCAATTTGTATGCAAAATTTATAGAAAAAGAATAAAAACAAGAAAGCTATGTACAAATGTTCACACTGAAAGACAATCGAAGAACTGAAAACTTAGCTGTTCTCAGTACTTAGGTATCTATTCTTGTTTTATTTCGCTACTTCAAGGCATGATTATGGTTCCTGACAATTACGAGTATGTAGTACAGGAAATTTCACTTTCATATTGATTAGAAAGATAGTCTTATGCCATTCGTTTTTGAATATAATTTCGACCGCCGCGGCTGCAGAAAAAATTGTCAATCATTTCTTGAAGCAATGATTGCTGTATTACGGCAATAGTTCGCATAATGTTTTCTTCCAAGGCGTCCAAAGTTTTCGGTTTATTCGTTTGTAAAAAAAAGGCGGAAGCTGCAATTCTAATGAAGTACAAAAATTCTAATTTATTTGAATATCAGTATTTTAAATAATAAAAAGATACAAAATCAATGAAGCGAGAATAATGACATTTTGACACGTGATCAAGGAGATTTTGGGCTTTAACTATGTTAAAGCCCAACATAGAAAATTCAAGAAAATTCTTTATAAATTTTCAAGGATATAAAGGATTAAAATTTTCAAAGGACCTTTTTCATATCCTTTTTTTACAAATAGATAAAAAATCGATTTTAGTTAAATTCTTCAGCCTTTCCTCTTTCATTTGATATACATATCGCCACATTCTAACGAGGTTAAGTAATTTTTTATTTTTTTTTATTTTTTGTACCCTTCAAAATTTTGAAGTCCTTTTAAAAGGACAAAGGATACGAAAATCAAAAACTTAGTACGCAGTATTACTATGTTTGGTCTCTAGTTTCACGCTCATATGCATTTTTTCCGGTGTGAAAATTGTTTTAAATTTTTGTCGCACGGTGTAATTAATTGAGGTTTGAGCCCTCAAATCCTCTTGCGTGCGGCGCTGCAAATATGTATGCATGTATGTATGTATGAATATATGTAAGTATTTTGTAAATACTTATGTATCAATTCTAGGCCGAAGTATTACTTTCTGATGCCGCTGTTGAAACTGTCATAAATAATCGAAGCCTTTCTCAGCATCGCGTAAAGCACAATCTGACTATAAAGGAGCCTTAAATTGCGTAGTGCTTTTACTATCGTTTATGCTTACCGCTGCTATTCTTACACATTACTTCGTAGCATTTATGGACTTGAGCTGCCAACCGCCAAATTGCCGCTTAATGTTGCTCACGTTTTACAACGATGCAGCCTACGGCGACACTTAATCATCGCTGTGCAAAGTTTATATGGCAATATCACTGACGTATCTACAGATTTTATGACAAATAAATTCTAGATTAACATTTACCTACTGAATTGGTCATAAAAATTATTGGCTACTTATGCTTGTGGCAAATTTTAAACTGCAAGTCATAAATTATTAACAGCGGGCGGATGTTGGTAGCGCAAAGGGATTCCAATTTTGTTTTCTTATGAGGTCTTCACAGTGAATACAAGAGTAAAGATTTAGGGCTGAGATTAAGCATCAGAAGTTGTTGATAATTTGGTATTTTGAACGTTCAATAAGAAATTTATAAGAAGTACTTTTCTCTTGCCATAATTTGTTAGCTTGGTCAAGGAAATTTGAGATATGTTCTCTAGATCGCAAGAGGTATGACTTCTTCTGGCAATGTAACTTTAATTCGCTAACGGTGTGATAAATGTGGTAAACTCTTCTCATAACCCTTTCGGAACTACTGGGATAATACGTTCCAGCAAGTTGTTAATGCCGCTCAAAAAATTGATTCAAATTTTACTACCCACACAAAATATTTTTTCGATTTCGGTGGTCCCGCATAAAAGGATGATTTCAGAGTTTGTGAGCATCCAATATAATTTTCTAATCCCAACTTTCATAGTATAAGAATATTTCTACTAAGAGTATTTTGGATTTCAAAATTAAACTCCGTCCTGCCACTTCTTGGCAGTGAGAACAATTTTTGAGGATTTGTTTAAGACATTTTTGGTAGTTGGACTATCTGTAAAGATTAATGTATTTGTGGTCAGAAACGATAAGATTTTTGAGGTAACCCTTTCGCTACAGGTTTTTACTGGGGAAAGTTAAAATTTTATATTTTACGTCTTAGGCTTCTATGTGGTTATATAATATTCCATAAGAAATTTTTTACTTTTTATACTCGGACCTTGTATTTTGGAGTGTTTTTCTATAAGAGCAACCACATCGTTGTGGCTGTAATAATTACTTACACATAAAACTTTTTACGCATAACGAAAATTTGAATATTTCTTCATTTACTTCAGCCAAAATTAAAAAAAAAAGTATCTAAATTGAAAGAAAACGTCAAATTAACAAAGTTATCTAATTTTGCTGCTTCTTCTTCCTTTACTATGTCAAGATATACCATTAAAATACGTGTATACTTCTCTTCTTTAAACTAAAATATTCAGTTTATTAATTTCGTATTTTTCCTAAAACTTCAAACTATTCTAAAGACCAACAAAAAAATTTATTCTTGCAACCATAGAGGATGCAGACGTCCACAAAGTAGTATGTTGCCATATGGCAACAAAATAGCGAAAGGGTTAAGGTGCAAACATATTAATTTCAAGGTTTCTGCTACTTCAGAACTAAGACAATTATTATTTCTGGCAGAGATCTGTTGTCCTAGGAAAACAAACTATTTAAATCTTAACAGGAGTTTGATGATTCTTAGTTCTTCCACCAAGTAGACGCTAACTGATCCAGAAGTCACAGTCACTAATGTAAATTAAGGCTTTCGCAAAACACAAAGTTCCCTATAACTTTCAGCTCGTTTCACTAACTATTTTCTGTTCTCAACACGTTCAACATATTTAAGCGTAAGTTACATTGGGAAAACATCCCATTCATTCCTAAGTAGTAACACAGAATAAACAGTATACAGAAGGCGCATCTGAAATAATTTTGCGATTTCATTTCGGACGCGGGCGGAAAGCAGCAAAGATGAGGAAAATGTATATGGAACCGAGAGAGTAAGCGCAAGCGAGCGGAGAGCTGCTTTGCGATCCTCTCTTGTATTCTCGCATTCATTCGATGGATTGGTTTATTCTCATTTCGACAACAACACGCAATGTTGTTGTTTTCCGCAGCAAGCCAGCTTGGCTTTAAGGCATAGAAGGGCACGCTGCTCTGCATATTTTCTAGTGTCCGACCGAATATTCGGTTTCGGTTTCGGTTTCGGCCCAAATAAGTAGTTTCGGTTTCAGTTTCGGCCAAAAAATGGCCGAAAAGCCGAAACCGAAACTTTCTACAAAATTTTTTTACATTTTATTGTGTAGCAGATATATAGTGAAAGGAGGAGTAATTTGGATGCCCCCAATGTAAATAAACTTTTTTTTTAGCATATAATATTAAATTATTTAATTTTGAATATTAGGGAGTAAGGTATGAAAGGGTGATTTTTTCATGTTTATGTTTTTAAAATATGAATAAATTGTTTTTATTAATAAGTATTTATTTATTTATGTTATGTTTGTTCTTTATTTACTTAATGTAAAATTCGTTTGTTGAAAAATAATGCTTGATATGGTGATTTTTATTTTAACTAGAAAGTTTCGGTTCGGTTTCGGTTTCGGCCGAATATTAAAAAAAAAACCGAAACTCGGTTTCGGTTTCGGCCCAAAAAAGTGGTTTCGGTCGGACACTAATATTTTCTTAACAGTTTAAAAAATCGCAAGGATTCATCAACTACTAAATCAAATACTAAGTTTCAAAACACATTAACAATTTTATTTATAAAAAAGTGAAAGAAACAATGTAATTCAGTTACAAAAATGCATATAAACAAATTTTATATGTTTTTATTATGTACTAATAGTAATTTGTTTGGTGGCAAAGCAATAATCGGTTAAGTCCATAAGTATTTTTTTGAACAGCACGTTTAAAGGAATAGGATAGCACCCTTAAACCAATGATGTCTTAAGTCGACCTAAGCGATAATCGTTTATGACCACAGATTTAATAATACTTAATAATACTTCCTTTTCGATGGACTTCAACGGAAGAATTTTTAAAGCTTTGATAAAATGCTTAATCTTAACCAAAATGTACTTTATATAATAGTGGAATTATATTAGTAGGCGTGGTTTAGCATGATTTACATATTTGGTGATATTTTGCTCAAATAGGGCAAAAACTGACAAGATCTTTTCAACAATATAGTAGCTTAATATTTGATAACTACAATACGTACAAGTTCTCGCCTAATTCAGCCCAATTTATAAATATTTATCTACGGATATACTCTAAAAACCCCATTTTGAAGATATTTTTATAAAAAAATTAAAAAAAATTATCCTGCAATTTTTTTTTAAAGGTTTTTTGGTAGTCTGGTTTTAAAATACCTGAAGTTTAAAATCCCATAACCATAATTATGTGTTATTAAAATTTTTTTTTAATAGTTATCAAATATCGTTCGAATATTACTTTTAGCACTTCAAGCAAACAAACAAGAGAAACCAATCAACAGCAAAAAATCGAAACACGACGAACAATATTTTTTATTTATATTTTCTCAAAAATGGCACAATTTAATTTTTGAATTTAAAAATTAATTTGTATGATTAATAATCCAGAGGGATTTGGCCCTAATTTGCACTGGTTAAATAAAAATGCCAAGCCCAAGAGAAATCGATGGATTTTATACACTTTTATCAGCATATTCCAATGATTGCGAATTTCATGTTTCATCTCAGTTTAATTTTTTCTGACTCGTCGACGTCCCAACAACCACTTTATTGTCTTTATACGATTTTAAAAGATTCCTACAGAATATGCAAAAATATTGAGTTAGTTTGTATTTAAATACAGTAATATTACTCTATTATTTCATGATGTTCATTTTTGGGTATCGCATCCGTTGCGCTGTTTTCAAAGTTTATCACTTTATCAAAAGTTTATATCATATGATTACTATTAAGTATTGTACGAACAGCATTTGGCAACGCGGTTAAAAAGGTGTAATTGTCACCTTGAAACACAAGTGATAGAGTTGCTCACAAACCAAGGATATTTGTTTAGAAATAAAAAACGGCAACGTTGGTTTAAATTTCGTCCTCCGGCAATGTTCAGTTCGGTAACATGTTTCTATATTCGTTTCTATATTCTTTTCTAATAGCCTTACTTAGAATTACGGTTGCCACTCAACTAACATTTTTTGTACCAAAATTTTCCCAAAACAGGCCCAAAGTGGAAGCGAAAGGACCATTTTATGTTTTCGGCAAATTGTTTTTTAACATCAAATCAAAACATAATTTTTATATCTTAATTTTTTTTTTGCTTGTACACTTTTGGATAAAAAAGGCCCAAATTACACAAAAGTGAAAGAGCCGTGCCTTAAATATGAAAATAAAATTGCTAAAACTTATATTTCAGAAAATAGTAGTATAATCGGCCTGTGGGTAGTACGGTAGTACAAATGGCGAAATAGTAGTAAAATACTACTATAGTAGTACGTTCGGCAGCACTGACGCTGCTACTCGCGAGTAGCAGCGACGCTTACTCGCGTATACGATTACAAAGCAGCGAATTTCCGAGCTCAGCTTCAGTGTCGTGTCAGACTTCATGCAAGCAATTTTATGCTCGTTTGCGGTTTACGTTTTTGTGTACACTGGGTATTCATGTAAATAAGAAAATGTTTAATGTTGAATGGGAAATACAAATTTTTTTTCTTTTCCTTTTTTTAGTTCCTGTTATACCTGTCCGTTATTTGTCCGTCCGGCTTTGATATTTTTACGCTAGCAATATTTTTCAACTTAAAATATTAGAGCTAAACAAATTTACGCCTTAATTTTGTGCAGTGTTTTTTACGCATACATTGCCAAAATGCGTGGTTGGGTTAGTGCCCATCACTGCTTTAAGGTATAAACAGAACCAAATCGTCGGCCGAATTTATACGCACCGAAAAATGACGCAGCGTGTCAGTCGTCGTGAAAATACGCACAGTGAAACAGCAAACACGGCAAACACACTTCTTCTTTCACACTTTCTTCTTACTAACTTCCTCAATTAGCAGCTCCGTCTTGTTCATTTTCTAAAACATACGAAAGGGAAAGACAAAATTGATTATTTGGCACATTATTAATGTAGCACAAATCACAAAATTTTTGCAGAATTTTTCGTTTGTTTATATTTTCGATTTTCACCTCTGACAGCTGCACAGCTGATTGGTTCGCACGACGACTGCGACAAAATTAGAATTTGTTCTATTTTCGGACGATCGGTCGTCGGCCGAATATCGCAGTCGTCGTCGTTGTGGGCAATCACATGCACTGCTGTGTGTTTTAATTTTGACAGCGTACGTTCGGTGCGTAAAAATCGGCCGACGATTTGATTCTGTTTATACTATTACTCGGGCACTTTGAAATGGTGGTTGTTTTGGCAAAGCGATCGCCAGCCACTTTTTCCTATGCAAATTTTGCCTGTCCGCTTCTTGTTCTTGTTTGTAAAAAAGCAAGCGCAGAGCGAGCACGTGCCGGCGAATTTGTTTATTGTCATTATCAATCGAATCTTCGAGCTGAATGGTCGTTTTTTTGTTCATGCTGCGCTTAGATTAATTGATATTAAATTTTGCAAATATTTAGACGGTTGATCCAAAATAAAAATTTGTACAAATATATTTACAAGGCTAGTTCCGCCGGCAGCCGCCGTGGCTCAGTTGGTTAGTGCGTTGGACCGCGAGTCGGAGGCAGCAAACTCAGGTTCAAATACTGCCTTTAATAACACCTAAAAAAAATAACGGGAAAACTCGTTTTCTCTATCGGTGGCTGTCCTCTCAGCTGGAAATGGCAAACCTCTGAGAGTAAAAATTGCTTATGAAAGAGCTCCCAACCTGCCGTTCGGAACCGGCATAAAACTGTAGGTCCCTTCCACCCGCGTACAAATTCACACGCACAACACGGGTGGTTGCGGGAAGCTAGGCCTTAGTCTCGCGTAAGCGGGCTGTTGTGCCAGTCAATTATTAGTTCCAAGTATAATTATTTGTCTACATTTTGACGTGGTTGATTCCAATTTTAAATTTTTTGCAATTGTTTTCGACGTGGTTGATCCAAATTTAAAATTTCTACAGATATATTGACGTAGTTGATCCTTTCTGGTCATTATATTACCTTTGATTTGGCATATTCATTGACTTTACTAGTATACGAAAAATGGATCCGGCTCCGAGTAAAAATTTACTACCCCGGGTGGGTAAAAATTTAATAAAGTCAGGGCTTCAATGCTGCATAACAAGTTGCCGACAATCTAGACGGGATGATGAAAAACTTAAAATGTTTAAATGTCCGCCCTATGACTCAGCTATGGGCCAAATTTGGCGAGAAAAATGTAGCATTAAAACTAAAGAATACACCAAACCATTATTTATGTGCGTTAATCACTTCTCAAGTTCTGACATTGGGTAAAAATATTTAAAATCTGGAGCAGTTCCTGTATTTAATTTGGAAAATGTTGAGGAAACTTATGAGTTTTCAGAGCCCGATTGTTCAACTAAAAAGAGACGAAAAAATTAGTCCGTAGATGGGTATTGTAATAAATGCAAATCATATGCTAAATCCATAAATTTTTACAGGAGGAAGTATTACAACATTTTGGCAAAATACAGAAACATTAAAAACCAGAAGAAATTACCAAAAAAAGTCAGATGTGCTCCAACGTATCGACTCTTATAATAACGTGAGCAAAGAATCAAAGGTATTTTGTAAGCTTCTTCTTAGTTCCCGTCCTAAAGAATATACGGAAGATGTAAAAGATTTGGCTCAAAATATTTATTATGTCTCGCAGTCGACATATCAATTTTTAAGAAACAAACTAAATCTAAATTTGCCACATATCTCGACTGTTAATCGATGGGCCCCTGTTAAGTTCCTGCAGCCAGGTTTTAAGAACTCTGCTTTTGAGGTTATAAGAAAACGGTGCTTGGATTTGACCCAGAGCGAAAAAAACAACATGATTCTATTAATGGATGAAATGGCAATTAGAAAGGAATTACGATATAATCCTAAATTAGATTTGGTTGATGGGTATGAAGAAAATGGGGTTGAAAGGACAAGCCAAATAGGAAAACAATTATGTGTTTTTATGGTCAAATCAATGTTTTCTAACTGGTCATTGGTACTAAATTACTTTGTTTCCAAAAACGGACTTTGTGCAAATATGTTATGTTAAAAAATATAATTCTGGAAAATTTAAAAATTCTTAATAGTTTTGGCATCACAGTAAAAGTTATAACTTGTGACCAAGGGTCTTCCAATAGGAAGTGCTTTTCGGATATGGGTGTAACTTTGGAAAGGCTTCTTTTCATGTATAATGATGGAAAAGTGTTCTGTATATATGATTTCCCGCACCTTGTTAAATCATTGAGAAATGGCTGGCTCAAATGCGACTTAGCTACACCAAATGGAATTGCAAGTTTTAGGGTAGTTCAGGAAATTTTCAGCAGGACTGTTCAAACTGCTATTTGGACAACTGCTGAAACTATAGGTTTCAAAAGTTGCTCTAAAGAATTGGCTTTATCTACGGCCAGCTTTATAGAAAATATTGACAAAATATTTGATTGCCTAAACAGTGAATCGTTATATTCCAAAAATTTTGACAAATCTGCTATTCAACTCAACAGCTTATCACATGAGTACATAAAATTCTTCCTTAAATACCTGGATGAAATCTTATTTGTTGACAAAAAGAAAAAAGTATTTTTTCTAGATGGGATGAAACTTACTCTAAAAGCTGTTTTGCTATTAGTAGACGAGCTTTTTGAGAAAAAATCCGAAATTTTTTTTGATGACAAGGACATTAAACCAAGACAAACTTGAAAATATGTTTTCTATACTACGACAAAAAGGTGGTAATAATATAAATCCATCAGTGGCTGATATTAATAATATATTAGCACGCTTAATGGCCGCCAAAATTGTGCAATTGAGTTCCCACAGCAATTGTGAAGAATTAAATGATACAGTATAATCTCGATAATCCGGACAATTAAAAACCAAACACTGGTGTCCGGATTACAGAGTCTACAATAGAAATTGAGTGTCCGGATTACCGCGTTGTCCGTATTAGCGAGTGTCCGAATTATCAAGATTATACTGTACTACGTTTGAAACGCTTTCTAATATCGTATTAAATCTCGACTCAGCTCCTGAACATAACGAAGAAACTAGTCAAACCGATGATTTCGAAGTGGATAATAATACAGCCATCCTTGCCGATTTCATATTAAATGATAATTTTCAGAACTGTTCTGAATTTACCATTGATTTAGCGTCTTTAAGATATTTTTTGGGTTATGTTGTTTACAAAATACTTCCCAAAATAAACTGTGAAACATGTGCAGGTGAATTGAGAAAAGAAGATGAGGTACTAACAGTTCCTAGTGAATTTTTCATATGTCACAAAAATTTTAACTCTCTCAAAGATTTCGGCAATCTTATTAGTCCATCGCAAATTCTATTAGAGATAAGCAAAGTACACATTTCAATTTTCCGCAGCATTTTTGAAAAACAGCCACAAATTGTAGGCATAAAAAATTTAATAAAAGTTAAATGTCAAAATGCTACACCACAATGGTTTTCCACAGGCTGTCGCCTTTCCCCTGTACGCGTTTCCTCCATCAGTATGCATACGGCACATCGCTTTGTTGGCCAACAACAACAACAACCGCATATATGGTGCGTTACTCAGTGTTGATATTGTTAGTACAATTGTACTTTTTTGATACCTTTTGAAATTAAAAGGTACATTGGTACTACATTGATTTATTTGGTACATTTTGGTAAAGTGGCAACATTAATCTCGAAAATCTCGATTTCAAATAGTTACGAATTATCAGAGAAACTAAAGATAAGGATAACCACTAAGTATCTAGTTGTCCTTTTCAACCTCATGGGACCATGCGTTTCATCATTAGTGCATATTCATATCTGTGCGTGCTGATTTTCTTCCCCGGCATGCGCCAACTTATCTGCATACATTTTGAATTTCACAAAGAAAAAGACGTTGGATGCTCACATTGGAATGAAACAATTTGTAAAAAGGTAATTTATGCAAATTATTGAATTTATAAATGTTTTAATAATATTTCTAATTATATGTACATAGGTGCAAAACTGAAAGCAGCGATAGGCGACTAGCACTGCCCGAAAATAGCAGTTCAAAAGCAGCCAATGTGAGCCTCGGCGATTTTGATGCGTTCGTATTTCAAATGCATTTGTTGATGGGTCTTACTAATAGAACCAAGCCGTGAAAGGTACACAGTGCCTTTTAGACACCAGTGGAATGAACATTTTTCGTGGCTGGAAGAAGAGAAATCACCTCAAGGAAAAAAGTGTGCTATATGCAATTCATCGCGTGTCGGTGGCCTTGCTCACATTCAGCGCCTGCATCGTCCAAAAGCCATATCCGAGCGGAGAAATTGGCTAAGAGTACACCGAAGTTGCCGGAGTACATTGCTTCCAATTCAATGTTGGACCTGGCGACCTATGCGCCAAAAAAATTTGAGGTCAAATTAAGCCTTTTCATGACAGAGCACAACCTGCCATTCGAGGCATTGGACCTTTTAAAATATTGTGTAAATGATTCACAAATCATTCAATAGTTTTTTATAAAAATAATCAAAGCTCAAAAAATAATTGTTGTTATAACATACAATTTCGAAAGATTTACTTGAAGTTGAAATACCAAATGATCTTAAAGAAACGAATGAGTTCTTAAACTAAACAATGTGCAAATAAGTATTTAAATTTGTCTTTTATGAATGCATTTTTTGCATTTTACGATTAAAATTCTTTAAAATTGAATGAATACTGGAAATAAATATTGAATTATAAAAATGCATTTGTTAATAAAAAGATTTGGTACTTTTTTGTCTACTTTAGTACATTTTGTTTGGCCTCTTGGTACAAAATGGGAAAACTCATTTATCAACACTGGCGTTACTGTTTTGTACACCGGCATGCGATCAATACTTTTATCTGTTTGCTCTCCGAACATTTGATTTTGCGCCCTCACAGCTTCTCATTTCACGCTCTGTGCGTTCTCGTCCCCTTTACTTCTTCTCCCCGCATCGACAAACGGGTCCTACCGCTGGAACCCGCTAAGAAAATTTTCTTTACACCAGATGCGCATTCTGTATATTGTTTGTTCTGTGGTAGTAATGACATTTAGTGCCAACGCTGGCGGCATAAATCTGCCATAAATAAAAGTGTCTCTTCGGCCTCGTTTGTTGCGCATCACATAAATTCTGCACTCATTGGTTGTTGATTGACGTCAAACGATTTTATGTTTATATACTTATTTCCGTTTTTTTCATATGTGAAAAGCAATAATTAAAGTTGCTTTCTTAGACGCAGAATGAAAAATTAAAGCATTATTGCAGTGTTTTTATTGAAATGCAAAAACATAAAATATGGTTTCAGCATTTGATTATTTTTATTATTGTGCACGAGAATTTGTTGTTAGTTCCTATTAATTTCAATTTCATTTTCCTACCAACTATTTGATATGCATCGAGTGTGTTGGTTATAACAAATTTATGGCAAATGTGAATCGAATTGCCGTAAATCGTCTTTAAAGAATACAACCGACATAATTCAACTATTATCGACACCCGACAAACGCAACAACAACAATCACGCACGGCATTAGTCTGCAGCGTGAGCTACGCCCAACGCTGAAGCAAGTGGCGACGCCGCATGCAAACAGAATTCCTAATGACTTGACTTAGTGGCCAACGTAGCTGGTTTACCATAGCACCGAAGACGGCGTATAATTTAGTTAGCAGAAGAATTGAAATTTCTTTGACAGCAACAAAAAACACCACAGACACAAAGCCACTTTAGCGCGCAGGGAATGCGCCCCACACATAAGTTTTGCGGATAATCTCGTCTGCGTGGTTGTGTGTGCTTTTTTGCCGCTGTTCTTCGGAGACCAAAGTGTTTCGGAACTTATGTTATTGCCAGCGATATGCTCCCTATTGACTCCCGAACGTTTCATTTGCCAGTAATGATGGTTTTTGTGGAAATTTGCTGCGAAAGCTCAGATCTGAGACGCGAATTGCAGAATAATGCAGCAACTGTTGCTGCTGCTATTGCCGCTTCTTATCTATGTTCGGGCTACAAGCTTTATAAATAAAGTGAAATGCATTTGCTGTGTGCGTAACATTTACTGACGCCACTGTCTACACTCGATTTCAGCCATTTTGCCATCAGCGTCAGACAATCTTTACTGCAAGTCTGAGGCTGAGAATCTCTGTTGCTGCGCTCTTGCTTTGATTCGCATTTGTTTTATTTCAAGTGACATTTTCGGTAGGAATTTTCGAATTTGATTTGGGAGAATGTCACACAAAAATTGCCTTACACCTTACAAATTACTTTGAATGGCAGCCATAACTGTCAATTTGTATTTAATTCGATTGTTTTTCAAAGTTTCTTAATTTATAAATACGCAATAATGAAATACTTAATATTGATTAATGAAAAATCTATTCTCAAAGAAAATGTCCTTGGAAAACCTAATGAATCGAGCACTAAGCATTAGAAACTGTATCACTGTTTTCAATCAGTATTTCAAAATTTTCCATATAACGAAAAAAATTTGTGTCTTTAGTCTATACTATAGACTACTATAGCTTTGAAACAAAATTATGTAGATATATTAACCCAAAATTATAGACAAAGAGTTAATTATTAATCAATTAATTATTGTGGTAAATAAATAAATAATTAAATTAAGATTCAATGTTATTTTGTTAGATATAAAAAATATTATACATGTGAAAAATACAGAATTTGAAGAAAACTTCTTCAGAATTCTTCAAAAAAAACATAACAAAAAATTTCCATCTGTTTCCGCCCGGGATCGAACCGGGGGCCTTCCGCGTGTTAGGCGGATGTGATAACCACTACACCACGGAAACAGTTGAGGGTCGTTTACAATGTGCACACTTTAGTTTGGGCACAAACCATTTCAGGCACTCGTATAATAAATATGCAAAAAACGCTAGCAGTAATTTGTTATTGTACTGAGTGTTGCATAATAATTGTGTTTTTGTTTATATTTTCATGAATGAATGTGAACAAAGAATGAAGATAACATTCGCAACGTGGTGCTTAGGGAAATTAACAAAAATTTGTTGCCAAATTTTTTAAAAATACTTCTTTATAATGATATAACATTTTTTAACGTTATATATTTAACAGAAAACAAATTTAACATATACAGGCATGTGCTACAAATAGTTTTCGTTTCAAATCCTGAAGAGGAGGAGAAAACTATTAGTAATTTTCTCTGCAACTGCCCGGCTCTATCTAGACGAAGATGGAAAGCCCTAGGCTCTCCTTTCTTCAACAACTTGAATGACCTCAGTTCAGCTAACATCAAAAACTTGCTTGAGTTCATCCACAATTCAAAATGGCTTGAATAGTCATCTCGACAGTAAGTCATCTCGGCAGTAAGACAGACCCTAAACTTGTGGTATCACAACGGGCCCATTCCGTGGCCTAAGTGTTACTTTCGGCTAGTCCCATGCCAAGACAGCCACCTTAACCTAACATAACAAAACCGGCAAAAATTCCAATCTACATTGTTAGCCAAAATAAGAAAATTAGAGAGTGAGATTCCGACATGTCCAGTGGGTTGGAATGGTCTCTCAAAATGCGGCGTTTTACTGTTTCTACTTTTCTTCTTTCTTTTTCTTCTAAATACATCAAACTCGCAAAGAAAATGCTCATCATGTAAGATATAAACGTAAACGCTTTTTAATGCTTATGTCCGCTCAGTGCTTGAATATGCGGTTTTTATTTGGAGACCATATCATAGTGTGCATATCAAACGACTTGAACGAGTCCAGAAAGTGTAGTATGTGCTCTTTATTGCATATCAAGTCCCTCGAAGACAGGAGGAAGATTCTCTCTATGACCTTTGTTTTTGATTTAGTTACTGGTGGTATTGACTGTCCCTTGTTGCTTGATAGAATTAATTTTCATGTTCCTGCCAAACAGTTGCGGAATTATGAAATTTTCAATCTTGCCTGCTGTCGTACAAACTACGCCCAATTTGCGCCCCTGGCTAGAACTTTGGCTGAAGTTAATTCGCTTTATAATTTTATTGATTTTTCTTCTTCTAAATTGTCTTTTGAACATAGTTTAAACTCTTACTTTAAATAATTTGTACTAATCTGTTATTAGTCTGTAAGCTACTTAATGTACAATAGACTTAAATAAATAAATAAATAAATATTCAACTTTCTGTTAACGTTTCGACAAAAATTGTATAGGCGTCAACAAAAAAATCAGCTTGAATTGTATTTCGAATTGAAATCAAATCGTCCGTTTTGTAGCACACCCCACAAAAATTCGTACGATTTCAAATTCCGATTTCGATTTGAAATCGTGCGATTTGCAGCACATGCCTGATACATATATGTATATTTTTCTGTTTTATATATACATACATAGATTATAATATAATTATATTCCTAGTAGATATTTAGTGACCTGTTATGTACATCTTCATTGGTTAAAGTTATTTAGGCAAACAGCGCGTAAAATCCATTTTTCAGTAGTATCTTCAAACGAAAATTTGTCATCATATATAAAATATAAAAACAATAAATTAAAAAATATGTTTATCACTTTTATAACAAAAAAAATATAAACGCCTGTTTCCGCCCGGGATCGAACCGGGGGCCTTCCGCGTGTTAGGCGGATGTGATAACCACTACACCACGGAAACAGATAACGACTCGTGTTCAAAGTTTGTATTTGAACTTAAGGCTCGTTTTATTGTTGGCTCGTCTATTGTGTACGCAAAAGCTGTCACACTTCAACACAAAACAATTTACTATATCTACGCAAACAAATGAAAATCAATTTTTCACACAATTCGATTTTCAATCTTGCATCAATCTGTGAATAGCATCTCTAATATTATTGTTTCAGGCAACACAAAAATGTCTGCATTACATGAATTTTTAAGATTTGCTCACCGAACGAACAAATAATTCGTCTTTTCATCCACAATAACAAACAACATTATCAGCAGAATTTGCGGGCATTGCAAATCGCAATCGCCGTTGCTGCATGAAATTGTGGCAATTTTCAACATAAATCCGGATTGAGTGATTCAAGTGAATTTTTAGTGGAAGCAGACAACTCATTTGACTCTGTTAGCGTAGTGAACGCACAATGGCGCAATTCATCAATTTGTCGCACGCCCCACACAGCCGCAGCTGCGACGCAACCTGACGCAATGCCTCGCATTGCGCAGCGGTCGGGGCTGTATCAATTTTCATTGGCATTTGCATAAATTGCACTGTTGCGCTCGATTTCAATTGAGATGCGTTGCACTTTGGCGTTTGTTGTTTTTTCTTTCTTCTGTGCGTCTGCGCGTTTTTTTGAGTATTCTTTATTGCAGCGCTGCCGGTGTGGTGCAGCTGCATGCACTCTTGAAGCATCTACAACGATTAGCCGCGCAGAATCGGCGCAAAAATTGTCTGGCCAATTATGGGCCAATAAAATATGAGATAAATTATGAACACATACAACGTTTTGTGGGGATTTTTATTTGGTAAAAATCGACTTTGGCGCGGCAGCAACTTGCAACGCGCAGTTGCAACATCGAAATGCGTTGCAAAAGCCGTTGCAGCCATTGGAATTCAACGGACAATCACCAAACACACACACACATATATACACACACGCTGACTTATCTAGCAACATGGCACAAATTGCAGCTGAGCGGAATAGCACAAAAATCCACACAAAAGACGCGACTAAAAACACTTTTAAGCAAAAATTAACTAAAGACGCGTCTGGCAGCTGCCGGTGCGTGGCCGGTGGTAGTGCACATCCCGCTTGTGCAATTGTGCCGCAACACACAGTGGACAAAAATCGAGAAAATTCAAAAATAATAGCTACACAAAATTTTTAATTTCAAGCGCCTTAAATGCCTTTTCGAGTCTAAAAAAAATTAGTCCATATGGTCTAAAATGCTCGCACATGTTGTTTAGTATTTTTATTTAATTCTTTTATATTTTGCGTTTAATCGGTGCACTATGCGGTGCCAAGATTGTCACTGAATTACAAAACGCATACAATTTTTAGTCAATCGCTCAAAGTGGCGAATCCGTGTTTTATGCGCATTAAATCATCTTATTTTGGTTGGCCAGTTTATGCTTTGGCGACTGTGGTCGGAACACTTGTGATGAACATAAGTTGTAGTAAAAAAAGTAAAAAAAACTGAAAAAAAAATTACAAAAGAGCTGCATTGTTGCTATGTACGGTTGATAGCTAAAACTTCTTGAAAAACTTGCACATCGAAACTTTGATGTGGGGCAATTTAAAAAATTGTTATTTAAGTTAACTTCATCACTATTGTCCTTGTCTGTAGTTGATGTCATACGATAAAAAAAATCTCGTTATTTATGTTTTTGTTTACCATTCGCTGGCAGTTCAAGTTCAGGTGCACTTTCAATTAATCCCAAACTTAAAGCTAATCACAAAAAAAGTTGCGCATGTGATGGGTAATGAAAATTAAAAATGCATTTCCCTAATGAAATTCCCACACCTCCGTTCAGTTGCTGCAGTTACAACAATTTTCAGCATTTTGAAGTGAATGCAGTGGCAATGAATTCATGCGTTGGCCAGGCAAACGTTGCGTGAATAAATCCACCAATACTGGGGAATGTATTATTTTTAATGATTTCTTATACATATAGTAGACAGTGGTGTAGAAAGGAATAAATCCACACATCCATCCTGAAAATTTTTTCTTGAAATAGATTTTAAAAATTATACTCAGTTGATCTTAATTGTTTTAATATTTGATTTGAATAGATTTTGAAAGAAAACACAAGATTTTACATATTTTAGGTCGGCGTTCTGTACAAAACTGTTGAGCCTAAAATACCATTTGAAATAATATTTGTAATAAACAGATATTTGGGAGCCTAAAATCCCATTGCGTGCGCCACTGTGTCCGATATATAGTATGTGCAGATATGTCCTCTCTATTCATCGCGTTGCATTATTATGTCACGTTTTGTGGTTGTGCCTCATTTATGAAATGTTCGTGCAATGCCACAAATTTCACTAATAGCTTTGTTTTTAGTGATGAAGTGAATGAAATTGCATAAATCAAAAATGAATTTTAAATTCATACTAATATAATTTACATAGTTGAGTATTTTAAACATATTTTAAAACTGAATGAAATTGCATAAATCAAAAATAAATTTTAAATTCATACTAATACAATTTACATAGTTGAGTATTTTGAACATATTTTAAAACTGAATATTTAAACTCAGTCTTTAAATTACTTCAATTTTCATTCTACGATTTTAGTGGTAAATTGAATAACAAAATTTGGTATTGATTAGTTTTGAAATTAAAAGATGTCTTTTTAGGGCTTTGTGCAAAATTCAGTAAAAGACACGATGCCCATACTAACATAGAGAATCATTGTGGACATACCTAACTTGACCTGTCAGGACTAAAAACTTTTGAGTGAAGAGTAAATGACCTGTCAATAATTTTTTGTATTGGATTTGGAAAATTTGAGCTGTTCATGTACTACAGTGTCTTGCAAGCCAACGTCACAGCATCTGTGCAGCCTCTGACTAGTTTAGGGTAAACGGGATATCGGCAAAAGATATCCTCATACTATGGGACAGCCAATCCGCTCTTAGGGCTCTGAATACGGTCATAATAACATCAAATACTGTCCTTATCTGCAGCAGATCTATCAATGACACTGCCAAGCAGCTTCAAATTCGCCTATGCTGGGTCCATGGACATAGTGATATTCCAGGTATCTGTAGAGCAGAACTCGCTCGGTATGGTACAACCACAGATAACTCATCAAGTGTGTGAGTGACATTAGAGGCCAAAAATCTAATTTCGGAGGCCAAATTTGTCCAACTTTTTGACACATTTTTTCCTTGGCCGCTGGACATCTACTTGATAGGCTATCTGTGGTACAACTGAGCAGTTATGTCAAGATATGACAGCGCTTGGGGTCCCTCTCTTAACCTCAAAGCTTCGTACCCATACGAGCTCTATACACGATGCTAATTTAAGATGGACTGAAAGGAACACAGGTTTCCTTAAACGCTAAATTTGGCCAACCCTAAACCTTCGACGTTCTAAAGAACTCCTCTCACTAAACAGAGCCCAACTCAGAATGATAATCGGTGTTGTAATGGGGCACTGCTTTATTGGCATCTACACTAAAAAGTTGGGGCCAAACGAGTTCTGTCGCAGCCACATGGACGAGGAAAAGGAAGAAAACATAACTCACCTACTACTACTGCACCTGTCTACTGCACCTGTCCTGCTCTATCCAGAAGAAGGATGACCTTTAAGGCAACTTCTGCTTCGATAGTCTAGGGAATCTAGCTGATAAGACCATACGGTGTCTACTACTCGTAAGCTTCGTAAGAGGCTCCAATTGGTTCAATGAGTGAGCGGTTTTGGCTTGACCGTATGTGGTATCACAATGGGCCGTCATGGCCTAAATGCGATTCTCTTGGGGCTGCCACACCTACCTATCTGCCTAAAGACATGGACGTAGCACAGCGAATCAACATCTGGCGGCCACGCTGACTTGGCCATGTCTCCGGTATGGATAATGAAGCTCTGACGAAGAAGGTCTACGACGAGGTAGTTGGAGTTCAATGGCAAAGAAGACCCTGTCTCCGGTAGAAGAACCAATAAGCCATATCATCTCTTGGTGCGGATAATTGGAGAAAACGCGGAAAGCCGAGGCGCCTGGTGAGAACTTTAGCGACTGGTCCTAATCCAGTAATGATTGTTATGGCTACTTAAGTAAGTAAGAAGGGTAATTTTTTACAGATGGCATGTAAGCTGAATGAGTACCGTCAAGGCGGAGCTATTTTTTACTACTTGTTAGTTAATCAGTTAGTTGTTGGTCAAGGGAACACCAGACAGTGCGGTAAGACGTAATAAATAACCGGTAGCTTCATACGTCGTAAAAGATAATCAACTATTCGTTGTAAACTTTTAAAGTCTTTTTAGCTCTTTCGACCCCAAATTTGCCAGAGAGCAACTTCAGGTATTTGTCATCTTATAGCAAAAGCTACAATTGATTTATGGGTTTAATATAAATAAGCACCAACAAATTAATACTTTTAGAAGTGAATTCAAAGCAAATTACAAAAATTTTACCGTTATCCCAAAAATAATTTCTACTCATTTGCAGCGATATCAGGGAAAGTTTGTGTTCTAATTGAAGTCTACGGATTGGGCGCGTTTGGTCAAAACCCTGTTCTTTAATAATGGTTAAATCAAAAAGTGATAATTTTGTATTTTTCTATAAATATTAAGTATTTTTTTTAACTAAAAAATGTTGATACAAAATTTATTTAACCCGTTTTAAGCTAAAATTTGTCTAAAGTAAACTAGCTCTAGAACTCTAACAAAGAGGCGTGGCGACTTCAAATGTCGTGTGCACACTTCTTAGGCAAGTGTTTCATGATTTAAATACCAAAAAGTAATATCGAGACACAGGGTAAATTTCGGGGGGCGAAAGGGTTAGAGTAAATAAAAATAATTAAAAAAACATTTAAAATGAAATCACATTCCTGAACACTACAGACTACACCTGTATAATCTGAACATATCACTTACATGTCACATTTGCAAAACCACATTAGAGTACGAAGTAGATAACGACATCTAGGGATCTATTCGAAGACCTATTATAAATTCTAAAAATCCAACAAGTCTCAAGCTATATGAAAAATAGAAATAGTTCTATGAGAACAACACCTCAGCAGAAGACCCAATAGAGCTTCGGTTTTGGGGAATTGACTTGCAACGCAATCAGTCACCAACTGACAGTGACAATCAAACAAAACTCTTCGCAAATTGCATTGTAAATAGTCTGCATGGATTCGTAATCCCTCAGCACTTTTAGCGAAATTAAATATTGAATTTTATTTATAATAAAAAACACCTCCTTTCGACATCAACGATCATTGTGGACGCATTAATCTCACTTTTTATGATTGAACCGAGTGTGTTTGGAAGTACTATATGTGTGTGTGTGTGTGTGTGTGTCTACAATGGGGAATGCTAGTTTTGTTAGTAACAGCAAAAAGAAATTAATTTTCCTCTTCAAAACGCAAAAACTCGCCAAAGTGAACAATGCGCGCCTTGGAAAAATCAAATCCGAAAATAAGTATGACATCAGTTTTGCAGGCGGGCCAGAAGTAAAAGCAGTCAGCTGGATGCCGTACTTGGCATCCTGACGACTAACACTATGCGACAAGCACTCGTTAGTGGGGAAGAAGAAGACGAGAAGAAAGCATGTTGAAAACGTGCTCAGGTGTTGGTAATGCAAAGAAATTTTGCACGTTCTATAACTCTTTCTACCTTTACATACATACATACATACATACATACATTCATAAATACTTACATAAGTATGTGCGCGTGCACCTTTTGATATTTTTGCCTTTTTACTTGCCTTTGCTTTCGAGTTTAATTCACATTTTTTGCATTGTTTGTGCTTCCATTGAGAGCGCTGCAATAGTTCGTGCGGTTGTCAAATTGAAGTGTCGACAATTGGATGCGCTGTGCGCACGTCAAAAGGTGTCAGTCATGGCAATGTGGAAATCTTTGATGTTTCGCCATTAAATCGACAAATATTTCATGTAAAAACAAAACTTGGTTTGGGAAAAAGTTTTTTAGAAATACATTTCGTTTGTTAAAGCGTAAATTTTCATTGCTCAAAATTTCATGCAATCGAAAGAAATACACAAAAATAAAACACAAAAAAAAACAAAAACACAAAAACTTCAAGTACAAAAAAGTGTGACGGCAACCCGTTAGCCAAACAAAATGTCCAACGCAAACGATTGCAAATCCTCGAAAAATGTTAATGACCTTCAATGTGCTGCATGACGCTGCTCTCTGCTTGCCGCCGTGTTGTCTTGTCGTATTGTTGCAGTTTATTATTGTATTTGCTGTGTTTCATTTAAACTCTTTTACTCTTCCTTTCTGGCTGTTGTTTCATTTGCAGCTTTGTTGTTGTTGCTTGTGCGGCCGTAGGCCACAGTTGAAGTGAACCGTTGAGGCGTGCAGTTAACGCTGATGAAGTTCGTGTGTTGCTGTCGTCGGTAATGGTGACGATGTGGTGGTTGGTTGCATTGTTGTTGTTGCTGTTGAGTATGATGCCAAAAAGTTGAATGGCAAAAAACGGACAGCGAGTGAAAAAATCAAACGAGTTAAAAGCAAAGAAGCAAAATGTCATTTGATTGCAACTTCCACAATACGAAAGCAACAACAAATCGTTCCTGGCATTTGTTTTTGCACATTGCAAGCACTTGAACCCAGCACCCAGCCACGGCCGCCTCCTGTTCACGTTGGCAATTTGTAGGCCCGGCGTTGCCACTCCGCACGAGTAGTTGAGTGGTTGACTGACTGACTTCCCGGCGCGTCGCCACTGTCATTTCTATTGCTCCGACTGTGGCTTGAACGCAAATGCTGACAATGAAAACCAGCAACGGCTGGTGGCAACAGCAAAGAAAAAAATAACAAGAAAAACTGCACCATTTGAAGTTGCAATTTTGTGCGACGGCTTCTATTATCTGTAATTTTTTTATCTGCTCGCTGCTTAGCCGCATTTTGTGCATTCAGCTAAGCACCTGACAAATTTTCGCCCTGAATGTGAAAATGCAAACAAACGAATTCAAGCCAAATGTACTCAAGTACAGAAATTTCGAGCTTTTGTCTGTTGCAGGTCAACCGCAACGCTCAACTCGGTGAGCGCTGGTTAGTCGCATTCAAAAATTTCGACTTGCCAAATGCTGCAACGTCAAAAGCATTTGGTTTATTTCACTGCTTTGGTTTGCCAAATGCCACAGCTGCCACAATTGCTAATGACTTTGAGATTTAGACAGGCAAATTTATATTTGAATAAGCAAAATATTTAATGGTCCAATTGTTTGAAATGGTGTTGGAAAGAGTTAATAAAAATTTTTAGCTAGAAAAAAATTGTTTGTATATCTAAAAAGTGCATTTATATAGAAAAAAATGTATGGCTTTCTCAGTCTTTTGACGAATTCTTAATGCACAAAACTGTGCTACTTTGAAATCAGCCAACAATTCTCTCTCTTCCAAGTATACTTTCGAGATTCAATTCAGCATTCTAAAGAGAAGAATACAATTTTACTATAAACCAAACCCCTATTTCCCCTTCACAATGTTATAACCACATCCATTTAAATTTCATTTCAAATAAATTTTCTTAATGCACTCAACACCTGACAAATTGGAAAAAAGAAAACTTCTGCACACTATAAACAACACTTGAGACGGTGGCTGTGACGACCCGCAATTAACGATAATAGAAAAATCCAATTTCGGGCACATGTGAGTACCCCCACATATCCCATCACACCCACTCAGACATGCCAAGTCGAATTCTCCCCCATGGCTTTCGTTGAGTTTCATCATTCATTTCTTGGTTATTTCTTCAACTCGCAGCACGCAGTTTCGCTAAAGAAAAACCCGTAACGCAGTCAAATGCCTAACGCCACGTGACCACATTGTCGACTCTTGCTGTGTGACCTTTTGTGTTGCACTCCCACTTTTTTCCTTTTTTTCTTAAAGCATAAAAAAGTGCCGGGTGCAGTTTGCGCCGGCAAGTTTTCTGCCTTAGAAAAGTTTGGCGACCTTAGCGTAACACAATGAAAGCCATTTTTTAAGCACTGGTCCCAGCGGCGACGCTCTCTTTTTTATATATTTACACAATTTTTTGTATTTGTACATATAATGCTTTGTAGTTGTACATTTATAGAAATTAATTTGTCAGCACGCGCAGGAAATGTGCTCTGTTCCTCAAACACTCCTCACTGTACGACGCTGTATGACGTTAGTCTGTGTTGTTGGCTGGAGTTTACTTATGCGATTGTAATGTATTTACAAATAATTTTTTTAAAGCAGTGCTTTTCATTTAACAATTGTAAACATTAGTAAATTTTGTAGGAAATATAATTTTTTTATATTAAATTTTTCTCCAACTTCTTTCAATATTATCCAGAGGCCTTTGACTTCAATACTAGTTGGATGTATTTTATACAACAAACGAATGTCTTAAAACGAATATGAAATACAAAGATTCCATGCGTTCCTTGCATCCTCACATAAATAAATCTCAAATACTTTAAAGAGCTTTTGCCATATGTGGGGACACTCACTTATGTGAAAGCACACAAAGGCACTTAAGTCTATTTGTTTAGCATATGCCAGCGTTGGCCCAAAAGCAGCTTATGGCCAATAGTGCATTCAACAATAGGCACAAAGGAGATATTTTTATTATTGTTGCTCTGAGTGTGTGTGTGCGTATGTGTGTGTATATAGCGAGATAGTGTGCTCGCCTAACAAAACCACACTTGCATTTCTTTAAGCGTTTTATGTCAATAATTGGAGTAAAAATTTTCATTTAGTATAAGCTTGCAATGTATTTGTAAAATTTTTTGTTTTTTTTAGATAAAAATATTTCACTTTGCATGAGGGACGATAGCAGATTGCAAATCCGTTTCCACAGTGATTCAGTTTATTTACTTACAAACACATTTTGCAAAGTCTGTTACGTGTAAATGTAATTCTTACATCAAAGATATTCAAATGCTTAACCTTACCTTCCTACCAAAGACAACGCCATCTCCCACTCCCGGAATAAAAATGAAAGCCTGAAGAAATTCTGGCAGTTCTGATGACTGACTGATTGTTTGAATCATCATCGTCCAGCACAAAACGCTGAAGCTACAAATATGAAATTTGAACTGTAGTTACCTCTTGAAATATTAACCTCCGCTAAACGAGATATTTTTTAAAATTCAGGGTCTAAAAAGACAAAACCTGAGTTAAGGTTTTGTAATGAAGAAACTTGATTTAAGGGGTCTATTGATTTCGAACTTGGTGAAAATACTCCAAATCAAAAATAATTCTACACGTATTTTTTTTTCGAAAATCGAAATTTAACGGGGTCAACAATGGGTTAAGGTGCGTATGCGAGAAGACTACTACTATAAAAAACCAAGAACCGATGGGCCTATTGACCTCAAAGTTAGTGAAAACACTTGAAATCAAAAATAATTTAACACGTGTTTCTAATTTTTTTGAAAATAAAAAAATAATTTGCAGAGTTAAAAGTTTGTATAGAGAAGTACGATTTTTTGAGCCTTTTGACTTCAAACTTAATGAAATTACTTCACATGTAAAATAATTCGATATGTGTCACCGACGGGTTAAAAGTTTATATGGAGAAACTGTCAATAACCTGAATTGACTTAAAACTTGGTGAAAGTACTCTTAGTGAGAAATAATTCGACATGTGTTTTTCACTTTTTTGAAAATCAAAATCTAAAGGGGTCAAGAATGGGTTAAGAGTTTGTATGAAGAAACTGTGAATAAACATGAATTAATGGACCTATTGACTTCAAACTTGGTGAAAGTACTCTTAGTGAGAAATAATTCGACATGTGTTTTTCACTTTTTTGAAAATCAAAATCTAAAGGGGTCAAGAATGGGTTAAGAGTTTGTATGAAGAAACTGTGAATAAACATGAATTAATGGACCTATTGACTTAAAACTTGGTGAAAGTACTCTTAGTGAGAAATAATTCGACACGTGTTTTTCACTTTTTTGAAAAACAAAATCTAAAGGGGTCAAGAATGGGTTAAGAGTTTGTATGAAGAAACTGTGAATAAACATGAATTAATGGGCATATTGACTTAAAACTTGGTAAAAGTACTCTTAGTGAGAAATAATTCGACACGTGTTTTTCACTTTTTTGAAAATCAAAATCTAACGGGATCAATAATGGGTTAAGAGTTTATATGAAGAAACTGTGAATAAACATGAATTAACGGACCTATTGACTTCAAACTTGATGAAATTACTCTTAGAAATAATTCGACACGAAGTCAACGGTGGGTTAAGACTCAGTATGAGGAAACATGATTTAAGAGATCTATTAACTTAAAATATGGTAAAAGCACTTCAAATGAGAAATAATTAAACAAGTATTATTTCATAAAAATCTAACGGGATCAGCAAAGGGTTAAGATAAACTTGATTTATTTGGCCCATTGATTTCAAACTTGCGTACAAAGCCGCGGGGCTCTGCTAGTATTTAATCACATAAAGGAGATCTCGCAAGCATTGGGTCCCTCTTTTCTTTTTGTTAAAAATTTAAAATTGTTTATTTCATCTACGCACTGACGCCAACGCTACTTTATATTCGTACACAAGCTTCGGCTTCGTTGCTGCTCGAGAGTATATAGTAGAATGGTCATCACTGGTTTAGATTATTCTGGCTGACAAAAGGGTCGCACATAGTCACTGTTAAGTCCTTAGTCATAAAATTGTTTCAAATTTTCCAAGTATTTAGCAATCACAGATGTTTCTAATGTTTCTTCATTTGTTAAGTCATTAACCCATTTAATGCATAGAACTAATCTAATAAAATTAAGTATACTCGTAGATGAAAATTTCATCACCCAACGCACACATTGGCAACTTAATCACTTGTTAAATGTCCTCACATTGGCGCAAACATTTGCAGACAAAGTTGCAATTGTGAAAGCCCCCTCTCGCCCCACTCAACCCACAAAATATCACTGAAAATAATTTACAACAACTCAGCCGCATGGAGAGCTGCTGCTTTTGTGTGAATTTGTAAGTGTTCGTTTCGCGGCGGAGCGGATTAATAATAAGCGGGTTGTTCGGGTTTGGGGTTCTTTATTCCTCGATGGGTGAATAAGAAGTGACAGAGAATACAATAAACATTAAACGATACGAATGGCCGAAGCCGGGGAGAAGAAAATAGGGGGAACATGAGTACAAAAGGAGAAGGAAAGATTGGGATTGGAGATGGGATCGACGGATCACTGAAGACAGCACAGTACATCTGTACATCGCGCCCGCCATTGCATATTGCAATTATATAGGGGTGCCGGGGTCACGCTCAGGGTTACGGCGCACGGCTGGCTGGTGATGATTTGGCGGTGATGCGCGGCTGCCTGGCTGTAGGTTGGGCTGACGGCTGGGGGTTTGTCGCCGTTTCACGATGCCGGAGCGCTGGGGAGTGCGCTGAGGGCCTCTCTGCTGCCTAGGCTCGGTGCGGACGTGCGGGGCCGTCAAGGGGGCACCTGCTGCGAGGGTCGCTAGCACTGGATCTGCAAAAGAGAGGTCAGATGTTATAAATGATGATGTTGACATCGTTGGTTGGTGTGAACGGTTTGTCAAGCGATGGGGTTCGCTTGAGTTGCCGTCAGAGGAGTGAAGGCGCTTGGAACAGGTCGCACGGGAATGGCGACTGACTCGGACCCGGAATGGGTGCGCTCGAGTTTTGTTGTTTTGGGGGGATGCAATGTGGAAATGCGAGGGGCTGCAGTTTCCATCAATTGCTGTGCATATTGATGCGTGGCGTCGAGCCAATGCTTGTGTTTTACCCTTTTTCGCGGTCTCATTGGGGGCGATAGCCATCCTGCGGGGGGCGAAACGTTTGGCAACGAATGGGGGTGTTTGCCATTTTGAATTTGAGTGTGCAGGGATGGTGGGTTCCGCGTGATTTGCCTTTATTTCCTTGGGTGGAAACCCTACGGGATTGAGGGCGGCACTCACATCAGAAAGGGCTTCCTTTAGAGTAGGAAGGTTTTTTCGAAGGGCGGGACCAGTGTGCGTATGGTGACTTGGCACCGCGGCGACATTTGTCAAAGGTGATAACAGGGGTACTGGACCGCTTAATATCCAACCGAATACTGTGTGTTGAGCGAGTAAGCTGCCACATACATTTCGGTGGAAACCTTCAAGCATGATCTGCGGGATGAGATCACTGCCAATCACTATATCGATCTGCGCTGCCTCGAAGGGGTTGGGATCAGCGAGATCTAGCGTGGCGCAATCGTTCAAATTTGGGGAGTTTATTTTGAAAGGGGGGAGACATTCCGTTAATTTTGGAAGCACGATTGTTTGCACGGGGAAGTTTGTGCTCGTTTTAGGGACTGCCAATGTCAAGAAGCATATATGTTTGGCGGTTTTCACAATCTGTCCGCCTATGCGCGAGATCTGGAGGTTAGATTTCTCGATTGGCAATTTTAGGCGTCTCTGGATCTTCGAGGAAATGAAGGTGCGCTGAGAGCCTTGATCGATCAACGCTCGAACTCTGAACAACTTTCCTAAATGCATAATGGACACCAGTGCCGTAGGCAGAAGGGATTGGGTGCCATTATTTGAGTGAAGAGCTGGTACTGGGAGCGTACTTTGCCTTGAAGATGTGCTGAGGTGCGCATCGGAGAGGGGAGAATTAGTGGTGGAGTTGTTGCTCGGTTGTTGGATAACCGTTGAAACCAGAGAAGTGGTCGAAGGTGATCGATTGGGGGAGTGAGTGGGTTGCGCATTGCCTTTGGGGAGATGAAGTAAGGAATGATGCTTTTTCTGGCAATATACGCATGTGAAATTGCTTGTACAGTCATGAATTTGGTGAGATGTAGCAAGGCAATTTACACAGAACTTGTGCTTCTTCACATATGTTAACCGACACTGGGGGGTGAGCCTTTTAAAGCTTTGGCAAGTCCGTACGGAATGATTTGCGTTGCAGAGCTTGCACGCGAAGTCCTTTTTCACTTCAGTGTGAAAATTTAGGGATCTGGGGGGTCGAACATTAGACGATGAGGATTGTGGTTTCGACTTGGGCCGAAAGAGATTCAGCCGTTCCATTACCTCGTATCTGCAGGTCAGAAACTCATTCATTTGTGACCAGGGGGGCAGATCCTTCCGGGATGTCAATGACTGCTCCCATAAAGCTAAGGTTGCTTCAGGCAATTTGGTAGAGCATATATATACCAGCAGCGGATCCCAATTGTCAGTGTCTACGGCCTGAGACTTGAGAATAGACAGACAATTGTTTACAGAATTCTGGATCCGCTGTAGTGCCTCACTATTTTCGGTGTGGGCAGGAGTGATATTCAATAGAGTACGAATTTGGTTGTCAACGAGGATGCGGTTGTTCTCATAGCGGGATCTGAGGGCTTCCCACGCGAGTCCGAAATTCTCATCGGTTAGTGCGTATTGTTTAACAATAGCACCGGCTTGGCCTTGCGTTTTGTATCGGAGGTGATACAATTTTTGGGCTGGAGTGAGCTGGGGGTGGCTAATGTATACCGCAGTAAACATGTCCCGAAAGGACGGCCACTGCTCATAGCCCCCGAAAAATGTTTCGGTGTCGCAAGGAGGAACTTGGAGGCAAATGTAGGAAGTATTTGCTGGTTCTAGGGGTTGAACCGGTTCCATACGCGTAGCAGGCTGGGGGGACTGAGATTGGAGCATCTTAATGATGTCCAACATCTTTGCCATGCACAACTCGTATTGGTCTGTGCAGGCGTCGATCTTTTGCCTAGCCGACTCTTTAAAACCGTCGGGCTGGCTGTTGTCCTCAGCAAGGAAGACTGCCTGATGTGCGCGCATTAGCCTCTCCCATTGGGCTTGCAGATTTTTCTGCTTAATTTGGACCAGTGATGTGGTCAAATCCTCAATGGGAGCCGATGCAAATTGTGTGCATAATTGCACGAGTCTCTCGGACTCAAAACCAAATGTGGCAACACTGGGATCGGTTGCTTTGGGACTAGGAGGCTTGGAGCGAGTTTTGAGTGCCTCGCGAGTGACAGGAACTGTCAAATGTGCCTCAGTCGACTTTGAACATCTTGGAGAAGGAGACTCCATTTTGTTTATTTGACGCTTGGGGGATCGCTCAACAGGCATTTGAATGGCTTAAAAAAGCTCGAAAGGGGGAGTAAAATTCGATTGAATATAAATACAAGGCTTATGGGAAATAAACCGGAACTATTACCGCGTCCGCGCGAACGATAATATAAAAATGGAGAAGTGTACACGAAAGTGTAAAAAATTTTCAATACGAATTTGTATTTCTGTTGAGGATCAAAGTTTACAATTGTGTGTGTAAACGCGTCGAGAAATTGGTATATAAATATTAGGAATAAACAAGAATATGTAAACGAGAATTGGGAAAAATTATTATTAAACAACAAATTTCTTAATATATAGGTGTATGTAAATGTGTCTTTATTTGTGTGCAAACGTGAATAAATGTTTGTATGTAAAGAGTCAGTGTTTGATAATATATATGTATATTAGTGTATTAGTGTTAATGGGTAATAATAATTTATTCTTATTATTTTTGGTATAAGGAGAACCAAATAATAATGGGGTGAACGATTAAAATTTTTTGGGTACAGGTGGGGTGTTTTTGTCCCACTGTATTTACTTGGGGTGACGACAGCTGTGCAGTGAATGTGTATGTGCAGCACTATTGAAAATTTTCTAAGTCTCAGAAAATTGTTCAATGTGCTGCGAAAATAGGCTACTCGTCCCACTGTATTTGCGTTTGCTTACTTCTGCCAGCGAGAGTGGGTAAATTGCTTAGGCAGAAGTAAGAATGTGCAATTGCACTTAGAAGCAGCAGCGGGAGTGCTCGCTGCTCAGTGCTTGCTTATGTCGCACAAAAACAAAGCACGAAAAAGCGTACAAGTGGGAGTGTGGGAATGCAGCGGGAGAAATGCTGCGTGCCTATTTACTGCACAAGAACAGTGCGTATTTGTTGGCTACAGCGGAGTTTTTGCTGCTTCGGCAGCGAAGGTCGCATAAAAGAGACGGCGAAAATGTACAAAGCGCCAAATTATGTGCAGTAGCGGAATTGCTTACTGCACTGCGCTGTTTTGTACTACGGGAAATATGCACACGATAAGCGGGGTACCAAAATGAAAATTTTTATTCTGGATTTTGGGGAGTGGGTATATATTTGGGGTATATATATTTATAAAAATATTCCGCTTATCTGTTTTTTGGGCCCCGTGCTCAAGATTGGGGATCTCCTGCTGGATCTGTTGCTGTACGTCCGCCGCTGTTGTTTGTTTGTGTTGTTGTTTGTGGTGCTCTCCTCTTTTTCCTTTTTTTTCTGCGTTGTGGGTGTGTGTTGTTGTTTTTATGATGTGCGCGTTTTTGTTCTTGTTAGTGCACTTGCACTTCACTGTCCCCTGCTTTAGTTTCAAAATTTTAATCAAACGCAGCTGCGTCTCACGCCCGCGGCATCAGCCAGCAAGAATAATAGCAGCAAACGAAAGAGTACGAAAAAAAAACACCCACGCCGCCCTCGCACTGGCACACAAGCGTCAAAGTGTGCGTTACTCCACCCCCCACTTTGACAAATGTTATTTTAATCCCGACTACAACCGCTGAGCTGAGCACTTTTCGGCACTTTTATGTGTGTGCGCGCGCGCTCTCAAATTTCAATGTCACATTTGGCTGCTGTTGCAGTCACTTTTGGCACTTTGGCCACCGGCAGCCAACCCTCGGCCGCGGCCTTTCACCCACTGCTCGTCGAGTGGCATGTCATCAGCTGCTGAAGGGTGTCAGCCGCGTAACCCCTTCAAGTGCGACACAAACATACATCAAAAAGTGTTGTTGCTCAATGTTTGCTTACCGGAGCTTGTTAGGCTGTGGGTGTGGGCCGTGTTTGTTTGCCGCGCATTTAAATAAGTTAACTTTGAAGTTTTTACAGCGCGGCAATTTGAACTAATATTTACACTTGCCGACAGGTTATTAAAATTACAAAATTACGCAGACTGGGGCAGCCAGCAGGAATTGTTGCTGCTGAGCGTTGTCAGCACTTTTTCTTGTCTCCGCAATTCGATGCATGAAGCATGAAGGAAATGTTTTTCATTTATTGTTTTTGCCTTATGATGATTTCATTCCAAGAGGATTAACGCAAATTAAAAATATCAGGCAGCATGTGGTGCTGACAGCATTCAAATGGCGGCAGCCGCAGCGCTGACAGCTAGTTGCATCCTCGTTACTGCTGTCGCTTTGGCAAACTTGTGCGCTCGTACTTACTACTTTTCATGTCTTTGTGTACAAAAAAAATTAGTTATTTTTGTTTGGCGGTGAAAGAAAGATACGGTGAAAGGTTTTCAAAAGAATTTCGAGAAAAATATTCAGAAAGCTGCTTCTGATTGAATTCACTTTTGCACTACTTGCCATAAACTTGTTGCATAAAGACTTTTTTAACAAAGGTTTATCGCTTAAGAAAAACCAAGTGAAACAAAAAATGCAAAGTATTCAAACATGAAATTTTAACTACAAAATTGTATGAATGTATATTGCGCAAGTAAGTTGGAAAGTACAAGAAAGAAATATCTGTTGCTTTGCTGGTCTCTAATGTGAAGATTTTCTGTGAAAGCACAGGGAAAAGTTGGTTAGATGAAATGTAAAAAACAAAAATTTCACAATAAATTGAAACGAATAAAGTACCTTATGTACTAATGCCAAGTTCTACAAATGTAAGCAGGAATATAAGAAGTGGTAGCCAAGTCTTAAAAGCGAAACAAAGAAGTAAACTCGAGTCGATTTAGAATAAAATTTTAATTGCTGTCTGGTCACGAGGTCTCGCCGGCAGTCATACTTAGACCACAAATGCTTCCATTGTGCAATTCTTTGCACAATTCTTTCTTTCTTTAAGACAATTAAATTATTGATGAAGTATACAGGACATCCCACAAACCCAGATATATATATAAACAAGCACTGGTGTACACAGGATTTTATTTTGGGGGCTTCTGAACACAACTTTTGGGCCCAACACTAATTCAACCATTTAGCGTCAAACAATTTTTGTGACAAACAGATATTTGAAGAATTTAAACACCGTAGTTCCAACACAGCCGCCTTCAACTGCCTGTAACTTCTAAACTATTAAAGAGGAATGAAATATGGCGAATTTAATAAACAAAGAAGACGTCAGCTCTGTAAAAGTCCTCGCTATCCCAACGAAAATTGGAAAAGTCAGAAGAAATAGTTTAAACACCAGTAACTTCTGGAGTGATAAAGGTTTAAATCTTAGCACCTTTAAAAGGTCCATAATTTCTTAACTTTCGAGTTGACTCTGCTTCGTGCTCCGTCCTCAATCATGTCTTAGGTTAATCGCCCCAAAAAGACAGATAGATTATTTTGATGACTTTTGTCCCAAGCATAGCCAACTATAAAAGGAAGGTATACAACAACAACAGTGTCACTTTGGAGAGTTATATGATTTGGAGTATTTATCCTCACCTACTCCACAGCATCTACAAGCAATATTCATTATGCTTCAAGATTAGTTATAAGCAGGGAAAGGATTTTGTGGAAATTGCCTTTTTTGTTTGCTGCTGGATAGAGCATTTCTGATTGAAAATGAGCACGAATTAGGTCCTCCTGATTAAAAATATACCACTTTTATTTTGCCTTTTTTTGCCTTAAAAAGGCAGTTTGCCTTTTTCAACCATAAATGCCTTTTTTAGTGCCTATTTTACCTATAAATGCCACAAAATGCCTTTTTCAAGATTTGTTGAGCGCCTTTTTATTTTTCTTTCGTTTTTAAAAATTTATCCTTATTTTGTTTCGCAAAAATACCTTGAAACTAAAAAAAATTAATTGGCAACATTGCAATTTCGTTAACTTATTGATGTTTTTACATTGATTTGATCATTCCTAAGCCGTTATTTTTTGTTGTGAAGTGGAAAATTTAAAGAAAAAAACATCAAAAAGTTCGGTTAGCGCAAACCTAAAACCTTGAAAACCTTGATGTTCCTTTTCTTTAACAAAAAACGGGGTATAAATATTGTATGTTGCATACGTCAGATGAAATAAAATTACCTTTTTTTAGATTTTCTAGTATTTTTTTCTTATTTTTAAATGCCTGTTTTTGCCTTTTTAACAGTTTTTAATGCCTAATTGTTCCTTGTTAGGCAGTTTTTAGTGGCTTTCCGTGCCTTTTTTGCTATTTTATTTTGCCTTTTTTATAGGTTTTTAGGTCCTCAAAATCCTTTCCCTGGTTATAAGAATTCCTAGTTTAATTCTTAGTAATCATTTGCCTCTAATTTTTAACTTAACTGAGGCACAACGAGTTCCATGTGGGAAATGCATTCAAGTTAAAAAGTGCATTTAAACTATTGGCAGCTCAACAAGCAACGCAAAATCCTACAAAATTGCATCTGCAGTCACCGAACCCAAACCCACAACCAGACGCTTTTCAACTGCGGTTGCAACTTTCACGCGCCGCATTGCCAACTCGACAAATGCCGCTGACACTTCTAATCACTGTGGCTTTGGCAGCGGCCAAGCAGACACTTAAGCACGCGACTCAAGTATGCCAGAAGCCGTTGAAATGGCGCACGTTGGCCGGCTGTGAGGGTGGCCGCAGTCGGTTGCTCGTAAGCTGGGGTCGAGATATTGAATTGAGATATTTTACTGGACGGTCGTAAAAATTAATGATTATGAGACAAAACGGATAACGTGCAACAACATCAACAACTACCACAAGGACACTGATGATGAAAACAAGAAATGTGAGCAAAACAGAAGCAAAAGCGCAATGAAAAGGAAGCTCTGCAGCGCTGGGGTTGATTCGAATGATACGAGAAGGACAGAGGGTGGTGAGGTCGAGCATAAAATCTAATAAAGTCATAAAAACGTTAATGGAAGTGGCGATTATTTTAAAACCAATAAAAATGCAATGTGCATTGGTATGAAGACCGGCGTACAGGGATGGTGCTGATTGTTGTTTTTGTTAAATTCGAGCAATGATGGAATATGGGCGTATTTTTGGAATTTTTACGAGTAAAGAAATAATTGGATTTTTTAAGAGTAAACAACAAATTGAAAAATACCATTTAAATAAATATGATAAAATAAATCATTTTTAAATATTTTTAGCAATGCTTTTGAATCAATTTTATGAATTTTTTTTTTAATATAAATTTGCATAATTTTTTAAAATGAATTAAAATTGAAATTGAAAAATATTTCATAGTTGTCAGAAACTATTGCTTACTATTTGAACAAAATTGAATTTAAGCGCGCAAGTCGTCATGTGTTTCCGTGGTGTAGTGGTTATCACATCCGCCTAACACGCGGAAGGCCCCCGGTTCGATCCCGGGCGGAAACATGTTAACAATTTCTTTTTATTTTATATATTTTATTTTTTTTACAAATGTTAATTTTTCATTACTTCTTCGTTTTCAATAAAACATTTTTTATGTTACAAAAAATTGCTGTTGGCATGTAAATACCTACGTTTATTGCAGTTAAAACTTTCAAAATAAAAGTTTGAGTGCTATTGAATTAAATGAATGAATGCTGTTCAGCACAACTTTCCGCTATTTTCTCACATATGAGTATCGTTGCCCCTAAAAGTATGCCAATGTTTGTATAAAAATACTGAATAGGTAAATAGGAAATAGGAAATAGGAAATATCATCAAAATTGCCTTCAGCTGTCAACATTTCGAATAGTTTGAGAGACATTGCAAAACACACCCAACTGCCGCTGTTTATTTGCTGCCTGAAAGTAGGCAACTTATTTAACAATATGGCAACAATTTGGCAACAATTTGGCAACACAATTTTTACAATTTACACACACAACGTTGGTAACAATATGGCAACAATTTGGCAACACAACTTTGGCAACAATATGGCAACAATTTGGCAACACAACTTTGGCAACAATATGGCAACAATTTGGCAACATTGGCAACGGAATTCCCGTTATTAGTTTTGTACGCAAACTTATTCTGCACCGTTTTGTGGGGGCTCCCTCAGCCGTCGCCGCCCCGGGCCCCGGAGCACCTTAAGCCGCCACTGCTGGCGCAGGTTCAATTTCATAAGAAACAACAATAACAAAACAGGCGTTTATTTATCAAATCCGTATTTTGTGCGCCATGAATTTCTTGTAAAGATTGTAGTGGTGGTAGAGTTCAAACAATATCGGAAATGGAAAAAATTAACGGAATTTGGAAGTAAACAAATTACATTCAACGCCGAGCAGAAGCAACAATAACTGTTTTAAATGGCGGATGTGGCTCCAAAGCATTCTACAACCAAATTTTTTATCAAGTTCATTGCATTCACTATAAACAATAAAATAGTTATCCACCCAATAAATTTGACTAATCAACTGAAATCAATGAAGAACATTTTGAGTAAACATTAACATAATTCGTTTCTTAATAAATTCGTGAACTTAAGCACACAAACGCAGACGTTTCGTTGTATTTATTCACATTAAAGCATAATTAATCCAAAAGCACTTCCACCTAATCACTTAAGCCGCCTTCTTCTTGAAACCCATTGTGTAGATCATATGCAGCATGCTGGCTATGCCGAGCCCGCACAGTCCCACGGTCAAGCCAAATAGCATCTTATCGGCGGGGCCACCTTTCAGAAAGACCGGCAGCTCATTCTTCGCCTAAATGAATCAAGAATTTACCAATCATTACTATTTTTCATTTACGTTTAGCACACCTGAAATTTCTTCATATTATTCGCAAGTCCTTCGGGCAGCGCCATTGTTCAAGGGTTATGCAATACTGAAATCGTATGAGAATATTGAAATTGTATATATAACAAAGTGACAAAGTATAACAAGTTGACAAAGTGCAAAATAGCCGAAATAACAGGCATTGTGCTTAGAGCTCTACTTTTACTTTAAGTGCACTCAAACTATGAAATTATATTTTATTCAAATATATTATTTATTCAAAATAAGTGAGCGTTTTGCGTTAAAAATAAATTTTTTCTCAACTCTACGAAAACACAAAAGCAGGAAATAATCGCACAAGCTGCTTTAATTTTTCACAAGAAAATTCTGAAATTTTTAACAATTACTTTCTTTTAAGGCTATTTTGACTAATAAATTTTTTTAATATAATGAAAATAATAAAAATAATAATAAAATAATGAAAAATAAAATAATAAACTTTAGTAAATACAGTGCAAGCTCGATTTTCGCGACTAATTAAAAACCAGACCTGTCGCGAAAACTGAATTTTCGCGATAACAGAACCCAACATTTTATTGAAAAATTGTTTGTAATTTTTAAAATTACAATTGTTTTAACTGATATATTTACATTTTAAACAGTTTTGAAAAAGTTGGAGATTTTGAGTGGCTTTTTTTGCAAATTATTTTTTAAAATAACAGCTGAATCACGTAGTTCATATAGTGCTGTTGTCGGCTTAAAAATCCAAAAAGGTTAATATACTAAAAGACGGGGATTACCCTTTTTTGGTTATGGACAATAATGGTTATGGTAATAAAATTAAAAAAAACAGATAAAAGTCTCGAAAATCGAACCCGTTTTTTCGTAAACTGTGGCGATTATAGAACCTGTAATGTTAAAAATTAAGCCGTCGCGATAATGGGTAGTCGCGAATTCCGAGCTTGCACTGTAGTTTATAAACCAACAAAAAATTGTAGATACAATATTTAATTTTAACTAAAAGATTTAGCAATTTAAATATGAAGATACAAAAATTTTGCCACCTAGAATTGTATGCAATATGTATGTATATCACACTACTATGCAGTCCAGGTGTAATTTATGCCTTAAAACTGCAATGAAAGTTCAACCCACTTTCATAAATGTGCTGCTTTCACTCGACGCCCTTTGTGTATGTAACACATGTCATTTTTGTATACAATTTGTGTCAGCTTAGCCAGTTGACGGCATCACACAAATTTTTACTAATTTCATTATGGTATTCTAATTCTAAAGATGTTCCACACTAAAAAAGTAACTGCTTGGTGCGTTCATGCATTGCACACACTGGCTGGCGATTTTGTTGTTGTTTCATTGCAATTAGTGAGCAGGAATTTTTACATATACAAGTAAAAAAAAACTATAGAAAAGGCGAAACGAGTGCAATCTAATACTTAAGTTACAAAAGCTGACACACAAATTTTGTTGCATTAAATTTTAAGTTTGTAGCAGCGTAAATTCTTTAAAATTACTGTATAACCCGCAAGTTGATCCAGTTGTATGCCTACCATATGAAATTTCTTTCAGTGTAGTAAAACCAGCAAATTTTATTGGTTAAGGAAGGAAAGAAATTGCAGACAAATGAAGTCCACATACAATTTTTTACACTAAAAATAACAAACAAAAGGAGCGAACAAATAAATCTCCATCTGGAGTGTTTTTATTACAACTTTAACCTCTTTACTAGTGACAGTTTTAAAAGCACTGAACTCCACCAAGTGAATACACAAACCAAATGTGGTAAATACTTGGAATATCAGTAGTTGTGGTGAGTTCAAACTACATTTTTTTGTAAACAGGTGAATAAACGTTCATATAGTGGGCTCGCAGATTATGTCATAAAACCGTTATTTCACAGTAAACTTCATCGCATCGGTGGTTCAGTGGTAGAATGCTCGCCTGCCACGCGGGCGGCCCGGGTTCGATTCCCGGCCGATGCAACTTAACTTTTTTTTTATGTTTTTAATTTTTTTGTAAATTACGCAATAATATTCTAAAAATGTCGAAATAATAATTTAATTTATATTAATTAACTTTAAAATAAGTTCGGGTAATGTGATATGGTCGGGTAATGTGATATAGTGGCTTATTTCACAAGTGCGTTGACCTTTTTCAAAATTAACCTTTTTAAAACATCATAGCAACTAAAAAACTTGCGCTGCATGATTTTGGATGCGTTTGCTTAAATAGTTTACAGTCAGTGTGATGAAGTGCTTTGAGTAGGCTTGCACAAGTTTTTGGTTATAAAGTTTGAAAGCCCAAAAGGTACAAAAAAATATTATTACAAAGTTCGAGGTTAATCCAAAGTAAATCAGTGATATCGATTATGCGTTTGCGAGGTACGCTCTTCTTAACAAAATTATTATTGTTTTTCTATAATATTTTTTTCGCAAAAAGTGAATTTCGGGTAATGTGATATACCAAAATTCGGGTAATGTGATATAGTACATCTCAGTACTCAAACTTATGACAGTAATACTATTTGTATACAGAAATGTATATATGCTTTATTTTATAATATTTGAAGTGGTATAATTTCAAAAATCTGTTATGGTTACTTTTCAGATAACGTTTTTTCGGGTATATCACATTACCCGCCGATGGTATATCACATTACCCGCCACTTTTATTAGACACCAATATTTGGATATTTTTATTTGTTATTAAAAACTCGTCAACAGTTTATCTTAAAGAGTTAATAATCTTAGATGTACTAAATAATGTGTCACTGAGCAGTTTGAGACCAAAAAAGTGTCTTTTAAGGCAAAGTGTGTCGGGAATCGCCGTAAAACAAACAAGTATATCACATTACCCGAACTTACTCTAAAAATGTACATATATGTATTAGATTTCGAAGTATGTATTGCATTCGGTTATTGCTGAGACAATGAGAGATATGGTTTAGGTGCCTATAGGGAATATTTGCTTTCTTCTAAATTAAGTCTGCCTGAACCGATCAGTTGATTTAAGCTGATATATATAAAAAAGGATGTCTTTATTGCCAAAGTCCTCAGCAAGCTTGTAATTTACGAAATTATTGCAGTTGATTTTACCATAAAAAAATCTATACGAATCTGACCAAATACTATACAACAGTGGCTCAAGAAAAGAGTGTCTTGAAAACTAAGCCTTCTACTGAATTTGATGTTAACTTTCGCAACATTGTAACCATTTCCAAACATAATAAAACTTTACATTCATTTCATTCGTGTTCTTTATTAATTGAATTTATTAATTTTTATCAAGTGCTGATTTCATATAATTCTGACTATTCGTACATACTGTAAAATTGTAAAATTTGTGTTTGCAAATAACTAAACTTATACTAAAATCGATAATCTATAATAGGTAAGCTAACATTTAAGCCTAAACAATGCTATAGCAATAGACAAACATGACAAATACAAAACGGCATTAATGGATTTCATAAGAAAAAAATCAAAATCATAAAAACTACAATAAACAATTAAAAAAAAATTAAACTCAAACTCAAACTCAATTGTTACACAAAGACATTGCTAAATTTAATTTATAATACGCATCGATAGTAAATTAATTAATAATTCATTAACATATTTAATAAAAGTCTGTTTTGCATTGCAGCTTAATTAAGCATTTTTGAAATAGTCGATTTTTTTGAATTTAGGCACTAAATAATTTTGTTATTTCGAGAACATAGTAGAAAGTGTGCAGCTAAAGAAAACTTCAATAAAAACTTAGTCCAATAATTAAAACCTAAAAATACAAACATTATGTCGGAATCTTAGTTTTAGTTTTTAGTGTACAGTTTTTGCTTGTTGGCTTTTTGCCATTGGCTTTATTCGAATTAATTACAACTTCATTGCATTGTAAATGTGTTGTAAATATACGAGGAATCATCAAGGACAAAGTTAATTGCCAGCAAATCAGTTGATACAGTAGGTGCGAGAGAGATAGAAGGCTTGTCACACTAAATTTACAAGCATGCGCCACTCCTCTTCCTGTTCTTGCATTCATCTTCTCTTTGCGCTCCAGCTCGTCTATGGCTTGCAGCGGCACACGCAGCACGACGGAAACAGAAACCAATCCATGAAAATGCCCTTGCAGTCATTGTCCGGATCGTAGGCCAGCAGTCGGTGCCACTTGTACTTCTGCTCGCAGCCGCAATCGCGCGCACAGCGCGAAGTCTCCGGCTTGCTGTCGACAAATTCAAGAATGTTCAATCACTTCAAACAGAGCCTAACAACTGAGGACTGAGGCGCAATACTTACGAGCAAATCTCCTGGTGTATGGCCTGCTCGAAGTGTTGCGTGTTGACAATGGCGCGAATCTTGCCCGCCGAGTTCGAGGCCCAATACGGTGTCACAATTTCCACTTTTGACTCGCAAGCGTCCAATCTGTCGCGGAGAACAAACACGCATCAAACATTAAAGTGTCGCCCAATGCCCGTCGAGGTTGTCTCACCTGCCCGTCGAGGGACCCGCATTGCTGCCCACGTTGCTCGGTCCCTTGTTGGCGTTGCGATTGGCCTGTCGCTTGTTGCGCAGCTTGCCGAAGTAGCTCTCGCCCGCCTCCTCGGCGTGCGGCTCGGTGCGGTCGTCCGGCGTGACGGCGGGAAACACGCCCGGCGGTATGAACATGTCGGGCTCGTCTATGAATCTTCTCTTGCGGCGCTTCGTCTGCTGCCGCGGCCCGTCTGGCTCCAGATTCATCTCAAAGTCGCCGTACATGCGTCGCATCAGCGCCTTGTTGTCGTCGATGAAGCGTTCGATTTTGTCACTGAAAAGAGTGGAGGCGGCCAGCCGAAAGCAGAGATAGTTTTATTGTTATTAAATAATTAGCAAAACATGTAAGCAAAACAAATGCCAAGTTTGCGCATTAATTGAAAAGCTGCCAGTCGAGTGGGCTGTGCGTTGTCGAGAGACGTTGGCTGATTCATTCATGGCAATGTTTATTCATTCATTAATCTTTGCAAATGCAGTGAGTGCGTATAAATGAGGCAGTAAAGTTTTTTACTTGAACGAATGCAGTAAATTTCTCAATCACATTGCACGCCCACGCGACTTTTCGTAGTGGAATTTACTAGCGTTCTATGCTACTAAAAAGTGAGGTACAGTAAGAATAAATTAAAGCAATGCGTAGTGTAAATTTAATAATAGTAAACAAAGTACAGTGGACGTCCAATATAATGAATCTTATGTTGTACCCCCAATTTGTTAAATCGAAAAATTCGGTAAATCGATCGAAATTTTTATTTGTTTTAAACCATCCTTCTTAATAAGTTTCACATATTCAGAGTTTAATAAATATCTTGTTTTATTCTAAAACAAATCCTGTGAAAATGATCAGCAATGCATACAAACAGAGTTTGAAAATGTTGATAACTTGACGTTAATTTGCAAGTTTTAACGTAGCAAAAACAAAAATAATTGAGGCACCGTTCACTTGCCAAAACCACACAGTCATTGTTATTGTTATTATAAAGAATGTGAACGCTCAAAAACAATTTGAAGGTTTTTTGACGAGGTTGAAAAACAACAAAAATATTCGTTATATCGAATACCAAATTTAACTTTCGTTCGTAATCTAGAACCATCAATGGAAAAAATTTGGCCATACGTTAAATCGAAAATTCGTTAATAGGAAAGTTCGTTATACTGAACGTCCACTGTATAAAAGAATTCCAAATTTCCACATTGAGTGCGAAAAATATTTGTTATAAATTTATTTGTTTTATTTTGTTTTCTCAACTTGCGCACACAAACATTTCAAATACCTGAAAGCTCATACAATAAGAGACGCCACTAAAATCTTCTCGCGTTGAAAATTCATACCAAAATACATATTTACCGTTAACGCAAGAGAGAAAGTGAGAGTAAAATAAAAAATATGTCAAGCTCTGAAGAAAACAGTGAATTGAGAAGCTTGGCACAACAGCATCGGTGGTTCAGTGGTAGAATGCTCGCCTGCCACGCGGGCGGCCCGGGTTCGATTCCCGGCCGATGCAATGATTTTTTTAAAATTTTTTTTTAATTGTAATTTGGAAAAACACCAACAACCTAACGCCTGCCTATTCAGAAGTAATTATGGTCCCTCAGAATAATTCATTAGCTCTGGACAATGCTTTCCGGGTGCATACTCGTACAAAAAAAACAAAGCGTTGGCACAGCACGTGCTCCCAAGCGCAAGCGAATCAAACCGTACGTGGTTAGTCCGCTTGAGGTCATAGAACTTGCAAAACACATCCGCAGGAAGCTGAATAAAAACTTTCCATTTCGCTTACTGCTTTTACTGCTGCCTCTTTGTTTTTTGTTTATTTATTTTACTTAATTCATTTATAAATGTTGCTTCTTTACACATTGAATAATTTAAAAATCTGCCAAAACGAGTCAAGTCAGCTGGTGACGAATTTTTCTTGTAGTGTTGTTTGAACAGTTGACTTGTTGTTGTCATTATTGTTGTGGTTGTTGCTATTCTTATTGTTATTCTTACCGTTGTTTTAGTCGCATTATAATGCGACAACAAGTGCAAAGAACAATGACTTTGGTCGATAAAAATGCCTCGTCAAAGAGTAAAAGTGATTTCATTTAAATGAATTTCGTAGTTTCGAGGTAATTTGCGTACATTTCGGCAGACGATCAGCGCTGACGACAGCGACGCGCGTCTGGTTGTGACTAGGAATTTAAGTTGTTTCGGTAGCGTGCAGCAGTTTCAGTTTTTAATTTTTTGTTTTTTCATTTCTTAGTACTTTAACCCTGAGCAGCAAGGCAGCAGGTCGTCCAACAACACACACACACACACTGTAATTAATTATCAGCAAAGCTGTTAATGGCTTTTGGCTTGTGATCATTTGGGCTTTGCGTTGAAAAATGCTGACAATGTGTGTTCATTCAATGAAACATGTTGTTGGCTTGCAAAGATTGGTTCAGTTTGGTTTTTGGATGAAACATGCGCGTGCAAAATATTTAATTGTTTATTTAATAATTGTGTGCGTTTTTTGCGTGGCTTCAAGTTTAAGATCGAGTATATATATATATATCTTTTGCTATGAGAACAACTCACATGGGGTAACTATTGCCCGCCGTGGGGCAGAACAGCTGATGGTAACGTTTAATGCATGGCACACCTTTAATTATATCACCGCTCACATCCAGTCCCAAGGCGACAGATAGCGCTGTCCACCAGATCTGCAAATTACAATTGAAAACATTACTAACTAGTTGATAATAATGAAAGTTAAATAAAATAATTCTATTTTTATTTAGCGATGATAAATAATAGCGCCAATTTCTACATCTAATCAGATACCATTCAATCATAAAATTTTAAAATGTATCATTATTTATATTGTATCAGCTCTTAGAGCTCTGGATGCGGTCAAAATAACATCTAAGACTGTTCTCAGCTGCAGCAAATCTCTCAACGAGACTGCCAAGCAGCTTTATATTCGCCTATGCTGGGTTCCAGGTCATAGGGATATTCCAGGGAACTGTAGAGCGGACGAGCTCGCGAGACAGGGTACTACTGAGCAGTTAGGCCATGAGTTGACCACGCTCGGTGTCCCTCTTTTAACATGTAAGCTTCGTACCCATGCGAGCTCTATACACGATACGAATTTAAGATGGGTTGAGGGCAACACAAGCCTCCTTGCACGCCAACTTTAGCCAACCTTAAATCTTCGTCGTTCTAAAGAACTCCTCTCATTAAACAGAGCCCAGATCAGAACCATGATCGGTGTCCTTACGGGTCACTGCCTCATCGGCACCCACGCAAAAAGGATGGGGCTGTTTTCGAACGACCTCTGTCGCAGCTGCTTGGACGAGGAGGAAGAAGAAACTATTCCTCACTTACTATGTAACTGTCCTGCTTTATCCAGAAGAAGGCTGACCTACTTAGGCAACTTCTTCTTCGGTAGTCTAGATGATCTAGCTGACAAGACCATACGCCGTCTACTAAGCTTCGTTAATAGCTCAAACTGGTTTAACGAGTGAGCGACACGATGCTCGATCTCATGTGGTATCACAATGGGCCGCCTGGCCTAAGTGTGCTCCTCGGAGCAGCCACACACTACCTACCTATATTGTATCAACTATTTCACCTATTTATATTGCAAATCAACTAAAATCTATGTGCATATTAATCGACTGCATTAGAATGCCGCCCATGTTGCACAATGATACCAAAAATTTCTCAAATATGTTCAAACTTTTACGACCAGAGTTTTTGGATTTCCGCTGTGACAACTGTCGATTAATTTTACCAATTTCAAGCCAAATGTATTCACATTTATATATACATATCTATGCACACATGTGGCCGCTCCGTCCATCTCACAGCTGCCGCGCCACATTCATCAGTGCGAGCAACAACGCTCGTATTTTCGGCATTCCAAACAGGTGTTGCCTTAAAATGTATCTCAAAAATACATCATTCTTAATGGCAGCCATAATTAAATATTTGGATAGAAACAGTCAGCCATGCATGCTTGCCCAGCGTGTCCGAGCAGCAAGAATACAAATAATGGTGCGACGGTTGCAAATGGATACGTAAATACATAAATAAATACGTTGGTAAATGAAGCACGCAGCTGCTGAATCAGACTCAAATATGCTTTGGTTGCTGCGCTTTAAATGTTTGCCATTTGCTCAGTTGGCTAGAAAGAGATAGCTTTATGAGAAGCTCTAATGCATTGCAAAGAAGTTACTATTGTGGTGTGAGTTCCGTAAAAGCATCGGTGGTTCAGTGGTAGAATGCTCGCCTGCCACGCGGGCGGCCCGGGTTCGATTCCCGGCCGATGCAATTTAATTTTTTTCCATATTTTTTTCTTTTACTATCAATAAGTAGATTCATAAATCTACTGTAGACAAAGACTTTTCTCATTTGAAAAGCTACATAATGTAATTATAACCAAAATATAATAATAATAATCCAAAATATACTTTGTAAAAGTAAACTAAAAAAATAATAATAATATCCGTGTACCATAACACTAAGTTTATATCTTTATGTGTATGTTTTTAGCTGCTTTGAATTGCCTTTAAATGCTCCAATTCTACAATTCGTAAAATTCAATTCAATTCGTAGCATTGACTCAAAGCATCAACTCATTGATGAGTTATCTGTGGTATTTAGACTGAAATCGATAGAAGAATAGAAAGAGACAGTGTTATAACAAGTTTATCGTAGCTTTAGACAAAACTTTGATTTGGTCAGAAACTTATAAGAGCATCGGTGGTTCAGTGGTAGAATGCTCGCCTGCCACGCGGGCGGCCCGGGTTCGATTCCCGGCCGATGCAACCAACTTTTTTGTTTTGAAGTTTTTGAAGTGTTTAAACATAATTGTGTTTCTAGTACTTATTACTAAATATTTTAGGTACAATTATATTAGGAACAATGCGACAATTTTAAAGTCAATTGTGTTATAAACTGAACTGTTTTCTCAGAAACAATGCACAGAAAGAGAAAGAAATATATATAAGTATCGACAGCATATTGAACCCAAAGTTCGATTCACTGCAATAAGCTTATGGACTCAAACAAGAAATTTTTCATAATTTGATTGCTATGATTCGCAACACTCAAAATAAAAGAATTTTCCATTTTCATTAAAACACATTTTATTTGAAAATTTTGACATACAGTCGTGTCTGGATATAGTGAACTAATTATTGCAAGGCCTGTTCACAGTATTGAGGTTGTTCACTATATCAAGGTTAACATTTTTGTTCAAAAACTCGTTTTATTTCCTCAAAATACAATTTTTGCTTTTTGCTTGAAATTGCTTTCAAAATTTTGTTCATGATTTAGAGGCGTCATGTCACAATTTGGGTGTTCACTATATCGAGGTGTTCACTATATAGGGTGTTCACTATACCCAGACACGACTGTATATATATATATTGAAGTATCGACAGCAAATTGAACCCAAGTTCGATTCACTTCAATAAGCTTATGGACTCACACAACAAATTTTTCATAATTTGATTACTTGTTAAATTTCATTAGCAAAACTCAAAATAAAAGAATGTCTTCATTTTCATTGAAACACATTATATTTGAAAATTTTAGTTTGCAATGCCGACATATTGCAAAACCGAACCTCAAAAATGTTTTGCTTAACTTGAATATGGTAGAACTATTTTATTTTGACTCTTTTTCAAGTTTGCCTAACAATAATTGCACAACTAAATTCAGAGCATAACTCACAAGGCTATTCATCTCATCACTGCATCAAGATTTGCCACGGCACGAACAACATTGCAACGTATTTGTGCAGCAATGTGTTAACATTTGACAAATTCATTTGACCCAGTTTAGTTTTTGCTACATCATCCCTCCCCCTTTTATCGTGACATTTTTCCTAATGCAGCATGAGCTCTAATTTCAAAATCGTGCCACAATAAACCTAAACTTAAACTCAAGCTACAAGCTAAATGTCGCAATGTTGAAGGAAGAAGTGGCAAAGTAATTTGGCAATGCAAAATTGTAGCAATGCAATTTTATGGTTTACCTTTGGCTTTGTATTCTTGTGGCAGGTGCAAGCAAAAATGTTTGCCATTCTAAAAGCTGACAATGAAGACACGTTTTAAGGCTTTGCGGCACTGTCAGCGTTACGATACATCGAGGTCAGATGTCACTAGCAGCAACACAACACTTCTCTTATAAATAAAAGGTGTGGGCAGACACTCTAGAGCAGAGGTACCAATGCCCTATGCTCTCGTTGCTCATTTGTTTTTGCAAATCCTCTTCAGCATAGGCTGAGGAATCTCATTCCTCATCTGTTTTTGTAAATGATCTTCGGCATAGGCTGAGCATTCTACACCTTTTCAAGTTCGATTTCAGAAAGTGTAAAAGCAATTTCAGAAAACTGAAATTGAATTTACGGTGCTTAATTGCTTTACGCTTTCTGAAATTAAATTTATATTTCTGAAATTGAATTTACGCTTTCTGAAATTGCTTTTACGGTTTCTGGAATTGCTTTTACGCTTTCTGAAATTGTTTTTACCTTTCTGAAATCGAACTTGAAAAGGTGTAGTATACTCACACAGCACTCCGCACGCATTGGCGACAGTTATCTTCAACGTAGGTTTTATTGTTGTCTAGCGAATGAATTTGCTTCAAAACGTGTGCGGCTGTCGATTGAGAAGCACTAGAAAAAAATCGGTGTTTGTTTCGTTTCAACGAAGATGACTCGGGATTCGCTATGGACAAATGAAGCTATGTGATCTGCAATGCGACTCTGAACTTCAAATATCTAATTAAAAGGGCATTGACTTTTGGAAATCTTTAACACCAAATAAATATCCTTTACTTTACAAAGAAATTTTAAGTTTGTATTCCATGTTTGGTAGCACATATATTTGTGAAAGTGCTTTTTCGAATTTAAAATTAATAAAAAGCAAGCACAGAAATAGAATAAGCAACGAACATTTGGAGGCTTTATTAAAATTGTCGACAACTGATATTGATATCAATTTGGATAATTTATTAGAAGGATCATGGAAGAAGGAAGATTAGAATTGTTTTTTTTTAAGGGGCAAAGCCACTGTGACGGGTCAAAAAATTAGTGATTTTAAACATTTTTTTTGACCGAGTAAATATAGGAATTTTTTATTTTATTAAGCAGACATCTAATAATATTTCCACAAATTTTTATTAAAAAATATTAAATAGTTTAAACAATAGAGATGATCCCGTAGCGCTTAAAAAAAAATTCCCCCTCCATGGCGGCATCGATTTCTCAAAAACCCGTACTCAGAAAAAAAAAATAAAATTTTATTGTAATCTGTATGAATGTAGCTTTCTTTGTACGTAGCCGTTTTTTTTATTTTGATTTTTCACAAAATGGCGACCGATTGAAAATATTTCCATGTTTTCGACCTTGTTTTTTTGGTTTTGAGACAGTTTAAAAAATAGTAAAAAACAAAATTTTCCAAATCGGCTACGCTTAACCTTAACCACTACTAAGACGAACAAAACAAAAACAAAAAATTAGAAATCGGTTCATAATTGTTCGAGTTATTGATGCCGCCAGTTCAAAAAAAGTCGTTTCGAGAAAAACGCGTTTAAAGTTTTGAGTCCATTTCTCTCGTAATGAAATCATGTATCTTTTAAAATTTAAAATCGTTGTAACTTAGTCAATTTTTGAAATTATGACTTGAAATTTTGTACACATATTTGTGAATATATAAGCTTTGATTTAAAACAAAAAAAATTTTTTTTTTTTACCCGTCACAGTGGCTTTCCCCCTTAAATAACATTACAGAAAATGAATTTTTTTTTTTCGGTGTACATACTGAATTCCATTTTTTTGTTTGCATTTTTTTGGGCAACTTTACATGTATTGGTGTTTGCTCTTCCATAAGAAGATTTTGGGCACCCCTGCTCTAGAGCGAAGAATATCTGTTGCCATATTGACAACATTATATGTAGAGTATAGAGTAAAACAAAGCATTGGAATGAGGCTGAGCAAAATTGCCCAATGTTGATGATATAAACGATTTTATAACGCTTTGCACTAACTGCGAAACAGTCAGAGTTCGTTCGTTCAATATAAGATTTTGCAAAGCTTAAAATATTTTTTTTGAAATATTTTCAATCAATTTTAAGCCAACACTTGTCGCTTATCACTAACGGCACGTCCCAGTGAGCTCGAGTGGAAAAATCGCACTGCTAAAAATAGCACAGCGCCAACTTATCGCTAACGCGCACACTAAACTCTCACTCGGCCATTGATCAACGCTATCATTTTTGTTGTTATCCGGCACATAGTAAGCAGACTGATGAAATGACTTGTGGCTGCTGACAACATCACCAACCAGCTGTGCTCGTCTGCATACATTCAAACAATAGTTGAACTGTCTTGTTGCAGCCATAAGAAAATCCCGTCTTTCAAGTCTAGCTTTGAGCTTAGCTTTGGATGCTGTTTTAACATGTTTGTTGTTGGCTTAAATCTCGCTGAATGCCATAGAAAATGTGAGGTATTGAGAAAATAAGTAAGGAGCATCGGTGGTTCAGTGGTAGAATGCTCGCCTGCCACGCGGGCGGCCCGGGTTCGATTCCCGGCCGATGCAACACAATTCTTTTTTGCTATTCTCTCGTCCCTTTGTGGTTTGCTAATTAAACTAAATAAGTATCAAGTGAAATTAGTGTATTAGTAATATATACAAATAAATGGCATTTATCATTTCAATAACAATTAAGCAGAATTCAAATTTTGTCGCAATCGCCACACCGCCAACGCCAGAATCTCAAATCAAAATCGCACATTCTAACGCATTTTGAAAGCGCTATGTGTGGTTTGTGTGTGTGTGTGTGTGCGTTTGTTCAAGGTGCTGCTCATCAAACTTGTGTCCAATGTTTCTAATATATTTTAATTAAATTTGATTTGGTTTTTTGTGCGATTGCTTCCCTTGTTTGTTTTTTTTTGAAACGCACACATTTCTGTCGCTGTCATTAATGGGTTTGGCCACAATGCAGCAACACAATGGTATTAAATGCGATTTGTTGTTGTACAAGTGTTTGTGTGAATGGCAGTGTTGGCCGCACGCGACTGGTTTTGTGTCCTATGGATTTTTGTTTACAAAAACATTTGCATAAGTAAGATTGATTGACGGCGAAGATGTCGTTTTGAAAGAAACGCCATGGGAAAACAGTTGTCAGCTGTAGCCAGCTGTGAGCGATCGACGTGCTTGGAGAGCGATTGTGGCGGTGGAAAAGAGCGCAGTGCCTCGAGGCATTGGATACGTTAGCCGAGATGCGACACATATTGCACGATGAACTTGTTTCAGTGCGACAGTTTCCGTGGCATGAAGGTGATTAATTGAGGTCTATTGAGCGATGCATAATATAGACATCAATCGTTGGTTGATTGGAAGTTCAGAGTTGAGCATAATCAGAGCAAGTGATGGTAATCTTTTTAAATGAAGGCCAAAGCTATTGCGCCACTTTGTTTTCGTCAAACTATAAAATATTTCGTTAAATTTTAATTAGTACATTGCAAACGTAGTCAAACTGACACTAATAAAATTTAAACTAATATTTATTAGTATTGTCATGCAGTCGAAATTCGACAATTTTTGTACTGACATTGCAATCAGTGAATGCTAACTATTTGTAATAGATCCCTGTTCACACACATATTATCAAAATTTCATTTTTAATAATAATAATTTAATTTTGTGGACGGCAAAGGGTTTTGTAAACATTTTCTGAGACGCATACCATTTGAAATCATATTTGCCATTCCCAATTTTTTAACAAACAGATATTTTTGGCGGACTTCACCCCTCAAATCACTCTTTGCGTTCTCCACTGATCGTTTACCTATATTTCTGAACGAAATAAATTGAACTATTTTGATTTTGGGAACCTATTAGAAGAGTTATTTTTACTGGTAAACAATATTTTCAAATCCGTGCAAAAAAGTGCCTAAACAAAACATAAAAACATTTATAAGAAGAAAAAATTCATTTAAATTCATTTTAAATTCAATAAAATTAACATAATAAATAAATTTAGTTGTATTTCATATACTGAAATGTGTTGAAATGGAACTGAAAGAATTGAACTGAAATAAAAAAGAAACTGAGAACGTTATTTGCTAATGTTTTAAAATAACTTTTTAAATATATACTATCAAAGTTACCTCAACACTCTAAAATATATGTTTACGTATTTTTATGTACATATTTCTATAAAAAATTGCTAATATTTCAATATATGTACAACTAAATTCGAAAATCCGGTGGACTTTCAAAATATTTTTCGTAATTTTACCAACTTGTTGAATTGTAATTTCGTGTTTTTGAGAGTCAAATCTCAAGAAATGTGTTATGGAGTTCACAGTTCAGCGATAGCATGTTAAATTTCCCACCTGACAATTTTCTCGAATTTTCCCATATGGTATCTCAATTGTTTTTACTTTGCATGAAAAACAGAGATACCGCCAGCTTCAAAATTTGTTGCACTGCTGAGCATGTTTATTGAATAGTCAAAAAACCAAGTGAAATGAATTTTTTACACATTCTTCGGAGCGAATTTTTTTGAGTACTTTATGCCACTCTCGGGACGATTACTTTATTTGATTCTCAAAAAGAATTGTGTTTCAAAAATGGATTTTGGAGAACAATGGGATGTTCACACTTTAATCGCAATTTTTTAGGGAAAGTTGCCAGAAATAAATTTTAATAAATAATAAACTGTAATATACCGTAAATACCATATATGTCTTTTTAATTTAATTTTTTAAACAAAAATATATAAATATAATATATATATATGTATATAATTAAAATAAAAGCCAACATTTTTAAACACTGGTAATGAAAACGTGTGTTCAAAATTTTTTTTTTTATAAAACAATTTCCATGTGAATGATTGCTGTTGGGTTTCTTGTCTTTGAGGCTAATTCGTTTAGTGAAGTATTGCTAAAAGGTTAACAACCAGTGGCGAGAGCGCCATAAATAAGCTGAGGCAACAACGACAAAGCCACACCAACAGAAATGAAAGCCCCATGAAATTGGTTGGAACGCCTTAACTAAAACCTTCCATTTGCTCTGCTTCACACCTTGCACACAACAAACGCCACACTCTGCCGTCGTCAAGTTCGCTGCTACCGTCGTTGTTAGTGGCTGCTGCTACTAAAGATCACCGATCACGTCGCCAGCGCTAATTTGGACATCGACGTCGACAACGACACTGTCGGGCGTTGTTGTCGTCGTAGTCTTCAACTTGAAAGTCTCAACAACAAAAAACTCGTGATTGGTTCAAGTTTGTGCTTTTTGGCACGCAATCGTTCTGTCAGAACGTCAAAGCCGGCTTTTTTGTTTATGTGTTTTGTGTGCGTTTGCGTGCGAGCGTGTGTGTGTTGTTTTTATTTTTATGTTTGGCACTTTTTGCAATATTCTCATTTTGCCAGCTTGCACGCTTATATCGATCGCATTTGATCGTTTGCGGAAATAATTTCGATTTTGTGATGAATGAAGGTCAGTACCGGTTTTGCAGAATTGAAAATACAAAACACAAAAAAACTAAAATACATATAAAAACAAAATAAAACAAGCCATTAGCATAGCGCAAAATATGCGAAAAAGTTGACAAGAAATGGCCAAAGCGCAAAAATTCGCTTTTGAAGTAGAACTAAAAAAATTATAATATTTTTTTTTAAATTTGCGGCTTAAGGGGGTCTTCTGGTTACGAGCTGAAAATTTAAGTCTATTTTTCGGAGTAAATTGCGAAGGAACTACTTGAGATAATCCAGTAATTTTTTTTTATTTTATTGATACATGCTTTATCTTGTAAGATCAAATTTTGGAAATTAAAAGTCATCACACTCGCGACTTTAGAACGACCTTGAGGTTGTTGCCTTTTTTAAACTTGTTGGTAAGACTTCTTCAAGAAATATTAATCGAATTCGATCAATTTTTTTTTCAGTTATTCAGGAGACATATGGCTATGTTTTCCCGTGTACGATTTTTTTTATTTTGAAAATTTTCAAAACTAGGAGGTTTTTTGTAAAAAGTTTGATTTTCGACCATGTTTTTTGGTCTATTGGTGAGTGTAAAAATGGAACAAACTAAAAATTTCAAAATCGTACACGGGAAAACATAGCCATATGTCTCCTGAATAACTGAAAAAAAAATTGATCGAATTCGATTAATATTTCTTGAAGAAGTCTTACCAACAAGTTTAAAAAAGGCAACAACCTCAAGGTCGTTCCAAAGTCGCGAGTGTGATGACTTTTAATTTCCAAAATTTGATCTTACAAGATAAAGCATGTATCAATAAAATAAAAAAAAAATTACTGGATTATCTCAAGTAGTTCCTTCGCAATTTACTCCGAAAAATAGACTTAAATTTTCAGCTCGTAACCAGAAGACCCCCTTAAAGCATGGCCCATATGCCCATATGCTCATATTTACAAGCAAAAAGAAAACATTCGGAACTACGCCGCAATCGTGTAGTCATTCATGCAAAAACGTTCGGCGTTTGGCGTTTGGCTATTGACCTTCGCTGCTCCTCGGCTGTTTGTGTTGTTGCTGCTGTTATTCTTGATGTTGTAGTTGTTAGGCTAAAGTTTGAATGATCAGCGGCTATCGATGTTAATTTGTTGGCGAACGCGTGTTGAGCCACGCACGTTAACTTCACAAAAAGTTGGCTACTTGAGCGGATAAATTCGAGTTACTTGGGGTCTGGGAATGGACATCTTTCAAATCCACATGGCAGCACTTTGAATGGAATTTGTGGTTGTTTTAATTGTGCTTTCCAAGCACGTTTTTGCGCCAATACTCCTGTGCATGATTTTCAAGCTCAGCTGGCCACCGTTGCCGCTTATCATAACTTTATGATCGATTTTCTCGCACCTTGTTGCTGTCGGCACTTCTGTGAAAGCCTGCCGCTCTGCTGATCGTGTGGCCGATACTGTCAACGAAGCTGCCAGCCAGCACACAACGCGTCAGTCAGTGCGCCTTCAAATGTCATTTGTCCATGATTTATGCAAGTGGAGTTCATGTTCATGTTAGTTAACCCTTTCCGGTCAATTTCCACATTTCTTGAGATAAAAATTTGTCCTTCAAAATATTGACTCTTATTGAACATTTTAGCAATAAAATACAAAAAATATCAAAAATATCATTTAGGTTGCGAATTACAGCTTCATCAATTTTGTACGATATATCGTAGAATGGACCGCAAAGGAGTAAAAATTCATGAATTTTTGGTTTCGGTTTTTTAAGTTTTATGAACAATTCATTGATTTTTTTGATAGGAAACATAAATTATAACAACAAAAAATCAAAACGTGATTTCATTTTGATCAAAAGTTATATAAATTTTATATATAAACAATTGATTCACATTTATTCGGCCTTATATAACCGTTGTTGTTGTTGCAAAGCCCTTTTCCTCTCAAAAAAACACAGAATCAATTAAAATTCGTACAGTTTTACAGAAAGATACTGAATATAGCCGATTCTCATTATCGTAGTGGGAGTGGCAAGTACGCATGTCTAACCTTATATAACCCGTGTCTGCCCAGTAAAACACAAAATCGTCTATCAATTCTTATTTTTAATCGAAAATTGCCGAATAGCCGAATTTTATTAGCCACGTGGTTTACAGATGGGCGTAGCAGGCATACAAACGCAAAAAATCTGTTACCAAACCTATAACTTAAAAAAAATGCAAACATAACTTGCAACCTTTGCTTTCCATTTGTACGATATATCGTACAAATGACCACAAGGGTTGCAAAGCTTTGTACGATATATCGTACAATTTTGTTAAAGACTCGGGAAAAATATTTAGCAAAAAATTTTAAATTTAGTATGTTCTATAAATTAACTGAGATTTAAACTTTGAAATTGTTTCGCTTTTTGGTACCAAAAGGATTACATATTTAAACATTTTTACGCAAAAGTACCGTCATTTGCTGGTTTTTTAAATTCTTGCAAAAAGCTGCTTACAAAACGCACTCATACTGAGTAGCCACGGCTATTATGATTTATATTTTTAAACAGAATGATACAACACAACCTACTTAATGAAAATTAAATTGCATAAAAAGTGCGTTCGCTGTCAAATAAAAAATCGTTGAAAAATTGTACGATATATCGTACAAATTTTCGGAAAGGGTTAAAAGCGTTGAAAATAAAAACAAAAATACAAAGTTGCCAATTTTACAATCGAAATTTGTGGTTGTTTTGTACTTTTGTGATCCCGTGTAGCTGATTTCGCTTGGATATTTTTTTTTCATAGCAACTACGCGAGTCTGGCTATGCATGATTCATATTTCGCTTTCAGTCAAATGGCAATGTGTCTGGCCATTGCTGGTTGTTTCTTTGGTTTTTTTTTCTATATTTTGTGTATACATTTCGGCATTGTTGTTGTTGTTCTTTTGTTTTGCATAATTTTCCGCAATTTGCATGCATCGCATTGCAGCGCGCTTTCGACAAGTCTCCGCGTGTGGCGACTCCTTAATAAAATAAAAACTGTCAAGTTGACAAGTCAATTTCATTTAATGGCCAAAAGCGTAAAGTCCAACCATGGACAATGCTGAACAGTGATGTCAACGCTATTCGTTTTATTATCGAGCTGATGTTGTGCACAGTTTGGTGCTAGTTATCTTCTAGCATTCGTCAGCGAAGAATTTACAGCTGGCTTGTTGTAGTCAATAAGCACACAAGTATTGCGCCATATGTAAGTAAGCACACAAGTATTGGGCCTTATGCAGTGGCGCACACAGGGGAGGGGGTTTGGGGGTTAAATCCCCCCGAAATATCTTTAAGTTAGTACAGAAATTTAATTTATAACCGTCGCATATATATTCAATCATCAATAACACTACTCGACACAAAAAATTCACCTAAAAATAAAAGATTTCTAGACTAACTTTGGGCTGCTAAACACGAAACTGAAGATCAAAAAATTTTTGTAAGAAGCGTTTTCGAAAAATCTTCGAAAAACAGTTTTTTCCGAAACGAAGCGAAGACTAACACAAGCTGTCCGTAGGTCAGAAGATATACCTTATTCTTTCCAGAGATATATAGATTGTCCAAAACAGGTGAGATTTGGAGGAATTACTGACGGTGAAAGTTGTAAAAAAAAGTGAACTTTTCGACCATTTTCAAAAATCATAAATTTTCAAATGTTTTTTTTATAGATAAAATAAATTATCTCCTTTGGTTCTAAAATCTAAAATGAAAGATATATTATTTGTACAAATATTAAGCCTAACATCAACAGAATCGAAAGAAAAATTACAAAATTATGATGCACTGAGTGAAAACAACAACTTTACATTTATTACACCGTGCGAAAAAAAGAATTTTTTGCCGAGTCCCATCCAAATGTTGATATAGACGTGAAACTAGTGGTCATATATAGTAACCTGGCATAGTCAGTTTTTCATTTTCTGACCCAAAGTTATTTTTAAAGGACTTTAAATTTTTAAGGACATACACATTTCAAATATTTTTCTAAATATTTGCGGTTATGCAATGATGAAGATATTGGTATCAAATTAAAGAGAAGAATTGTCTCCTTTTAACTAATTTTTTTATTTTGAACTTTCAGGACCAAAATATGTCACGTAGGGAAAACATACATGTTTTGGATCTCAGTCTGTAAATTCATACATCTAAATTTAATTCTGTTTGAAAGTTCTCAAAAAAGTTACACCAAACCCCCCCCCCCCCCGAAACAAAATCCTGCGTGCGCCACTGGCCTTATGTAATGTTGTTTGCTCCATTTTTTGGACTAAGCAAATAATTGTGCTTTTAACACCTCACATGAGATGACCAAAGCACAAATTCATGCACACAATAAAAAAATAAAAATAAACAACAACAAACGATGTGCGTCTCAGCCTTCGAAAAGATTAAATAGCGCAAAATATGAGTAAAGCTCAGCAACGAGCAGCGCAACAAGTGTCTGTACGATTTAGCGCAGTTATGAAAAAATAAAAAGTACCCTACACTACAACAGAGAGAAGAGTTGCAAACCAATCAAAATGGTATGAAAAAGATCAGACTGACAATAATTTCAAGTATGTGGTCTTTACTAATTTTGGTTATTATTAAAAACTGTCTCAAACCATAAACACCATTCCTTTTTCTTTGATATAATCGTATGTAACAAAAGCGAGATTTTGTTAACCTGTTTTTCAAGCCTACACTTTCGACTTTCAAACAATACAAACATTAAAGAACGTTTGTTTGATAGAAGGATTGAAGTGGCCATCAATCATGGCCGATTTCATTGATACTTTGGCCACAGCTATTGTCGCCAGCTATGACAATTGTCAAATCAAAGCAATATAATGACAAATTAATGAGACAGCAGCATATCTGTAGTAAACGTGTATGTCAAATGATCATTAAGAAATGACATTTATGGCCACATGCCACATTTCTAGCGCCAGAATTCTAATTTACATTACTCGCAATACTGCGTGGCATTGGGTGTTGATTGTAACTGTGCGGCAAGATTTCAAATAATTTATGAGAGCAGTAAGCCAAAGTGTAAATTAATAAATATTGTTTGCAAAATTCACTACTTACTGGTATTTGTACGAATGAGCCATTGTTGATGGTGGGATATGAGAAGAGTGGAACCACCGGTGCAGTGCCATTTTTCAAAAATATGGGACCCTGTATTGGGGTGACGGTGGGCATTGATGATTTTTTGGTGCCATCTGTAAAACATAAACAATTCAAGTGTGTTTAAGTTAATGGATCTATTGGTTTTATTATAATTTATGAATAAAATACATGAGTTCAGATATGTATTCCTTCTTAACCTCTAAGTTCGTGTATTTTAAAAAAAAATTTGTTGAACGTTAAATGGATTTGCAATCTTGATATCTGCACAATGATGATGATCTGCTTGATTTCTATGCCGGTTATCCCGGTGATTCCTCATCTCCCGCTTACCACAATTCAAAAGACTTAACACACAAACCTCCAAGTTGAGGCTTTTGAAAAATTATGGCTTAGCTCGCAAACAGGTTATAGCTGGTGGCAACAAAAGCTTATTGAATCATTGCACACATAATATGTATGTATAGTATGTATGTATGTGCAAAGGGCAGAAAGACGATCATATTTAAGTATAAGGCGTTGCAAACTTTGTAAGTACCTAGTTTGTCATGCATAGATGAAGGCATATTTATCTCAAATTTAAAAGTGAAATAGATGAATTATATGATTTTTAAAGTAGGATTGATTTAACCATATTTTGAAATAAACATGTCCTTGAAATTTCAAAGTCCTTTTAAAACAATCCTGACGTCAGAGCGAAAAACTAAAAACGCAGTTTTACTACATTCCGCCCCCTAGTTTCGCGAGTATATCGATTTCTTCGTGTGTAAAATTTGTTGTCGCACGGTGTTATATGTTCTGCTGATTTTTTGGAGATTAAATCAAAATCTAATAAAGGGACTTATGCAGCGTGAAAGTAAGTAAGCAATACTGGCCGAAAATTAGTGCTGAAAATGCACTGCTGGAAATTTATGATTAGTAGTGTCTTTAAAATGCTTTTACTAAAATAAACTTTAGTTCTGATTTTTTTAAATTTGTAAAGCATCGTGGTGGCAATGTGGAGTATAAATTAATTGGTCCATACGGGCGGATTCGATTTTATTATTGACTTAAAATGAAATTAATGACGTTGTTACAAGAAACAAAGAAAGGCTGCAGCCATAAAGTGGCTGTCGAGACTTGGAGGAGCTTATTTGGAAAACAATTGGCGCGTTAAAAAGCTGAAGCAGAGCATCAGTGAGTGCAGCAAAGATTAACTGCAGCACACATACGTATTTAATTTGGTTATGAATTTCATGCCAGTCATTCTGGAAGTCTTGAATTGAGCTGCTGCCTACTGAGCAAGCAAGTCGTCTCATAAATAAAAGTGCTTCGTAACATCTTTGTCGCAAAGCACATCAGCCAGATACACAGCGCACCAGTCAAATAGACAGCTATGGCCATATCAACAACAACAACACCAACAGCAACAACCGCAATCGGCAGCTCTGCAGCATTAGCAGGCAGCGCGTGAAAATTTGCTTAATTGCTGCAGCGATGGCAACACATACACACACACAATGGCATTCGGGCTCAAATTATACCGCCACTGTTTGCAGCTTGAGTCATTCTTTTTGTCTTTCTCATTTACAATTTGCATGCAATGAACTGCGTTGACACAGAACGCCCACAGCAGCCGCGCTGCAACGACAACATCAACGGCAACGGTGAACAGCAACTGCAGCGCTGCACTGTGCAACTGTCGTTTGGCTGCTGTTTGGAAATGAGCAACACTCATTTTTGCGCAATGGCACACTTCATACGGTAGCGACCACAAGTGACATTTCAGCATTTTAATTGACAGTTTTCCAGTTTTTGTTGTCGGGCGCATTCCAACCGCCGCACACTGTGACGCATCAGCAAAATTGTCCTTTATTTAAATGTCAGCTCGCAATTTACAGTAATTGTACGCCGTAAACGCTCGGCACGCCCGCTGACCGGCACCGCTCACCGCTCACCGGCCAGCGTGCACCGGTGTGATTGGTTTTCCCCCACGACAGTGCAATCGCTCGAAATTTATTTGTCACTGTGGCCGTTGCTTTCGTTGTGTGGTTGCATGCATTGCGTTTGTCACTCCACGGGACCGGCGCGGTCGAGGACATGCGGAGTGTGGGGGAGCTGCAGCAGTGCAGGCTGAAATTAACTGCACAAGTGCAGTGCGCTGCATGTAAATTATACGCATTCCGTTTGTGGGTCAATTGAAATGCAACACTGCCTTGGCCCATGTGTCGGTCTTTTCGCAATGCCAGCCGCCGAAAATGCGGTCATAATTCGTGCCGAAACCGAGAGCCTTAATATGCAGTTGCAGAGCGTATTTTGTTGCTGTGGCTTTTCAGCCGGATTGGTTGCACTTCAAAGTGCAACAATTTGCTGGGCAACTTTCTCTTTTGCACTAAATGCACTTCACCACGAAAAATTTCTTCACCTACAGACACAAAAAAAATGCACAACGGATAACAACCAAAAACAAACAAAAACAACAAAACTATTTAAAAATAAAGCCCACTGACAATGCGATAAGAAAACGCAGTGCAGACAAAACTTAAAATCAAGAGACGCGCGCAAGCAGCAACCAGTCAGCAACAAGTGTGAATGATTGTCGCTGTACAGCAACTGGCAAAACAACCAAATAGCCAGACAAACTGGCAGACTGTCGTATCGACCGACAGCACAGTCGGTTGAAATTTAGGGTCGATTTTTTTTTATAATTTCTGGTTGTAATTGTCGGCTTTATGGCGCTTCGGTTTATCCGCGCAAAATGACAAACATTCGCGTTATTGTTATTAAATAAACAAAATCAACAAAAGCCCAAACAATGAGAGCAGCAACAATAAACGGTTGTTGTTATTTTTGTATTATTGTTGGTGTTGCTCTTAACGCATAATTTATTGCGTTACAGTTTTGCTTTTTGTGCGGCTGGGTCATGACTTATTGCATAATGTAGGAAATGCATGCGTGCACAGTGCGGAGTGCAGGCAGGTTTGCATAGAAAAAAAATACCACTACTTTAGGTATATGTATGTGTGCGTTGTACACAAGTATGTTGATGTATGTATGTATGCATGAGCTAGTTTTACATATTTCATGTAAATTGTAATTCATTGGAAAAGTAAACAAAAGACTTCAGCAACAAACCTGCACATGAATTGCGCATTAATTGCCAGAAGTTAAGAAATGCTAATGAGTTCGACAAAAGTGTATTACAATAACAAAAGTTATGTTGTTTACTCGTACTTATGTGTTTGTAGGGGTAATTTGTTTTAATTTTTCTTATATATAATAAATAATCTTATAAATAATAAAGACTATGCACTATTTCTCAGTTTAATAAACTAGTATTTTTTACAAAAAAACTTCATTTCATAAACAATAAACAAACCGCTGCTTAAACCGTTTTAACAAAGCATATATATCAAACTGTTTTTGTTGATTTACTGTAGATATATTTCATATGCATAGATTGGTTCGTGTTTATATTTGTTTTTCATAGTTTATTTGTCAGCGCTTTATATTTTTCACATTTGATTTAAATTTATGCATCGCAGTGACCACCCGCTGAGCGGCAGCGGGTGCACAGCATCATTTCAACTCGTTCGTCTTTGTGACAGCAACTAAAATTCGTTTGGCGCTACATAAATTTATGGGAACACAAAAAATTTAAATTCATATAAACTTGAACTTTATTTTAAAAAACTTTGGCAAAACCCTTTAAACTTAAATTTCTAAATAATTACAAATCTAACTTGGAGAAAGACACATTAGTAAAAGAAGCTTAATTTTCTTCAATAACTTTCAGTAAAATTTAAATTAAAAATTGAAAACCTGATATTAGAAAATATTAATGAAAATGTAGCTTTAAAAAATTTTTTTTAATCATTTTTTAATATTTCTTACTAGTTAAATAGCTGTTTTAAAGTTATAAGCCACCTAAAGCTATAATTTTTTCAAATCGATTGATCAACTTCAACCTAAAACCAACAATTTCTATCCTCTTAAGCCATCTTCATCAGCAGTTAGTGTGCCTAATTTACCGGCATACAATGTTAAGATTTTTTTAAGCTTAATCCAAGCAATTGACTAAGCCAACAACTGGCGTCAATTGCCAAGAATTGAACTTTACTGAACTGCGACGCGCCGAGCCGCAACTCAACGAAACTAAATGCTGCGCTCAACTGCACTGAATTCAGTTAAAGTGGACGTCAGATGTGGATATGCGGTACTCGCAGTTTTTTTTCAGTTTATGTTTGTGTTGTTGTTGCACATAAATGCGCTCGTACCTATTGGCGTTTGGATGAAAACGCAGTATAAACGATTCAAGGCAATCGAGACCTTTCATTTTACATATAAAAAAAATTTGAATTTAATTTTGTTGCGCGCACTGTTTGTATATACAAGTGTGTGTGTGTGTGTGTGTGTGTTAACTGAAACTATGCTGGCGGCTGCCTTTGCTAATGCTTATGCTAATACTGTTGCTGTTATTGTTATTGATGTTGTTGTTATTTTTTTGTTCTATTTGTTATTATTGCTATTATTGTTGTAGCATCGTGCCGTGTCGTGTGCTCAGTTGTTTATCAGCAGTCTGTCGTTCGATCAGTCGGCAGCGGCAGTTATCTGCTGCACTACACATAACGTGCAACTTAACGATATGCGAATTACTGTGTGAACTTTTAGCTGACATATGGAAAACTTTTTCATCGCATTCGTTTGCTCTAGTCAGCGTGACTGACGAGCATATACTCGTATGTAAATATTGAAATGTTGTGAAATTGATTTGGCACATAAATTGCCATTTATCAGTGCAGCTCGTTGCTCAGTTCACTCTACACCAACTCGCACTTTTATCTTGGCTTTAGTTCAAGTCAACTCTTGAGTGCTTTTATTGCCGTTTAATGTATAACGGAAGAGTTTAAACTTAATTAAACTTGTGATCTAATGATTCGTTACTGGTGTTGTAGTTGTTGTTGAATAAAGTTCAAACATTCGTCGTTGTAGTTTAATGGTGCAATAAATAATTTGCCTTTAATAATCAGAGGTTTCCGTTGACTTTAATTGACGTGCAACAAATTGCAATGCGATTTGCACCCATTGCTAAGTATGGTTTTTGCTCAGTTGGCACAATCATTTGTTCATTAATTACAAAAATATATTAGAGTCTATTTAGCCATTGTTGGCAATTTATTAGCTCACTAACAATGTTCTAATTCCACTGATTGTATTAACTAGGGGTTTCAGATTACAATTTGAATTGTAGCAGCAATAGCGGTTTAAGGGGGGCGGAGGGGCGTACCTCCCCGGGCTGCAGGGGGGCCTCCGAGAGAAGCTTGTATATAAAAATTGTTGTATATAAAAATCAACAAAATGTGTTGATCATCATTTAAAACGAGCATGTAACACGCGATGGAGTGCACATTACGCTTCTGTAATAGTTGTAAGACATAATTTGGAGAAAATTATTTCTTGCTTAGAAGAAATGTGCAATCCAGAAAAGGAAAACTTGAACACTAGGTCAAACGCTAATTTTCTTTTGTTTTTCAAATACTTACTAAATACTTTTCAAATGGTCAATTGAAATTTTATTTTTACTTCTACACACACCGACATCAATGAAACTATAGACAAGCTTATTGTAACATACAATGATTTTAAGAAGGTAGAAATATTTGAAGAAGTGTTGCGACTTAAGCTTCTCTTATCGACTAGCAATATGAAGACAGCAGAAATTTCTCTGTGGTCTGGACTCAATTTATTAGAATTTATTGTAAAATGGGACTTCATTGAAACACTTCCAAATTTAAGTTTAATCATGCAATATTTCTTAATAATTTGTGTATCGGTGTCAAGTTGCGAAAGAAGTTTTTCAAAAATGAAACTTGTTGTCACTTTTTTCAATTGAAAGAGACACAGCATCGACAATTGCCTTTGAAAATGCAATAGATAAATTCAACTCAATAAAAGCAAGAAAACATCCTTTCCAAATAACACTTGTTCACAAATTTTCAAAAAATTGTCCCTCGAAGAATGCAATATTTAATTTTTAACCTAAAACTTTGTGCAAAATATGCAAATACAATATTCTAAGTTAAAATTAAATATCACAATCTCCGAGATGTTGCTTGTAAACTAGTGTAAAATACACAAAAATTACTTAACCTCATTAAGCTTTGTCGAAGTCAATCAAATTTACAGTTATTATTATTATTACTTTTTTTACCCCTACAAAACGATACGTCGAAATAACATGTGAATAACATTTTACAAAAAAAATTCGTCTGTTACTGTCTTTCGAATGTAAATAACAATTAGAAAAATGATTGAAAGTGAATGCTTCTTTAATTTTGTTAACTGTTAGTGACTTTCTGATGTGTTGAAATCGTATCAAGTTTTTTCTTCTTAGTATATGAATTTGTATGCTTATATGTGTTTTAAGACACAAGACTGCCAAGAATTTAAACTTTGTATAGGGTTTTCCAACAAGAGGTGTTATTTTGAATCACCCGGTATTTCGGTAGCTGTCACTTTTGAAGCTTTTATTCTTTGACACTTGACAAGTAGAAACTACGCCATTACTAAAAATGGAACGATACACGCTTCAACAATGCATTGAAATTATTAAAATTCACTACAAAAATGGTGAAAATCTTGCAGTCACAGTTCGCAAAACTAAAGCATTTTTGGGTCGTCGTGAAGCACCTTGTCGGACCGCAATACAGAAATTGGTGGAAAAATTCGAGCTGTTGGGACAAGTTAGTGATGTGAAGAATAAAACCCGTGCACGTCGCTCAAGAACAACTGAGAATATTGCTGCTGTAGCCCAAAGTGTTGAAGAAAACCCAGGTTTGTCGATTCCTCGTCGTTCTTTGGAATTGAGCATTCCAAAAACGTCATTACACCGTATTTTGCATAAAGACTTGGGTCTTAAGGCTTATAAAGTTCAGTTAACACAAGAACTCAAGCCGACCGATCATCAACAACGTCTTGTCTTTGCTGATTGGGTCCTTGAAATGCATGAAAATGATCCGGAATTCCATCGAAAAATCATCTTGACTGATGAGGCCCATTTCCACCGCGGTGGCTACGTCAACAAGCAAAATTGTCGCATCTGGGGCTCGGAAAACCCAAGAGTTATTGTTGAGAAGCCTCTCCATCGTCAACGTGTGACTGTTTGGTGCGGTTTATGGTCCGGCGGGGTCATTGGACCTTACTTTTTCGAAAATGAGGTTGGATCAACAGTTACGGTGAATGGGTTGCGCTATCGAGAGATGATTAATGATTTTTTATGGTCGGAGTTGGATGGTATTGATCTGGACAACGTTTACTTTCAACAAGACGGCGCTACGTGCTACACAAGCAACGAAACCATTGCTCTTTTACGGGAAAAGTTTCCGGACCGTGTTATCTCTGGAAGAGGTGGTCACAATTGGCCACCGAGATCTTGTGATTTAACACCTTGCGACTTCTTCCTTTGGGGCCACGTGAAAGATAAGGTGTACGCCAACAGCCCAGCGTCGATTCAAGACCTCAAAGATAGAATTCGTGAGGCTATCGAGGACATAGGGCAGCCACTTTGCGATTTGGTTATGGAAAATTTCATGAAAAGGATATGGTCCTGTAAGCGTGGTCGTGGTGGCCATTTGGCTGATGTTGTTTTTCATTATTAACGGCATACCTTCCTCTTTATTATGAAATAAACATCGGATCATTTATCTAAAAAAATTGCATTTTTCTTTGAATACCAAAATAACACCTCTTGTTGGAAAACCCTGTATGTGTGCATGTCGAATGCAGATAAGAATTAGAAAAATAATTGAAAATGAATGTTCCTTTAATTTTGTTTTTTAAATGTTATGTGTTGAATTTAATGTTATCTTTTGTTAGTTTACAATTGATGTTGTCCTACAGACTTGTTTTCCTTTTATATGTGCATTTTTAGGCTACTTTATTTGCATACTTTTAAATAAAAAAAATTACATCAGTTACATAATTTTTTTTAATTTCATAAAATTGAAGAATTTAGGGGGGCCCTCAGCCCCCGAGGGCCCCCGAGCACCTTAAGCCGCCACTGTGTAGCAAATACATATATGAAGTATATAATTAGTACAGAAAGAACTTGAAAACTGCAAAATTAACTATGCATGAAAAATTTGTTCGAAATATTTAATTTCTGTTTATAGAATAATTTAAACTTAGAACGTTTATGGGCCACAAATGTAATGACATTGAGTCTTTAGTACAGAAAGAACTTGAAAACTGCAGAGTTCACAATAAAAATTTGTTCGAAAAATTTAAATTTGCTGTTTAAAGAATAGTTTAAGCTTAGATCGTTTATGGGCCACAAATTTGATGATTTCAACCCTTAAACAGTCTCTGAGTTAAACACACAAATTGTGAAAACAATCAATTGAGATACAGAACTGTCACTCAACCTACCCAGCGTTGCATTCATTGCAATGGTCGCTCCACACGCTTTTGGTTGTTCGCTGTGCTCGAATTTCACTCGACACTATTCTATTTACCGGTACACATTTTCACCTCAGAATTTTCACTTGCAACCAGAATCAAACTTGCATTGCACAAATGAATAATTAAGAATTAACTTTGCACCACCAGCGATTGCAGCACTGCGCGCAAGTATCACTTTCGATTTCAGCGAGCCGACTGTCGCCGCCGCGCCAATCGCTTCAACGCCTAAACTAATGAATGAAAAATGTCAAAACGCTACACAAACGCTGACAAATTCTGATTTGGGCTTCGAGCAGTACAGGTTTCTCGCTTCGCGCCGATCGTACACAACAACAGTCAATGCGCGACAACAAAGTAAATAAATAAAATTAGTAGTCCGAGCTAAAGCGGCAGCCAAATTAGCGTTTGCGCCGACCGTCAGCATGACCAAAAGCAGCCGTAGAAGTAGAAACAGCAGCAACAGCATCTCGACAACAACGACAACAACAACGAAGCCAAGCAAAGACATTGACAGCGACAATTGGCGTCGAGCACCGCCAGCGGAAACCCAAAAACGAGTAACGTCAGTTTCGGCGTGCATGTTAAATGCTACGGGGATGCTGCTTTTGGCGAAAAGTTGAAATTCACAGCAATAACTATTTGACTGGCAGCATGCGGCCGGCGTCGCAACACGTACTATGCGGTACTAGCAGCGCCACACACACACACACCAACGCAGCAACAGCCACAGCCACAGCGGCAGCGGCAGTCGAGTTGGTGTTGATTTTCGCACATGATCTCATATCAGCTTTTTGCTCTGCTCGTTTATCAGCTTGCCGCTTTGCCATTTTCTATCGATACATGCTGGCAACTATTTGGCCCACGTTTATGCTCGGCAGTGGCTACTTAGTGTCACAACAACAAGAACCAACTTTCAGCGCTACCACATTAGAAATGGTCTGGCTGGCGATTAGTTAGCGCGCTGCGAATTTCGGAACATTATTTAATATTCACTGCCAGCTGGCGATTATTCTAAGCAATACAACAACAAAAACAACAAAGGCAATAGGAAAAATATTGCGCCCTCATGGTGCTGAGCCCTCATTCGGCGGTGCTCGCGTGTGGTGGTTAAGTAAATAAATAATCACGTTTGTTGCGCTACGAAAACACCAAAAACAAAAACAACATTAAAAAAGCAATGGCAAAGAATTTATCGAAAACAAAATTGAAAGTTAAAGCGAACAAAAAAACACACAACAATAACAAAAAAAAACAGGCAGCTCAAAGCGAAGGAGGAATATGAATATTGGGCGCTAAAATGTGATGGAAGTGACGCCGTTGCCGTTGATGCTGCTGCTGCTGCTGTTGTTGGCGAATTGTAATTGAAATTCAATTACTTATTCAGCGGCTGCACGCCTCGCCGGAAACTGCCACAAAGCGCCATCATCGCCGCCAATTATAATCACGCTCAGATCGGCGTAGTGTTTTATCATTCTTAATTGTTGTTGTTAATTTATAAATTTGCAAATTTATAGCGGCCGCCGGTGTGGCCACACAAGCAACGCCACCGACACCAATGCCGCCCAATGTCTACTTTGCCAGCATCTGCGCCTCGACGGGCGTGAGAAATGGCCATACACACACACAAACCTACAAACACACACACATGCATATAAATACAAAGCAACACACGCTGAACAACAACAAACAGACAGCCATGCAGCGTGCGCGCTGTTTTGAGGAAATAGAAATGAGGAAATTATTTATTTTTGCTATAATTCGCGTAACGAAATCGAAGAGGAACGCTCATGAGTCAATGGGGAATTTCGGAATGTCGGCTGGGATGCGGCAACTGTCGGCATGGCAGGAGGGTGGAGTGGCGCGTGCGTTAATTTTCTGAAGAGTGCCGTTGAATGACAGTTGATCGAATTGAAGAGTTCCGTCAGGCATTGTGTCTTCATTAGCGATTGTTGATGCTTTCAATGTTTACTTTTTCTTGTTTCTTTTTTAAGGTTTTTTTCGTGCATTAAGTATGCTTGCCGGGTTTATTACTGTGTTGTGGGAAAATTTCGGGAACTCTTGTGCCTCTATGATGGCAATGTCCAAAAATAGCCAATGGTAAGTTAGTGTGATAATGTAGTTTTTGGTTTTTGAAAATGTAAACTGTGAAAGGAGTGGAACATCAGTGAGAACCACAGCTGTGGCCCTATGATGGACTAAGTAGTGCGTCGTTAAAAATTGTAAGAATCGTTAATACAAATTGAAATCAAACTTTCTTTGATCAGGTGAGCCATGAAAACTCTGTCATTGAATAGTTTATGCCCATTTAGAGCATTGATTGAGTATTTAATGATAAAATGGTAATGATAAAATAATGATAAAATGATAAAATTAACGAAGGAACAATGAAAGCCCTGATGACGGATATTCCAGAAAAAGTTTTTTCTAATAAATTCTAAAATCTACATAAAAGACATGTTAAACAAATTCAAACTTTTTAATAATTGGACTAGTGGCTACTGAGATGTTTTAATTTTTCGATGTCACAATTTTTAACGATGCACTCCTTATGTACTACTATATTTTTTGTCAGTGTCCATGTCCAGTGACATGTAGACATTGTACCCCAGAACTATGTACGTACTATATAACTATATATGTAGGTATTTAGAGAAAGTACATAACATCGCTCTTTCTGGTTAACCCTTTCGCTACAGGTTTTTACTGGGGAAAGTTAAAATTTTAAAATTTACGTTTTAGGCTTCTATGTGGTTATATCAGCAACATTCCATATGAAATTTTTGTTTTTTGTTTTTGTCTTTTTCTATGAGAGCAACAACATCGTTGTGGCTGTAATAATTTCTTAAACATATACCTTTTTACGCATAACGAAAATTTGAATATTTCTTCATTTACTTCAGCCGAAATTAAAAAAAAATATCTAAATTGAAAGAAAACGTCAAATTAAAAAGTTTTCTAAAGTTTTCCGCTTTTTCTTCCTTCACTATGTCAAGATATACCATTAAAAAAACGTGAATACTTCTCTTCTTTAAACTTTAATGTTCAGTTTATTAATTTCGTATTTTTCCCAAAACTTCAAACTATTCTAAAGACCAACAAAAAAATGTATTCTTGCAACCATAGAGGATGCAGACGTCCACAAAGTAGCATGTTGTCATATGGCAACAAAATAGCGAAAGGGTTAATTGCATGTGATGAACTCAGATCTGTGTTTAAATTAGAGTTCTGCCTAAATGGTCAACTTCCATCTCAATAGCGGTGCCACGAATAATATTGAGCATTATTTTGTGGCTAACTAACCTTAACTAATAGTTTTTAGGTTGTTGTTCCAATATAGTCAGCCTTCTACTCTCCAAAGCTGGTCCTTCTACCCTCTGAAGGAGGGTAGAAGTCTTATCTCCTTCCACACATAGCTAACAAATGTCATTCGCATCAAGGCCAAGACGCACTATGTAATGTCTAAAGTTCCCATGTCTCGTTATCATTGTAGTTAACACTAGAATGCCCAAGGTAGTCATATTGACTACATTGAGGCCTTTCAATGTAAATAACTTTTATTGCATCGCTTTCTAAAAAATATCTTACGTGACTTTTACTAATTTTTAAAGCTAAATGGAATAAATAAATTAAAACTATTGTAAAAAAATTGTTTACCCCAATTTTGCAACATTTACCTTAAATGCCCAAAAAGAGTCATTTTGACTACCTATATAAAATTTTCAGCAAATCTTACTGACAAATAGACAAATATGCATCTTCAATTGCGAAATATGAAAATTTCAAATAATTGCGAACATTTAAAACAAAATATCATAGTAGGCTGTGACAATTCCCAAGTTTTTCAATCCAAAATTCACTCACAAAATCCATTCACAAATTCCAAATTTCATTCCATTTTATCCCATTTATGTGTAAAGTACGCCATTATATTTAAATGAATTTATTTTGTAAACCATAAAAAAATAAAAACCAAATACTTATTTTAATCTCGTGTGCTATTAAAAACCAATAAAAAAGTCAGTAAACAATATTGTAGTCAAAATGACAACATAGGGCATTCTAGTGTTAATCATACGAAACTTCTCCGATCCAGACCACGAACCTTTTAGCTTGTAATACTTTGAAACTTAGTCTCAGTTTTCTTTGAAGTACAGAGCGTGGTTTCGGGACACTTTTGCATTACATGAACTTTTACGTTTTTTTTTCAATTTCGGTAGCTTCATTTTCCATTTCTTTGCCAGCCTATCCTAATCGCTTTTACTCCTATTTTGTGCTCTTCAAATCAACTTTCATCAAATATCTTCTAAACTACATAGAAACCAACATTTAACTCTTCATCTCATACAAATAACTTCTTTTTCATTCTTCTACACACTTATGGCTCCTTCTACACACCACTCCAGCCTCCAGCACAATTTTTATTTAACAATTTTTTGTCACTTGTCACTTGTTGCTTGTAGGCCAACGTTTTTTTTTCTCATGCACCATGTTTACAGTTTGTAGACATTTATGGGAATTTATGTTTGACACGTACCGCCGTACAGCCGACAGCAGCCCGAACAACCAACTACAACTCTTTCTACACCGCGCCAAGTGACACACGTAATTGCGCGTCGAACGCTTGTCACTTTGGCATGCTGCAGCAACACTCGCACTCAAAGTGTGTGCATGTGTGAGTGTGTGTGTGTTTGGCCTGAGGGGGCGCTATGAACTTTTTCAAAGACACATAAATTCGTATTTTGCTATGAGACAAAACAAGCGCAGAAAATGTGCCGACAACGAGATAAACGGTATGCAACAACAACACTTACAATACAATCGCAACAAAAACACAACAACAACAACCTGTTGAAATATGGTTTATGAGGTTAATTGGTTTTGAAGAGCATTACGGCATTAGTGGCCATAATTGCCAGCCGTTTTTTTTTACACAGTTTTCTATTTATTTCGCCATTTACGACAGTTGCACAAGTGGCGGCTAAGGACTTTGAGCATTGCACAATCATTGCAGCGGACGGTTGAGGCGCTCAGACAACGAGAGCGTCAACTATTCGACGAGCACATTTTCCGCATTCAAAGCGCAAAACAATAATGCGTTGCTATGTAGTCAAGGTCAGTTGAAATTTCCGAACACACACACACACATACACGGGCCGAGAACATGGACGGTGTGTGTAGTAAAATGTCAACTGCAACTAATTGGTCAGAATTGTGTGCGACATACACAATTCAGATATTTGACCAGTTGCCAATTGTGGGCGTTAACGTGCACTTATGTCAATTCAAGCGAATGCAAACATTTGGCAAATACGCAAAGCTCGTTTTCTCACAGAAGTATTCCGCATTTTAAACGAGCCATTTTGTGGCCATAAACAAATACACACACACATGTGGACACACAATTTTTCTAAATGTAACCGAATTGCTTAGTTGTATTCACAAGTTCACAAATTAAAACAACAACAACAAAATGTGCCTTAAATCGACTGCATGCAGTCAACAGAACAACCAAAGAGGCAGCAATTTTTAGCCAACGGCACAAGTGAATGGGTCTAGCAATCTTCGCGCCAAAGCATTTTTAGTTTGGTTGTGTCTATATAACATACATACATACGAGTATGTATGTGCTGTTGTTGTGGTGGTTGATTGTGTCGTTGTGCTGCGCATGCGTGTGTCTGTATGCAAATGTTAATACCGGTGATAATAAATAATAGCGCATGTTTGTCTGCGCCGTGTTGTTGTTATTTAACATTTATTGTTGTTGTTTTTTTTATTTGTCGAAATCATTTGCTTTAACTGCCTGCTTGCCTGCTATTCCTATAGCCGCTATTTTTTTTAGTTTTTTGTTGGTATTATTGATGGTCGAATTGTATGCGTGTGTGTGTGTTTGATTGTGTGATTTTGGCCTAATTTGAGATTTTGTTTTTAATTGGCCGCAAACGGCCTTGCAATTTCAATTTCATTTATAGGCCTTTGACCTTGTCGTGTAACGTTCGTCACTGCCACACATTGCATGTTGCTACTGCGTCGTCTTCTTCTACCTCTTCTTTTGCTCATGCATTGTTGCTGTTTTGAAGATTTGATTGAATTGATTGAAGCAGCAGCGGAAGTGTCGATTGCAACCAAAGCCAATCAATTCGATTTCAGCCACTCAAAGCTGTGCTTTGTACAATTTTTACTTAGTTTTGTTTTTTGTGCAATATAAATTTTTACTATGCATTTGTAGCGGTTTTAACTGACGTTAGTTGTTGTTTGCGTTGGCTGGCGTTGTATGCTGAAAACTAGTTTTCTTCTGCTCATTTGTTTTATAGATTTTCGTTGACTGTGAATATGTGCAGGAATGTTTCTTTGAGCATATCTCAGACAAATTAGCATATAGTGCTCACATTTGGAGATAAATGAGTTGATTTAGGAAATATTTTAGATTATTGTTTCATGTCAAATGGGAGTGTTCTGCAGATGTGTGTGGGGTAAATAAAAGCAACAACAACTTTGGGGTGCAATGATTTTTGGGTTCTTGTCGGGCATTAAAAAAATATAATTAAATTTTTTTGGCCGTGGCGAGAAATTATGGAATTAACTTTTTGGCTAAGCGCGACGTGCGCTTCAACTTGTTTGCGCTCATTTAGCGCATTGGGAATTTTGTTAAAAATCAATTAGTAATTAAATTTTGCAAAATATCAAAAATTCCTTATGAGTATACAAAAGACTTAAGGCACAAACTGTTACGTTATAAGTTGTTGTTGCGTAAACGGAAATTTTTATGTGATTTTTATTGCCTTCTTCAAATATTTTATTTCATTTTATTATTTCATTGCAAGCTGGGACAGCTAAGAGCCAAGCTAATGGAAAAGAATGCTGTAACGTTAAAAGCTGCATGATCTACTACAGTGAAAGATAATCTGACTTATATTGTTTGAATAAATTTTTTGATTATTTGCAAAATTCTCATGAGTTGAATACATTTTTAAATAATGTAAATCATCCCGCCAAGCTTTCGGTGTTATGGAAATATCAATCTTTAAAATAGATATGTGTTGTGTTATTTATTTAACACTCATCCGACGTTCAAAAAAACTCACACATAAGACGTTTGGGTGAAGTTTCACCCATATGGTACTTTGTATTGTTTTAATGAACTTTTTGACCAATTATAATAAAAAATCATTTGTTATCTTTAATCTTTATTATCTTTGTTATCTTACAGATAAATAAGTTAACAAATTTTTCTATATTTATTTGCAATTAGGGCAACTAGGTTAGGATAGGTTATTGTGGCTGCCTCTGTAAGAGACACACTTGGAAGCCTATTATAAGACCGTTGTGATACCACGTTTTCACCCGTTTTTTAAATGTGTATGTAACACTGTTTTTCCAACATATGTTACAGCACACATTTCAAGCGGATGGGGAAAGGGGGGAAGGAAGGGCAGTAGTTAACTAAAAATTTGTGTTCACCACATGTATACTTTTTTTCAAGAATTACAAGCAGAATATGCCTTTCGGTCGTGTTTGATACCAAATCGGCACCGTGTTCCAAAAGTTCCTTTACTTTTTTACGTTTTGATTTTCTGACAAGGTTTGGGAAATTGCCTGTATTGAGATAAGAAGCATGAAGATTTCCCTTTCAGTAACGTTGTTCTATGCAAAATCTTTAGCTTTACTTAACTCAAATCTAAGTGGTTAAGAAAAATTCGCCGCTTGTACTTTTTGTTGTGATTCCAGCTGGGATTGACAGCGATTATTTTTTCGTTTGACGGTATAGTAAGTTACCGACCAATTGGTCTAAAGGGTCAACTACTTGTTTTGACGTATTGTAAAACGATATAATTTCGGATAATTTTTTGTCACCCACACTCCCTGGTTATGATGAAAAGTACTCAAAGGGGCATCTTCCGCGAAAAGCCAGCAATTGTTTACTTAGTTTTTCCTTTTTATAGGACGTACATAGCAGTTGTCGCTAAACCCACTTTTCTCATATATCTCTTATGGGTGTTAATGAGCTTCATTCTTGATTACAATCGTTACGTTCTTGGCGAGTGGTTTTGTCACCGACAGATCGAAAAATTGGTCTGCCTGTTGTGTAACTCTACAGATTATCAAGAGATTATCCATTCGAGTTATAAACACCACTCAAAATTAAAATACCAAAATATGCCTGAATATCACCAACGCTGATCCATGCACTGCCAAAAACTCGCAAACCTTCAGCATTAGTTTTGTCAGTTATTATCTTTAACATTGGTCTTCATTGGCATCTTGTATTGCTGACACACGACTTCAAGCATAGCGAGTTATACCAACTTTAGTTGAAATAATATAATTGGCGCTTACTTTTCCGTTAAGTTCAGGAGGCCCATTGATCCATAAAAAGGTTTTGCCTATAAAAGCAGTTCAAAACTTTCAATCCAGTGACGTAATTTTATGACATTTTGTGTATGTGTTGCGTTGAATTTCCATACAATTTGTATATGGGTTGAATTTCACCCGAACGTCGCCCACGTAATTTTTTATAATCACCGTTATAATGAAATAATCAATATGTTGTAGATAATTTCTAAAACTTATATTGGTTTGCTACAAATAAAAGGAACCGTAATCATTTTGATAAATATATAGGAAAGTTATAGCATCCCAAAGTTGAAAATGGGTGAAAAATCACCCGAACTCACTTTTGATAACAATTTCGTTGATTTTAAAAATTTTGTAAATTATTGATTACCTTTTAAAGTTTTTTAAATATTGTTGAATTTTTTACTATTTCCAAACTGAAATATGAAATGTATTTTACTGCTGGGCCGAACTTTCTATATCACCAAACAAGTTTTAACTGTTTTTTACTTTGCAAAAATATAAACCAAATAAGAATTCTATATCTTTCCAAAACACATACTACTTTTACATTACTACAAAAATTTACATAAGCCAGCCCTGCCTTATTTACTTTTTTTTAATTTTTAAATCCTTCGTTTAGCACAATGGACAACATGGCCTAAGTGATGCCCTAGAGGCGGCCACTTGATATAACTGCTTCATTTTATTAGATGGATTAAGAATTAAGAATGGTATATTCAATTTTATTACCATGAATTTAAAAATTGTATGGAAAACTTCTAGTTAGCCATAAAAATCAAATCAAACTGTATGTGCATACAGGATGCCGTGCATAGTTAAAAGAATTTTCACCGACTACCACAATTATTCTCTCTTCTATATTAAGTACACAAACGCATAAAAAACGTGTTTGTGTAACTAGTGTCTCCAGTTAAACATTAAAACACAAACGACTTAAAGCACAAACTTACGCTGATGCTCATAGCGACCTCCCTACTTCTTGCTTCTCACATTTCATTTCTACGCTTCTGCAATTAACACTGCCAATTGCACACACCATCCACTCACCTTTGTGCGTCGGCTCGTTCTCGTCGTAGTAGTCCTCCTCTCCCTCCTCGGCGTCGTAGTCCAGCACCGCATGCACCTGTGTGCGCGTGCCCTGTCCCGCCTGCACACGCGTGAAACCGGGCGGTCTATGTGGGTACGCCTCGTTCGCGTTGCCATTGCCATTGACATCGACATCGCCAGCCGCTCCCACACCACCGGCACCGACATCGACATCACCAGCGCCGGCCGCCGCATTCGACGCTGGCGCTGCGCCGTACACCGCAGCCGGCGTTTCGACGTTTGTGCCAAAGTTGTGTTGCTGCGTCTTTGACTGCGCAGCAAATGAGGAAGTGGTGTGCGCATAGGAATTGAAATAAGGTTTTTGCTGTTGCTGCGGCTGCGGCTGTGGCTGTGGCTGCGGCTGTTGTTGCTGCGTTATGCTGGTGCCCGTTGAGAAGCGATTGTAGGAGCCTTCACCGTAGGTTCTGCTGGATGCGGAAGTGGTCGCCTTGTAGGCAACGTTATTGCCGTTGATTTGTTGGTGCTGCTGCTGCTGTTGCTGCTGCTGATTGCTGCTGAAGTGACTAAAATGCTGCTGCTGTTGTTGTGTCTTCTGAGCGAACTGCGTATTGCGCGCACCGGGCGGTGGTATGGGCGGCAGATATGTGCTGCCGCTTTTAGGACGATTGCTATTGTTGTTATTGTTATTATTGCTATTGTACTGATATGTTTGGCGCACGGGTTGCAGCTGCGGCGGCCCGTACGGATTGTTTTTGTAGTAATCCGACTCGGGCGGCGGTGGCGCACCGTCGTTCTGCTGTTGGTGATCGGCCGGGGCGTACAGCAAATTGTTGGTGTTGGTGGCCAGTTGGTGTGCGGTGTGCACCGGCGAAAGTGTTGCACCCCAAGCGGGCACCGGCTGCGCCAAAGCGCCGAACGGTAGCGAAAAGTTTGCTAAAGCCATTGCAATGTATCGACTGGATGCGGGGTCACAGTGGCAAATGCAACATTTTCAGAATTCACTATAAATGATTAAAATTTTTTTTTGGACTAAAAATAATATCAAAATCACTTTTGTTACTTTGTTTAATTTTTTTTGTGGCCAAAATTTAGGAAAAGCAAAGACAAACAAATCGAAAGACTCAAGCCACAAACTTGACACGCTAAATTCATCAATTTATCTTGCACATATTTGGCGAAAATTTCCTTAAACCAGTAAAATTTCCTTGACACAATGTACGCCGTGTCACCGACGACGCCCTTCCACGCGATGCATCGTCAATATTTACACACGCCCCACCGCAACAAACATCAATGTGCAATTAAAAGCGCGCGCGCACACACACACACACACTGAGCAACACTAGCACGAAGCGTTTTTATTTTTGATGCTTTTTTCAAGATGAGAAAAAAATGAACAAATATATACAAATACGAGACACGTTCGTCGCACGCGCGCAGCCACTGCGTACACTGAGCGCCAACTGGAGACTCGAGAATGAAGCGCCGCCAACAACCGTTCAATGCGAGTAATCGCCAACGACTGACGGCTGTGTGCTGTTGTGTATTTAAAACTTTGAAAAAATCAACAATGGGCTCAAGAAAAATGAAAAGTATACGTGCTGACAGCAATTTCAGACTTCAATGTACCGCAGCGCCGACACCAGCACCCGCTCAGCAACGCACTATCAGACCGAAAAGTGAGTGAGTTCGAATTGACAGCAACCAAAGTACCACAACAACAAACTGCACGCCATGAAAGCAAAAGTGATTTTTTATTTTGTCTTTGCCACCCAAACGATTTCAGACAATTTGTGGTTGAGGCAGGGATTTCCCGCTCTTTGGCGAGCGTTACTCTTGTGCGAGCATAACTGACTGATGACTGGCCAGCTGATGGGTTGGCTTTTCGTTGGTCCGCTGGAGGGCCGGTTATTGTGGCGCTCTCAAAACTCTGCAGAACCATAACGAACTGAGTGGCAGCGCAAATTATTGGCGCTCTCCACCACACCAACTTTGCGACAATCGCGCGCGCAAATGTGGTGAATTTGCGGCGGTAATTGAATGCCTTAGAAAATGTCATTGTATCAGGTGTGAGTTTTGAAACTATAACATACAACTGCATATAAGTATAATGTTGCTTAGATGGATGTAAAGTGGAGCGATGATAAATTATACTTGTAGAAAACCCCAGCTGGTAAAACCGCTTCTTAAAAACTGTAATGCTTTTGATGTTTGGATAGAACATTTTTCAAATAAATTTGGCATAAAAAAGTGTGAAAGAAATTTGATTAATTTGTGTATGTTATGAGAATTCTGCAATCAAAATATTCGAATGGTCATTGGAATATGCTTGCTTTAATTTTGGTTTGGGTTTTTAACCTCCCTAAATATCTTTTGTTGTTATGTGCGCCATTGTTTGGACTACATGAAAAGTTTACAATTGATTGAAGATTTTAGATTGAAAGCGTGATAAACACAAAAAATTAAATAAACGAAATTATTTAAATTAAATACAAATTGAGAGAATAAAGACTTGAGAAGATGAGTAAACATATTCTAAATGATAGTGGCAAATTAATACGCTTTCGGAATATTACAGAAATAAAAAAAATTATTATATAAATTATTATAAAAATTCTTATTAAAAATGTCTTAAATCTTTAATTGATATTCTTTAATTGACTAAATTATTGAAATTAAATACAAACTGACAGAATAAAGACTTGAAAAGGTGAGTAAACATATTAGAAATGATAGTGGCAAAATTAATAAGCTTTCAGAATATTTCAGGAGTTAAAAAAATTATTATATAAATTTTTATACAAATTATTATTAAAAATGTCTTAAACCTTTAATTGATATTTTTAACAGTTAACTGAACCTCAGAGTTCACCCAAAAAGTCATAAAATTTACTAACTACTACTCTTTTATTTGAAATTTAATTTCCAGCTACCAAATCCCAGTGAATAAATGACGCAAAACTGGTGACTAATTGACTAAGTCTTTATTAGCAGTGACACCGGCAGGCAGTTATACAAATTCTTGGCATACTTCAAATTTCCCTAAGTCAAATGGTGCGTTTTGCATAACACAAATATTTAATTTCTAGTTTACGTTCTTTAGCGATGACTGGTTTCTATTTCACGCAAAAACCAAAGACTTGAACAACAAACTTGAAGTCTTCCTACTAATTTTAATCAACACAAGTGTTTTACACTTTACGCTCCACAGTAATACATTAATACTTCTTACTTTCCGCCTCCCCTTCACACACCCTCTCCCTCACTCTCTTTGTCACTTGTCAGTTGCAAGCTTGTTTACCATTTCACGTAATTAGGTCCGCTTTTAATTACTTAATCTATGTTTACAGTTAGAGTTATATGTCAGCGGGCCGATCACATATTTACCTAAATGTGATCATACGAGTATTTTTAATACAGCCAACTCATTCAGGGCATTTTCTGTCTAAATACTTCAAAAACAACAACTTAATCCATCAACGCAACATTTAAGCACAAATATGTATGTGTGTAGCCCAGTTGCTGTAATTTGCTTATTATTATGATTGCTGCCATTGTTGTTGTCGTTGTTGAAAATTAATTACACATAAAACACACAGCTCAACTATCTGTCAAGCGGCTGACGCGTTCGCTGTGAAGCAAGTCAAGTGTCAATGAATAAGACTACCGTTTGTCTGTGCGTCTGTCCGTTTAGCTGCTTGACTGCGCGCCCTGTACAACGCTGCTGGGCAACGCGCTTTCACGCCCGCCAGTCGATCGCCGACTGCTGGCCTGACTAATACCAGCAGGAATGTGCGCATCGTCAGTTGCCACTAACTTTAGACATGTTGTTAACGCTTCAACAACAACAACAACAACAACAACCCACTACAACAACCCGCTATTCATCCGTAAACGTCATCGGGGCGCGCTGTTTCGGAATCCCCAAGCGCAGCGACTCTTCACGTTTCGTTGATTTATGAAGTGATCTCATTTGAGCTGCGGGAACAACATTACGCGCCGTCGTTGTAGTTCCTGATTGCAAAATCTGAATTGTAAATTGAACAATCGAGCGTAAAGTTAGCGAACTGTGCCAGTTGTGTGCTGGGCTGCACTCATTCCGGATGGGGGTTTTCAAGTGCCACGGAAAAATTGTGTGCAATTATAGAACAAAAATCGCAATAGAGACGTGTTGATGAGAAAAACTAACTTCATTGTGGATTGATTGGTGCTTGCGAGTCGACTGAAGGGGAAGCACACACTTGTGTTTTACATACATAAATATACATAAATATGCTTGCGATTGTCGCTGATACAAAGTGACACGTTCGAGTCGACTTTGTTCTAAAAAATTAGCAAAATCATAAAGTTCAAAGCAGAGATAAAATATGTTTTATTTTATTTGAATTTTATGAAAATGTGGACTGTAAACAGAATGTTGGCGTTTAAGTAATTTTTATTTATAGCAAATATATTCGATTCTTATGGTAAGTGTAAACGTTTGGATTTTGGCTAAGTGTGAAATTTGGATAAATAAGCAAAATTCATTGGGGTAAAAATATAGTTGCTTTCCAGAACTCAGCTTCTTAGAATACTTACAGGTGCATCGATTTTGCGACTTTCCCATATGATAAGAAGAAACGATGATAAGACTTTTTCTTGGGGTAATTTTAAACCAAACGAAATATAGGAAAATTGTGGGCATAAATGCAGTATAGCGAACCCTCGTGAAAAAAATAAATGAGTATGCTTTTATATAGAGGGTTGGCTCTTGAATCTGACAAACTAAAAATTTTTCCTGGAAAACGCCCACAAAAGGCGTAGCTCGGGGTCAAAGTTCAAAGTTTTTATCAAAAAATCGCAATTAATCACAAACCGATTTACACAATATTGGTATCAAACGAAAGGTCTTTCATACCTTTCTTCTGATGTGCAATATTAGATACAAAAGATGTACTAATAAAAAGTTTTAAGCGAAACACATTTTTTTTTATAAAAATTTTATTACAATAAGTTTATTACCATATTGTAGCCTATGGAATTCCCTTTACAATGAAATATAAAACATTTGACATTTTTGTGATTTCGCATTTATATTTAAATTTGAATCGAGTTAAAAGCATCTGCCTGCAATATTGAAATGGCGTTTATGAAAGTTATTGCTTAGGCGCGATCTTTTACAATCATAACATTTGAATACAAAAATACTGTAAGCACTTTACTGATCCCGATGCCGTAGTTACTCCTATAAGGGTTATTTTTTGTAAGCCTGGCCGAAGTCCGGCCCCACAAAAGGTATTTAAATACAGAAAAACTGCAGTTTAATACCACCCTCCATATAATGGAAAAATATAACCACACACAAATACAATTGAAGGCTTGTGGTGTCACGCAAAATATTCAATACCATAAAAGCCAAAAAGGTTTTAATGGCTATTTGGCGAAGTTTAAGCTTTTAAAATAATGCAAAGCTGGAAATCTAGATCTTTTTAAATCGTTTTTAATATGGCAGGTACTTTGTACAACCCCCTTCAGCCCTCATTGCCCGAAAGTGATGGCGAAGGTGAATATGAAATAGCTTTGGACCCAGAGTCAAGTTAGAAAAAATGTATTTAAAAAAAACAAAAGTATATATTTTTATATTTCGTTGTAAAGGAAATTTCACAAGCTACAATATGGTAACAAACTTATTATACCTTTATAATGGATTTTTTTGAAAAATGTTTTTTATTAGTACATATTACGTATGTAATGTTGCACATTAATAGAAAAGTATGGAAAAGACCTTTCGTTTGATACCCATATCGTATAAATCAGTTGGAGATTAATTGAGTTTTTTTGATAAAAACTTTGAACTTTGACCCCGTGCCACGCCTTTTGTGGACGTTTCCCAGGGAGTAGTTTGTTAGATTCACAAAAATAAGCTCTATATGGTCCAATTTTCCGTTTTTTTTTCATGAGGGTTCGCTACACTGCATTTGTTCCAAATTGTGTATAAGTATGAGTAAACAGCACATTTTGACAGAGTTTTCTCTGTACGAGTTGCGTCTTGAACATAGTTGAAACGATCAAGTAGCACCAGTGCGTTCTAAGCTAAAAGGTTGCAACTGAAAAAAAAAAATACACAAGATCGAAAGGCGCCTGCAGGCAGCATTTAAGGCCAATCATATTTCGATAACGGATTTCTAAACACAAACATTTATACTTGTACATACTTAAATGTATATACCTACATCAAATGTTATTTAGTGCAGTTGTAGCCGACTTTACACCTCACTCCTCAAAACAAATCGAGCGTATCGGCCAATCAGGCGCAAAGTGGGTGTTTCGTGGTCTACGCAAATTAGACAATTAAGAATTACACCCTAAGACAAATGAATGCACATGCGCCGGAGCACAGCAAATGGCCAAATGGCCGACCATTGTCCACGGTGCGCGACGGTAACAGTAGCCGGCATTGGACATTTACTGAATTGTCTTTTATTGCTGTTGTTCGAACACACGACAGCCAGCGTTTTATTGTGACAAGGTGTGGTGGTCACACCAATGAAAATACCCAGAAAGGCAACCACTTGTAGTCGTAGTACCTACATACTTTTTGCCGCCTTGCCGAGCATGTGTCAGTATGTGGCTTGTCGCAAGTGGCGGGCGGCACAGCTGCTCAAATTCAAAACTGTATGTACTTGTGAAAAAGAAAAGGTCCAGCGCCACCAACAAGAACAGTCGCAACAATAGCAATTATGACGCATACGAGTAACAAGCGTTTTCAGCCGATGGGCAGCCGTTGGCCCACTGGAGCGGTCGTTCGCCAGCCTCACGGCTGTGTGGGCTGTGCGACATTTCAGACATTTCTGTACGCTTGAAATAATATTTTGACTTGTATAATGGACACTCGAGGTTTCAGCTGTCCTACCTATGAATGTAACTATGACAAATTTGCTTACAATTAAAATTCTAATTCACTCATGAATGAAGCACACCAACCCACCAGTCAGTGCAAGTGTTGCCAATGCCATGGCGAATTGACACAAAGAACTGTACCGAAAAAACCATTACAGCTGTTGAAGTGTTAAGCGGCGCTGCTGCCACTGCAACGTGTGCCAGCAGCCAGCTCGAGCAGCGCAAATGGCACAAGTTCGTTGACTGAACGTACTGACGACTGACGCCTGTCGGCGGCCTGAACTTCACTGTTGGCATTTGCTTCAGTTTCAATGCCTGAAAAGCACCAACAAACAATTGCACAAAACCATACAACATCTAACAATCCAAACAGCACAAGGTTAGACCCCCCGAACACATTTGCCCGCACCGACTAAAGTGCGCCTAATGGTTAGAATTGCATGAAATGGGAGCGGGGGAGAGGTTCAGCGAAGTAGAATGAAATCGAATGGAGTGGTCAGTGTGGATAAAAAGGAAATACCAGTGCAGCTGCGTGTGTGTGTCCGCCTTTGTTGGTTGGTTGATGGCGCTGGTGACTTGGTGATATTCAAATCGAGCATTATTCACGGTACGTGATAAGCTTTCAGTTTCAGTTTATATTTCTTTTCATTTAAGTTTTCAGAAACTTTGTCGAAAACGAATTTGGGTAGTTCCTTTTCTGTATTTAATCGCTAAGTAGTGGTAGACCTTCAATGTTATGTCTTCAAGCTAACTTGTCTGATATTTCATGGTGCCGCATATGACTGCAAAGCATTTGGTTCATTTCGGCCTTTTAAGCTGTTTGCGGTTGGTGTCAAAAAGTTTATGACGGTTGGAAATATCGGCAAAATGTTAAATTGCTTTTAGGTGAATCATATGCAGACTGTGGAATAAAACTGTGGCAATAATAAGATATAGTTTTTATCATATGACAGAGCAACAACTTTAGTTTGAGCGCTTTGTTGAAGGCTTTTTTGCGGGGATCGTGACAGTTATAAGTTTTATTATGAAATTCAGTGTTTAAGAGTTATTTTTTGATTTTTATTTAATGGCTCAGCAAATAACAGTTTTTTTATTATTATATTATTATACAGTACTTTTCGTTTATAACGAACCCGTTTAAAACTATTTTCCGCCTGAAGCGAACCAATTTCAAAAGTACGCGCTATATGTTTTCGCTTATTACGGACCCCTTTTAAAGCGAACTTTCGGTTAAAACGAACCATTTTGCCCAGTCCCTCTAAGTTCGTTTTAAGCGAAAAGTACTGTAATTAAAAATTCTATATCAACAATTATTTTTTTAAGCGTAACAGTCATAAGTTTTATTATAAAAATCAATGTTTTAGCGTTATTTTTTGATTTTTAGATATGACTCAACAAATAAAAATTTTTTAATTTATATTTTAAAAATTCTATAATAACAATTATATTTTATTTGTTCTTATTAGTCCACAAGTAAAATTTTTTGTCGATTTTTATTTTAGTTGTCTTATGATAACAATTATTGGTGACTTTTATTTAAAAAGATATCAATAAAAATCATTCAATTCTTTATAATTAAATAATAATAAATTATAAAAATAATAAAATTTGTTTTTTATTTATAAAAGTCATCAATAAAAATCATTCAGTGACTTTTATTCGAAAAAGACATCAATAAAAATCAATCAGTGACTTTTATTTATAAAAGTCATCAATAAAAATCAGTCAGTGACTTTTATGTATAAAAGTCATCAATAAAAATCATTCAGTGACTTTTATATTTTTAATTCGCAATATAAGTCATTTTCATTGATCGCATTATTGGATTCATTAAATATCGGAATGCATATATATTCTTGATCGACTCAGCAAGACCTGACTTGATAATTCTGTTTTCTGGAAGAATCATAACTTTTGCATGCATTAATGAAAATAACTTTTATATTGCGACTTAAAAAATAAAACTCACTTATTGATTTTTATTGATGACTTTTATAAATAAAAGTCACTTACTGATTTTGATTGATGACTTTTATAAATAAAAATCACTGAATGATTTTTATTGATGACTTTTATAATAAAAGTCACCAATTTCATGAATAAAAGTCACCAATTTTACAAATAAACGTCATCAATAATTCTTATCATAAAACAACTAAAATAAAAATCATAAAAAAGTTACTTGTACTTTATAAATAAAAATCTCTGAATGAATGAATCAATAAAAATGATGACTTAAAAAATAAAAGTCACCAGTAACTAAAATAAAAATCTAAAAAAACTGTCATCTGTGGACTAATATGAAAAAAAATCCAAAATTATTGTTATTACAAGATTTTTAAAATATAAATAATAATTCTTATTTTTTTAATTTTTCCATAAAAATTACAAACTAAAAGCTTATTGCCAAGTTTGATTCTCGGTGCGAAAATAAATGTATTGATATATTTTATTTAGTTGTATGACCTTTCCTTCATAGTAATTTTTTCAAATATAGCTCTCATAAATAACTGTTATTTCCGGTCCCTGCTTTTTTGGTTAGCGAAAGGTGTAATGCGCTCAGATTAAGGATGCATTTTGGTTGCTTCGGTAATTAGCTGAAGGTTTATGATTATAGAAAACTTAGTTAAAGTAAAAGTTAGTTGGGTAGGTAGTCATGGTTGCTTCGAGAAGGCTCTCTTGCAAGCCTCATCACAATTATCAGATAACAGTTAATATTTCTAATTTTTAAACGTCAAATTAACTTCCAGTACCTCCCTTGCTTTCATAAGTCAAGTTCAAGTGTTAGGCATCTAAGGCTGCAACTTAAAATTCACATTAACCAACACTCCCTCTAGACACTTAATACGTTCGCACCTCCAAACCCATTCACACCTTTTTGCTATGCGGACAATGTGTTGCCGGACCTGCGCCACCTCGCAATTTATCCATTCCCTACATGCAACGCTGACTCTTTTCCATAAATTTGCCATTTTTTTGCCCGCTCATGCTGTGACATGTGATTTAATTAGAATCGTATTTCAATTAGCAACAAAGCGAGCCATAATTAATAACTTCTTATTCATGTTGGACGCTTTCAATGGCCCCGCAAGTCTGCTGCAGTTGTGTGTTGTTAGCGTTTTGAATATTTTGTTTATATTACCAACGACAATATGCAAATGTTTACTGCACTCAGTGACATTTCCTTGTACCCAGGCACACACTTACGAGTACTACATGCATTGCTCACAAACAACAAATACAAATGAACTTTACAGAAGTTGTTCAGTTGCACAAATATAGAGCAGCGGCTCCACGTATTGAATGGCATTCGCGATGGCCGTCGCTTACGCCCACGATGGGTCAACGTTTGGGATTTGCTGCACACTCAGTGCGAATGCTTATCCGCATTACAATTTGACAGACGGATATGGGCGCACTAAGTGAAGGGAAGACGCTAAATGGCGCTTGCAACGAACGAGCCAAAATGGACTGTCATCATTTTAATCAGCGCAGTGCGCAACTGTAGCGAGCCAACAGTCGTCCGCAAGACAAAAATAAAATCATAACAACTAAGGAACGACTTTTTGTTAATTGAATTTAATAATTAAATATTTAATGCATTAAAACGAAATTAAGAAAAATTCAACAGCCATAAGCAAGGCCAGCACTTTGTGTGGCGTCAGCAAAAATAACAACAATACAACAAATACGCCAAAAGTCGCGCACGCTGCTGCTGCGTAAACGATTTGGGCTGCTCTGGAATGTCGGTTTATTGTACAAAAATATTTCCTTTCAATTTTCGATTGTTGGCATCGTGCTTTGGCTTTCAGCTGTGTAGCCAGCGCTACCCTAATTCTAACTACACTTCCTTATGGCCACAAAGTGTTGCCGACCGAATAGAAGCATTCGAAAAAGAGATCAGTTGGGTGAAAAAAGAATCGATTTTAATTGTCTGCTTTGTTGTGGCAATGGGCGTGACAAACAGACAAACAATCGTGCGACCGATAGCAGCCCAATCGGTTGAGGAAATCAGTAATAAATGATTAGCTTTGGCAGATCAGCCAGAAAAAGGGTTTATTAATTAATTAAAAGCCGCAAATGAAATGAAATTGCAAAGTACATTGTGTGATTGTGTGTGTGTATGTGTGGTCGTGTTTTAAATCCGCTTCCAGCACAATGAAAAGTGGTGCGCGGTCCGTTGCCACCGCTACTACCGCCACGATTCACAGGTTGACATTAGCTGCTGAAACCAACAACAACAAACCTAAGCCAGTACTACAACAACTACTAAGGCACTAGTAGCCAATAAGCAAATAACCAAGACGCAGACTCATAATTGCGTTCTTATTGGAGCATAATTACGAACGGCAGCTGCCACACGCCGCTGCTTTCCGTGGCGTTGCGTCGCACAGTGTTGCGAGTTCATGTAGCTTAGTGACAAAAATAGAAGGAGTGGTCGTATATAAATGAAATTATATATAGTATACAGTTATTGTATGAGTAAAGAACTTACTGTGCAAAATTTCAATGAAATCGGACCAAAACTTCGACCACCTCCCATACAAACGGATTTGAAAAAACTTCATATTAACAGTGAAAATTATCTTAGTTCATAAAAACTACGTTCATAATATTTGTATTTTAATATAAATTTATTTATAAATGTGTATATAAAAAAATGCGCTTTCTTCAAAAGTGATTGAACATAAAATCTCGATAAATTGCTGCACAGCTGCTCAGAAGTTGTTCTTAGAGGGTTAAAATGTTGGACTGACCCCACTAATTTTTCCTCCTGAATATTTCTTTCCAACATACCTACCCCTTATCTCCAACCTTTAATAAGGCTCCCATACAAAATCATCGTTTTTAGAAAGTGGGCTTCCGCTGCTCTCAGGTTGGTCCCAGACGTACCATATGTAAGACTGACCCCCATTTATTTTCCCTCTCGAATGTTTTTTCTATACACACCTAACCGCTATATCGAACTCTTAAGGTGGCTGTTATACAAAACTAGTATGTAATTTTCAATGGAACTGGCTCCACACTTGTAAATGTAGTAAAGTAAGCGAGGCAACATCGTATCTGGGAATCTACTGAACCGATTTGAATGATTTATTCAGCGATCGACAACATTCTTGAGTGCAAAAAATACAAAATTAATTCAAGTTCAAAAATTCACCACCAGAGGGCGCCTCCCATACAAGTGAAGTAGTTAAGTTGTCAACTTTTGGGTCTGTACGAAAAAAAATCGAAGTGTAGTGTCGAAACTCCATTAACCCCTCTATTTCGAACATAATAGTAATCATAATTGATTATCCGAAGCTATCTTTAACAAATTTTTTCATCAGCAGCAGAGCATTATTTGACCGATTGCTATGGGCATTCAACCAAACGATGAAAATATCGCGAAATTGCACTCAAGTCTTCACCGAAAAATGCCAATAACTTGCATTCGCGCAAATATGCACAGCTGAAATTGAAGCTGAATTTTACAGCATAATGTACATACTTGCCAAAATAAAATATCAAACAATTTCGAAAGTGATAAAAAGTGTTTTTTTTAAATCACCTTTAAAGTTTTAACTCAGTTTTTATTAACTTGTTTTTTTTGTTTCATTTTCTTCTAAAGGGTACTGCTAGGAGGTGAGAAGAGTCAGCGGAATTTTTTTAAAATTGTATTAAACTTAAGACAACAGTAAGTTTTAGGGGTCCGCTCATAATTGATTTTGAAACATTGACTCCTCAAAGTGAAAGCAAAAATGTGCTGTTTGTACACAATTTTTTTTCAACGCTGTGAGAGTGTAGTTTCAGAGTTCATAACTTCTATATTATCCAATATTTTTTCTTTATACTTGGGATTTCACTTAAGTGAAATATTTCCAACAAAACCTCATACTCAGATTTCTATGGTTATAACATTGCATTTTGGCATTTTTATCACTACTCGCAACACTGTGCGTCGTGTTGTGCGCGCTAATTAAACAGCATTATTCGTTGTTGTTGTTGCATGGCACAAGTGCACTGCGTACTTGCCTCAGGCACGTCAAAGCGGTAGACAAACGCGCATGCAAATAATGGCAATGGCACGTTAACAGCTGGCAAACGGACAGACAGACAAACAGACGGACTACAGTCGTGACGGATATGCGGCTAAGGAGTCGAATGTTTGCAGCTTGATTGATTTGTGAGCTTTCGAGGAACACAGCACAACAAGGGCGCACAACTTATTGTAGCGCCTCAACTTAAGTGAAATGGAATAGAACAATGGAAATAGTAGAGTAAAACATACAGCATTAGCCAGCTAAATATACGTCATTTTCGTATATTTAGCATAATTAATGAGTGGTTTTTTGTTTTCGAACTGCTAGAGGCTTTACTTGGCTGGTTGTTGTTGTTGTGTTTGTTGTTGTTCATATGCTTGTGAGATTAAGTTATGCGCACGGCGCGTCGTAGCTTTAAAGTGGAGCAGTGCGCGTCATCAAGCGGTGCGACTAATTTAAGAAATGATCAGCATCAGACATAACGCAGCACTTTTCGTTTACCGCAGTCAGCTATGCAGATTTACGGCGCGCAGCATTTTCGACTCGTCAGTTCTTCAGTTGTCTGCTATGCTGTCTGCTGGAGACGCGCTGCAGTTTCGCATATTCAAACCACTTTACGAACAATATGAAAAATGCGTCGATGGTTTGTGGGAATAAAATTCAGTGAATTTTAATCAAGCAAAATGTCAAACCGCAACAACAAAATCTGTTAATTTTTTTAACACATAAGTTTTTGCACAAACTGTGGCACAGGCTGTGTGTGCTAGTTGTATTTTCAACTATTGTCATAACAAAACATTGGTTGATTGCCTTCGCTAGCTAACTTTAGAACGTTTCAAATTATCGATCAATCTTTGTTATTCTTGGATTGTTTGTCAAATGTGTTTTTTTTTCATTTTTGTTTGTTTTATCAGGGGCGGATTCAGAAAAATATTTCGGGAGGTTTTTCAAAAAGTAATTCTTTAATATTCATAAAATGCCAAAAAAATCCTTTTAATTTGTATGTAGTTTTAAAGTCGATCCTAATATTTCGGGGGGGGGGGGGTCAACCCACCAAAACTCACCCCTGAATCCGTCACTGTGTTTTATTGTTGTTGTCTACTGAAATGGTGAGTTGTCAAACTTGGTTTGACCAGCAGTGAATACTAAAGTAGACGAATGTTCAAGAAATGCTTTAAAGTAAGCCAAACATATTGTCAACAAAAACAAATTACAAGTTATAAATCAGTCTGTAGGTTAAAAGTCTGGTCCGCGTTGCTCGTTTATGAGAGCAATGAACCGCTTGTGACATGATCGCGGGTTGAAATCCCAACTTGACCAACAACTTATGAATCATGGATTTGAAATCTATGGAGGCACACATCAAATGAATAGAGTTCTTTCCTAAACCATTTTGTCGCTTAAATAATAAAAATAAATAAATGAAAAATTAGAGCATTTTTGGCTTGAAGATATTTCACCTTGTCAAAAGTGTCCAAAAATAATTTGCTAATTGGCATAAATAACTCTATCCCAACTATAAAATGCTGTTAAATTAGCAGATATCAGCAAGTTTTGTGACTAAAACCAGTCACAAATAATTTTATTTAAACTAAAAAGAAACTTTGAAATATTGCACTGGTTTTTGGTGCTTATGAATTATGGAATTTTGATATATTTTAAAATATTTTTAATACATATTTTGTCTGCAAAGTTCTTTATATAAAGCAACAAAGTTGTCACAATAATTGAGTACGTGCGTTTTATTTAATTAAATTTTCGCCTTCGCTGCTGACAACCAAATCACAAAACCTAAGCCCAAATCTCCCAAATCAGACTAATCTTAGTTTTGTAGTACTTAATTTGTGCACAACTCCGCTCACTTTCAGTTTAAAAACTCAACTTAATTTCTGACAGTTACCAATCAAAATTTACGATTGTCAAGTTCTTGACACTCACACGCTCGGCAATTTTTGCTTATTACAATAAATATTTTTGACAGCCTTGTGTGCGCTGGACAAAATCAATGTTGGCGTTGCTGGCGCTGTTACTGTCACTCCCACTCTGTTGTTGGTGCAATGTCATTGCTTGCTGCACACACAAGCGTCAGTTTGAACTGATGACTGTCAGCTTGTGTGGCAGTCGAGTGTCAGCTGCGTGATGCATACGCGTCTGGTTAATGAAAATAACAACAGACACAGTCAGAGTGGCAGCCACAGTGCTGAAGCAGACTTTGGATTGCTGTGTAGCTGAAACATGAAACATGATATTATGCAAACTAAAGGAGGAATATGAATTGACAAGCTGACAGACAGCAGTCAGAGCCGAATGAAAATGTAAACAAAATAATAAGAGAAAAGAGGTAAAATGTTATAATTAAAAGTGGCCACTTGGCGGCGTGTGGGTGGCTGACTGAGTGGTGAGCGTTGGCTGGCCATCAGCGGTTGGTAGGCGCCGTGTTCGTGTAGCGTGTGGCAGAATTTGGTGTTTGAGGAATTGCTTCGATAGCGCAAAGTTGCCATAATGATAGGTTTTTGGCTGTGCCGACGAAGAAACAGAAGTAGAAGTTGTCGTCTGGCTCCTTTTTTGGCTGGGCAACATTGTTTATGTTGAATATGCTTTGCGCATTTTGCATGAATTAAATGTGCTTTTAAGGTAAGCGGCAACACGGTGCGTATGAGTAATGTTGTTGACTCAACTAAAATTAATTATTATTATTTATGAGAAAAAAATTTAATTAAGATTATTGGTTTGAAGGTTTAGAAGCAAAATTGTATGAAGAAATACATTTTTAAATAAAAAAAAAATGTGCTAAGTGCCATAGAGAGTAGTGGGGGGTTAGGACTTGCGACAGAAATGGTTCTTGTATCTCTTCTCTCCAAGTACATATTCTCAATTATTCTCAGCAATTACTAAACAAAAATTGTTTTGTCAGTATTTGCACAATAAATAACATTTTCATACCTATTAAACTTTAAACTAAAGTATAGGGTTTATGTTAATTTTCTGAGTCAAAGTAAAATAATTTCAAAAAACCATTATTTTTGCAGAAATTAGCAATTTCTTGCAAGCCCAAAATTCAATTAACAATTTTCATTTAAATGAACATAAGCATTACGCTTATATAGACGCCCAGCTAATTTATTACTTAGGTTTCCTTTGGCAACTTGAGTGTCTTTTCCGGCATATGCTCCAGTTGCTGTCCATATGCGACACAATGTGGACAAAGCGCTGTGTGCGAACGAACAAGGAAAATATGCAAAACAATTGATTGTGTGCGCGGTAGGTGTGGGCATTGTAATTCATCGCACAAACCTTCTATTTGCATGCGCTTTAATTGATTAGCCTGTCTGTGAATGATTGCTGTAATTTGAATTCGCTTAAACCATATTATCAGACACACATATATTAGCATTAGCACCTTTTGACATGTTCAGCGGAAAACTGTAATATTTATAGTTTTCTTTCATTATTTTAAAATTCAAATTATGCATATTGCATTGTAAAATGTGCGCCGTTGACAGCATTACAAATGGTGCGCCACTTCATTACCGCCCCCCAAGTTTGTGTCTTGAGTCTTCTGTTTTCCGAATAACAACAACCATTGCATTCAGAACTCGATTTCGACAGCAGCCATGCAGCCATTCATCTTCTCATGGACTCAAGTTTGTGGCTTCAGTCTTTTGATTGCTTCACTTTTAATTTCAACTGCCAATTTCGAAGAGAACAATCGCTCGCTGTAACAAATTTTTCAAGCACAAAAATGCTACAACAAACATGAAAACATTAACATTGCAGACGCTAGTCACTTGCCGCTTGCAGTTGCATAACAGCGCCAACACGCAACGACCTTCAGTCGAGTTCGAGTTAAACAATTCCAAAAAAATTAATTCCAAAAAAGGCAACCATAAACATTAACACCAACAAAAACAACAACAACAACAACTCGAAGAGACAACTGTCAACATAATTGTAATTGTAGCTTTTGTTGTTGTTGCCGTTGCACGAGTGCAAGACACGCAAAGTGCCACATTATCATAAATTATCAGGGACCGCCGCATGTCTGCGGCCGAAGTCATCAATAAATTGCAATTAAACAAACAAACTGTAAATACAACAAGCACTTCATTTGCCTTCACCAACAGCTACAACAACGGCCACTATAATAGCAGCCGCCAACATCATCTGAAACATCAACTTTCGTGGGCACACACACACACACATACACATATAGACAACTTATCTGGGCGGACGTCATTCCTCGCCATAACTCATTCACAAAGTATCAAGCCATACGCGCCTACCTGCAACACACACACACATGGGCTGTGCGATTGTCGGTTTGCACGCCTGTTTGCACGTACGCTCGTAATTCATGTGACAATTCATTATTTACATCAATTATGAGCGCGTACGCACTGTGGTAAACGGTAAACGGCGGCTGCGCATGCGTTGTCAGTTGTAAATAATAATTAAACAATTATCTGCAATTGTGCAGAGCAGCGAACTGGCACGCAGGCAGACGGCAATCGAATTTTTATTTATGATTTCATAAATTTCATTTCGATTTTCATTGAAGCAATAACCAATGTACGAAGTGAATTAAAACGATAACAGTGAAATAAATATTTGGGATAAGCGAAATTTTAGTTGACCGATTATTTACACAACGTGCAGGCAACATGTTGTTTGAGGTTGATTTAGGGAATTGCTTAGTCCGAAAAGGCGAATTTGTGTCCCTTAATATATGAGAGATCCAATGGGAACTTGGTGAACTCACTTTTTTATGAATAATGCTAGTTGGTTGATATAGTTTTAAAGAAATGAAACCTCAGGAAAGCGACAGCTTTATCACTAGAATGGATTAATAACACATTCAATAAAAATTGTATCCCTCATCATTTCCGCATCTGCAGCTGGATCAGTGAAAACACTTAATCAGTTCATACTTACAATGTCCTAGATTGAAGTATTTCATCACTCTGCGATTTAGTTTTACAATAGTTTAAAATAGCTAATAGTTGCATACGGGTTTCTATTGCATTTTATGATACTTTTTTCAGAACGATCATAAGTAGAGATAAAGGATATTTTAAATTCTTTTCAATTTGATCTCTCACTTACAGAAAAAGTTCTTTTTGTTTATTAATTCAAAATTTTCTTTTATGACTCTTGCCACAAGAACCAGAAGATGCAAAATCTTTAAAGAGCCTGCTAAGTCAGTGTCAGTGTCAGAGATTTGCACTGAAGCGGACCACATAGTGAGTGCCTTTTCATTCCCATAAAGTTTGTGCATGGTCTTTCAGAAATCTGCCGTAATCTTCGAATCTTGTTCTGCATTTTGAAAGCGATTTAAATACACTTGACTACACAAATTGAATTTTTTTGAAAAAATTGTATTCAAATGAATGTGATTTGAATGCACTTTCTTAATACGCTCAATGGTTTCGCACTCCACATATTCTTTTATTACAAGCCAAGTTACCCCACAAATCATTTGATTTTATCCCTTGACTTTGATTTTAAACTTCAGTGGAATAGCTACAAAGAGTTATCAAATTTTATTTTAGTTACTTTATCGAAAAACGCAATTTATTTCTTACAAAATAACTGAAACAAAACCAGAAAATATACATTCAAAAAGCCGATTAACGCAATCGTACAATACGAGTAGGTAAAACAACAAGCACTCAACAAATGCAAAAACCAACAACAACTCCCAGTGTATGAGTTATATGTTATGTACCAATTGCAATGACGCGCCGTTTTTGACAGTCAATAAAAATGGGTTAACAGCCATTCGACTTCAAAGAAATAAGAAAAAAATGTTCAAATTAACAGAAAACAATAAAAAAGGAATCGCCACATTCACTTGTGGCTATTATTCATGTCTAGGCGCTATCAATTTGCCACGATGATCTCAAAAAATGATTACATTTCAATATTTCGACATCATTACCGCCCCACCAGCCACCTGCAAAAGCAGCAGCACAGCAGTACTCGAGGCCTTGAAACACCATAAACTGATTGAACCATTTTTTATGGTTCGACCTTTTTGCCAGACAATTTCATTTGCATGTGCAATCGCCATTTGGAAATAACTGGCTCAAGTTGAGATGAGTGCGTGAACTATTCGTGAACGGTGTTTGAAGGCATCAAAATATTAGTTGTTATTATGTAACGGTGAAGATGCTATTAGTTGTTGCAATGTTGGCAATTAATTGAAACTGCCTACATTCAGCGCTGGCTGTAGTGAAGCCGAAAGAGCAGCTAAAGTGCAGAGGCACGTGGGCGCTCGCGCAACTGTTTGCCATCAACGGCACTTGGCTACTAGCAGTTGCATCAAGCAATTTTTATAATTGCACAAATGTCCTGAAAATGTTTAAATTCAATGTGCACAGACAGCCTGTTTGTTGCTTGAGTCTTTGGTTTCTTCATGACTTATTCTTATATTGAATTGTAATACAAAAAATCCTAAAACACCAAAAACTTGCACATTTCATTAATTCCATTCGCCCAACTGTCGTTTAGTTGATTTATTCATTTGTTCGGCTGTCCCACCAACTGTTCGTTGGCCTGCTGGTCGGTTCACTTTCATTGTGCACAATCCAATTAATAAAACTCAACATGTGTACAATTGTAAGCACTCCTTAAACGGCTTTTCATATCGCCTTCCGCTGTCAGCCGTACAAGCGCGCACACAACCGCACTTGATCTTGAACCTGTTGGCTATACGCGTCACAAATCGAACTTCCAATCAAACTATAAATTACGCATAAGTACCGAGATAACAACAAAAAGTGCCAAACATCAGCGCGTATCTCGTGCTACAAAGCCAACACCCTCAATTCCAACAACAGCAACAAAACGAGCAGTGGCTAATTTTTTGGTTCCAAAGCATAGCAACCGCCGTGACGGGGCTTGCTGCTGGTTTTTGTCTGTCGATGTAGTTGCTTTTGGTTTTGTTTGTTGTTGGAGCGTCGTTTTGCGTTTTCATTTTCGGATACGACTGATTAATTGTTGCACGCTTCGAAATTGGTTCTAATTAAATTGGTGTCCGTAGATGGCCGCAGGCGGTGCTCAACGTCGAGAAGTTGTAGCGTGCAAGTGGTAGAATTTGCTGGCCAACTGTTTGCGCGGCAGCTGTTTTCAAAGCGCACTTCGTGTTTAATACTTTTCGAATTTGAATTGCTTGAATGAGCTTAAAAGAGTCGAGTTGGCCTGGCTTGGCTTGAGACAGGTTTTGCTAAACGCTGATACGCTAAGCTGCATGTTTTATTGCTGGAATGCGGTGACACTTTTTACGCTCTAATTGCCATTGTTTGGAACTTTTTAAACCGACGATTATGAAAGCGAACGTTTGTACGTGTATAAAGACTTCCTTATTAACATTTTTAATATGCTCTCATAACACTTTTTAAGCGTTTTTTAATTAACTTTAAGCATTTATTAGAAACATATATACCGATGTTTGGTTGGTAATAAGAGAATAAAATTATTGGTATTTTGTGGGCAGATATTTAAATATTAAATTAATTTCAAATGTATACAAACATAAAAGAAATTAAAATTATAAAAACTCGGAATAAACTTCTTAGAACTCAATATTCTCATTTCATTTTAAAGTTAAACAAAGTGACTATTAATACATTTTTTTATGTTCACAAGCTCCATGCCATGCCATTCTAATCGCAATTTATTGCCCAGCAGCAGTAGCAACACCCCGACAATACTCCAGTTCCATGGCCAAAAACTGCGTCTGTCGCAGTCAACAGCGCTGCTTTGTCGCCAGCATCAGAGCACACTTTGCACAGTGGACATGGTTGCTGGAAATGAAGTATAAAATCATTACAATAATTATGCTAATGCCTGAATCATTTGCAATTTGTATCAAAGTTTACCTATTAAAACGAACCAAATGAGATGAATTTGCTTCCCAACGGGAAGCAAAGGGTGGAGCTTTTGATTTCCAAGTGTTAAAGGTACAGTAATGTACAGTAAAACGCGCTCGCGTCCTCACCTATTAATGCAATATTTTTGAGGTACCTAAGCGGATTCAGTACCAATCGTACATGGCGCATAGTTCCAAAAAATGTTGGCTACTTAAACTGGTTAGGTAATCAAGAAGTTAGTTACTTAAGCAGGCTTCACCGTAATTACATATAAACAGAAAAACTTTGACAAAGTGAAAACTTAATCAACCAATAACTTCCATTGTATCCACATTGCTGCGATTTTTGTGCAGTAATATTGGAAGTTGGTCCCACCGAACGGCGTCAGCAGCATTTATGGAATTTCCAATAAAGCGTAACAATCGCCTTAATTACAATTAAAGCTTCAGCACAAACTGTACGATTTGCAATCGAAAAATCGAAAGTGAGAATAAACCATTTAAAAAGGGTGTGGCGTTGGCGTGGTGCTTATTAAGTGTTCCAATAAAAATTTATGGACAACAAAAGCGTGTAGCAAACATCGCCGCAACAATCACCACCACCACCACCATCAACAACGGCGACAGCGTCAACGCGTCAGTTTGTAAGCATATTAACAATTCTATACTATATGAGAACAAAATCGGTTTTTTCTGCGTTCAACGCGTTGTCTGCGTGTGAGTGTGGCGTGGCAATTCCAATTCGAATTGAAATGACAAATCATGCTTCTGTGCAATTTGCCATAGTTTCAGTTTGCATTAAATTTATATTATCCCATAAATACACTTAAACAGGCCGTTATTTCTCGTAAACACTTAAATACAAATTTATTTCAGCTGTAGTTGCGATTGATTGCGTGCGCGCTTGATTAGTTTTTATGTTTGTTGTATGTAATATTTATTTAGAATTATTTCATGTCGCCAAACGTTCGTTTGAGTTTAGCATATAAAAACTGCGTTTATGTTCACATTTGATATTCATGTAGGCCAACAATAAAAGTGGTTGTTGCTTTGTTTGTATTTATTGAAGTTTTTAGTTTTCTTAAAAGTTTCATAGCAATATTGATATTTGTAGTTGGTTGGTTTATTATGAAATTGTGGCTATTTTATTAACTATCAGATAACTTGAAATCGCTGCGCTGGTGGCTGTTTTTGCCTGACATTAAAAAAAGCAGTCTGTCTATGCAAAAGAAAACAGTACATAATATCAAAACATTTACAGCTAAATACATACATGTATATTTCATACAAAATAATGCAACTATTTGCGAAAAGCAAAAATGCGTCTATACGGTGAAATTCACACATTTTCCTTCAAACTTAAACACTGTAGTGGGGGAAGGAGGGGAAATAAATTCATTTCAACTTTGCGCTACAACTATGAAATTATTTCAAAGTCCTCGTCCGACTCGGCGTCCGCATCACAGCTGCGCGACATGCCTGGAGGTGTGTGTACGTGGTTGACGTTCTCAAAGTCTGCAAAGAAGACGGAAGTAATGCATAAGTTGCGAATGTGGAAAATATTTGTTAATACAATTAAAACTAATGCTGTTGGTAAAGTCAAATTTAAGGATATTTGTGCAGTAAAATTTCACAAAAAGGAAACCACTTGCAAAAATTATTTAAACATAAAAACTAATATATAAATAGCTATATATTTTATATGATTATTACATTTATGTATACAGAAACAAATTAAAAAATATAACCAACAAACTAAGAAAATTAGAAATTACAAAAATTAATTACATATAAAAATACTAAAGCAAAAAACTTAATTTGGTTAGCACAACATTTTACTACTAATACTGAAACGATTAAAATTTAAATAACCAATGAAAGTACATACATTAAAAAAATACGTTTACAACACAAAGAAAAAATAAATATTGTGTATAAATCTTTGGAGTGTTTTCCTTTTTCAGCATCAAATTTGACATTACCGCACCATACACAAAAACATCTCTACTTGGGTAACAAAACTTAAAAGATAAAAACTGAAAACCTTCAGAGTCGCAAAAGCTAATTGTGCGATTACAGCACTTGTTATCATTTGTGCTTGTCGCTTCGTAGACTGTGCTGGTCGTCATATTGCTATTGGTGGCATCACTGGAGGAGGCCCCCGCCGTTGATGCCGCTGTGCTCATGCTGGTAGTAAATTGAGACTCAATACCTGTCGCCATTGAAACCCATTCCGGTGAACGGGTTTTGGTGACTTCAAAAAGCGGTTGCGTACTAGCAGGCAGCACTTCGGTGCGCAGCTTATCCAGCAGCACCTCAAAGCCGACACGTGACTTGCAGAGGAAGCACTACAACAAATAGAAATCAACGCAATAAAAAAACGGGAAAACTGTAAATTGAGTGGAAAAGTAAGCCACGTACCACCGCGAGCGAAGGATCCATTTGCTGAAAATTTATGCGTCCTGCGTACTTTTGATGGAAAGTCTCGTCGAAATCGATTTCGTCCTGTGATGTCTTTTGCCCCACAGATCCTGAACGCTGCGTTGTGTGCGGATCGAGATAGAGTACTTCGTCGTCCACGTAGCCCAGAAAGTAGAGCGCCTGATTAGGACGACCACCAATCATGCCACAGCTGCCCACCAACTCGAAACAACGCTTCAGCGCTGCTATGTAGATGGGATTGATTTCGCTGAGACCCAAACGCAGCGGAATAATGAGCAGTAGTGGCTGCCAAGTCTCATCGTTTTTAGGGTTCTGAAGGCAAAGCGAATCTGTGACAAAGAAACATTTTCGTCTTTAAAGAGGAAGATGTGTCAAAATGGCAACACTTACAAATGTCGTCGGTCACTATAATATTGTCTAGAGCTACGTGCACCACAATCGAACTCCACTCATCGTAGCGCACAAGTTTTCTGCAACAACAAAAATTAATGAACCAAATTAGAAGTTCAAATCGAGAAGGCCTATGTAGGTTATATAGCTTATGTGTAGAAAGTATCAACTCACTTCAACACCTGTGCCACTGTGTTCGGCCCGAACCATTGCCCCACCTTCTTGTCTTCCGAATGTCCCATCAACGCAATCTGATGTATCGAAAAATAGCTCTTTCGTGAGTCCTCAAAACGATTGACAATCTTCAAGTAGGTGGAATCGCGCGCTTCCGGCGTCCAGAACCAGTCGCGGCCTAAGTGTAGATCAATCAGCGCCTGTGCCAGCACCATCTGGCCGCAGCGCAGCATGCAGCCCCAGCCTTTGTCGGTGGTGAGCTGCGGTTCACCCAACGGCACAAATCCACGTCGGTAACTGCACCACAGCCGCGACTGTATATCGCGACGTATCAGCTCCAATTCTGCAAGCATCAAACACTCATATTGCAAATAACTTAAAATTTTGCTTTTTTAAACGTGTACCCTGTATGGCGTTATAGCGCTTGCCCAGCACCCAAACGTTGGTGTTCGCCTTTGGTATGTCGTCTGGTTCGCCAACTGCGCCCACCGCGCCCGCCAGCACGCCGTCCGGACCTAGATATGTATCGAATACGCTGTCCATCTTGCGCGCAACATTGGCGTATAGCGCGATTAAGCGATCGATGTTTGCGATGCAGTGCAGGCGCAGATAGTAAACACGTTCGCTGCGGCGGAAAATCTTTTCCGGATGCAGACACAGCCACGAGCACTCGGCCAACAAAAAGCTGCACAGGAGCACAGCGATCACTGCGAGCAGCGGCGGTAGCCACCAGCTACTGTTCGGAAGTATGTTGAACGTTGTGGCGGCCAACCGAGCAGAAGACGAACCTGCAAACCCAATTAAGTTGTCGAAAAGTTAATTAAACAAGTAATAACAACAAAACACCCAAAGTCAAATGCTGCTGGTCTGCTTGCCTCTCGCCCGTCTGCCGTTGCTAGTTCTTATGACAAAACAATGACAAAGCTGTTGGCAAATTTCACTCGTCCCGCACACCGCGCAGAAGACACTTTGCTTCACACTAATTCCAAAATTTGTTTGCTTTCGCGCACCTTTGGCGTTGCTCTGCTACCGTTTCGACGTTCGCCAAATGCGCTGATTATCGGTAGTGAAATTACGTTGTTTGTTTGCCTGTTTTTCCAACTATTAACTGCACATTACGCGATAAAAATAAAAATTCAAAACAAAGAGCACGCTTCTTCTTCTTTTCCAGCCAAAACGCCATTCACAATAACGCTTATGTCATCTTAAGCAAAGTTGACGCAATCCACGATGGATTGGGTTGGGTTTACTCAAAAGTCAAAATAGCTATGCTATATTTTTAGTACAAACAAAACACAAATTGAAAAATTGTTAGCTTTAGAAAAATGTTTAAATCCCCATAAACTGTGTACAGATCAGCTGAAAAAATTAATGCCTTAAAACTTTAAATAAAAAAAAACAGTTTTTCTGTTTATGTACAACAATTTTTATAAAATCAGACACTTTGACTTACATTTCGACTATTCCATTACTAAAAGGTTTAGTTTAACTTATTTGATATTATTAGCGACTCAAGTCATTAATTGAATTTGCGAATGTTTACTATAAAAAGCGAGTCTATAGTAACTCGCACACTGCACAATTTTATACTTAACCCATTCGAGATCGATTGCACACCGCAATGGATTTCCGAGGCTATAAGACAGCCTGCACACCGTGTGTGCAATAACAGTAATGTGCAATTATCAGTTATTCTGAGTAAACTAGTCGTCGAAATACGATTTTTCTGGAACTAATGAAATTTGTAAAGTACAGGAAAACAAAATTTGACATTGGTTTTACTGAGTACCAAAAAATCTAAAAATTATCTGAAGCCTTTCTTACATGAAAAATACAAAGAAACAAAATTTCACTCCTGGGGACCGTGTTCGAAAAAAATCGTCGTCTCGAATGGGTTAAGCATAATATTCCACCTCTTTCATAAATATCGAAAAGAAAATTGTTTTGTAAAAATCAGTGGCCAACATTTTCATTTATTTACTGCTACCTCACTTTTAAGAACGTGCAAAATTTATTATTCAAGTCGAAGAATTCATCGTCCTCGCCTTCGTCTTTGTCCACCATATCAGCATTCGGATCGGCCGCCTCTTCCGACTCCTGGGCTCCTTCGGCTTTCTTACGCTCCGCTTGCCGCTTCTTCTTAAGCAACTTCTTGTTCACCGTTTGCGCGACTTCATTCAATTTTTGTCGCATCCTGTCCGGCACAAACGCCTCACACCAATCCAGCAGAAAGCAATAAAACTCGAACATCATTGGCGAATCGCGGAAAATAAAGTTCTCCACGTAATAACGCGTGTCTAAGCGAACGCGCAGCAAGTCGTACAAGTTGTACAGTAGGACGCCGCAGTACAGCTGTCCCATGTGCGGTCTTTCGTAGGGGAAATCTAGCAGCGCATTCAGCGAGTGCAGCTGGAACACAATTGACTGGAACTCGGCAAAACCATGCAGTACAGTGGTGGAGAATTGGTCGTACTTTTTCTTGAAGATCTCCTGCATGTGAAAGTGTTTCAGTAGGCCCTCCTGCACCAGATAACAATCCGATTTCGGCACATAGTCCATGCGCTCGGCCATCGGCAGTGCTAGTAGCTCTGCTTTAACGCCACGCTTGATGCCTTTCTGCAGCTCCACCGCACGCACCAGCCGCTCTTTCTTGATGATTTTACCAAAGCGTTTATCAAACGCTTTTACATCACGCTCAGTTGGTATTTTGGTGTCAATAGTGCGCAGCACAACCACGCAGATGAGCAACGCTTGCAGATGCAGCAAATCGCAGTGGCACGACTTTTGCAGCCAATATACTATGGCCAGAAAGTACAGCTGCAAATCCTTGGGCAGCACATCGGCCGCTGCGAAAAGTTTGGCCGCGTCCACGTTGTGCATTGTACCTTCGAAAATGTGATGCAAGAGCAAAGGATTTGGATTATTTGGCAGAAACCTGCACGGCAGCTGTTCCATTTGGTAGCGATGATAGCAAATGTTAGTTATGCGGGTTGCGCGCGTCATGTAGGTGAACTCAATGGGCAGTGGTGTGCCGTCCTCGTCCAAATCGGGCTGCGTTTCCGCGCCTTCTACGCTATTTAGCAGCGAGAATATGTGAACGAGTATGGGCAGCGCAACTTCGTGGCAGTCGTTGTGCGGAAAGTGCTCGATTTGCGGGCTGTTTATGTACTTCTTTAAGTGTACCAAGTCCACAAAGAAGCGCGGCAAATGAGCTGGATATAACTTCTGCAGGAACCAGCCCGGAAATTCTGATGTCTTATCTTCAACCTCGTTGTCGTCGCTGTTATCTTCTTCGTCCGTCTCTTCATCAGGTTGATCGGGCGCGATTTCCAAATGATTTTCTGATTTTTCAGAATCTTCATTTCCGTCGTCACTGACTTCGCCTTCACTATCATCATCTTCCTCTATGCCATCATCGCCTGTCTCACTTTCCTCCTCCGTATCCTCAGACTGCTCTTCTTCCAAAGATTCTTCCTGCTCACTGAAATTCGGTGCGGCCAATTGGAAAGCATTTTCATAATTCTCCACAAAAAAGTCGTACGAGTTGCATTTTTCATTCGAGTAACCAACAGTGGCCGCCTGCACCTGTTCCAACAGCGATTCGCGCTGACTCTGTGAATGATAGTGAAAAATAAGACAGGCGTGTAGACTGTAAACCTACCACAAACCTTCCGCAAACGCGCCAATATCCTATCCACGGCACTTTCTAACGTCTCCTGCTTCAGCCACTCCAGAATCACACGAATGCGTCGCTGCTGTTGTTTCATTTTGCGACTCCGGCCCGCTCTGCCCATGCCGTTCGCAAAGAAATTCTTGAAGCTCGAGCGCGCTATGTAGTCATTTCCCAGCAGCGCAGCGAAAAGCGGCAACTTCTCCTTGCTCAGTGCACGTCGCGCTATCAAGTTCTCAATGCGGTACATACAGCAATCTAGATACTTGTACGTCTTGCCGCGCTTCGGCGCACGCTTCTCCACATTGTCCACGCGGATTTCCCCCACAATGCGATTGGCTTTTGTCAGCTTCTCCACATGCTGCGCCTCATTCTTACGCAGCTTGCGCGTCACCGGCTGTAAGCCCCCACCCTCCTTCTTTTCATGTACGCGCTTGGTGTATGCTTTCACAGTGAGTGTCACCAGCGGTATGTACTGCACGTTGTGTATGTAAAAGTCCGAGTCGTAGCTGAGCACGGGACAACCCAATTTGCGGCTGAGTGCCGCCAGCTCATCGTCTGCCTCGAACACGCAACGCATTACCGGCACGCCGCAGTCGCGCGCCGCGTCCACAAACACTTCCTTCATCAATAGCGGAAACACCGGAATCGAGCCGCACGGGTTGATGCGTTTGATGACCGCGATTTTGCCGCGCAGCCGCTTGCCCACTGTACGCAGCTTGCGTTGCTCATAGCCGCCGTCCATTAGCACGTAGGGCTGAATATTGCACTCGGCCAGCACGTGGAAGAATTCCGTCACGGCGCGATAGAAGTCATCATAGTTGCCGCCAAAGGCCGAGTAGACACCGGTCACATCTTTGTACAGGTTACAGGCCAGATTGTCGCCATCGATGACCAGGTTGCAATCGTGCAGCTCGTACGGTACCAGATACTGTTCTGCATGACGCGCTATGAAGCTCGTCAGGCCACGCACTCCCATTTGTGGTGAGTGCTTCAAATTTTCTTCAAACTGCGTTAAAACATAAAGAATTTGTTTTCGTGATTTTGTTTTTATTTTGCCATGCGTTCTATTCTTCTTCTTTGTTGGTGGGTATCAGTCAGAATAGTCACGGATGCCACTTGCACAAAGCGGATTAATCAATTTAAAAGACGTCAAAATCACCACGAATAAAAACGAACTGGAAAAAGTGAGGGTAGTCCTGAAAAATAAACATTTCTAAACTGTATAAAGGAGGACTATTTTCGAAAAACCGAAGTAAATGGAACGATGCATTTTCTTCGCACTCGTTCCCAACATCGCTGTCCCGTCAATAGGATATTTATGTTAAGCAGTTTCAATACAACCCTGTAAATGAAGTTAAACATTTCCCTTATTCTCCCCACATTTATTTACATTTTGTTTTCCTCACCACTTTACGACCACATGATGCCCGTGCTGTCAGTACCGCAAACGACGGCTTTGCGTAGTGCTGGATACATTTTGATATTTTTTGCTGTGTCTTTTCAAATACAGTGGAGCGTGCACGTACATTTCTCAATACGCTTCATGCATTTCTGTTCTTCGTTTATTGCCAGTTTTCACAGTTGATTTGACCAGAATTTATTATTGCTTAGGGAGAAATACTGAAGAATATTACCGAACAAGATACGCTGCGGAATTGTGAAACGTTTTTTGTGCAACTACGCTGAGCAGAAAGAAAATATAATTGGAATTATTAAAAGTGCCTTTCCGTGTGGCCGTCAACGAAGTAGCGAGAAAAATGTGAGAAGCAGCGAAGAGCAAAAAAAGAAAAAAGGTGAAGCAAAAGAAATAGAATTTGGTGCGAGTGGAAGCAGCCAACCAGCAAGAATTTAACCATTAGTGTTTTGTGCATTCAGCGTTGGCTTTTCAACTTGAATGATTGGAAAAGGAAGATCGCAAAGAGGACCGTGGTCGGTGTGAACAGAGTGCAATTCCACGAACATAGCCGGGAATGTAGAGTGCAGGCACGGCCAAACCTCAACTCAGATTCTGTCCAAAGTGCCGAGGACTTTTCCTCCCGTTTACCAATCACCCAACCAACCAACATTTTCGTGTTAATTGCCTTGTGCGTTTCTGCTTTGTGGTCGCATTCGTGTCGATTTTTTACTGCTCGTGCTTCATTTGCGCTGCGTTCGTTGTCACCAACGCCAACGTCGCGGTCGTCGTAGTCGTCGTTTTCGTCGTCTGTCTTTTGTGGCGTTCATTCATACGTGCAGACGGGCCAAAGCAAAGGCGAAAAGCTAAAAACGAAAAGCAAAATCGAGGAGCAAGAAATTCTCGATTCCGCTTTGTGGCGCTTTTCTTTAATGGGCGCAGTGCGAGCGCAACCACTGGAGCAATCGAGACAGCAGGCAGGCGGGCAGTCAAACGCCAAAAAGCTACAGTTGTTGGTGTTGTTGCCATTGCGCTCCGCCAACTAGAGCCCAGTGCCCAGTGCCCGGTGCCAGTGTCGACGAGTGCGGAAAATTTGTGAAAATTGAAAGCGAAAGAATTGCAAGAAATCACCGCAAAAATATATACGAAATAAGAAAATAAAATAAAAACGTGTGGCAAAAAATAGGAAAATCCCAACTGCATATTTCCGCGAGCGGCCAACTGAAGAAGCGCGACATGAGTGAAGGTCCAAATAGCTCAGTGCAAGCGGTGGATTAAGTCGAACAAGGTAGGTGCCGGCCGTCAATGAGGCTCTTGCGGCGCAACTCTAAAGCCGCAGCTGCAATTAATTTCTATTGGAAATGTACCAAGTGGGGCGAATCGAATAAGGCTATACAGGGTGGTGTGTTAAAAAGAAAAGTTGTATTTATGTTTAGTGAAAATGCTTTAGTATCTAACTGGCTGGGGTACAGGGTGTGCCGAAGAAATTGCTTGAGAATTTAGCAATTATTTTGAACTAATTTTACAGCTGCATTGAGTATTTTGGAAGAAAAGGCACTTAATGTTGGACCAATTATAGTCCATTCAGTTTTTACTTCCATGATAAAATATTTATAATGCATAGCTAAAGTGTGACTCATCATCACTGACTTGCGCCTAAAATGCCAACAATTCATAGTAGCCGAAGAAAAAAATTTGTTTCCGCAATGTAGCTCATAAGTATTTTGTTCAAAACTTATTGCAAAACTCAAGTAGATTCGTTTTTTCAACGTAAATGCCAAAAATTATGTACAGTACTTTTCGTTTATAACGAACCCGTTTAAAACGATTTTCCGCCTAAAACGAACCAATTTCAAAAGTACGCGCTGTATGTTTTCACTTATTACGGCCCCCTTTTAAAGCGAATTTTCGGTTAAAACGAACCATTTTGCCCAGTCCCTCGAAGTTCGCTTTAAGCGAAAAGTACTGTAATTGTAAACCCGAATATATCCGGCAATATATCACCAATTGTGTCATCAAGCGATGCAGAAGAGTGCCCATTAAAAACTTGTAACCCTTTCGGAACTACTGGGATAATACGTCCAACCTAGTTTTTAATACCCCTTAAAATAATTATTCAGATCTTGTGATCCATGCAAAATATTTATTCGAATTATAAATTCCCCGATAAAAGTATGATTTTAGAATTTGTGTATATGTAACGTGATTTTTTAGCCCCAACTTTCTTAGCATGAGAGCATATCTACCAAAAGTTTTTTGGTTTTCAAAATTAAACTCCGTCCCGAAAGGGTTAAGTACGAGGAAACATTGGCACCTAATTTTCTAGTGTCTATAAATCTGCCTGACTAATTGTTCAGGCATGCAGATTGAGTAATTACAGGTGCATTTGCGGTAATTTTAGGTTCTTTGTATGAGAAGAAATCATTCCTTTACGTTGAAAACTGGAAGAAAACATTGAATCTTTTCTGAATTTAATTTGGCGAGTTTATAAGAGAGTGAAGAATCCAAACAGTTAATTTCATTGCAATATTGTAAAAGTTGTAGTCAGTTAACCCTTTCGCTATTTTGTTGCCATATGGCAACATGCTACTTTGTGGACGTCTGCATCCTCTATGGTCGCAAGAATACATTTTTTTGTTGGTCTTTAGAATAGTTTGAAGTTTTAGGAAAAATACGAAATTAATAAACTGAATATTTAAGTTTAAAGAAAAGAAGTATACACGTTTTTTAATGGTAAATCTTGACATAGTAAAGGAAGAAGAAGCAGAAAAAATTAGAGAACTTTTAATTTGACGTTTTCTTTCAATTTAGATACTTTTTTTTTAATTTTGGCTGAAGTAAATGAAGAAATATTCAAATTTTCGTTATGCGTTTTATGTTGAAGTAATTATTACAGCCACAACGATGTGGTTGCTCTCATAGAAAAACACTCTAAAATACAGGGTCCGATTATACAAATTAAAAAATTTCTTATGCAATGTTGCTAATATAACCACATAGAAGCCTAAGACGTAAAATTTAAAATTTTAACTTCCCCCAGTAAAAACCTGTAGCGAAAGGGTTAAAATCATCTACTAAAATTTAATCATCCTGAACTTAGCAGCTGTTCAAATTGCGGGCTGTAAGCGAGTTTCTTTTGAACAAAACTCTCCTTTATTTCTGAACAAATCATCTGTACTTTGTCACCCTGTAACCCAAAACTGTCGAATTTTGATGTTCCTTGCTGATCGGATATTTTGCGTTGCTGTTTTATTGCCACAAATTGCTTTCAATTTTTATTAGAAATCAGCAAAAACTATCAAAATCTGGCCTAATGTTTTTTCTACTTGTTTAATCATTAATAACACTGTGCGACAATTTTGGGGTCATGGAATCTAACCCGGAACCAACCAATACCAATCGATAGTACTCTTATAGAGTAACAAAACCCTTGCTGGGTTTTGCAAAGTTAGTTGCCTTTTACAAGTTACAGCCGTGTAAAGTTTCTGTGTATTAGGGTTTTTATAACCAGATTTTTCTTTATAAGTCTTAAGATATTCAATATTTTGTATTGCTGTCTTCAGCAAACTTGCTGCTAATGCTTATATGAACAAATTCTCTGAACACTGTGTAACAAAATTATTACACCTTATCGAAATTTTGGGGGCCAATTTTAAAAAATCCGTATTTTTTTGATTGTAATAAAAACAAAACTTGTTTTTTATTCTATTTATATTAATGCAAAAACGCATTTGTATTGCCAAAAATAAAAAAAAATATGCTAAACCCTTTAACGTCTCAAAGACATTTTTTTTTGCAAAATAAAGTGAAAAAATGTTCAAGTCTAAATTTGAAATTTTAGTGTATACATGATTTTTTTTTTTTAATTTTAACGAGGAGCCGAACCCCGTCAGTGTGCGACTTTAACACACTAAACCTCCTCATGTCACAGACCGGAATCCCCTCCGGACACTACCGTTAAGTATTATAGTGGAGTGTGTCAGTCGGAAGAACATGGTATTCTTCTTGGACAAGACGAGACTACTTCCCCCCTTCCGTTTTCGAGGGTGCTAAAGACGATGGTGCTGGGCAATTTGCTTACAAAAGCTTTCCATAGATGAATTTTGTTACCATAATTGGCGTAATAGGGGGCGTAACCCTTTTGAGGGTCTTCCCCCGCCCAAAAAGCAAATTGCCCAGCACCATCGTCTTCAGCACCCTCGAAAACGGGGGGGGGGGGGGGAGTAGTCTCGTCGTGTCCAAGAAGACTACCGGATTTCGGCCTCTTTTCCGTCAGACACACTCCACTATTACGTCAGAGGGCGGTTTTGAGCGCTCGGCTCACAGTATCGTTTTGCTGTCAGTGCAATTAGTCGCTAGTTACACTTACTAGGCTCCCCCACCGTATGTCGTAAATAGGTCCCTCCCTATATTGTAAACCTATGTATTTCAGTGTTTGAAAAGTTTTGTGCGACGCTTAAACTGGTCGTTTTCTCCTAAGAATCCTCCGGTTGCGCTTGCTGGCTACACCAACAAAGTTCCACCAGTATGGCTTCAAGAGATTTCTTGCCTTTGTATCTGAGCAAATAAATTCGCTTTTTACAATGAAAATTTTAATTAATTAAAATATGTGTTTATGGTAAGTACCGTATCTCAAACGGAAGCGCGGTCTGATGATATCGCTCGCCTTGTTCGTCTGATTCTGTTGGTAGTTGTTGGCTGAAGTAAAGCAGATGTTGATGCAATTAGTGGATCTTTAGCGACATGTGAACGCCTATATTTGCAAATGCATCCATCATACGCTGTACTGTATATGCAAAAGGCAAGTTTCGATACCGCGAGTAGTTTAGGTGTTATAAAATAATCATTAAATCAATAATCAATAAAGTTTTCGCTTTAACCAAATAGCATTGTAATAAAAATATCGAAAACGTCACTGGTTATAGCCTCAAAAAAAAAACCAGACTGAAATATGCATACAATAAAATTTCAAATTTGAACATTTTTCACTTTATTTTGCAAAAAAACATTTTTTTTTTTACGTTAAAGGGTTTAGCATATTATTTTTTATTTTTGGCAATACAAATGCGTTTTTGCATTAATATAAATAGAATAAAAAACAAGTTTTGTTTTTATTACAATAAAAAAAATACGGTTTTTTAACATTGGCCCCAAAATTTCGATACGGTGTAATAATTTTGTTACACAGTGTTCAGAGAATTTGTTCATCTAAGCATTAGCAGCAAGTTTACTGAAGACAGCAATACAAAATATTGAATATCTTAAGACGTATAAAGAAAAATCTGGTTATAAAAACCCTAATACACAGAAACTTTACACGGCTGTAACTTGTAAAAGGCAACTAACTTTGCAAAACCCAGCTAGGGTTTTGTTACTCTATAAGAGTACTATCGATTGGTATTGGTTGGTTCTGGGTTAGAAAAAGCTGTCGCACAGTGTAATCTACTAGTTAACTATTTAAGAATATTTACTCCATGAGAATTTATTCTTCAGTTGACATGTTCTATGAGAATTTCTTCTTCAATTGACATGTCGCTTTGGGTATTTCTGCCTGCTGGCGGTTTCGTTTGGTTCTCAATGGTCTAACAAATTCATTGACTCAGCAATGTGGCTTTAAAGCAAATTATTGGATATTTTTTGTCGAATCCTTGCGTGCAACACACGACGCTTCCCTGTAATTTCGAAATGCGCACAACGGGCCAATTCCCAGCATTCCAATTGCCACAACTTTCCCATGCGAAAAATCCAAATGGTTTGCTCACCTGCAGGCTTGGCTGGCTTCCCACGCCAAGTGCACAGGTAGAAGTTACCCACTAATCGGCACGTTCAGCGTGCAGCACTTTAAGGACACACACGCTTCGTCGTGCAACTGTTGCAGGTCGCCATGTCTCCGCTGCGGCCACTGGGCGACACACACACTGAATGCCGCAGTAGGTGGCGGGAAAATCACACAGCGCCGAGTGGCTGCGCAGAAAAATGCCGAAAATTAACCACCCGCCAGGCGGACGGACCATAATCAGCCGAAAGCAAATTCATAATTTTCAATTGAAGCCAAGTGAAAAGCAAAGAAACGAGCGGAAAAAGCGCAATTGAGCTAAATGTGCAGAAAATTGCTGCAATTTCCCAAGCCCAGAACTGGAGCAACATTCGGCAGCGGCGGTGGTAAACAGACAAATAAGAGCAACTGCGACCACAACAACAAGAATGCGTAATTTGAGATAAAACGTCGTTGCCGCTGCTGCTCGTTAGCGTTGCCAGGCACTGCGCGCTAATAAAGTAAATAAATTAATTTAAATCAAAAACATTTTTCCACAATTTGACTCTTCAACGCCACCGCTGGCAAACGCCCCGCATGCAAAATCGCGCCGTAGTAGTGTGGTGTGTCAGTCAGTGTTCTTGTTGTCGTTTTGCTGAAATCAGGTTGATTGCTTATCATCAACAACGCTTGCCAAATGATCAGCGCCACTGCTGGGCTGAGTAGCGCAATTTCCTGTGGCACTGTTTTTGTTTAGTGTTTGCTGTCGGTTGGTAATACACATTTGGCAAATTGTGCGAAAATCGTTGGCTGCAGAAAAGTCCAAAAAGTACAACGGCGAGTGAAGTAGAAATCAAAAATGTAACCACTTTTGAAATGAGCACAAAAGTTCACTGGAAGCTCGGAGCACGTTGGCGTCTCTGGTGGCCGACGGCAAATGCGTGCCCCAGAAACCGTTTCCAAGAACTGAAGGTTGCCAATATTTGTTTGGCCACAAATATTTGAGTTTGAGAGCGTCTTAAATAATGCAGAATTGGGCTGAGGGACATTGATTAGATTGGGTGTGAGTGTATGTGATCAGCAGTAGTTGTTTTTGTAATTGACTGTCATAAAGCAAAGCATATTCAATTAACCTTTAAACCTTTTAACGTTTCAATTGGATTTGTTGACTTGTGCGGCAGCCAATTAATTTGTGGCTGACAATTAGCGTAGTGGCAGTGGCAGAGGTGATGGCCGTTGGAGTGCTGAAGATGATAAATAATATGACAGAGGCCTGTGGAGAGGGGTTTCAAGTCCTAAAAATAATATTTTATTAGTAGCTTTCTTTGAATACTTAATTTTTTTTATTCTATATAAGAACACTTCAAGTGGTAAAGTCATCTTCCCCCACACTTTCACTCATATCCTGCCAGCATATTTGTTGACCATTCGTTTTGTCTCTCATGCTGCGGTTTTCGTAACCAGCCGCTTGCTATAAACTTCTTTGCATTTGCCTATAACTGCAGTGACAATTGCAGTTGCATTTGTCAACCGAATAGCACTCAGCGCCGTCACAGCCAAAGGGTGGATTTTTCTACACACAAACACACACATTTTCAGCACATAACCATATTTTAGTTGGCATTTTTTCTAAACTACTAGCAGTGGACACAGTGGCTGCCTTTATTGTTTTTTGTTTGTATTTTCTACGAAACGAATGAAATAGCCACGCAAAAGAGGGGGGCCAGGCTTCACCGCAAACTGTCTGCGCGTGCTGCACTTCACGGTTGGAAAATCGAAATTTGATTTTGTTCCAAGTGTGCTCAGCGGGCTGCGGCGTGCAACTACACACGTACTCTCGTATTTCTGTGTGACCATTGCCGACACTCGGCAATCTGTGCTGTGTACATAAATCGCTGTGTGTGCAGTCGCCGGCGACAATCACAGCCGGAATAGCAGTCGGCACGAATTGTAAATGGTGTGGAACTAAAATGAAAATTTGAAATTATTTGCAATAAGCACGAAACATTGGTTTTTGGCAGCAATAAAACAAATTTCTTGTCCTTTTAAGTTGGCCAACGTAAATAGGCGACAAATGGCAAAGTGGATGTATGGGAATTTTATGTGCCTTTCAGACATCATTTGAGAAGCGTAAATGTTTTTCGTTGGAAACTCAGTTCCCCTAAAAAACCAATAGTTTCAGAGCTGTCATAAAATTTCCTTTAGTTAAAGAAGTCGTAGTAGTTTTTCAAGCTGTTTTGTCGTCTACTTCCATTCTTTTATTCAATTGGGAATTTATAATTTTTCATTGATTAATATCTTTACAAATGAATTCATAAATGTTTCATAAAATTGATGCTCAATTCTATGAAATTCAATTCATTTTATTCCACTTTTTCCAAACTTCCTTGTCACCAACTGATAACAATTACACTGTACAACAGCATTTCTGCAACAGAGTAACGAACGTATATTTCTGAAAGAGGACGTCCTACTGATAATTTTTGCCGAACAAAGTAATAGTCCAGCCATTGTTTATTTTATTAAGAGCGGACTTTTTAAGGTTTCATTGTTTGAAGACCACATGAACTATTTTCCAATGGAAAATATTACGTTTTTTTAATATTCAAAATTTTTTTCAATATCTCAAGCAGAGCTAGCAATTTATGAAAAAAAGTATTAAATGAAGGTTTCGTGTTTAAGGCTTTTTATTTCTTTGTGGGAAGTTTTGAGAAAGTTTTGGTGTTTGAAGACCCCCCCTATTTTTTAATGAGGAATATTATCCCAAAAGACAATGTATTATTTTTTCAATATTTTACTCAATACAAGCTTTTTATGAAAAATTTTTCCGAAAGACATGAAAAAGGGGCTTAAGGAAAGGGGGAGTGGTGTTCATGTGTATAAAAAAATATTCACACTTTTAATGCAAACAACTTTGTCTTAGACATAAAAGCTCTAGCTCTTCAAGTTTTTATAGTTTCCGTGTAAAAGGTCTATAGGGACCCCTTTAACCTTTATGCGCAAATTACAAAAAACTCAGACGTGCTGGACTATTACTTTGTTCGGCAAAAATGTTCAGTAGGACGTCCTCTTTCAGAAATATACGGTCGTTACTCTGTTGCACACAAAAAGTTTAAAATTGTTGTACTGTGTTATCAACAATTTCTAATTTCCAATTAGCATTTTACTCACATTCTCATGGTAATAAAATTTGCTTTTTTCAATGGCAATTTATTAATAAAACAATTTTTTAAAATATCATACAATAATACAATTAAAAATTAAATTAATTAAAGTTAATTTGTTACAATCTGAACTTTACTCATTTTCTTCTAAAGTGCTAAAATTCCTAAAACTCCTGACAATCCTCTACTGCCACCAAGTAATACAAACTGTGCCCCGGTCAGTGTTGCCGTTGTGCGACTAAAGTGTCAAATTGACCCTTTCTGGAGACCGATGTCACCTGACACCGACTTTTTAAAAATAGGCTTATTTTGACACTTCTTCAAAATAATGCGACTTTTGCCCCTTTTTCTTGATCAAAAAGTTTATATGTATATTTTGAAAATTGTTTCGTAAAGTAAATTTTTTTTTTTTTTTTGCGTGTTTAAAAATACTCAAAATATGCCTTCCTTTTAGTATTTACTTTTCAAAGGTAACACTTCAGTACTTAAAAATTACACCTCTGGCAACATTTAAACTACTTGCAACCCTTTGTCAAAGTTTTTCCGCAAAAATGTACAAAATTATTCTGAATTAACGCGATTTTTTGTGCCATTGCCTAAGTTATTTGTGCTAAATTAATTTTGATGGCTCTTTGAAATGCAAATGTTTGCATAATAAATACAAAACATGCATATTAGGACTTTTTAATATATCCCTCATCAATTAATGTAAGGCGGAAACAGTTTTTTTTCACAGAAAATTATCTCCTTTAGAAATTTAATAAAAAGAATGAGTTTCGAAAGATAAAATAATGAAAGTATGTATATACATGATATAAAAAATTGGATCACTTGATGACACTTTTTTTTCGGCTGAGCGGCAACACTGGCCCCGGTTGTTGAATTCTCTGCAAAATTGTGCAACAACAGCAGCTTAAATCTTATTAGGTTATCTTTCTTAATTCGCTCGTTTTGTCAGTGGCAGTTCACATGAAAGTTGAGTTCATTCAGTCTTATATTGTTGTTGCTGTAATATTTAAATATCACCACAACAACATCTCAATGAGATTCTTTTAATTCACATTCATTACGACGCAAGCAACACACCTATCGAGTTGCTCCAGCAGCAGCGGCTGCTGTTGTAGCTGCTGTGGTTATTGTTGTTGTTGTTGTTGCTGTTTGGATTAACGACAGCTGTAAACCCAAAGTCAAAACAAGCAAAACCCCCAACAGCACAAAAGATCACAGACGAAACGACAAAAACGGCAGCTACAGCAGCTCCAGTACCCGAAACTGAAGTGTAAAAAACCAAGTTAAACATTGCACGGCGCCCTTGTCCCGCACCAGTCGCTCGGCCACGGTATGCCGGGCACTTTTGTGCGAGTCTCGCACGCACATGCGAACGCAAACGCAAACGCAGACTGTGTCTGGCGGCGGTGGCTGCCACAGCCACCAGACGTCAACAGCGTCTCGCAAGACTCATTCATGGTCTCGCATGCTGCATGCCATGCTGCGCTGTGTTGTTGCTGTTCACTTTTTTCATTAGAATTTTATGCGAGCAAACAACGACAGCCGTCGCTTGAGGCCTGCAAGAAGCTGGGGAAGAAGTCGAAGTCGTAGTGTTGGTGCGGCAAGGCGAAGACGGGAAGCAGCCGAACAAATACCAATTTCATTTTCCCACTTTATGTGTCGAACATGAAAATCCAAACTGACAGATGACAATATTTCGTTGAGAACACATGCATCATGTATGTACATATTTATGTGTGGCGTCTCTTTCGCGCACAATGTTGCCGACGCCGAAGAATCGAGCTGCCAGCTGCACAACTGCGCACGCGTGCACTTGGTGCATTGTCGGGGCGCGGGGGCAGGAACGAGCATTTGTTCAATGCTCCCACAAGTGTCCTGCACCGGTTACTGTGCGCCGCTGTTACGATCGACGTCTGCCAGCGGCAATTTATGGGCCTGAGTGCAGCGCTAATGAGTCGCTGCCGCTCGACGTTTGCTTTTTACGTTTTCGTAATTTGAAAATTTCCCAATTTGTTTGTACGTTGAATTGTGAGCACTGATGAATGAATTTGTGTCGGCGATTTTCAGCTGCGTTGCTCATCCGCGAAAAAATAGCGCATGCGATATTCTTCCTGCTTAGCAGCTGCGCAGATGATTTGATGTGCGGCATTAGACAGTCGAGTCGAGTCACAGGAAATCACTTGATGCTCATTTAAATGACTAACGCGCTCAATTAGCTGAATTTAGTACAACGTCTAACTGCCATCGGTCGTGTAATTGTCAAAGCAGCAGCAGCAGCGCGCTGTCAGTCGCTGTGCAATTATTCAATTGCTCTTGATTAAGTGCGCAAATTTGTCTAGCCAAGTGTGAGAATCTGGATCTAAGCGACTGGCTGACTGCACGATTTCGAAAGAAGTTGATTTGCTTGAGCTTTGATTAGGCTTTGCCGAGAAAAGGCGGTTTAAAGTAGTTTTAACCAATTTGGCAGTTTCATGAATGAACTGTGTGAGATGACACTTTTGCTCGGCGCAAGTGTGTTCAATTGATGTTACAGCCTTGCCAAACGAATGCCGCAATCAATGCAAACTGATCGTGTGGCACTTCCTGTTTTGTGCAGTGAACATTCGACGTCGTAATGGCGATGATGAGTCAACTGCCGACTGGACGTTAACATGCAACAACGGATTAACTAAGGCGGTAAAAATATACTGAAAAGGTCTTGACGAAGCTTATATAAAAGAAAATATGAAACATATGGGACTAGTTGCCCCTAGTTCCTGTTCAATGTACAAGCCACAGCGGCGTGCTAACCACTTGATGATGAATTTTTATATTCTTCCATCCGGCTTGGAGTCTAGGCATTCCTAAATGAAAAATCTCTTCACAGCCGAAATCTGTACGAAAATAGTTTCCGAAGTCACATGCATTTTAAAATAGCACATACAACAACACCGTAATGCAATCAAATTGCAAACCTCTAATAAACAAACCGCACAGAATGCGAGTAACGCATGCGGTACGTGCAGCACCACAGTCGAGCCAACAGAACTGCCGCAATGCAGCGGCGAAAAATTTTGAAATATTTTCTTTAATTCAGAAAACGTTTCCCCCAAATTACACACACCGACACTTAATTAATAAACAAACGCTACGCCAACAGCAAATAAAGTAATTATTTCCTCTCTCGTAAAGTGTTATAAAATATTTTTTTTTTATAAGGCAACAACTACAATAAAGGTAGTAGCACCAAAACCAGCCAATAGCAACAGCATTTACCAAAGCGTTGGCAACAGCGGCATCCGTAATGGCCAGTCAGAAAGCAAAAAAGGCAAAACGACGAAAAGCGTGCACGAAAAACTTCAACTAAAAATAACACTACAAGTTCCGCTGGAGTAAACTTTCGAAAATTCAATTTCGAAAACAATAGAAAAAAAAATCACAACAATGTAAAAAATAATAATAAGTTGCACAAGTAAGAGAGAAAGAGAGAGAGAAGGGTGTTGAGGAAGTCAGAAATGGAAAAGCACGTGCAGGCATTATAATTTATTCTGTAATATTTTTTTTATTGAATTAAGTATCTGAAGACCACAAAATGCAAGAACAACAACAACAACAAAAAAGCAACAATAATAAGTAATGCCCACAAACAGTGGGCGTAATGCAAACCCACCAGCAGCAACCAGCACAAACGGCACGGAACGAAATGGAATTGACTGTACAATGCTGCTACAGCAACAACAACAAGAACAACGACACTATGAACAATTGCATAAAGCCTTAAAATATAATTCGCATTGACAGAAGTCGCATTGAATCGATTGAAATGGCAACGGAATGGAATGGCAGGAAATTGGCCACGAAGGTGGCGCGGCGTTGCCTTGTCAACGTTTGCGGCTAATTAGTCATTGGCGCAACATTTGCGAGCAAATTAATGCATTTATTTATATTTTCGTTTGTTTTTCGCTTTTGTTTTTGTTATTTTAATATTTTTTTTTTGCTTGTTTGCAATTTGCAATCTGTGGTGCACACACACGAATGCCCAACGGAAAACCATGACTCGATACCACCACACTCACTAAACTAATCAACGCCCGTCTTGACGTTGCCAATGTGTGAAACCATAAATCCGTCAACACGGTTGAGAACTTGCAACAACAAATACAAAGTCAGCAAAAAATCAAAAGTAAATCGCGTTTGTGCGCATAAAAAAATAGAAGACAAGCCAATAGAAAACACTGCAAACGGCTAAAAGTAGTCAAGCAAAATAAAAGCCGGAACCTTCTGCGCGGGAAGTACCCATTAAATCGAACGTATACGGTAGCCGCCAGCGTTCGCCAATAAAATCGTACACAAATTTCACGGTCAAAATGGAAATCGCCAACCAACCCAAGTCCCAGTCAAGTCGCGCACCGCGTGCGCAATAATTTTATGAATGAATTTCAAGCAAAGGCGAAATTGTATTCGCTCAGACACCCAACGCCAACCAACTGCCACCCAAACACGGCCTGCACTCCAAGCTGCCGCCGATTGAAATCCAGCGCGGCTACACGCTGTAACGATTGACTGTCTGTCGCATTAAGCGGCAAGTCATAAACTTGACTTGTTACTGCTGCGTCGACGCTGTGATATTCAAATTGAAATTGCTGTCTAGTTGCGATTATCTGTCAACAGAGCTGCTGTTGCCGGTGATGTGGTGCTGGTTGTTGTTGGCAAAGCATACAGCAACCACCAACAGTTATAACCCGAGAGCAGTGCAGCAAGACAGCATCCAGCTTGACTTACGTCATTGCGTCAGACGGTCTATTTAATTTAAAGCCCGGTAGAAGTCACAACCCAGCCAAGTCAAATATGGTCAAAGTAGCTGCTGACTGCTTAGCTTTACTGCTGCTTGTTGCTATTGTCGTAAAGTTCTTCGCTCCATCTTTCCATTCATCTGACTGTATGTCTGTCTGTATGTTTGTCAATTGGTTTCTTTGTAAATTGTTGTATTTTTTTGTTGACAGTTGAAAGTCAAAGTCTCACTTCGTCTTACGCTTACGTTGAGGCTAAAAATATTTCTGTTTGAAGTGTTGACTAATGATTCGATTGTTAATTTTTGGTGTGCGGATGAATTTCTTAAGTGATAAATTAGTCAATTGTTAGCGACTGGTATGTGGTCAAATTGTGTTAACTGTTTACGACAAGCAACGGTTTTGCGGTAGAACATTTACATTGTACACACAGAGTTTTCTGACAGTGGAGGCATGCAGCGACACATTGGTTTATTTTGAATTTAAATACTGTACGAAACATAATGATTACTTAGGTATGTAGGTTGTAGTGGCTGCCTCTGTATGAGACACACTTAGGCCTCTATATGGGCCCATTGTGATACCACAAATTGTACCCGTTTGAAATGTGTATGCAACACTGTTTTTTTCCAACATGTATTACAACACACATTTCAAGCGGGTAGGAGAAGGGAGGGGGGGGGGGGAACTACAGTTTAACGCCGAATCCGAACTGCGGTTTTTTAGGTATAAGGAGCCAGCGCGCTACTCGCTGGACTATCGAAGCCGATTACTTAAGTTTGGTTGATTACACTGTGCAAGTCGAAAATTTAGACATGGGGGGACGTTCAGAGGACTTTTCTATAGGTATACTGAGTTGAGATCCACCAGCCGTTTGGCTGGATTGGCTCTAGCTTAAGAGAAATCCGACTTTGAAGTTTGCTCATTTTAGTCGAGTTCGTCGCTTAAGTCTTCGAACGTTTAAATGCTAATAGGTCCAAAATCGTTCCGAATACCGCTTTACTGTCTTCGGCAAGTTTGTAGATATTTTAACGACCAACAAATTTGCTTAAGACACCAATCCCAAAAAAAATACATTCAAACTGTGTTTTCGACAAAAATGTCCCAAAAACCCCACTTTCGTCGAGGCATAAAAACAATATAGCGAACCCTCGTGATAAAAATAAATGAGTATGCTTTTATATAGATCCTGCATCTAACAAACTAAAAATTTTGCCTGGGAAACACCCATAAAAGGCGTGGCTCGGCGTCAAAGTTCAAAGTTTTTATCAAAAAAACTCAATCTCCAACTGATTTACACGATATGGGTATCAAACGAAAGTTATTTTTCATATCTTTCTTTTGATGTACAACATTAGATACGTAAGATGTACTAATAAAAAGTTTTAAGCGAAAAAAACATTTTTTATTAAATTTTCTCGAAAAAATCCATTACTAAGGTACAATAAGTTTGTTACCATATTGTAGCCTGTGAAATTCCCTTTACAATGAAATATAAAAATTTATACTTTTGTTTCTTCTGAATATATTTTTTAAATTTTTTTCTAACTTGACTCTGGGCCCAAAGCCATTTCATATTCACCTTCGCAATCAATTTAATGTTAAAAAATTTATTCAGAAAAAACAAAAATATCAAATGTTACGTACACAAGTCGTCAGAGAAGCAATTTTGAGAATTACTATTTTTATATATTGTTGGGAGTGTCACGAGGCACGTAGACATTACTATCCATGATACCACAGCTATTGACTTCTTGACTACTAAGTATCAGGGATCGCAACTACTTGAAGTAGATTTGGTCAGCCCCAGCGCTGTGTGATTCCGCAGTCTTTTCGAATAGGCAGTCCTTTACATCAGGTTTGATCTTTGAGTATATGAACCTTCTTAGTGAATTTTCATAGGGGTTTACTTGCTTTGAAGTCTGATATAATGTTTCGCTACTCTAGAAAATGGAAACATTTCTAAATTTATCTTAAATGCTCTTTTTGGTTCACCACCAAAGGAACGCAGTTTTACTTGAAAAGATAAAGATGGATATAAGAAACATATCCTATTATCGTGAAAGGGCCAACCTGTATAAACCATAGATAATTCTATACCAAAAAATCATAATAAAGTAGGAAAATCAATTACACATCTGTGTCTATATAAAAGTTTAAAGAACCCATAAAATTAACATTTAATAAACCCATGTTTCTGTTACCAATTGCACACTTTTACACGTTTTTTAGTGCAACTAAACACGTTTGCTGGTCGCATTATGAACTCGTCAGCTAGTACTCAGTATTCATTACTGTTACACACAAAAATAAAACTCGATCACACAGCCCAGCCCGAACAGCTTCCGCCATGAAACGCTCATAACGTCTTCAGGCAGCGCACGTCCCGCCGTCGCAGTGTTCCACATACGAGTATGCATAATAAATGAGTGGTAAATGGAATTGTTTAGACAATAATGACGTAATTAAAAAGCAATTATACGCGTAGTGGCCGAGCAGCGGAGGATTCCGAAAATCCATATTTCTAAATTAGCGGCATTGCGCTGAGTGTGTGCGCCTAACTCTTGGCATTTGAATTGATTTCGTCATTAGTTAATTTCATTGCTTTATTTGACGTCAGTGTGGGGCATTTAGTTTCCTTCGGTGTTGTCTTCGTCGTTTTTGTGGCCCTAAAAAGCGGCTATAATGTTTTGAACGGCATGGCCACAGGTACTAGCGACCTTCTTCGCGTTTGTGGGTGTGCTCGTGCGGCTTACTCAGCGCACTTCTGTTTGCTGAGCTCTGCACTGCACTACGCTTCGTTTCGTTTCGCTTCGTTGTCGTTGTGTGTTTTCTTGGAAAAATGCGTTTAATAAAAACTTCCAAATGTGATACACTCATTCACTCACTCATCCGTTCTGCTCTGTCGACAGAAGTTTATTAAACACCACAGTGCATTCGATTTGTGTTTTTGTACAGAATTTTATCTGCCTGTGCATACAAATAAAGCACGCAGCACACCTCCAATACCTCCACTGCAGCCGTCGTCGTCGTCGTCGTGGCTGTCGATCGCGTCAAAATGCCCCACTATTGCTTGTGTTTAATGAATCACTTAGAAGGTTGCTGAGTGCCGGCCCAAAAGGCTGTTGACGCTGCGCTGGGAAAACTGCTGCTTTTGCATTGGCAGCTTGTTTGTCCGGCGCAGAGTTGCGCCTATTAGCACCCCTCGAGCCTTGGCGTTGGCGTTGGTGTTGGCGTTGCCGATGACGCTTAGCTGTTTACCTGTAAATTGTTGACTTGCACGGCGCTGTTTATTTGTACAATTGATGAGCAACGATTGTTGTCCGCTCATTAGTTGAACTGTGCCGTTTTGTTGTATTTGTTTTACGAAAAATTTATGTGCCCATTTTACGCGTACGCACACTCATTATCCGTGTTGATAAGATGAACGTACATTTGATGCATTGCAAATATGGGCGCACAGTTGCTGTTGTGTGCTCGAAAGTGGGCGGCGGCGTGTTGTGCTTGTAAATACCACATCGATATATCACATTCATGCATTTATTGAATCATTGATTTATGGTATGTTGAGTAGTAGTCGTAATTTTCATAGCTCTTATTAATAAATTGCAAATGTAAACAAACATAATGTGTGTGTTTTGTGTTTGTTTTGGGGGGCAGCGTTCTAAGTTAGTGAACTTTGCTTGGTACTTTGGGAAAATGTTTAGGTGAGAATTGATTACTGCTGCGCATTTTCCATAGAACTAAGCAAAGCCTACGAAACGCTGATGGATGATGAAAATAGTCAATTAATATGATAGCACAAGCGAGCACAATTTAAATTGGACGGGAAAGTTTTGACATAACGTTTTTGTAACAATATTTGAGAATGGAAAAGTTTAAGGAAGTCACTGAATCAAAGAAACTGTTTTTTTCCATAACGTTTTTCTAACAATATTTGGGAATAGGAAAGTTGACTCAAAGGAACTGTCCTTGATTTCGGTAGATAATGCTTTTGTTGGCGAATAAATTATTATTATTATTATATTGTAGTCTTAAATAATGAAGAAAAGATTTCATTAAAATTCAGGTGCACTTTCTCTTTGTTGAATTTGATATAATTTATTTAAAATAAAACGGAGGCGAACAAGATTGATTAGAAAATTAATTAAAAATTTTTACCAGAAGTGATCTGCTAGAATCTAAGTCATCTCTGTTAAAGGTGCAAAGGTCAAGAAATATTGACCGCAATCATAATTTGTTGATAACACTACTCGACACGAAAAATGCTCCTAAAAATAAAAGTATTTTTTAGACTAATCTTCGGCTGCTGAACACGAAACTGAAAATAAAAAAATTTTCTTAAGAAGCGTTTTCGAAAAATCTTCGAAAAACACGTTTTCCCCCTCTTATTTCAGTTATGAGCACATATCTCGTAAACCAACCATCCAACTAACACAAGTGGCCCGTCGTTCGGAAGGTAATTAACTAACCTTTCCAACGATATATAGAAATCAGATGAGATTTGGGGAAATTACTGATGATGAAAGTTGTAAAAAAGTGAATTTTCGACCAATTTCAAAAATCATAAATTTTCGAATACTTTTTTTTATAGATAAAATAAATGATCTCCTCTGGTTTTAAAATCTAAGATGAAAGATATATTATTTGATCAAATATTAAGCCTAACATCAATAAAATTGAAAGAAAAATAACAAAGTACTTTTCATTTATTACACCGTGCGAAAAATTTTTATTTTTTTTCCGAGACCCATCCAAATGTTGATATAGACGTGAAACTAGAAGTAATTTATAGTATCTTGGCATAGTCAGTTTTTCATTTTCTGACCCAAAAACCTTCTTAAAGGACTTTAAAATTTTAAGGATATACACATTTCAAATATTTTTTAAAATATTTGTGGTTGTGCAATGATGAAGATATGGGTATCAAATGAAAGAGAAAAATTGTCTCCTTTTAACTAAATTTTCTATTTTTAACTTTCAGGACCAAAATATGTCAGGTATGCAAAACATAAATGTTTTGGATCTCAGTTTGTAGATTCATGCATCTAAATTTTTTTCTATTTCAAAGTTCTGAAAGTACATAACTAGGGGCCAAATGTAGTAAAACCGCGTTTTTAGTTTTTCTCTCTGACGTCAGGATTTTTTAAAAAAGGTCTTTGAATTTTCAAGGACATGTATATATTTAAAAAAATTATTTTAAAAATTGAGCGCATTGTAGAATAACAATATGGGTATCAAATGAAAGAGAAAAATCCTTAGAATCTTAGAAAATTTAATGTTTTGGTGCAAAAGGACGAAGAGGTATTGAAAATGTCCTTTTAAAACTTTATCCCTGAATATCCTTGCAAATTTCCAATAGTTTTTTTTGAAAAAAAATATATCTTAAGGACTAATATGTATACTACCACATCCTTGAATTTCGTCCTTCTAACTTTATTAGTTTAGGATACAAAAAATTGAATACTTCTCTCTATCAGTCGTCGATAATCGTCAAACAGCACAGTTGTTGCATCATTTCACAATTATTCTCAAACTGTGCCATAAATAATGCTGATAAGTTCCTATTAGCTCCCACGTATTGTCGGTGAGAATTGGACAGATCATATGCGGAGATTAGCTATTCTGATGTCTTTCAACCATAATCGCCCTGCGTGCGGCTCTTTGTGTGTTGGCTTTAAGTCGCTTATAAGTGACTTTGAAATTCCGAAACTGAATTGAAATTCTAGCCCGAAATTCCCATCATTACCTACAACGTCTGCTGTGACTGGCGACAACAGCGACAAGAATAACAAAAGCACACAACATACCGCGGCGCTGAGTGGCATCGAGCGAAGTTGAGTCGCGTAGCGTTGGGCGCGGAGCCCAGTCAAGCTGCGTTGTAATATAAACTTTTGTGGTTACAGTCTTTCTAGACCGCAAGAACGCGTACAAGAAAAACGCGCAACAACAAAAGCAACAAAATACAGCAAAGCAACTCGATGTGGAGCGACAAAGTTCAAAACAGCGCCGCTGGTAGAAGTGGGACGCGGGCCGAAGTGGTTCTGAAGAAGTTCTGAAAAGCGGCGGCTGAGGGCAGCGCCTCGAATGACGGGCAATGTGCGCGTCTGCTGTCAGTTTGTATTGTTTGGTTTCGTTGTTGTTGTTTTTTGCTTTCCACCTTTTGCTGTGTGTAGTCAAAAAAGAGGAAGAAACCAAAGGAAAATCAAGTTTTTTCGGGGGAGACAAATTTAACACTTTCCAAAACAGATAAATGTGAAGCAGTGGCATGAGAAGAAGAAGAAACTGTGATTAGGTGGAGAAAGAGGAGAAGAAGGCAGCAGAAGTTTTCATGCAACAAAACTTTGAGGCAACAAAAACACAATAACCAAAGCAATGACACGGCAGAAAGCTGAAAACATGCAACAACAACAACAACAATAAAGACAAAAACAACAGCAGAGAAACTGATAAACAGCAGCATTAGATGAAGTAGAGAAGACGCACTAATAACAACAAAAGCAGCAGCCAGCCAGCATAAAGAAAGAATTATGAAAAAAAAGTAGTCAACAACAAACAATGGCAACAACAAAAACAATAACAACATAAACAATGTACATTTTAAACACAAGCACAAAGAGAAAAGCAATGAAAAGCTGAAAAAAAACGCTGTTTTAACATAAAAAGAAAAACAAAAAACCACACTGGTGACTACACGCTGCCGCTCCCCTGCCTCAACTTGGAGCGGTCCCTTTTCGCTGTGTTATTGGCCACAGCGTTTCAGCGAGCCAGGGTCAGTTGTTTTAATGTTGCCGTGCCATGTAAAGTGCACGCACACACTCGCGCACACACACAGGTGTGCGTACACTCTACATAATTAATAACAGCGGAGAAAAATGCCAAAACTGAACGTGGAAACATAACGAAAAAGGTAACACAGCACAAGGGGTCTGAAAACATCATAGCGTCATAAGGCAGCGAGTGGCCATATCGGCGCAACGGTTGTCGGCCGTTGGCTGCCGAGTCGAGCACGTTGCAGACGCCATTATTGCCGCCATTTTATGAAAACAAAATTTCAAGTGCGCGCACTTTCGTAGTTGGCATTTTTCCTGCCTTGTATCTCTGCGCTTTAACTTTCCGTTGCTTTTGGCATTTTTTATTGTTCCTGTTATGGAAAAAGGCACACACAGTAAATGTGTCAACCACCGGCCGAACCTTCTGACAGCGCTGGCATTTGCATTGGCAGCTTCTCACCTGAGCTGTGACGCCAGAAATTTCGTAATACTGCTGCTGTCTGTCGGACCAGTGCGTGTGGCATGTAAGGCATTGTCAACGTTGGCGGCGGCGCATTGCATGCTTTGGCTGCTGCAATTTGTTGCAACAAAGTAGCGCGTATGTCGGCGCAGCTATGTGTTGTTGGAATTTTGACTTTGCGGCCGCTGCTCTGCTTTCCTCTGCTCAGGTACACGCACACATTTGCGGTTGGATGAACTTGTTGCAGGCTCTTTTCATTTTTTGATTTGTTGTGCCGCTTAGAAGCGTTTTTATTTTTTTTTTTGAAACCACAACACAACAACAAAAACCTTGTGCAGCGCAAACCAAAATTGGTGAAGGTTTTTTTTAAGCCTTTTATTGGCTTATTGTAAACTTGTGAAGCGTGCTCGCATTTAATTTTCGTGCTCTGCTTTGCTGAATTTTCGACGCTGCAGCTGCGCGACAATCATTTGCTGGAGTTCACTGTGCGACCGCAACCCAAACTGATTTCAACTGCAATTAGTGCATTCGCGCCCCTCCGACTCTGCAGCTCTCTTGTTTCGTTAATTACCATAATTCTCTGGCCAAATATTGTCAGCTGGTAATTATTTTACATTCAAGAAAGTTTGGCCATTAAATTTTATTTTAAGCCACAAATTACTTTATTAAATTGGCTACAATGAACAACAATAAATCTGTAGTGAATTTGTGAATTTGTTAACTGAAGATAGGTTTAGGGAAATAATTCTTGTGAATTTTTAGTAAAATTTTTTTTTGAGAATTTTGATAGAAAGTATTGTTCCACTGTTATAGAATTAATTTAAAATATTTGAAGTAATCACTTGCTATGGATTGTTGGAACTTTAATGATTCAATGATTAAAATTTATATCATGAAATAGTCATAACAACCCGATATCGAATTGCAGTCTGCGATAAAAAAATCATCCTGCAGATATCCTTAATCGACAAAAGATAATTTGGCATACTCTACATTTAACCCTCAAATGTATAGGTCCGCCTGAAGGCGAGCTAACATAACATATATTTATATATGTACTAGCTGACCCAGCAAACGTTGTTTTGCCATATAAATTATTTCTAGGGAATTTCTAGACATATGACACATATGACATCCCGGCAAACTTCGTTTTTTTTCTATAATGAAATACTTGAGGTGGCGAATATTCAATTTTAGCTTAGGGGTATAAAAAATAGATAGTAGTCGATTCTCAGACCTACTGAATATGCATGTAAAATTTCATAAAAATCGGTCAAGCCGTTTCGGAGGAGTATGGTAACAAACATTGTGACACGAGAATTTTATATATAAGATTTACAAACGAGTATCTTTAAACTAAACTTCGATATTATATTTTGAAACGCAAACTTAATCTAAAGTATTTTTGCCAATATTTAATTATCATTTTTTAAAGTAACTTGCATTAAAAAGAAAAACTATGTCCCACAAACTCTTGTTTCTTTCATTTGAAGATTAAGTATGACACCAAGTTTATGAAAAATGTATCTAGCTCCCTGACTTTTAACTTGAATCGAAGTACTTGACGCTTACATGCTCATTAAAATAATTTCGTCCTTAACTTCATGCCATGTTTGCTGAAAATTGCCCACATTTTTCTCCTGTCCTTTCAAATAATTGCAAAACCTCTTTCTCTAAAATGTTGTATTGCCGCCAACAACTTTACAATTCTGCACCTATTCGCGCGACATAATCTCAACCACATTGCACTTCCTGCACAGAATTTTCTTATCGGCAACGTCACCTGCCACCATCCATAGTCGCCTTACAAAACAATAAAATTTGTTTGCCTGCACGCCACAACTTTCCCACACTTGCCACCAAAATGGTGGAAAAAATACAAATGAGCACAAATAGTAAAATAAAGCAAAACTACCGGAACTCTAAAAGCGTTTCCGTGCTGAAACTTCGTAAAAGTTATTCGTTAGTTTATTTGTTTGCTGTTGTCGAAAACACTCTTCTGTTGGCAAACATTTTTACTTTTTTATTTGGTTGCTGTAATAAAGTTTGCAAATTCAACGTCCCCCATAAAAGCAAAGACTATGCACGCCATGCTTGTGGGTGATAGTGCGAGGAGGTGGAGGCGTTAAAGGGTCACACACCTTGATTTCGCAACTTCTTTTTTAATTTCACTAATGCGAAAAATATTTGGCGCGTGTGATGTGGTCGGCGCCGGTTTTTATGCTCTGCAACCTTTAACGCGTTTTTCACCACCACAACCCTTTAACTTTTGCATTTGCGACCGTTCAATGACACATCGCAGCAACGCCAGCAACGACAAAAAGCGGAATTTATGAACTCGCTAACGTGCAGTGACGGTTTTATCGCGTGCCATGGTTGCTCCCTACCCTGAGCGATTTTGTTCTCATTTCGCTATTGTTTTTTTTTGTTTGTTTGTTGCATTGCTCTCCTTGATTATTTTTGCTTGCTTTTTGCGGCTTAATGCCGTTTCAGTGCGCTAATCCATGTGTATCGATCGCATAAAACATGTCACTGTTGGCTGTCATCGATTGTGGAATGTGTGACAATAAAAAAGCAAATGAAAACAATTCGTCCAACTGCTCGCCATGCCCAGCAGTGAGTGTTACATATGTATGTATGTATTTATTTATTCCCTATAACGATTTTTAGTTTATTTATTGCGTTTTGCAGCACTTTGTGTCGTGCTGATTGCGTTGCGTTGCGCTCCACTTCACTGTCAACCGATTGACCGAGGACGGAACCTTGCAGCGGCAGGTGTTTATCGTCGTTCATCAGGTTAGCGCAGTTGCCACTTACCCGCCACTGCGCTTGCAACCCCATTGCCTGCACTTAACCCCATCAATTTCAATTTCTGAAATTGGCTTTGCTGGCGATTTATTGCTTACTTCTCTTGCATTGACATTTATGGCTGTTTGCTTGTTATTTGTTGTGCCGTTGCACAGCATTGAGCCGCGTACACATATAGACCGGGCTTTATGGCCATTTGAATATGCATTGGCAGCCGTAGCCGTTATGATTGCTTTCTGGCCCCACAATTCGCCGATATCAATCGTTGTTAGCGCTCGAAGAGGAGTCGTTGCTGTGGCGCACTGTTTTCCCAATGCCGCAATCGCTCGTTTGGTTTGACCTACTAAAAAGAAAATATTTCATGCGATAGCAAAAGCGGTAACATCAGCGCACTGCCACAACTGACAGCAATTTCATGAAGTCTCCCACCACAAAATGCAATAAATCGACTTGTTGTCGCTTGGGAAAAGTGCAGTCGAAGTTTGCATTTAAGTAAACGATTCAATACGAACGCAATTGAGAGTTGATTGTGTCGAATGCACTTTTCATATCAATAAAAATTGCAATGTTCATTTGTTCCGCTGGTATTTTTTATTTTTTCTGTAGCTCTCCCAAGCCGTACTTTCCATTGACAGTCTTGGCAACATTGTCGATGCGAGAAACGACAGCAAAATTTGATAACCGCCAGTTAATGTTTTTTGAAACTGCTTGAAGATAAATTAAATATAACAGTGCGGGTCTTGGTGTCTAAATCGTTTTACTGACCGTTCCAATGTTCCAAAAATGTTGCAAAAATATTCTCTCAAGAAAGAAGATTAAGAGAAATTGGAACTAAAGCACAACATTTAAATTTCCACTCAAAATCTTATAAATCAAAAGTGATCACCCAACAAATCAAATTACAAAATGCATATGTCCAAGTCTAATATAACATGAACACAATCCTATAGCAGTGGACACAATGAGGCACCCACCAATGGCTATTCGCCTCAAACGTCAGTTCGGGGAAAAGTACTCAGTACACTTAATGGAAATTGTTCATGCTTTGAAAACAAATCTTTGTAGCAGCTGTTGCGCTTTCTATTATCGGCACTATTGTTGTTGTTTTGCTATACAAATTGTAGAATAATTTGTATTTGCTGTCGATGAGTCTTTGGCTTCGAGCATTAATAATTCAAGTATTAAAAACCAAACAAAACAATATTGTTTCTCATTCAATTAAAAATAGGATTTATTAGACGAATAAAGTATTTTAGATAGTAATTTATAATGGCAATAGTAAACGCCCCAGTTCGTTGAAAAATTTTGGAAATTCATGCCGCAGCTTCAATGGAATTTGTTAGTGTCCGACCGAATATTCGGTTTCGGTTTCGGTCCAAATAAGTGGTTTCGGTTTCAGTTTCGGCCAAAAAATGGCCGAACGGCCGAAACCGAAACTTTCTAGAATATTTTTTACACTTTATTGTGTAGCAGATATATAGTGAAAGGAGGAGTAATTTAGATGCCACCAATGCAAATACACTTTTTTAGCATATAATATTAAATTATTTAATTTTTAATATTAGCGAGTAAGGTACGAAAGGGTGATTTTTTCATGTTTATGTTTTTAAAAAATGAATAAATTGTTTTTATTAATAAGTATGAATTTATTTATGTTTTGTTTGTTTGTTTGTTCTTTATTTACTTAATGTAAAATTCGTTTGTTGAAAAAAAATGCTTGATATGGTAATTTTTATTTCAACTAGAAAGGTTCGGTTTCGGCCGAATATTAAAAAAAAAAAACTGAAATTCGGTTTCGGCCCAAAAAAGATGTTTCGGTCGGACACTAGAATCTGTTTTGATTCATAATTTGCAGGTAAAATCACAACACGAAATATTTTCCCCCGCTGCTACACTTTCAAACATCAGCTACAGATAACAAGTTTCCTATACAATTCCTGGTATTCAACAGAAAAACCAAACAAAACGAAACAAAATAACAAAAAAATATAAGTGAAAAGGCACACAGCAATTTGAGTCAGCCGTATGAAAATCGCTAATTGTGATGCTGCTGCTCTCGAGCATGTAAAGCACTTCCTTACTTCCTTTTCGAGATAAAGACACACGCTTAAAATAGCAACAACTCTTGAAAACGTGCCTACCAGCCGCATACGCTCCTTGAGCAACAAAAAAAAATGAGCAGAAAAAACAAAAACACCCCTGCTTCTGCGCCTCCTTTTGCCACCGCTTCTTCCTCTATTGATCATGTCTTATCCAGTGAACATTCCGTCTCCATCAGATCCACACACACACACACATTGTTGTGTTCTCCTTGCGAGTCATTGTAGCGTCGGCATCTTTCAATGCCACTTCCACCACTTTGTTCCAGCAGCCTCGCATTTCCTCGCCGTTAGCATATAATCTCAATTTTCATTATTCACCTTAACTGCTGTCACCTGAAACGCACACGGCGCACGGCACCACCATGCAACCACCTTGACAACTGCTTGTTGCAATTGCATTTCCGTGTTTCCACAAAAATCTAAAGGTGCAATTTGTTAATTTCGCCGCGTGCACACACACACACACAAACTCAGTCACTCTCTGAAACAAAAATCCAAAATAAATCGGCTTTCATGTCGTGTACGCATCAGCCTCACCGTCGGCCACCATCCATCTTCGATAAGCAGCCAAAGTACCCGAATCCTGATTAAGTGAATTATTATGCCTGCCATATTTCTTTCTGCAGCTTGTTTTCTCTATTTTCTATCCCTCTCTGTTGTTGTTGTTGTTGCAGACATCTTGTAGTTTAAAGTAATATCGATAGCAGTTGTTGTTGTTGTTGTTGCTGTGGCCATAGCCGTGTCAAACACCTTGTGCGTTCCTGCGTTTGTTCCTGGCCGCACCCAGCTAACCATTGGCCGTTCGTCTGTCCAACTGTTGCGCTGCCGATTTGGCATATGCCGCACTCGGCTGCACATTTTCCCAATTCCCTGTGCGCATTGCCCAACCGGCTTACACTTTTAGGGGCATTTTTCCGTTTGGCCTCTTCTAATCAGTTGCCATAATTGTGAGTGGATGTTGTTGGCTTTTTGAGCTGTGGCCGTTGCTGTGTTTATTTGTTTGTTTGTTTTTACCTGCGCACACTTGAGTGTTGGAATTTATGAGGTTACACCAGCATAGTTGATGGAAGCGCCTTGTTGTTGGTGGTCGGTGTTGGTTCAGTAATGCTAAGACATTCCGTTGTACTATTTTGAAGATTAATTTTTCTGTTTACCAAAAACTAAAACTAAAAACCTTTCTCATTCAATTAGAATGACTAATGTCACTGATGTTGAATGGTACGCCATGATGATTTGGTATTATTTGCTAAAATGTCTGCGCAACAGCGTCAACTGATTCAAGTTTAGGCCCAAACAGTTTAAATTGTGGCACCAGTCATAGCATTTTCCCCCTGGGAAGTCGCCTATTAAAACCTTTAAGGAATCCTAAATCCATGTAGAGATTGATTGCGCTTCCTTTGCAGGCTAATTGCTAGAAGCACCAGGAATGTCTTGCTGCCTATTGTGTCTGCGAAGCGGCGCTATTGTTGCCACTCGGAACGCTTCAGCGCGCGTTCAAAATGCTGGTTATACCTCTAAGCACTGCCGTCGTCGATGATGGTGTTGCTTGTGCAATGTTGTACCAAAAAGCCAGACTGTAAACAAGTCGGGCGTTTATACCACTACCACTTTGTCGATTGTAAGCACTTCACGTGCAACAAAACACAACAAAACGAAGACAACCCAAGCAAAAGCAATCGAGAATGGGAGAAGGCAACGCGCAGCGGATAATACCAGAATATATCAACAACAGCAGCCAACAACTGGCAATTCATTCAAAGCGGCAAGCTTAGCTTCGAATCGGATGGAAACAACACACCGACCACAATTAAATTGCAGCAACAGTGAATGCAGCTGAATCAGAATGAAAGCAAGAAATTTAACTTAAACGCGGCGCACAAAGATGCTCAACATACCACAACCATAAAAGGCGGTGGCAGTTGCCGACTGGGGCTGGCAGAACGTTGGAAATGAGGAATGGAACGTTACTTGTTGTGCGCGCTCTGGTTTCAGATGAAACTAACGTGCGGCAGTGGCAGCAATGGCAGCACATGCAGCTTTTCATGCGGCAATGATAATTGTCTGTTGGCTGGTGTTGACGTTGTTGGGGTCGGTTGGCAGTGATGATGATGGTGGTGATGGCGTTTATGTCTGCAACACATAGGCGCGTCTCTGCTGAAATTTGTTGCTGGCCATGGCTGGGTAGAATTATGAACGAGCCAGTTTGAAAGCTTGTGCACTATGTGAGAGAAATGAAATGAAACGAGCCATGAAATGTTGGTTGCTTGTTGTTGACTGCAAAGAGGGATTTTGAATTATAGAAATGGAATATGGAATGAATCGCGTGTGATGTGATAGAATAAGTTTGACGCATAAGAGAATTTTAAAGGGAACAATATCGAGATTTGAGGTGTCTTGTTATTGCTGATGTTCTATGATTGGTCTCTGGTGTGTAAGCTCTAATTTTTTTTAGTTTGATTCAGGGAAAAGATTTTGTGGAAATTGCCTTTTTTGTTTGCTGCTAGATAGAGCATTTCTGATTGAAAATGAGCACGAATTAGGTCCTCCTGATTAGAAATATACCACTTTTATTTTGCCTTTTTTTGCCTTAAAAAGGCAGTTTGCCTTTCTCACCCAAAAATGCCTTTTTTTAGTGCCTATTTTACCTATAAATGCCACAAAATGCCTTTTTCAAGATTTGTCGAGCGCCTTTTTTTTTCTTTCGGTTTTATTATTTTCCCCCTTTTGTTTCGCAAACAAAAATTGAAACTAAAATAAAATTAAGTGGCAACATTGCAATTTCGTTAACTTATCGATGTTTTTACATTGATTTGATAATTCCTAACCCGTTATTTTGTGTTGTGCAGTGGAAAATTTAAAGAAAACAACATGCCAAAATCAAAAAGTTCTGTTAGCGCAAACCTAAAACCTTGAAAACCTTAATGTTCCTTTTCTTTTACAAAAAACGAGGTATAAATATAGTATGTTGCATACGTCAGATGAAATAAAATTATTAAAAAATACATACCGTTTCCCCTTTTTTAGATTTTCTAGTATTTTTTTCTTATTTTTAAATGCCTGTTTTTGCATTTTTAACAGTTTTTAATGCTATATTTTGCCTTTTTAAGCAGTTTTTAGTGCCTTTTTCTGCCTTTTTGGCAGTTTTTAGTGCCTTTCCGTGCCTTTTTTGCTATTTTATTTTGCCTTTTTTATAGGTTTTTAGGTCCTCAAATTCCTTTCCCTGGTTTGATTAGATAGTTGGATTGCAGTAATATTATAGGTTGCAGTGAAAGCTCACAGGAGCTCTAGAGCCTACAGTTACTTATATTACAAGGTCCCACTTTGAGAAAATTTGCTAATCTGAAAGTTTTCGATGGGACCACTGTGAAACTAGTTACCCATTTAAGATAAATCACCGATTGCTTCCATAGATTCGAGCCCTTCAGGAGATGTAATGTTTCCGTCGATTATAAATTCCCACTTTTTCCACCCATACTAGAATCTCATCTGCTTTTATTAAACCCAACTTTAACTCAAATTTTACTCCCAGTTCACATTGATTGTTGGCTTCAACCTAACCTAATTCTGCACCACCTTTTGTTGAAAGGTGTGTTGGCCACTTTTTGTGGAAGCATATTTTGCACTATTATTCCTAGAATTACAATAAACACCAAAACGAAAAGCCACACACATGCCAACAACATTTTCCGAGCATACTTGCAACATTACAACCCGCCCGTTCGCTGCATAAACATACACAACTGTCAAGGAAAACTGAGGTGAAAGAAGTGCCAAGAAGAAGAAGAAGAAGAAGAACATTCCATTGCTATGTTTCGCGGTTAATGATCGTGCGTTAAATGTAATAACATCAAGAGCAACAGCAACATCGATAGCAGCAACTACAGTCATGCAGCAACAAAAACAATGCCAATACCAACAATAACAACGCACACTATTACCAATGCAATGCTGCAACAACTGCTGACGGAATGTAATTGTTGTAGTTGTTTTTTGTTTTGCTTGTTGTTGCTGTTTCGTATGTTGTTCCTATGCGCTGAAGCATGACAATGGCAGCAGCAGATTGGCCCGAACCGGCAGCAGGCAATACAAGGAACACGACCGACGAGTGGGGCTTTCGGTGCATAGGAGAGAGAAGTGCGGCCGGCATGTTGTGCTGTCCATATGGCATATTTTTGTAAATACAACAGTGCGTTTTTCTTTCCTTATCAACAACGCATAATGAAGTGAAATTGCTGGTCAGAACACGGCAGCAACAAAAACTATTGAATATTCTATATTGCAAAAAAAATCGAGTTAAAAAATTACGTTTTAATATGAAAAATGCAAAACAACATTGCTGCAGCGGCATTGCAACATTTTTCACTGCCGCCATATGGGATCGCAAAAAAAATACAAATGCAAAAAATGCGGAATGTTTTTTCAAAGAAAAAACTGGAACGTGCCCTGTTTAAGGCTCGTCCTGAAATTTATGTGCACAGTGCGGGCAGATCCTGCTGACAAAGTGTTGCCATGCATCTATGTGTTTCCCTGCGTTTCGCTACGTTTCCGATGACAGCACGCAAAGGATAAGAAAAAACGGAAAATTCCTGCTCATGTGTGTTTGTTTCTCTGTGTGTTGTGTGTGGGCTCGCGCAACACACCGTGCAACATCTTTGGGAGGTCCTGTCTGCATAGGAAAGCAACAATGTAATGCCGACATTGTTCGAGTTGTAAGCGTTTTAGACGCTCGCAAGAAACGGGTTTTTACTTTGGCTTCTCCCTCTTATTAGAGGTGAAATTTGTGTATGAAGCACGTCTGTCGTTCGATTCTTTTCTCTACTAGCCGCAGCGTAAGAAACCGTTTGCGTCACGCCTAAGCAAACACTCGGTTTGCAAATTACTAAAGTTCGGTCTTCGTAACGCCAACCCTCCCCGCTTTATGCGGCAATATGTAAATTTTTATAAGTAAATTTCCTTCTAAGCAATAAAAATACATTTGTTTATTGCTCTCGACGTCTGGCGCGACATGCGCGTTAATTTTGCGGAGCCCATTTCCAGACAGTCAAAATATGTTTCACTAACCATTGTTGCCATCAATTCGAGTCCAAGCGGTGCTCGTAAAGCCGCAAGTCTCCTTTTTTCTTGGCAAAATAAATCTTGCTTTGCTTTTCCTGAAAATTATTAGAGTCTAGATTGCATGTTTCCCCTAAAGAACGCTTTCAGGCAATAAATACATTTTTTGTACTCTTTTATGCTTTCATATATTACTCGTTTTTTTTTTAGTGCTTGGCCATTTGTTTTTCCTTAGCCGCTACTTGACTCTCATTCACTCAACACTCACCAGCTACAGTTATTAACTTTGGTATTTTGGCAGCAAATCAAAATGGCCGCTCTTCTCTCCCTTTCTCGGCCATTTTCCATTGTTTCACAACAATGTTTCGCGTGCTCCTGGCTTTCCTTGCTCGCACGCCATGTTGCCAGTCGCACCACACGCGGCCAACGCTGGCGCAGCCCATAAAATTGTCTGCCAATCGTAATTAAATTCCACTTTATGGCCACCCCTTTGGCTGTCGCGCCAGCTCTGGCCAATTCTATTTGAAATCGAAATGAGAAAAGTCTCCGTGAGCTCGCGGATAAAGCAAATTGGCAAATGCCAAAAATTAAACTAAATTAATGTGCTCGCAATTTCCTCCCAACCGACACGCAAATCCAATAAAGTCTTTGAGTGCCGTCTGCATCCCCATGCAGAAACCGTGTGGGGGAGCGTGCACGGCAGCCACTCAGCCTTCCAGCCAGGTGTTAATTTGCAAGCGCACCGCACCGCATGCAATCCATCGGACGGATGGACGAAGAGCCGTCGTCTCATTTCAAATTCTTCAGTGTGCTCTCAGCGAAAGGCAATGAAAATTCCGCGCAGCCAAAAAATGCAGCATTACAATTTCAAATTAGCTTCCTCTCGGCGCGCACACACTCAGACTGACAGGCAGACAGTCGCTAGTTGGCTCTTTGAATTGCAACTAGCGCCTCACGCCCATTGCCGCCGCGCTGTTGCTGTCATTACTGTTTTTTTTATTCAATTTGATTTAATTTTATGGCATTTTAGTTGCGTTTGATTTGGAATTGTTTGGCCTTTTTGGTGCATTCATTTGATTTTTGAACATAAAAGCCAGCAGTCTATTGGCTTAATTACTCGTACTGCTTGCATGCCACAGCCACAATGCCGATGCATACAATTTTGCTGTCTGTTGGTTTTTAATTAAAATCACTCAAATAAATACTCGCCACGCCCGCTGCAGTTGTTTTTTTTGGTTGCTGCTGCTGTCTGCTTGCTGATTTGAGTTTTACAATTTTTGCCACCAAGAGCGAGCCAAGTGAATTTAGAAAGAAGCTAAATAAAATCGTTAGTTTTGTGCTTTGGCAACACTGACGCGTATGGCCGCTGCAGCTGGTCTGGAGTGGGCGGAGGTGGGGGCCATTGTGTGCAGTGTTTACAGTTGCAATCGATTCTGGCATTGTGCGTCATGTCTCTCACGTGAAGTCGAATGCAGTTGGCAACAGTTTTCATTGCAGATTCCTGTGAATATTCCAACATTGAAAATGATTTCGTGTACAAACTATAATTGATTGATTGTTTAGATTTTGTTCATGAACATACAACAAACAAATCACGGTCACTTTTATGGTTTTTGTAATTTTGTCAGAACTGTGCTTATAGAATTTGTTCTGGTCGTCTGAACCAGAGACAAAATAGCCTGGCAAAGATTTCATAGTACTGAGAGGGTTACAGTAGAGCCAGTCGTGTTTTAACCCTTTCGCTACAGGTTTTTACTGGGGAAAGTTAACATTTAAAATTTTTCGTTTTAGGCTTCTATGTGGTTATATTAGCAACATTCCATAAGAAATTTTTTAATTTTTATACTCGGACCCTGTATTTTAGAGTGTTTTTCTATGAGAGCAACCACATCGTTGTGGCTGTAATAATTACTTAAACGTAAAACTTTTTACGCATAACGAAAATTTTGAAGAAATTTGAAGAAAAATATTTCTTCATTTACTTCAGCCAAAATTAAAAAAAAAAGTATCTAAATTGAAAGAAAACGTCAAATTTAAAAGTTATCTAAAGTTGTTTGCTTCTTCTTCCTTTACTAATTCAAGATATACCATTAAAAAACGTGTATACTTCTCTTCTTTAAACTTAAATATTCAGTTTATTAATTTCTTATTTTTCATAAAACTTCAAACTATTCTAAGGACCAACAAGAAATGTATTCTTGAAACCACAGAGTGTTCAGACGTCCACAAAGTATCAGGTTGCCATATGGCAACAAAATAGCGCATTGGATGCCGCATTAAAAATTTTGACATTTTGGAGCAAGTTTCATCAACAATACTTTTACAAATTTATAAATAAACGTCATAATACATTTGTAGGAGAAAGTTTTGTTCTTTTTTACAAGGGTTCGTAAAATGTAATTAACGAAATCACATGGTGTGGTTCAACCATAATCCTGATGAGTAAAAAGTACTATAACAAATGTTGTTTGTTTGCGGAAAATATTGAACAGATCTCCAACTCAAAGCTTTGATCTGTCGTTACTTAGATTTGTCTTAAGTGTCCAAACTACACCAAAGTTTATAACATTTGAATTTTATACTTTGAATCCATTTTCATATTTTATTTCAATGCTCCAATGCATTCAATGCATCTGGTCCCGTCTGGCCTCAAACAAAAAGTAAACGAAATTTTGCATCATTGTAATTGCTGCAGTTGTATCCTTTCACCTTTGTATTTGCTGAGGTATTAATCACGCCAATGTATTTCCGCTGCTAATCAATTTTTCATGTGGTATTTCATTTGCATTCAATTCAAGAATTCCTTCAAATCAAAACACATGCCCTGCGGCAGACGCGTGCAACGTGCCGCAGGTTCTAGCCGTAATTATATCAAACAGGCAGGCGGGCAAGCAGGATTTGCTGCCTTGCCGGCAGGTATGCAATTTGGACTACTGCAAACAACCTCGGCCGCCTCATCAGCCACGGCGGAACAATGGTAATACATATGTTGGTATGCGTTGTGTGGTGGTTGTTGCTGTTGTTGTTGTTGTTGTTGTTGTGCTGTGTGCAGCAACATCAACATCAACATGCGAGAAGACGTTATGGTTCATAAACTTCAGTTCAGCATTGCTGAAGCACGACGACGGTGGCGGAAAAACATCTGCTGCTGCTGTTGCTGGTGTTATTGCTGTTGTTGTTTTTGTTGTTGTCGTTACCTTCTGTTTGTTTTGTGTGCGCGCATGTTGTCTGTTGCCTGCTGTCTGCTGTTGTTATTATTATTATTGCCGTCGTTGTTGTTGTTGTTGCTACCACTGCTGCTGCTGTTGAACTCGTTTCGTTGGGTCCGTCTGTTGCGCAGGCGCACAAGTACCTATCGCTCTTTTTCATTTCTGTATTTTTGTTTTTATTTTTTCGTGTTGTTGTTGTGCTTCTTCAGCGTGTTTTTGGCATGTTGGCGTTGCATTTCTGTCGTTTTTAATTTGGTTCAAAAAGCGGCATATTCACGTATTTTCGAATTTTACTGCTGTTGCCGCCTGCTCGTTCACGGGTTCGCTCGTTCGCCGTTGGCCGGTTGCCGTTCGCCGGTGCGCTCCTTGGCGCGTCTGTGTGTTTGAATTTTGGACAGGTGGTGCTTACTTCAACAATTTTCGAGTATGCCTCATTCTCATTTTCGAACTTGTGTGTATTATTAGGTTTTTTCCAAATGTATTTTTGACTATTCATAAAAATTTGAATGCACCGTGGACGCAGCCATGCAGACCGGCTCGTATATGATGTGTGTGTGTGTGTGTTTGTGTGCGCTTGAGAGGCCATTGTTGTTGGTATTGTTGTGCCCTCAATAAGAAGTCCTTATACTGCTGCGTCCTTATACGAAAATCGATTGCTGTACCAGCAGGCACGCGAACGTCAACTCGCATCTGATCAGCTTCCAAAAAAATGTTGTAGAAAGACGGCAAAAATATGGCTGCGTTGTATGTTTTCATCTGCCGCAGCTTCGTTGGCGTTCTCGAGGGCATTGCACCTTTTGGTTGGGTTTTGAAATCTGTTTTAGTTCTTTTTTTAGCATACATAAATTCCTTTGCTCGCACATCAACCCTCGATTATTGCGATTAATATAGTATATGTTTTTTTGTTGTACTTGCAGCTCAGCTCAACGCCCGTTCGTCGCAGTGCACACAAAATGCGCTTTTCAAGCCATTTCAAACGGAAAATAATTGCGCTGAACTCAACTGAAAAAGTCTGAAGACCCACTTCCCAGCCAGCCGCACACTTTCGCGCCGAACACCATGTCCACTCGGTTTTCAGCACATCCTGCCTTAGCCTCCGAGCACCTACAGAGCACTGAACCGTCGGCGCGTCACCACCGGCGACACCATTCGGCGGGCGCCGGCCTCTGCAGCGGGAGCGGTTGCGGCACCACACCTAAATCGAAATTCTACAGCAGATTCGCGAAGCTAAGCAGCAACACTAATGGCGCCGTCCCGGAGTCGGCCTCAAGTTCCGCAGCGAAATTTAGCACATTTGATGCGCCACAGAAGACGCTACCCGTTCGAACCGCAATCGCCCCGGACGCCAACGCCGACGCCGATGCGGACGGAGTCGACACCGATGTCGAGGTCGAACTCGATATGGACGACGACGACGATTCTGGCGTCGCTGCCAACAACACCAAAGACTGTGTAGACTGCGCGCCGCCCTCCGCCGCCAACGACTGCAGTGCGCCCGGCCGGCCTGCCTTATCGGCCGCCTTCATCGACGAGCCAGATCATCTGCAGTATCGCTTCAGTCGAACTCACCACAGCAGCGCGGTGGACGGCGGCCACCGGCAGCACTTCGCCAGCACAACGCATCACTGCGACGCAGACATGTGTGCCTCCTCCGCATCCATACACGCCATCAGCGATGGCTGCATCAGTGGACTGAGCAGTAGCATCAGCTCGCCATCGGCCAGCACCGTATCTTCGCCACTCTCCACGCCGACAAGACTTCCGCCACACTTTGCGCAGCATGGCCACCAGCACTGCTGTCAGCAGGCTGCCGCGGGCGGCGACAGCGGCTCCACGCTATCGCACCTACACCTCCACCACCATCAGCATCAGCACCATCATCACCACCACCACCACGCGTCGTCGCCGACAGCGGCGTCGTCTAATGGGGCGGCGGCGAGCGGATGCAAAAAGTTGCAGAAATTCGATCCGCGGCTTGGTCCGTCGCGATATCGTCAGCTATTGCCGATTCTACTGTGCATTCTGTCGTTTGCGATTGTCTTCAGCATATTAATTGTTTACATGGATACGACAGGTGAGTTTGCACAATATTCAACACGTAGACACACGTAACTGCGCAGGCGAGGAAGGCTGCTGCTTCTTGCTGGCTTGTGGTGTTTCGTATTCGAGAGACGCTTCCTGGTGTTTGGTGTGTGTGTATTTAAATTTGATATCTTCGGCATATGTTTCGATTTTTTCAAGCGAGCTGTTGTTGTTGTTGTTCGAAGATATTGTCTTCGAACTGTGTTGATGGATTTTTTGTATTTTTCGGAAAGAGCCGGAAGTAGACGCCGTTTATTTTAAATGGTTGTAGGCACACTTTTGAGATTAGTTTACAATGTAGATGAAACAGATACGAGGGAACGTGGAGCAAAGGAGATGCAGATCTGTCATAAACTGGAGAGTTATGCTGTCACACAAAAAAGTTAATAAGACTTCATTTCATAAAGTATTAGGTTCAAAATGTCCTAAAGCCTTTGGCGTTGTGTTTCAAAGTGAAAGGTGCTCAAAGGAATGGAAGCCGATGAAACTAATTAACTCGCTTGATTAAGCCATAATTGAAACACTCGGCTCTTTGAAATTATCTCAAATAGTGCGCCAATAAATATTATTGACTAATAGTCAATTCTCAAACCATAACTGCTTGGCGCCTGACACTGACTTGGGCGTAAATGAACTGTCAACAAGCGAAACGCATTTGCGAGTCACTCACCGTTTCACTCTCTTCTTGCCTGTGTGGTGCAAGTGGGCGTTGCTGCAACTTTTTCCACATAACCTCAAATCAAATAGACCACCTACCCAACAGTGTGCAACTTGGCGCTCTTCCCGTTTCACTCGATTACTTGCAACTTTGCAATAGTTTGCTGTCTGGCAGCTGTTGCCAACGGCTGCAAAATTGCCCGTCTGTTGTCGCTTCGTCCGGCCATGTGTCGCAGCCCTCCACAACGCCGGCGTTAATGGCTTTTCTAATCATGTCAGCAACGGCAACAGCAACAGCAACAAAAACTAAATATGAAAACGCAGAAAAACACAATCTGCAACTTGACTTGTGCGGGTGTTGGCTGCAACAGCAACAACAACAACCAACAGCAACAACAACGAGAATGACAGCTGTAGCAGTGACGATGTCTTCGTTCGCCTACAAAATGACTAGCCGGACTTTTCCTCGACTTTTCGTTATATGTTCTCGTTCACATGCATTTTGTTTGTTTTGTGTGCGTTAAAGCTTTGCCATTTAATTGCGAATTCTTTGAGCTGTGCGCATTTGATTTGTTTTATTTTTTCGTATTTCTTTTTAATTTATTTGCGTCTGCGCCACGAGGTGAGGTAAGCCAACAACAGCTACAGCCGCAGGATGGCTAACAATTTAATGACTTTGAAAATTGTTGCAATGTATCGTCTGTCTGCATGGCTTTTGGTTTTTTTTTTATCTTGTTGCTGTTTAATTTTTGCAAATGAAACTTTTGTGCCAGACAACGACAGCGACAACGGTCGGCACTGTGCTCGCAACTATGACTCATGCTCGTCGGATGTGGATGTATAGCCGCGGCTGTTGACTGCGGCTGCGGATGTGCACGCGGCAATTTCTTTAATTCGCCTTTAATCGCTGTGATTGCTGTCGTCGGGCTGGTTGTTCAGCGTGTTTTATGGTGTTTTGCACAGTGCCGTACCAACTCATTCATGAATTGCCGCTTCAATTTTATGACCTTTTAACAGTTGGATGATAATAGAATAATAAAATAATGTTGATAAACAAATTCTTTTGAATCATTGAACTATACAAAAAATTGTTAACATTGCATAATGAGAAAATGAATTTCTATGGTTAATAATTAATTTAATATGTGCAAATTAGTATTTAATATTAATCAAACAATATGCTATGTGTCACTAATTGAACTCGACAGTTTTGTGGCTCAGTTCGCACGCTGTTTTGTGCGAGTTGGTGGTTTGTGCTGTCTTCCTGCTTCGCTTTGGCGTTTTTATTGTTTAATTTTACAAAGTTTTCACGACTTTATGCTGTCTTTCTTCGCACAGTTGCACTGTATTCGCATAAATGGTAGGAGTTGGTTGTTTTCTTTGCATTGCGCTGGGAAATACGCTTTGTTTTTTCAACTTTGTTGCCTTGGTTAAAGGGCTTTTGTGTTGTTTTTTTAACCACGCCAACACTGCGCCCAGCAAGACGCGCAAATTACGCAAATTTACAGGCTGCAACTGCAGCGACAACAGCAGCAATTGACACGGTGCACAGTGATACGACTCCATACAACCGCGGGACAAAATTAGAAGGAGTCCGTTCTTCATAAAATTTGGCATACTAGTTAATCATGGTCTGCTGAATTGAAATCTCCATTTTGTTTTACTTAAACTTTTGTAGTTTGGCAATGTCTGAGACTTAAATTTGCAATTTTCGTCATTTTTAGTGTGCTGTAGCAACGAGTGTGTTGGGTAGATTTTTCAGATTTTACATTTAATCGGTAACGTGTCAACATTGATAATTGCAAAGAGTAACAGAAATTGTCTTAGGATCCTTTAGTTTTGCAATAAAAACGATAATAATAGACGTAAGTTTTGCCTTTTTGCAGTTTTCTCAATTTTTCATGCTGATTGCATACTTTTAGGGATGAAAAAATAAATTTTGTCGAAAAATAGGTGTTTAGACCACTTTTCAAATAGAATTATTTTCTGAGATCGGAAGATATCGGAGGATGTAATTACATTATCCGACAAAGAAAGAATGCTGCTTAAAATAAAAAAAATCCAGGAACATACTTTCACATACTTTTTAGATATTTTCCTCTAAGTTTTGCTTATTTTCAGATTTTTAATTTTGAAAAATATTTTAAATTAAAAGTGCAGTAAAAGCTTCAGCTTTACAAATTTTGAGAAAACATTAAAAGCGAAAATGGCCACATCATTTCTCAATCTATATTGAAAGTTTTAGCAACTTCTTGGTATCCATGTATTTTTACGATAGATTAAAAAACAGAAAGTATGTGTTTACAATTTTTTGTGAAAAAAGTTTCAACTTTGAGCCGCTTTTGCACACACACTAATTAATTTTTAGCACAGATTTTTTTGGGTTTTCTTAGTTGGAGTTTTACCTTTCAAATGACATCAAAATCGTTAAATTTTGAGACTATACATTTTTTGAATTTTGTCTATGAAACGAATCACTGTGCGGTGTGGCAATGTCGCAGGCGCTGTTGAATCGGAAGAGATTTCTGCGAGTAGCGGACGTTGCAATTAAATGGACGCCACCATGACTAGACAAAAGCGACAGCCGAAGAATGTTGTCATTTTGTGGCTGTCTGTCTGTTTGTCTTTCTGCTGGTGTTTATTTTTTTATGCTTTATTTTGCACTTTGTAGCCGCCTGTAAATGGCTTTTAGAAAAGTGAAATGTTAATGGCCCGAAAGGCACAGCAAATGCTTTAAATGAAATTATCTTACATGTTCATTGGATTGGATAGCATTCTTTCTAAAAAATGCCAGTCAAGTCACTGATAAAGTTCATTCAGAAAGTTCTGCTTTTTCGATTTGTAAACGATTAAACATTGCTCTGACATTTGCACTTAACAGTGTCCAAATTTAAAAAGTCATATAAACAGCTCACTTCGCTGCACCCGTCACACTCTTTAAGTGGCTCCCAAACATTTGAGCTCCAACTCAAATCACGCTTTCTGACTACTCTTGTCGTCATTGTTATTCTTGTCGCTTCATTCAGCATTCAGCTTGCGCTCTTTGGAGATTTATATTGAAATGCAAAATACTTTAACTATTTCATTTCTAACATAAGATTCCATTCAGTAAAAAAGCAAACAAACATTTGTTTCCCACAATTTGTCGCCATGCATGATTCATCCGTTTTGCCTTTCGTTTTTCGTTTCATTTCGTTTTCTATAAATTTCATATGGAATTTCTCTAAAGAAATGAATATTATTTGCTATGTTTGTTGTTGTTGTCGTCGTTGTCTTGTATCTGTTTTTATGCAATCCAACGTTTGATGGTTGCAGTCACGTTCCATATTCTTTGAGCACATACGATTTTTGACTTTTGGATATTTATTGTATTTAGGTTTTGTTGGCGTGAGAAATTTGAACGCGTCCAATGATGTAGTGGTTTTTTCTTGTGATTTGTTGCCTTGTCGAAATGGTCTTTTTGGCTCGGCCATGAATTGAAGTTTGGTTTATGTGGAATATGCCACACGAAAACCATAAATTGAGATTAAATTATAGGGGAATTCTTTGTAAGGTGCCAATAGTAAGTGGTAGTTTTGTCTAGAAAAAATAAATAATTACTTTTACTTTACTTTTAATGTGATTTTAAGTGGGTCCAAGGGTCTAACTGTAGAGTTGTAACGAGGAGCAGCATTGACGTCAAGTTCTCGATTAACCATTACATTAGAAATGTTACACTAAGTACTAGAAATATGTACCCTTACTGAGCTATTCTGGTAAATATAGTTGAAAGACTTTTGAGAGATTATTGAAAGATAGTTCGAAAGAATGATTCAAAGATTTTAGCTATTCCAACGTAATTTACTTTTTTCAAGTTGAAAGACGACCCCAAAAGCACATGTTTCAAACTGCCTTTCATGTTATGGAAAAAAGCTTTCAAGATAGTTGCTAGAATAGCAAATTGTCTCACGAAAGAATTTGTACTTCGAAAGATTAAGGATTGCCAGAATAGCCCTGTTAATAAATGAGGATTTAAAACTCCAAAAATGGCCCAATGGAAGTAATATTCCATCCCTGATTCTAGCAAAGCTTTGAGGACTTTTTATTCTTATCTTTTCTTTAGTAGGAAAAAATACGATTTAGAAATTGATGACAGACAATTGTGGACGTAATCTCAGTATAACTCGATTGAGTTTCTTGGGGCCACTCTCCCTGATCTGATTAGCGATATCATTTGTAAGAGCCACCAAGTGGTCCTCAGATATGGAAAGCTATTCAGAGGATTTTTCTGTGAGGTATCACAATGACCTACTGGCCTAAATGTTGTCCTAGAGACGACCACTTTACCTACCAACCTTGTCGCAGTACCTTACGTTTTCCTAGGAACCTCGTAACTCTTTTAGGAATGTTGAAAATGTTATGACCAGGGAAAGGATTTTGTGGAAATTGCCTTTTTTGTTTGCTGCTAGATAGAGCATTTCTGATTGAAAATGAGCACGAATTAGGTCCTCCTGAAATATACCACTTTTATTTTTCCTTTTTTTTGCCTTAAAAAGGCCTTTTGCCTTTTTCACCCATAAATGCCTTTCTTAGTGCCTATTTTACCTATAAATGCCACAAAATGCCTTTTTCAAGATTTGTCGAGCGCCTTTTTATTTTCTTTCGTTTTTAATACTTCCCCCTTTTGTTTCGCAAAAATACCTTGAAACTAAAAAGAAATTAAGTGGCAACATTGCAACTTCGTTAACTTATCGATGTTTTTACATTGATTTGATCATTCCTAAGCCGTTATTTTTTGTTGTGCAATGGAAAATTTAAAGAAAAAAACATACCAAAATCAAAAAGTGCGGTTAGCGCAAAAATTTCCGCGCAGATAGCAGAGTTTGATGGTGAAGTTAAAATATGAATTGAAAATATGTTCCTACATTTCAATTAAAATATCTTAGTTTTAGTTTTTAAACTATCTTTGAAAACCTTGATGTTCCTTTTCTTTTACAAAAAGCGAGGTATAAATATTGTATGTTGTATACGTCAGATGAAATAAAATTATTAAAAAAATACATACCGTTTCCCCTTTTTTTTAGATTTTCTAGTATTTTTTTCTTCTTTTCAAATGCCTGTTTTTGCCTTTTTAACAGTTTTTAATGCTCTATTTTGCCTTTTTAGGCAGTTTTTAGTGCATTTTTCTGGATTTTTGGCAGTTTTTAGTTCCTTTCCGTGCGTTTTTTGCTATTTTATCAGGTGTACAACTTTGCTTCCGCCGTTTTCCGATAGGTGGCTGTACCGGCTGAGGCTGGTTGAAATACATAGATGGTAATGCCTTTAAAGTGAGTGTGGACAGTGCCTAACGAATTGTCATCGCCGTTTCAGTGACAGTTGTTCTTGTTTTCGTATTATTCACGCTCGAAAATGTCCGTTTATGTGCCCAATTCTCGCCATTTGCGGGAAGTTTTACTTTTCTGTTACAATTCGCAAAAAAATGCAGCTGAAGCGCATCGAATGCTCTCAGAAACTTACGGTGATGCTGCTCTGAGTGAAAGAACGTGTCGGGAGTGGTTTCAACGTTTTAAAAATGGTGATTTCGATGTCGAAGACAAACATGGTGGTGGAAGAGAAAAAACCTTCAAAGATGAACAACTAGAAGCATTGCTTGATGAAGATTCGTGCCAAACCCAAGAAGAGCTTGCCGAATCGTTGGGAGTGAGTCAGCAAGCCATTTCAAAACGTCTCAAGGCCCTGGGCCTTCATCCTCCAGCCTTCAAGTCATCCTCCAACACGACAATGCTCGGCCTCACGTCGCAAAAGTGGTCAAAAAGTACCTGGAAACGCTGAAATGGGAAGTCTTGCCCCACCCGCCGTATTCCCCAGATGTCGCCCCTTCTGACTTCCACCTATTCCGTTCGATGGCACACGGCCTGGCAGATCAACATTTTCAATCCTTCGAAGAATTGGAAAAATGGATTGCTTCATGGACAGCGTCAAAAGAGGACTCCTTTTTTCGAGCCGGGATCCGAAAATTGCCGGAAAGATGGGAGAAAGTTGTCGCTAGCGACGGACAATACTTTGAATAATACATCTGTAAGCACTTTTTCGCAATAAAGCTTTTAATTTTGGAAAAAAAACGGCGGAAGCAAAGTTGTACACCTGATATAAAAAATTATTATTATTAAAATTATTAAAAAAAACTTATCTGAATTTAAGTAAAAAGTCAAATTAAAATTATCTCTTATTTTTTCTGCTTGTTCTTTCTTTATCATGTAAAGGTATATTCATTAAAAAAAACTTGTATATTTCCCTGGGTTTTTAGGTCCTCAAAATCCTTTCCCTGGTTATGACTAAAGATAGAGAGAAAATGTTATGCGCATTCTTGATAAAACTAGATTATGAGTGAACTTCTTATCGATAGAAAGATTTTTATTGCTTAGTGGCCGTTCATCCAATGTAGTCCAGATAGTTAAAGTGAACATCTCCCGTAGAAGTTGTAAAGGTGCTATACAAGTTTATTATATATAATGAGTATCTTCCGAAATACGGAAAGTTTTCATCGTAAAAGTCGTCTTCGTCTTTTCGTTATTATCTCATCTTTATGTTTTTATCTACATACATATTATCTTTTTTGCCTCTTCTGTTATCTTCTTTGTCTTTTGCTATTCTCTAACGGCAAAGTATTCTTAAGTTTTAAAATGCTGTCCAGCAATTACAAAACTTCCCATGCAACCTCCGACATTTTTGACACCGTTTGGTCGTGTAGTCATAACTTAACTGTAAAATCCAACAACGCGCCATTAAAGTTACAACACTCTCGTCATCTGCAATGACAGCAACAGTCGGGGCCCCACTAGCCGCGCTTATCACTTTGAAAATCACTTTGCCGCGTCGCAGTCCGCACGCATTGACTTGCACCCACTGCCGCACTGCACAAGTCGCATGCGTCTGGTTATGTCAACATCATAAAACTTTAATACAACAACAACAACGAATATGACAACAATTGTACAATAACAAAAATAAGTACTTGACACAATGCAAATTCATGGCTGGCAAATGTCGCTCATTATGCGCTTTGCCATTACACAGTGTTATTGTCGTTATTATTGTTATTATTGCTTTATTACTATTATGTTTGTAGTTGTTGTTGTTGTGTTGGTTTTAGTAACTGCTCGACGCCATGTCTTAACTGCCACTGCGCACCAAATGTCACATTTCGATTGGTGGCGCTGTCGCAGTCGTTGTTTAGTGTCAACGTCGGTGCTGCACTTGTCAGTGCCGCCAAAGCCGCGAAATGCACGCCAACCAGCCAGCAGGCAGGCAGGCAGGCAAGTCATTAGCCTCGGCAAATCGCATTAGCCCAAATAGTGCGCACAACTCACGTCGGCGCGTCGCGGTGTGCGGTATGCGCGTCAGCGCGTGATTTCTGCGCGCATCGAGTGAAAGGCGTCAACGAGCGATGGAGCTTGCTTGAGAAATGCCATTTAGGAAATGTTGGCTTACCGCAAGATTACCGAAATGCAAACGCGACCGTTTGCCGCCCGCGCCGGATGTGAATCATGTGCAGAGAAGCACACCAACCATTTTCAGCCGATTGAATTTGCGCGCACTGTGACATAACGCCCTGAAGCGTGCCATTGCGGCGCTGCACTTCCAGCGAACCCGTTGCACTTAAGCTCAAACTACCCCCCACACACCACACACCAACTGAAGTCGTGCCCGAGCACTCAACGCGATTAAGATCTGGCTGCTCATTCTATTGTGCGCCGCTTTGTGGCGTTACCCCGCGCCGTTGGAGTCGGCGAACCATGTTTCGCCACATGCATTTCATTGATGTGATTTTGTGATTTGCCGCTTTGCGGCTCACAAGTTGGAAATTGCGCCGCTGCGGCATTAGCGCAGCATGATGTAGTCGATCGACCAGCCGGCCTAGCCCGACTTGTGCGTTCTCCCAGCCCAGACCCACTGCACTCCATGCAACGCGTTCTTCTGCCGCGTTCGCTTTACGGCATTTCGTCTGCCATTTCATTCCGACCCGTTGCGCGAACGATTCGTTTGGCCCGCATTTCGGTGTTATTTTTCCGCATTTTCACAAAGACTATATAAAAGTGAAGCGAATAAAATGTGTAAAATACTGAAAAGAGAATTGTTAACAACACACACACACACACACACACAAGTCGCTGCACGAACACCGAATTGCAGCGGCAGTTGAAGTTGAAGTTGCGGCCCGGTGATGAAGATAAATTGCAACCCCCTTTCGAGCGTTGAAAAATTGCGCAATTTACTGTACGTGTGTGTGTGTGTGTGCCCTTGTCCCGCGCACTGCCACAATTTCCTCTTTCGTGCTCATAACCGTAGAATTGCGAGCGAGAATGGGAGCAGCCGTAAATTCATTAAAATTCTGCAAAATTTTAAGTGGTTTTCTGTTGTCAAATTATCGATAAGCATCTAGCAAGCATTTTTATAGTTTTTTGTTAATCGTTTACACTTTTCACCGTGCTTGCCGAGAGGGTTAAGACGTTGCAGTGTTGGTGAGCACGTGACATGAAAAATGGTTTAGTAAAATGGTGTTTAAAGTCAAAGGTGTTACAGCCCATAAAGCGATATTTGGCAGTTGATAGTTGAATTTTTTTAGCGTTGGAAAGACGAAGCTTTCTAAGTAACGACTGGTGCTAATCAACAAAGCCCAGAGGCTCTTTGCATGTTGAGTGCAATTTGAAAAAAAAAACTGAATCGATACATAAACAAATGCCAAAAGTATATATTTTTTCCTTCCTGAAAGACAGGTTCAAGTTCTTGTCCAGATCTATACGAGTATATATAAAAATGAATGTCTGTTTGTTTGTTTGTTGGTCACACGACACTAAAACTCAAAGTTTTAGAAGGCCGATTGAGCAGAATCTTTCACGGAATGTTCGCCTTGACTAAATCTCGATAAACCATATAGTACGAATACGACCCCACATGTGGGCATGGCACCTCCCTACAACCTAAGTTTTTAATATGAAATATCGTCGGAATTCTAGGTTGGACAACATTGAAATTTGGTACAGGGGCACCGTTTAGGTGTGCCGTTTCATTGGTAAAGTTTTATAAGCATTTTTCAAGCGAACCGAACGATGGGAATAACTTTGGAACTACAGGTCACACATGAGGGGCATGACATCGCCCATACAGCTGGAATCTATATACATACATATAATTGTTTGCCATGACTGACTGACTGATTCATCACTGCCCAGCCCAAACCGCTAAAGTTACAAACATGAAATTTGAACTGTAGGTACATTTAAGAAAATAAACTTCCGCTAAGACGGGATCTTCTGAAATTCGGAGCCTAAAGGAGCAAAACATGGGTTAAAGTGTTGTATGAAGAAACTTGAAAGAAACCGCACCCTGTACGGTCCCTGGTTCACTTTTAAGGGAAACCAAATTTCTAAATTTGTTTCTCTTTGCCAAAGTCCGATATTTTTAATTGGCACTGCCAATTTTGGCCGCGTCGATAAGTCTGCGCCATTTGAATTGGATATTGTTAACCCTTTCGCTACAGGGTTTTACTGGGGAAAGTTAAAATTTTAAATTTTACGTCTTAGGCTTCTCTGTGGTTATATTAGCAACATTCCATAAGAAATTTTTTAATTTTTATATTCGGACCCTGTATTTTAGAGTGTTTTTCTATGAGAGCAACCACATCGTTGTGGCTGTAATAATTACTTAAACATAAATCTTTTTACGCATAACGAAAATTTGAATATTTCTTCATTTACTTCAGCCAAAATTAAAAAAAAAGAAGTATCTAAATTGAAAGAAAACGTCAAATTAAAAAGTTCTCTAATTTTTTCTACTTCTTCTTCCTTTACTATGTCATGATGTACCATTAAAAAGACATGTATACTTTTCTTCTTTAAACTTAAATATTCAGTTTATTAATTTCGTATTTTTCCTAAAACTTCAAACTATTCTAAAGACCAACAAAAAAGTTTATTCTTGCAACCATAGAGGATGCAGACGTCCACAAAGTAGCATGTTGCCATATGGCAACAAAATAGCGAAAGGGTTAAGCGAGTTTGTTGCTATACAACAATACTTCAAAAATTACTTCAATAACAAGTGCCATCATTCTACCATTGAATGTTCATATATTTAAAGAAAAAACACAGCCACTTGAATCAATGATTGATAACTTTAAAAAATTACTTCAACATTTCAGTCATCTATGGTATATGCAATCCATTACTCAATTTGCCCAAGTATTTTCTTATCTTATTGATAAATTAGCAAAAACATAAAAATTCCTCGCCCTCTCGGCGAAAAATCCCATTCCAATGTTTTGTTATCTTATCAAATGATCACTGTCCAAATAAATTAAACACCCGATAACATGAATCGACCATTAAGCTCGCGTGAAATCGAAAACAAATATTTACTACTCAAAATACAAGTAAATACCAGAAGTGTTGGTGAACTATGTAAAAACCCCGCAGCCATAAACCGCTTGCGCAATCAAAAATCAATAAGATCAATCAATACAATGAAAATTACAACAAGTATGGCACAATTCAATGTATTTCAGCCAAAGTAATGGAAAATGTTCGAAGGGCAAACAAGCAAGTAAAAATGAACAAACGAAAAATCCTTCAACTACTAATTACTGCACTACACTACAGTGCTGCCTTCTTGACGTTTCTTTTGTGCCTTTCGCTGGGTTTGTGCTGTCATTACGGCGTACTCGTATAATTGAATGTGATTTCGGTTTTTACCTATAATTTTTTCCTTTACAACTTGCAATAAATATTCAACTTGAACATTCCCTCACCACACATTCAGTGCACTTTTCATTTCGCAGAAATTTACTTCCAAAAAATATATTGAAAACGTTCTGCATACAACCCCCGAGTCGAGCTATAAGCCGCCGTTATAATAAAGCCGATTATATACATATTTTTTTTTACTTTTATTCCGCTTGTCGAGGGTTAGTGCAGCACTTAAAAAAATGCAAAGCAACCCTGCCTACACAGCGTACTTACACAATATTCGTTTCCCCCTTGCCACCAAATTTAACCGCAATTAATCGTTGTCGACATTTTTGTGACCCTCTCGAAATTATAAATGTCAGTGGTTAAAGGTTGAAATTGAAATAAGTACGTATTGCCCAAGGAGCACATTGAAAGACTTCAGAAAGGTGAATACGCCACAGCGAGGTATAAAGAAACGGGGAGAGAGGGGGTGCCTGAGTGAAAAATCGAACCGTTTTTAGGTTCAAAATAAATATGTGAGCGTTCGGTAGGCAAATTCGAAAGCGTGTGCCAGCTATAAAAGTGCTAAGGAATACAAGATGACATTGAAACCTTCAGAGTTATTAGAAAACGACATTCAAGCCTGTCAATGACACTTTCCATTCCTTGGCATTTGCTTGATGAAGCCGTGCATGGAAAACACACACGAGCGTCAAATTGCCACCAATCAGCCGCCGTCGTATAACTCAGCCGCCTCATTAGCGCCAAGAATAACCGACCGAGAATAATAAAATCATAAAACTTTACAATCGATTAGATGCTCCAAAGCGTGCTGTAAACAAATCAAATATCCAAATGTATCCGAAAATTAAATGGGCTATTAAGTGCAGAGTTTAATGTGGAATATTGAAGAATGCATATGTATGTATGTTGACTAAAAGGGCGCGACAGCACAACTTGCCAGTGTTTGACTCCGTGAAATGCGATACTTTGAGTTAGAACGAACAGTGTTTGAGGCATTTATTGAGCTTTTCGTAATGACTGCGCCTTGCATTCACAGCTCCTCATAAATTGAAATGATGCGTTCTAACGGGTTAATTTAGAAAATTTTGAAAATAGGATTTTTTGCATGGATTTAAATTTTGTTTTGTTGCTGTAATTCATTGAATGGTAATTTGTAAGTTGAGTTAAAAACAAAACATTAATTTAAAAAAATATATATAAATACAAATAAATAAATAGAATAATAATCTAGTACATAAAGACATAAATGAATTAAAATATAGGTAGGTGTTAGGTACATAGGTACAAATTAGTTCTAAGTGATGTGATGCCCCTGGGTTGCTAGCTTTTTCGAATCAATAGGTTTGAAACTATCCTGAACTATTTTTTTCTGTTTGTTGTAACTGGCTGAGCAGGTACAAAGTAATTGAAGAACAGTTTCTTTAATTTATTTATTTATTTCTTTAGAATTGTTTAAAACAAAAAAGTCAATTTTGTTTTTTTTTTTTAACAATATAAAATGATAGCTATGACATCTGTGGTCTTAAGCTAAGACAGTTTCTTGCTCCTCTACGTCTCTCTAGATTCGCCAGAAATCGTTGGCCAGATGACCCAGTCCTAGACTGGTGGCCACCAAAGATACAATGACCAAGAACCCTGACTGTGACCCTTTTGACGTTTAGCAGAGTTCTGGCGCTTCCAGTCCAGTTTTGGCCAGATCTGTTGCGCTCTCTAGTCTGTCCAAGGGGACGCCCAGGAAATGTGGGTTGTTTTTTTCACGGTTTCCTCCATCGCCAGCTTGCAACAGCACTCAGCAAACTCTTACGACAGCTCTTTGGCTGTGCCTAGTCTGGCCAATTCGTATGTCCTACAGCTCTCTGGAATGTCTCGTTGAACTGGAACCCAAATTAGATTTATATTAAGCTACTCAGCCGTCTCATCAAGAGATTTGCGGCAGCTGATCACTTTTTCTGATAGCCTCTTTAATCTGCTTCAGTGCAGGTTCAATGGCCGTTACCTTCGTCTGGAACATACCACAGCGATTCGGCAGTTTAAAGGAGTAATTTATATTTATAATTTATATAGTGAGTATACGGCAGCCGCCGTGGCTCAGTTGGTTAGTGCGTTGGACCGCGCGTCGAAGGCAGCAAATTCAGGTTCAAATACTGCCTGTAATAACACCTAAAAAAAAAAATAACGGGGAAAACTCGTTTTCTCTTTCGGTGGCTGTCCTCTCAGCTGGAAATGGCAAACCTCTGAGAGTAAAAATTGCTTATGAAAAAGCTCCCAACCTGCCGTTCGGAACCGGCATAAAACTGTAGGTCCCTTCCACCCGCGTACAAATTCACACGCACAACACGGGTGGTTGCGGGAAGCTAGGCCTTAGTCTCGCGTAAGCGGGCTGTCGTGCCAGTCAATTATTATTATAGTGAGTCTGAAAAGACGCCTTCACCGATTGACCCATTTAGCTTGGAGCCATCAATGAAGACATGACATGACATGAGCTGGCAACTGTTAGTGTTGAGCCATTCTTCCAGCTGCTTCGGTCCGAAATACTAGACAACAAAAAAAAAATAATGTAGTAAAAACGATTCCATGATTACTTAAGACATTGGAAAAAAAATTGTTTAAGAAATGTTAAAAAAAAACTGGATACCCCAAAACTTTTAAAGAAAAAGTAATTTAAGTCATTATTGAATAATTTTTGTTGACCCCCTTCTGCTGCTCGCTTTGAAAATTTCCAAAACTATTAAAGAAAATGTGTTGAAATAATTTTGGAAAAATGTTTATTGGTCTCTTGTGCTACAAAAAATCACATTATATCTACAAATTGTACTCATTTATCTGTATGTAAGCATACATATATCTTGTGCTTTTTATTACCCTGCTGAAACATTGTGTGTGCACATTTAAGACCGCTTTTGTCATTAGCTGACAGCCGACAACTGCTACACCTTCGCTTACCGCCTTCAGTTCACTACCAGTTTGTAGTTATTAAAATTTCAGGCAATAAACACAAATTTCACCCATTCAGTGCATTAAAACAAACTGTGTTTTAATACAATGTTTTCTTCATTTTTCCTAATTTGCTACCAAAAACCAACAACAACTTAATAACGCCGGTGTGCCAGTAGTTGCGCCGCACTCAATGACCTGTGTTGCTTGCCACCATTTTGGGCTTTTCGGTTACTGCTGCTCACTTGCCTTGCTTATTGTTTTATTGAAACTACAACAATAACATTAAATAGACTACAACAAAATGAGCACAAGGAAAGTGTGAAAAGCAAATAAACTCGGCGCAACTCAAACTTGGACTGACTGACTTTGGTGTAACATAGTAAAAAGTCAAAATAAATAAAGCGATCGAATCGACGCACGCACACCATAACGAATGAGGTTAGACGCTGGTGGAACAAACGCTGCTGCCCCAAAGCCGTTAAATCGAAATATAGAAATATGCATTGAAACGCCGCAAAAAGAAAAGCGAGAAAACCAAGCTACATCACAATGCGAGTGTGTCAGAAAAAAGCGCCACCTGGAACATTTCGTGCCGCTTTATGGTCTTTACAAGGCCAACGTTGCTGGCCCGAAATGGGTGCGAAAGCGGTTACGAGTGTCAGGCGTCGAGTTGGTCAGTGTGAGGTGTCCTATCTGCTGCCATCCAAAAAAGGATAACGAGGCCGGCAGATCGGGTGTTAGCAGGCGTTCACTTTCACCTTCAGCTTCGGCAGCTCGTATTTCATTTCGATTGTGTTTTTTATTGCCAGCATTTTTCACATTAGATTTTTTTCATTTTGCTCTGTAACATTACATTTGTTGCTGCCGTTTTGTAAGTTTTCTTTACTCAACATTTAATGCGCTGTTAGCACGTGAAAGTCGTAAAAAATCGGAAAATGCAAAGGTTAAAGAATGACAACGGCAGCGCACAATTTCGCACTCTTTCGCAATTATTCGCTAATTCTCGCTTTTGTCTATTTGCCGCTGCCAGTTTTCATGTTTCATTTCGCGCCGCATAAAATCTTGATGGGCTGTTTGCTTTTATGTAATCGCGAAAATGTGTTGGTGGCGCTGTTTCGGCCGCGATAAGCTTGGCCGGGCGTGGAGCACAGTTTAGCGTGTCGCGTCGCCACGCCTTGTTGCGGTTGTAAAAAATAAAAATTGTTTGCTTCATGTTGGCAAATGAGCAGCGCATGCCATTATTAAAAATTGCCAAATTATTAAAAATATTTTTTTTAATTAAACAAATTATTTTCAGTGTAATATTGTTTTCTTTCTCTCCTTCTGATTTATTTAAATCGTCCTATTAATTAATGTGCTCTTTCCATTTTCCTCACGTCTTGTTCCACCCACTGCTCAACTCATTCCACAACGCCCTCCCTCCCTTTGACTCCCTCTGCGGCTCTGATTTTCATTTCTGAATGTTACGCGTTATACATTCGCTTAAATTTGTTGCGCGCTTTTTAATCTTGGGCGCGTTTTTCAACAATTAAAATGCAAATTTTTCCAACCAACCAAACAAAGTTGCAAGCAGTCCGCTGTGCAGCGATGCGCAGCCGCAGCTGCAGCAACCAAGTAACACTGAGGAACCATGAAGACCACAAGCCAAGGAAGCACCATTGACTTTTCACCGTCCACTCGCCAGTGACGCTCAAACTGTTTTCATCTACTTACCTCACACTACAACATTTATTTAATCATTTTGCTTTTGTTCTTTGCCTTTGCAGAAATTCGCCATAAGCAATTTCGACTGAACATGTCGCGCGACTCTGAATGGTTCAGCGTGGCCCAAGATGATCCCACACTCATAGCATTCCTGCGCGAGATTCACATGCGCAAATATCCGTTGCACTTTCTGAAGAATGCGCGCGACACCACGCCCGCCGCCGCAGCGGCGTCGCACTTCAACTTCAGCGCCCACTATGACGGTCTGACGCCGGAAATGGCGCACTACGTGGCCGAGCTGGTGGGCGGCAAAATGAACGGCGCCGTCATACAGTCGCTGCCCGGCACATTGGGTCACCTGATGACGGCGCCGTGGCTGGCGCAAACGTTGAATTGGGCCGGGGTGGTGGTGGAGCCGCAGCCGCGTCGTTTCTTTACGCTGCTCAAACAGAACGCGCAACGGCCGCGACTGCAGGTGGTGCACGCGTGCGTCTCGCCCAATCCGTATCCCAAAGAGGTGATCGTTTGATATAGTTGTTGCACTTGGAATTGTAGTTTTAATTGCTTGTTTTCATTTGTTTGCCGCACAGGTGACCATACACAATGAAGAGTCTGAGGTGCGCATCAATAGTCTGCTGGACGAGGAGACGTCCTGGTTCAACTCGCGCGTGAAATGCTTTCCGCTGTACTCGATAATGCTGGCATGCAACCGCGTCGAGTACGATTTGCTTAGCCTGGGCGTGCACGGACACGAGTTGGAGGTAAGAAATGCGAAGAGTTTGTTTGGAACTAAATTTGAATGATTGTATTGTTGTGTTGTAGGTGTTGCAAACATTGCCTTTTGACAAGATCCGAATCGAAGTGATATCGATACATCTGCCAGACGATCGCGAGGACCTGGGGCGCGAATATATTCAAATGTTAACAAAGTTCCTAATGGGAAAATCCTACAAATTGCAAAAGCGCTTCGGACGCAACTACTTCTATCAACGAATCAACACAACGAGCCGAACACGAAAGAAAGATATACTCCTACTGAAGACGCCTTAATTGGCAGCGTCGCCGTTGTGGGTCGTCGCTGCCGCCGCTAAACTATTATTACTTTAAATTACAAGTAAAACTAATGCTATTACTAAATTATTAAGAAGTTTAGAAACTGCTGCACTGCCGCGACAACGCGCCAGCGTTGAGTACTCAACTTCGAGTTCAATGCAGAGTGCAGTTGTAGCGCTAAAGCGTCAGTGCAGCGCCAGCTGATACTCGAAATTTATAAACACATTTAACTGAACGCAAAGAACGCTAGTAGGCGAATAAGCAAGATTGAGGGAATGTAACGATTATGTTTGAAAAATATGCAGCGAAAAGTTGCAATGCATTCACATTAACTCCAGTCGCTAAGGGTTGCCTTGAGCGCATGTGAAGATGTCCGCCACCCGAAATTGATTTATCGTTTCAGTTAATTTTTTGTTGGCTCCTTTACCTTTAGTTATGATCAAAAATGTTTTAATTTCAATGCGATTCGGATTATTGTATTCTCTTTAGTGAAAAGCGAAAATCTTTTGGTTTTTCTCATCATTATCATTATTTTGTAACGCTAAGTTCCAAAAACGAATAACACCAGGAAATCGAAAAGATCATAAAGAGCAGCAAAGAATGCTGGCAGAAGAAGAAAGAGAGAGAGAGATAGAGAGCGAGCGCGCTAAAGGCCGCTATTGTATAAATTAATTGTAATCCTAGTTTATGTTTGAGTTTAGTTTAGCTTAAAGAAATGCTTTATTGTAATTTAAATTATTGCAACAACCAGAACAAGATAACCGAGAGCAGGATAATACAATTTAATGCCGAAAATATTAATATTATTAATATAATATTACTCTAATTAAATATACATACAAGCAGAGCAACATTAATATTAAATGTTAAACAAAACGAAAACCATAATTGAACAAGCAACTACCAACTAAATACACAATGCATATTTATAAAAACACATTATTAAATTATTGTCAACACGCCCACACCACTAGCACCACCAACAGCAACAAGAACAACACAAATAGAGCTACTTGCATACACAGAAATCTCGCCACTGCAACACTTGTCCATTCACTTGTAGAACAATTGAAATGCAAACAGCACTCTGCAAACGATACTCATTCCTACAAAACAAATACCCATCCTAACACACACGTGCGCACTGCAGAAATTTACAACAACAAAAACCAAAACAACCAAAAACCCAATGCAGCACAAGCAAGCAGTTGCGATAGCCACACGTTTTGTTTTGCTAATTAAAATTAATTTAAAAAGGAAATAACGCTGAAAGGTGTCGACGTATCGATTCGTTTGCTTTGCGATATTCTTTGTAATGTTTCGGTAGCCTATTAGCGTTGATCATCATTATTAACATTACCATTACCAGTATCATTACTACCATTAATATTATCATTACTATTACTATTATAGTTATTATTATTATTACTATTATTGTAATTGTCATGCCTCCCGCTGTATGTGGAGATGTTATGTATTAAAATTCAAAACAAAAATTGAAAAACAAAAAATCGCAAATAATTGTAAGCAAACAACGCAACGCTACATCTACACACACACACACACTTATACACTAAATTCACCTGCACTCACAATTTCTTGCAAACCGTAGGCTGCGGCAAGCAATTGTTCGTGGCTCCTGCGTTTTCTGCTTTCAACTGCTGTCGGCACACCAATCAGCCCAGCGGCACTTCTCCCATATTCGAAGACAAAATTCTCACCGCAAATTTGCTTGCCTTAGGGCGGCTGAACGCCTCAAACTGGCTGTCGGCCGCACTCCAAAATGAATACTATACAAAAAATTATTGCATTAACATTACGCGCCGCCTAGCCGTCTCCAGCTGGAAATCTACTCAATGCGCTGTACAAAACTTACAATTAACTGTACAAACATAACTCGACAGAATTCGGCGTATTCTGTACCACAACGAAAATACTTTATGCCGATTGAGAGCATCGAATGCGCGCAGCTGTGCAACATTTTACAACGATTTGTGCTGCTATTCTTAATACGTTTCGTTTGCTAATTTGTGTAGCGCTTTTGATTTTCATCATTTTGTTTCGAGTATGTTTTTTTCTTTATGTAGACTTAGGTTTAGTGTAAATTTATGTATTGTATAATTGTAATAATTTTCTATACGCGTTATTATGTTTAAGGATCCCCCGTCGCCCTGCCCATGCATCACATTCACCGCAACTCATCTCCATCCAGCCATTTGCAGTTGTCCCATTTCTATGTGCAACATACAACGAATTTTTTCGCGTTTGATCGTATCCGCTGTGTTCCTCTTTAATCCGCCCGACGCTTTACATCGAAATCAAAAGAAAAGTTATAGCATATAGAAGAACAACGTGCAAAACATTGTTCGCCTTTATATATTTGCAGCAAATTTAAGTATTTCTCAACTGTTGAATATTCAATGTGCAGCTGTTTATTATCCGTTTGCTATTTTGTGTTTTTTTTCTTGGCCTTTTCTATTCTCTTTCGTATTTGTAATAACTGAAAACGAAAAATCTGTAATCCTCGCTTTAAAGAACATTTTGCTATTATATTTAATTATCGCTTAAGTTATAAAAAAAGAACATGAACACAAACAACAACAACCACAAAATGAGAATGAAATGAAAATTTAGAAAATAAATGCAAAATTTATAATTCCAAAAATAAAATATTTACAAAATAGAAACGAAAGAAAATCACAAAATCAATATGTTTTTATTATTTTGCTCAATTGTTGCCAATATTTACGTTTAGTGTTGCATGCCGCAACGCTGAGCGCATTCGAGTGAACGAAATGAAGACGAAATTGTGCACACGACTACGCCAAAGTGTGCCCATGGGATACCAGTGACAGAAACTGATATCTGTGCTAAAATGATGTAGTTATCTAAGGGTTAAAGGCAGAAGCGTGCAACAGCATTGACAGTTATTTGAGAAACGAAATTCATTAATATCTTTCCACATTTGTGAACAAGATGAGCAACAAAGTGAAGATATGAATTTGCCGTTTGAAAACTACGTAAAAGTTGCAACGGATTAAAAATACTACAAAAATAAAGTTGATTACAATAAAAGTACTTCTTTAAAGTGTCTTTCTTTGATATGTGTAATGCCCAAAAGTATGCTAAGATATTGTAAAGTTGCAGAGCCCACGAAATATTGCCTACTTTTGGGCGGTCACTTTGAGGTGCATTCAAGTTGGCATCTTGACAAAAAATTACATATGGATTGAACAGCGGCGAATTTGAATGGTTTTGTGTAGAAGAAGACGTTGTTGTCAAGGTGAAAAAACACCATAGGCACAGCTGCCCCAGAAGAGTAGTGTGGCATTCGAACCGCACAAAAAACACGCTGGGTCGCTAAACCTTGATCCCACCGGAACTACTGCAAAGTATTACTTCAAGAGGAGGGCGTAGTGGATGCTAGTCATTCACATGTTTCGCTCGTCTCAGCTCGTGTCACTCCATCGCTTACTGCATCCCATGCCTCTTGCGTCGTCAGCATTGCATAGACAATCAGCCCTGTTCCAGAATCCGAATCGGATCGGAAATGGATTTGATTCCGACCGTCGGTGTTCTACCTTCCGATTATCGGAAATATTTTCCGATGCAACCCTGTTCTCAAATCCGATTAAGTCCGAACGAATTTGGATCGGAAATTTGGTGTTCTGCATTTCGATTATCGGAAATTGTTGTCGAAAATATTCCGTTAAACAAAAAGCTGGTGGAATTAATATCGGAAAGCAGCAAAACAAAAACAAACAACGAAAATTTAAGCAAATAAATTAAACATCGTGTTAAATAAAACTAATAAATTAATTTTTAATCAGGGGAAAGCATAAGACTGCTGACCAGAGCAAAATGCTCTTGGATTTTATGGAGGAGAATGCGGACATCGCGAAAGGTTTCTGCAAAGGCGACAAACACGGAGTTGAAAATAAGTGGAAGCATTTAACGCAGTCGCTGAACGGGTAAGGACCACCAACAAAAAGTGTAACGGAGTGGAAAAACGTGAGAAGTAAATTAAAACAATTCATTTTGTAAAATTTTCTTTAATCATAGACCTGGGTTGATTGGAAAAGTGAGGTAAGAAGGAAGCTGACGCATAATAGAAGAGAAGCTTTATCGACCGGCGGTGGACCTTCGAAGAAGCACAAACTTTCCGAAATGGAAGAGGCGGTTGCCTTTTCTACCGATCGTTGATAGCCTGGCGGAATGGAGCACTGCCGAAAAAAAGGTTTAACTTTGGTCAAGATCATGCTGAATGCTACTTTGTTAAGGCGGTACTGAGCAATAAACCTTAACACGTTCACGCCGGGGCCGATTTTCATTAGTTTTGCTGTGAGGCGGCGCTCAAATCAAACACAAGCGAATGCGTACCACCGGTGGTACGCGCCGCCCGATGAGACAGTCTAGCGCGCCGGCGTGAACGTGTTAAATAGGAAATTTTGAACATAACTGAAATAACTTGTACTAGTTACGAAGAATCTGGCAATTCCATCGGAATGCTGTGGTCTCGCAAAATTCTGCGCTTCACTTTTTCAACGGCGGACTGCTCGTTCTCAAGCAATACTGCCAATAAAATAACCGAACTCATTTAATAAAATAAAAAATCTCACAAAGTTTTACAAGTGCCTTTTTCATTTGAACATTTCAAGCAAAGAGCTGATTGAAGGTTTGTTTAATTTGCTAACAATCGGATTCGAAATAAACTTCGAATGTGACAATTCCGTTCGGATTGCAGAACACCTCTTCAAATCGGAATCGGATTTAATTTCGATTCGAATCCGATTCCGATTCGGATTCTGGAACAGGGCTGAAAGTCTTTATCACCAAAATTCCCGAAAAAATACATAAGAATTTTTTTAATCTTTTAACCTACACAAGTGTCAAGGACATGGCCAAAAGTTCAATTTGCCGTAAGCTATATTTGATCCTTATTGTGTAATTATGATGTGTTTGTTTACGCGAGGAAAGCTGTTGTTTCAGCTCGCAGAGTGCTCGAGGCGGTAAGAAGACGACCGAGTCTCAGATGGAAGCTCCAAGTGGAGATGAACCTGCTGACACTTGAAGCTTCCAACTGACCTCGACGCGCACAATGCAGGGGCGACGGTTACAGGCTTATCGACGCGGCCAAAACCCACACCCGGTGACAATAATGACGCAGGCTTTCGTTCGGTACAAAGTTTGGTCTTAGCTTGATTTCCTTGATTTTATGACAGCCAGCATTTAGCACAAAAACATATTTTAGCCATACAACTCGAATAAACACAAAAAACATCAATCAAGTAAAAACAACCCAAGGTTTCAATGTGTGATGGAAGCACATTGGAGTCAGAGAAGTGGTGGCAGTGCGTTCAGCTCCGAGCAAAATTAATTTAATTATGATGGCCAAGCCACAAGTTCACAAAATAGAAGCTTGAAATAAAATGTCAAATATAATAGTACAAAAACAAAAATAAAACAAAGCAACAAAATACGCACACAACTACAACAACCAGTGCACCAGCTGCGATTGCTACTCAAGTTAGCAGACACGCATTGCTCGACGTTGTTGTGCTGTTATGTGGGAAATAATTTTATGGGAAAAGGGCAACGCAAGGAAAACAAAAGTTTAACCCACACACACACACAAACATAAATATGTATAAAAATCATGATAAAAGTGGCAAAGGGTCAACGGGCAAAACAACATGACGACAGCTGTGTACGTGCGAGTATACGAAAGACAGCGCAACTGGTAATGGCAATGGCAGCAGCGGTTGTTGTTGTTGTTGTTGTTGGGAAAGAAGCTGCCAATAATAATGCCGTTAAGTGGAAAGAAAGCGCGCTCGCTTAAGTGGGCACAAGTAAACAACAAATAAACAAGCCCAATGACACACAAGTGACAGGCACTCGCAGTAATTGAATGGCAGCGTTGGCGAATGGGCGACGGGTGTCAACGACGGTGACGTCGATGGGTGGGCAACATGGCTACGCGCCGGATGGTGGTCTCAAGTTCTGAAGTAATCCTTGCGACAGGCAGTGACAACGATAACAACAACAACAACAACAGTTATTGCGGCAACATTGCTGTGATGTGTTGTCATCAGTGGCGCCGGTGGATGGGTCGTTGATGTGCGCCGGCACAAGTGCTCGGCTCGGCTTGGCTGACGCAGCTAAAGCAACAGTTGCCATTGCACTTGCTTTTATTGTTGTTGTTGTAATGGCATTTGCAAGCAAATTGCGCCACTGGCAAATGTCTGTGCGCTATGGCAAATACAACAACACATAATGACAAGGATTAACTTGTCGCTGTCGAGGACTAAATAAGTGGAAGCGCCGACAGCACAGCACAATTAATGCTGCAGCTGCTAGTAGGCGCGCTACAAATACAAACACAAATATATTCGGCACTCACACATCGACATGGCATTTGCATGGCGCTGAAGCGCACCGAAGTTGAAAGATAAAGCACGATATGGCGCCAGGCAACAAATTAAATTAAATTAAATGGCGCGCTTAAAGTGCGTGGCTGCATGCCACAAACTACGCGCCAGCATGTGGCACGTATTTGCTTAGGGTCACCTGTTGCACAGCCAAAGCCACAGCCGCAGGTCACACATGGTTGGCGGTTAAAGGTCGTGTGTGAAAAATAAAGAAAAACATTTTTGAAACATAATGGAATGTTGTTGCTTAACCCTTTCGCTACAGGTTTTTACTTGGGAAATTTAAAATTTAAAGTTTTACGTTTTAGACTTCTATGTGGTTATTTTAGCAACATTCCATAAGAAATTTTTTAATTTTTATATCGGACCCTGTATTTTAGAGTGTTTTTCTATGAGAGCAACCACATCGTTGTGGCTGTAATAATTACTTAAACATAAAACTTTTTACACATAACGAAAATTTGAATATTTCTTCATTTACTTCAGCCAAAATTAAAAAAAAAGTATCTAAATTGAAAGAAAACGTCAAATTAAAAAGTTCTCTAATTTTTTCTGCTTCTTCTTCCTTTACTATGTCAAGATATACCATTAAAAAAACGTGTATACTTCTCTTCTTTAAACTTAAATATTCAGTTTATTAATTTCGTATTTTTCCTAAAACTTCAAACTATTCTAAAGACCAACAAAAAAATATATTCTTGCAACCATAGAGGATGCAGACGTCCACAAAGTAGCATGTTGCCATATGGCAACAAAATAGCGAAAGGGTTAATAATAAAAGCAAAATGCATACATTGCGGGCGGAGAATACAAAATTTAATAAAGCTTCAACGCAACCAAAGCGAAAAATAAATAAAAGTGAAGGCATGAAAATGTTATTGGCAAAACTTAAAAAGGAGACACTTTAGCTTTAATGAAAATATACTTGGACACACACAAATACACATGCACATACACACGCATACGTGCATGAAACAATATTTGTTTTTGTGAATGTGTGTGTGTTGAAAATGTTGCCACATTTGGAGTTTATAAAATAAAACAAAGCGTGGTACCAGAAACAAAATTCTATATGTATATTATATATCATATGTGTATATATATATGTATATATATATATATAAAAGTGAAATAGTGTGGGCTGGAATGTGTGTTACATATGCCACGTTTAGGTTGGCCAGAAATGGTTAATGATTAAAACTGAAATTAAAGAAACATTAAGCAACAAAGGGATTTGGTTTGTTCAATTATCATAGAAACGAAAAATTGATACAGACAGGCACTCGAAATGCACAGTTGACCTTGATGACAAGGCAAAGTAATATGCATCGCTATTGTCGTATTACTGCCAGCTAAAGACGCCCCCGAGTGCAAATTCGCCGAAACAGGACACTTAATTGGATTCCTATTTGTTCTCTAGACAAAGACTATTAATTGTCCAGAACCCCCTTCTGATAATTATACCCTTTGTTCACTGGAATATGTCCTCTTGATTCATGGTTCACAAATAATTCTCCTATATGAATTACCGTCTCAGCTCAGCTTGTCAGGTATAATTTAGAAGCTAAGGCAGTAATAATGCTTTGACCGTAGAAAGTACCATGATTTCAGTACGCAATTGAACACTGCTACTCTATTTTGCTCGACATAGTGACGTTAGGTGCATTTGAAAGAAATTTACGTATGCACAGAAGATTTTTGATCCTGTTCAAAATTTTCAACGACTGTTGGATATGAATAAACCATGAGCTATGTGTAGGTTATGTTGATGTGTGTAGGTTATGTTGCTAAGGCTGTGTGCACTATAAGCCACACTTTCACTCGCAGGCCTTATAAAGCGCCATTGTGAGCTATTCAAAGTCATAGAAATATTGCCGCCTGAAAAATCAGATGTCGTAGGTTCTTCTAAACTTAATAGCACATACGATATTCGATTTCTAACTTTCAGCGGGTATGCTGGCTTGGATAGGTCCCCCGAATGTCTAATGAAACTTTAGTAAATTGATTTTCAATGCAATAATTGGAGCTCAGCGACGAACAGAGATGTAATACTTTTGTTAAAATTAATAAATATGAAAGAGATATACAGTGAAATTCCTCATAACCAGACAATCATCATCGCAGTGTTTTTGTCCGGTTATGGGAGATGTCCGCTTATGAGGGAGGGGGTACAAAAAATTCGTTTAAATTGTATCCAAGTGTTTCTCGTTTATTTATTTAATATTTTGTACGAATTTATGAATATTGAATATTTAGTTAATATATATTACATGTATAGGTAAAGTACATACATTGTACACGTCGTTAAATTTTAGTACTGCTGTGGTTGAAAAAATTTTGTAATGGTTGATTGTTTTAATTTCAAATGATCATTTTCAAATACGAGTGAATTTTGTATTACAGCGTAGTACAGATTTAAAAAAAACTGGTTTGTAATTTTTTTGAATTTTGTCCGTTTATGAGAGTTTTTTAATCAAAATGGTTTAAAATATAGTGTCCGCGTCTGGTTATTGGAATGATATTCGAATGGAAAACTTAATGAAATAGCTGTGTCTACGAAATTTGTCCGGTTATAAGGACTGTCCGTAATGAGGAATTTCACTGTACTTTTGGCTCTACAATCAAAACATTTGCCTACTGCTTTCCAACACACTTTAGGCACCAAATTAAAATGTTTTGAAACAAGTCAAACCTGAGTTTATCCAGAATTGCTAAAAGTTGCCTTGACAACTTAAAAATTAAATAAGGTTAAATGAAAAAAGGGGGTTTTTCACATCAGATACGAGAAGTCAATTGCAAACCCGCCAAACCTCCAAGCCTGAGCCACACTCACCATTTCTGACTCAACTTAATCGTTTAATCGCAACTTTTAGTTGTACTAGTTAGTAAAGAATTATTCGCCGAGTCGAAAGCTACAAATTAACCTAAAAAAAATTTATTAATTTTATTTTACTCAGTTTTGGTTTAGTCATAATGATTATTTTTCGCAACTGTATTAAAAAAAGTTTGTGATTTTAGTCGAATTCACTAATATAAGTGTTCAAGGGTTAGGTTAGGTAGGGAAGGGTGTGTGCGGCAGGACCGCACTTCCACTCGGAGGCCAAAATGGCCCATTGTGAATCCCTTCTTATGGTTTTCTGAAGCTAACCAACAGTCTCAGTCATGATTTCAAGGGTTTAGAAACATTACTAATATTATTATTAGAATGGCTTAGCTACAAAATACACATTGCAGATTCATTTTCCAGAACAGCTGGACTATGAACAACACTAATTGGAAGAAAGCACCAGAGGTATGCCGATACCAAACCCAGTCGAACCCACAATTCATAACCTTTAACCTTAGTTTAGCATTTGTCTCATTTAACGAGCCCATGCGATCTTTGCCAGTGAGTGAAAACTGCAAAAAGATTAAAATAAAATAAATAAAAATGATTCAAAATATTGCTGGTTGTTGCCAAAAAAAAATCGCAACATTTCCTCGCATTTGTTGATGACATCTCTAAAAAATTCAAACCATTACACCAACACATATGCACAGAGAATATTTGTATAAATACAATGTTTCGCTAAGCGCACAAGGGTGTGCCGAACCGCGCCGCAAGTCCCCACACCGATAACAACAACAACAATAAGTGGCAACCAGCTGCCACAAACAACTGGAAATTGACGCGCCAACCACACTCAGTGGAAACATTCGCGCAACAAATCGAGAATTCACAAGTTTGCCAGCAATCTCTCCTAACTCATCCAATAGTTTACTCGCACTTCCAGCGTGAGTCCTGTTGCTCCGTCGTGGTGTGCCTACACCCAGCCGCTGTAGGGTCATCACCCGCACTCAGACGCCGAAAGCGGCAACAGGCGGTCGCTCTCCGTCATTGGGCGACGCTCTCAGTAGTCACTTTGTGAGTAGTTGATGGGGCCCGCAAGTGAGTATCCCCGAAAGGGTTCGACTCCAAAACAGATGAGTTCGACTTCTGCGCATTGGACTCGTTTGTCGTTTCGTTGCTTCGTCAAACTGTTGCATTAATGTTTGGTTTTTGCTGTGTGTATACAGCACAGGGTTGATTGCTGTTGTTGGCCGAGTTGTTGTAAAGCTGATTAGCCCACTTGTTTGTGAATTGAGTGCGAAAAATCGATTCGCCTAAGTAGCTTTTCAATGTGAAGAGCTTTTGCTGCCTGCGTAGTTGTGTTGGTGCGAACCGGCGACGAGTATGACGGAGCTGCATTGAAGAAGCAATGCTTGACTTGTTGTTAAAACAGCTGTCAAATGATGCAAGTCGAGTGTTTTAAAACGTTTACTGCTTGGCTGGTTCGCGTAACAGGACTTTCAGGTAGAGAAATGTTTGAGATTTGCGGTTGCGGGCGGCTTAAGAGAGAGAAATTGTTAGGTTAGGTTGAGCTTGATTGGGCAAGGTTGAGCCAGATAAGGTGAGATGAAAAATTACATTTTTAGTGATTTGAAACGATCAAAGCAGATATGGAGAGATAATAAATTAAAATTTTAGTGATTTGAAACGATTAAAACAGATAAGGAGAGATAATAAATGAAATGTTGGTTCCATCAAATTTGAATATAAGGCAAAGCTGAGGTGGATATTACTTTAGAAGAGGACAAACTTCAAATATGTTAGGAAGGCTACGCTATATTTTTTGGGAATTTAGTAAGATTTTGTGATTTTAAACGAATAAAACATATAAAAAGAGACAATGAAACAAAAATGAAATTTCGATAACTAAAAGATAATGAACAATGAAGGGATAGGTTTCATCAAATATGAATAAAAGGCAAAGCTGAGGTGGATATTACTCTAGAAGAGGACAAACTTAAAAGACGTTAGGAAGGCTAAGCAATCTTTTTTGGAATTTAATCAGAATCTTAGCGTAACCGGGACGAATGACAAAGACATGGCGAAAAATTAGTTCGATGCGATACTTTAATGTTGGTGGCAAAGAAGTTAGGTTATGATAAATTGGCTGAGGGTCGGTTAGGGTTGGATATGGATGGTTTAATAATTGTAGTAACCTTATATTGAATGAAGTTATGGAGTTTTATATATCCCATTTTATAATTTTCTACAAACTTCCTTTTTAAAAAAAAAATTATTTAATTGCCTTGAAATGATGTTAATTTAGAAATCCGTTCTCTTCGTGTCGTTGTTCGGAAATGTCTGTAGCATTATTGATTGTACCGCCACTGTAGGCACACGCGTGGCAATTGACATTTAAACTTCGTGAAATCCTACGTGAAAAGCTTAACGTCAAGTGACTGTTTTGCGGGCACTACGAAAAGCTTTTGTACTTAGGCAACGGTTTTGGCTTTTTTCGTGTAGGAAACTGTGCCTAACCTACACAACTGCAAACGCAGCGCTGGCACACGCACGCACAAACTCACACAATCGCAATGCCAATGGCAAACTGCGTGAGCGTTGTTGTCGCCGACGTATCCGCAAGACACAAAGCGACGGCTGACTTTCGTCGTCGCGCCCTCTTGGAAAACGCCACGAAACACACGGAGCGGTTCGGCGTGTTCGCCGTTCAGCAATCAGTAGGACACCAGCAGTCCTTCGGGTGATGCCATCGTGTACGAGAAACAACAAACGAAGAAAAGTAAAGCAAACACACATCGAGGCACCGAACGGCAGCAGCTGCAAGAAAAAGTGAAGAATTTCGGCAGCAACGCACAAATCACTTTAAATAATCGAAAAACAAAACATACAAAATAGTGTAATTCATATTTTTGTTGTTGTTTTGCAACACGCTGACCTTTTGAGTGGCTTACGATTTTGAGTGGCTAAGCAAACAAAATTGAAGAAAAAAAGAAACAATTGCAGTGACGTAGACACATTTTTGCAGCAGTGACAGCGAAACAAGTGTAAACATATATTCAAAATACCAATACACATACACACACATACAGACACAACCAAAGCATGGACCACTAAGAAGTGCATTGGGATCGGCTTCAACAGTAACTTTTCGAATAGTTTTTGCGTGAAATGAAAGGGAAATTCGTTAAAGCAAAAACCTCGGACTTGCGCCGAAGGCATTGTGTCGGCGATGTGCAATATGCTGGCATTTTAAAGCATTCCAAAATGAAAACACACACACACACACACACTGCTGCGAATCTCAAACGCCCACTGCGGCAGTGACCAGTCGCTCCGTTTCGTGGAGCCGCAAGGTGTTTGCCTATTTTTAACCTTTCACCATTGGCTCCAACACCGCTTGTTCGCGTTTCAGCAACGTGTGTGTCGGTCTGTTGGTCGGTCGGTCAGTTTGTGTTACCGCTGCGCCCTGCCACGTTGGCCAGCGTCAACAAACGCGCCGTCACGCGGCTGGGCGGACCGACATAAGCCACCAACGACATCTGGGCCGCAGGTGTCCTTCTTCGGCTCGGGCTGCGCCACCTGTGCGCCACCTCGCGCTATTCACGTTACAGTCACGTTCATTCAAAATGCTGCCATAGCTACAACACAGCAACAACTGTCATACAACAACAACAACAACACCGCCTTCCTCCTTTCGTCTACACGGACACGGACTCGTATAACACCGTGCGACAAAAAATAAAAAAATTTTTCACACCGGAAAAAATCCATATGTGCGTGAAACTAGAGACCAAATATAGTAATACTGCGTACTCAGTTTTTCATTGCTACATCCTTTGTCCTTTTAAAAGGACCCGTCCCTTCAAAATTTTGCAGGGGATAACAAATTAAAAAATTATAAAAAATAATTAACCTCGTTAGAATATAGCGATATGTAAATCAAATTAAAGAGGAAAGGCTCAAGAATTTAAATAAAATTAATTTTTTATCTATTTGAAAAAGAGGATATGAAAAAGGTCCTTTGAAAATTGTAATCCTGTATATCTTTGAAAATTTATAAAGATTTTTCTTCAAAAGTTATTATGTTAAAACCCAAAATCTCCTTGATCACGTGTCAAAATTTCATTATTCTCACTTCATTGATTTGGTATCTTTTAATTATTTAAATGACTGATACTCAAATAAATTAGAATTTTTGTACTTCATTAGAATTGCAGCTTCCGCCTTTTTTTTAATAACTTTCGAACTAATAAAGTTAGAGCAATGCACACTTACACACTTACTTTTCAAGAAAATTCTATGTAAAGTTTAAGGATATAAAGGATTAAAATTTCCAAAGGACCTTTTTCATATCTTTTTTTTTACAAATAGATAAAAATTTTATTTTTAATTTTATTTAAATTCTTGAGCCTTTCCTCTTTTATTTGATATACATATCGCTATCTTCTAACGACTTTAATTATTTTTTTATATTTTTTTTATTTTGTATCCCCTTCAAAATTTTGAAGTTTTTTTAAAAGGACGGAATACTGAGTACGCAGTATTACTATAAGTATTTGGTCTCTAATTTCAACCCATATGGATTTTTTCCGGTGTGAGCAATTTTTTTAATTTTTGTCGCACGGTGTAATATTAACAGTATGACGAACAACAACAACACAAGCAGAAAACACAACAAAAACACCTTAGCATAAAGTGCGGCATATCGTCAAAATATGGTATCGCTTTAAGTGAGCTTTGCCGTGCAGGAATTCGCGGTGGAGTGGGGCGGGCGGTGTGGATGATGGTATGCGACTCACTCGCTTGTTCGCTCGCTCGCTGGCTGGCTGGCTGGTTGGATGTATAAAAGCGGCCCACACGCCAACACATATCAATATCAAAATGTGTATGTGTGTGTGTGTACCCTTTTTAAAGCGCGATCTACGTATGCAGCCAGCGTCGTCTGCAGTTTGTAGGCGTTTGGGTCTCCAACCTCCAACCGCCTAATGCCACTGTAGATTGGCAATCTTGTTATAAACACGACCTGGAAATGGCTGCTTTAAAGAGATATTTCGACTTCAATGCTTTTCGAATAATTGTGAAAAGCAAATTGCTTTTGAGGTATTCCATGCCGACTCGTTAGAGTCTGATTCTCTGTTTATCGTTTTGGTTCCCAGTATTTTGTGTTTCCTTAACATTATTGAAAATAGTTTCGAAGTGTGGAAGCAATATTTGGAAAATCAATCAAATAAATTAACCCAAACTTGAGTAACACAAAATTCAGTTAAACTGTCAGTATTTTCAAATAAATTCTCACGAAAAACTTTTTAGGGATCAAGGCCCATAAGTTGTGTGTACGAATCTCGAAGCAATTAGTAGGTTCGCCTAGACTAGAATAATTAAGTTCAAGTTAGGTAAAAGTAGGGTTAGCTTAGGTTAGATTGGTTAGGTTAGGTTAGATTGAGATTTATGGATACAGGATCCTGCTGCCAGACTCACTTAAGCCACAAATGGGATCCATACTGATATCACAAAATAAAAACAGTGATGTGTCCACATTACAAGTCAATCGAGAGCCAGATTAACCCTTTCGCTACAGGTTTTTACTGGGGAAAGTTACAATTTTAAATTTTACGTTTTAGGCTTCTATGTGGTTATATTAGCAACATTCCATAAGAAATTTTTTCATTTTTATACTCGGACCCTATATTTTAGAGTGTTTTTCTATGAGAGCAACCACATCGTTGTAGCTGTAATAATTACTTAAACATAAAACTTTTTACGCATAAGGGAAATTTGAATATTTCTTCATTTACTTCAGCCAAAATTAAAAAAAAGTATCTAAATTGAAAAAAAACGTCAAATTAAAAAGTTCTCTAATTTTTTCTGCTTCTTCTTCCTTTACTATGTCAAGATATACCATTATAAAAACGTTTATACTTCTCTTCTTTAAACTTAAATATTCAGTTTATTAATTTCGTATTTTTCGTAAAACTTCAAACTATTCTAAAGACCAACAAAAAAATGTATTCTTGAAACCATAGAGGATGCAGACGTCCACAAAGTAGCATGTTGCCATATGGCAATAAAATGGCGAAAGGGTTAAGCCAGTTTGTTTTGTAGGTGCATAGCAACAGGTCTCTTATATTAGATATTCTAAGTTCATGGAAGAATGGTAAGCTTCTAGAACCTCCCATTTTCGTCTAGTCAGAGCCGGAAAGTGGCTGACCAGGAAAACCCCAATTAGTACAAAAAACTATTTCTATTGACAGCTGTCTTTTCACTCGACGTAACAAATGTGATAGCACCTAACCTTCGCTGCGAATCGGCAAAAGGTCGTTGTCATTCAATTACAAGTATGCACCTTTCAAATTCTGACCCAAACAAGCCGAAATTTGATACTTTAAATGAACTTGACTCGACACCTACACATAACCTCAATACCTTTTCGCAGAGAATTGCTCGCACACCTTTAGACCGAAATGCGCTGAAGAATTTTGAACACACGAAGCCGCTCACATACCTGCCAATGTACACATATTTGTATGTACAGCCACGGTATGTACATATGTGCATGTGTGCAAAGTATCGTTCAACGTCATCAGCGACAATTCGCCCTCAACAAAAAACAACAACCAATTTTTGCTTCCCATCACAGCCCACTGAATCGCCCAGCCAGCTCAGCTGCCATCCGGCACCGACCGCACATACCACCCCACCGCGTGCTCCTCCAGCGCGCTTCCAGCAATCCAAACATTCATCCACCCACTCAGCCAGTCACCTACGGCCGTGTGCTCTCTTGCGCTCACCACGGCGTATGAGCACCGGCCGACTCTCTCGACTGCATGCGCTGGTATTTGTGCTCGCCCGCGCGCGTCTGTGTGTGTGTCTGTATGAATTTTCAAGTATATGCGCACGTGTGTGTGTGTGTGCGCGTATTTGTTAGCCAGGGTATCTGCGTGCTTTCAAATCGCGTTCTGCACTGCTGTCGTCAGTCGCGGCGGTGGTCCGTTCAGTAAAATTGAGGTTTTTCGTGCGTTCATTGAACAGAAGCAGCGTTTTTTTACTTTCATTTGATTTTCACCAAAATCGAAGTCCAAATTAAGAAACAAAGCGTCTATTCGAAAATGCAGCCATCCGAATGAGGCTCGAGAAAATCTTCGTCCATAATACACAAATAAACATTTAACTTTGCCATTCGTCATTTGCTCACCGCTCAGCGAACCCCCCTCGGTCGGCATACAATAATTTCGTCATTTCGTAGTGAACTGTGCACTCGGTGCCGTAGTTTTTCAGTAGTACTTCGTGTGTTTGTGCATATGTGTGTGTGTGCAATTCAATACTTTTCTTCGTTTGCTGTAAACTGCGGCGTGTTGCACATTGCAGCCGCACTCGACGCGTCAGTCTAATTTGTGCAATTCCTCGGCCATCATTATCAATTCAAACTTAAACGTGTGATCATTGCAAATACTTGAAACGCAACAGCGCCGCAACATTTTCATTTCCCTTAACGAAAACTGAGCGATTGTGCGGCAGAACGAACTTAACACTTTGCATGTCTTCGCGTTGGGGTTGCGCAGAAAATGGAATAAAAAAATACATGAGCAGCGCTATAAATGTCAAAGTGAGGTAAGTCCTTAATGCCTGACTGCCAGCCGACTGGCCAATTAATGTAAACGATATAAATTTAGCTAAAAATACAATTTAGCTATAATTAAATATTGCGTTTCAGCTAAAAAAAATTAGATATTTTTAATATGAGAAAACATGGCCGTGTGTCAAAGTTTTCAGTACATAATTTCCAATGACTCGCAACAGGTGTTGCTGTCTGATTGGCTTTTGAAAATGTATATCGTGTCTAATGCAATTATTAGTGCTGACTTTTTGGATAAGACGACTCAGGGATTACTACAGGGACCCTGAGTTGGAATGTCGACTTGAAAAAATTTGATTCAATCGGTGATTTCCTGCTCAAAGGCAACACAGACGTCAGAGAGTTAAAACGAGAATCTAGGTAATATAAAAATGATAACAAAATCCCAAACATAGTATTGGAACCGGCTTGGAGGCTGTAGGTAAATTCCAGGAATAGTGGCCCCTTATGTTATCCTTATAGTATTGTTTGAGACAGAGATTCGTTTAGATTTAGTTACTCTGGCCGACCAAAGGCGTCGCAGAGACCAACTAAATCCTTAACGACACCAAATAGGGGTGCAGAGCTCATTGCTCTACTAAGATCCAAACACTACTTAGTTGAGTAGTTAGTAAATTGTTCTTTATTTTATACTTCTTCCTTAGGATATTTGTGCTCAAAACTATTTTAACTTTAGAAGCTAATCTTTTCTATATTCCCAGGCATTTACAATATATCTGAACATCAGTGCTTGCTTTTCCTTCTCCAACTTCTTGCTCTATGCCGATGACTTTCTCTGTTGTCCGTACTTCGTCTGATTCTTTAAACATCCAGTCCGACCTCAATAATGTCCTCGCGTGGTGCAGTAAAAATCGTTTATGCTTAAACGTCAGCAAATGCTTTCATTCAACTTTTTCGAAATCCACTAATACAGTAACAACTTCATTTGAAATTGATGGCACAGTGTTAGATAAGGTGGCTGAGATCAAGGATCTGGGCGTTGTTTTCGATTCAAAGTTTAGCTTCACTTCCCATGTTAATCGCTTTGTCTCGCGTGCCTACTCTATGTTAGGGTTTGTCCGCCACAATTCTTCCTCCTTTTCCAATCCCTATACGCTCAAGCTCTTCTATACTACTTTTGTTAGGTCCAGACTGGAATATGCTGCTTTCATCTAGAGACCTTATCATGCGTCGCATTCTAATCGTTTAGAGCGCATCCAAAAAAGATTCCTTAAGTTTGTCCTTCGCTCCATTCGTTTTTCTGAACCCAAGCCTCCTTACAGGTCTAGATGTCTTCTGCTTGGTTTAAAATCACTTGAAACCAGGAGGGCTGTCATTTCCATGGCTTTCATTTTTGATATAGTCAATGGAAATATTGATTGCCCCTCTCTCTTGTCCAAAATAGCTTTCAATGTGCCATCTCGCTCCCTCAGACATGTTTCCCCTTTTTCTGTTGAGTTCTCTAGGACGCGTTATGGCAGTAACGCTCCTATTCCTCGAGCCTTAGCCGAGCTAAACGTGCTGTCGACCTCTTCAATGTTTGATCTGTCTGTACCTAAACTCTCGTTCATTTCCTTTGTTTATTCTCACTTTCCCGTTTAAGTTTAAGCTTAAGTTCCATTTTGTTAACTAGTCTGTAAGAATGGTTCAAAGACTACTACTAAATAAATAAATAAATAAACACTGAGCTAACAATTTGAATTGTTGCACTATTTCTGTGAACGTTATTTAAAAATCTTTTTAAATCCTGTACCTACTAAGACAACATATTTAGATTGAACATATTTGTGATTGAAGATGCTTAAAGTCTAACAAAGTAAACCTTTTTTTGTAAAATAGATCTCCCAAGACACTAGCAATATGAACTCTCTACAGGAGCATTTCTAGAATTTTTTTCGTACCATTCATATGAAATGAGGATCAAACGAGTCGTACTTTTAGACGCTTCTCGTTGGTTTATTTTTTACATTATTCAAATTTCGCAAAAAACTTTTCTTGGCATGCAAACAACAGCAAACTGTGTCACTGACAGCTCCACGAACAAACAATGCAACATCAACATCTGCTTATGAAAAGCCAAATTTCACAGAAAAATTTATGTGTAACACATATAATGAAATATTGCAGAAATTCTTCTTACATTCAGAGCCAATGGCACAACACATGCAGCATGCAAGCTGGCAAACAGTCACCAAAGTGGGTGGGCCGATGTGACGTCAAATCCACGAAATAAATCGGTGCTGGGTAAATGTGCGTAAACTCGTAACCAAAGATAGTAGGAAAGACATTTTTTCAAGGTGAAATGATAGGCTAACATGCAAGGCTCAAATTACAAAAACAACAACCACAACATGAACAGTAATAACGCAAAATAGGCGCCCAGCTCTGATCAATCAAAATCATTGCCTGCCATGAAGAGCTGCTACGCCAGCAATTGAGCGCAATTAAATTTATTGTTTACCGCGATTGGTGCTTGCGCCATAACGCAAATTAACCTTTGACATCAATTATTGTTCGCTTGATGTGCGCGACCGTTGCAGGTTCGAAGGCAAACAAAACGCTAAAAAAATACATTAAATTTGCTTTCCATTTTTGTTTACATACCTGCCCGCCGGCCAGTTGGTTGGTCAGCAGCGCGGCTTTTAATACTCGGGCCGAAAAAGTTGATTACTTTCGAGCATTAGGCTGTCATTTTATGGCAGATTTAATTTGTCGCATGTCAATTTGAAAGATAGTCGAAGATAGTCTCTCGGGTACATAGCTCAAAACTAATAGAAATCACCATGAACCATGAAACCAAAGCAAACCTTCTTTCAGCTTCGCTTAACCGCAGCACTAGCCCTGCATTAACTAAAATAAATATCCCATGGCTTAAAACAACATTCACAAAATGTATAAAAACGCAGAGTACAATCATCAACTGTCAGCACCAGTGCCAGCGCCAGCAACAACAACAACAATTCCATCATTTCTTCGCCTATGCCAAGCAACTGGCAGTGACGTCAGTGCGTCAAAAAAGCCATTGCGCTGGCGTTATTTCGCTGCCTTACTTTATTGTCTTTGTCTGCATTTGAAGTCGGCTGGCGTGTCCTTTCACGCAGCTTACATAATGTGCGCATGGCGGCGAAAAAGAATGAGCGCCCTGCGGACACGTAGCACATCATATCGGAAGAAAGATAACATCCGCCAGCGTTACGTGGGAATGCGACTGCATGGCACTTGTCATGACATAAGCCATTCTTCACATCTGATGCGATGTGGACTGGCCGACTGGCGACATCCACCATCGACAATCGGACGACTGACAAGTGCAAATATTTGCAGTGGTAGTGTGTTTTCCCCCATTTGTTTGTTTAACGTTGCTTCCTTGGCTCTTTACAGAATGGCTTGACACAGTTCCAAGAAACATAGATTGTCAGCACTCGAACTGGTGGTTTGTAAGAAAGCTGAGTTGTATTAAATTTGAATGCAAAAGTTTTTGCAGCTGGTAGAATAGGTACACAATTATGTTTGTCGAAATATGGAAGTGGTAATTAAATATGGAGGTAGCAATTAAATATGAAAGTAATAATTAAATATGGAAGTAGTAATTAAATATGGAAGTTGTTATTAAATATGGAAGCAGTGGAGATAGAGTAAAAAGAAGCTATACTCATTATTTAGTACTTCCTGGCCCCTTCGTCGGATGCAACCGATTCAAGCTTTTCAATACAGTTTCAACATAGAGCCACATTACAACAAACTTTAGGATTGTGGTACGTTATGGGCTTTGCAATTTTATTCAGTTTACCAAAGAACTATATAAGAATATTATTCGCAACTTTAGTACAAAAAGATTCTCTAAATCATTCAGAATAAGCCTTCATGAACTTCTAGTCGAACAGTGAAACTTTGAAACTTAACCCTTTCCGGTCAATTTCCACATTTCTTGAGATAAAATTTTTTCCTTCAAAATATTGACTCTTATTGAACATTTTAGCAATAAAATACAAAAAAATAAAAAAAAAATCGTTTTGGTTAAGAATTACAGCTTCATCAATTTTGTACGATATATCGTACAATTATTACTCCGCAAAGGAGTAAAAATTCATAAATTGTTTGTTTCGGTTTTTTAAGTTTTATGAACAATTCATTGATTATTTTGATAGAAAACATAAATTATAACAACAAAAAGTCAAAACGTGATTTCATTTCGATCGAAAGTTATATAAATTATATATATAAACAATTGATTCACATTTATTCGGCCTTATATAACCGTTGTTGTTGTTGCACAGCCCTTTTCCTCTCAATAAAACACAGAATCAATTAAAATTCGTACATTTTTATAGAAAGATACTGAATATAGCCGATTCTCATTATCGTAGTGGGAGTGGCAAGTACGCATGTCTAACCTTACATAACCTGTGTCTGCCCAGTAAAACACAAAATCGTCTAGTAATTATAATTTTTAATCGAAATTTGCCGAAAATTCGAATTTTATTAGCCACGTGGTTTACAGATGGGGGTGGCAAGCATAAAACGCAAAAAATCTGTTACCAAACCCATAACTTAAAAAAAATGCAAACATAACTTGCAACCTTTGCTTTCCATTTGTACGATATATCGTACAAAGCTTTGCAACCCTTGTGATCATTTGTACGATATATCGTACAATTTTTTTAAAGACTCGGGAAAAATATTTAGACGCAAAAAATGTTAAATTTTGTAAGTTCTATAAATCAACTGAGATTAAAACTTTGAAATTGTTTCGCTTTTTGGTACCAAAAAGTATTACATATTTAAATATTCCTACGCAGAAGTACCGTCATTTGCTGGTTTTTCAAATTCTTGCAAAAAGCTGCTTACAAAACGCACTCATACAAAACGCACTCAGACACGGCTATTATGATTTATATTTTTAAACAGAATGATACAACACAGTCTACTTAATGAAAATTAAAAAGCTGTTGCATAAAAAGTGCGTTCGCTGTCAAATAAAAAATCGTCGAACAAATTGTACGATATATCGTACAAATTTCCGGAAAGGGTTAAGCTAACATCTTAACCTTTAAATATTACTTGAAGCAACACATTACTTGCATACATTGCATTGATAGAATAATGTGTGGTATTCCCTTTATTAAAAACCTAACTACATCTCAATCAACTCAATCCATCTTAAAAATATTTAATTTCAACTGTAAAGCAAAAAACACTAAAGTGTCCAACTATCTGCTGCAATGTAAGCCGAACTGCATATTTAACGCTACACACACACAAATGCATAACTTGAACAGCTTAAAGCCTTAACTGTCTGCTGCAATTACCTCACTCACTCATTCAAACACACACAAACACCCCACTTGAATTGAGCGCATAATCTCAGCTTTTGTGAGATTATGGCAAAGCGCACAAAAGCGCACTTCCACACTGACAATTACAATGGCTTCAACGTTCTACTTATATTATATTCTAAGCGATGCACTAAGTGCAAAACAATTAAAAATTGCAATTGTTGATACAGAATTTTTAATCGACTAATTTAAGCATTGCAACGCTGCCAATGTCGAGTGTTAAACGAAAATTGATTTTGATTAGAATGACATTCACACTGAAAGTGCCAACTATGGATAACCCAATAGGAAAGTTGAACTGATGTGCTTAGTGCTAGAAGTAAGAAAATATTAGATCTGAATTTGAACATAATTTTGTTCATATACTGAGTGTATTTTGTGCTGAAACTGACATTAAATTAGAAGTCAATACAAGATTTTGTAGAATTTTTCTAGAAGCAAAAACATTATTGAGAGAATATTACAGAGTAGAAAAAGGTTGGAGAAAATCAGTGCAGCTTTTAATGGCATTTCAGACAACATAATTTCAAGCTTCTACTAGGCCCAAATCTTGCACGCATTTCATTGAAGTTGACATCAATGGTTTTTTTACAATTCGTACTGAATCATTTGAAAGTTGCGAGGGACTAAGTTAGGTTGTCGAGGTGCAAAAATACACAGAATTAGTATACTTTTCATTGCGGTCCAAAGACAGCTTCGTTTACTGTCGCTTTTGGTAGCTTTACCTGACTATTATGAAATTAAATCTGAATTAAAATTCAAAAGGGCGATAACTCAAAATCTATATATATAAAAGAAAGTGGATGTATGTGTGTAAGCGCATCACGCTCAAACTGACCGGCAGATTTCCATGGAGGTTTCAGGTTCTAGCGAAAAGAAAATTTCGGAAAATCTATTGGAAAAGTCGGAAAATCCCTGCCATATTTGACCGTGAATTCTGAAAATTTTCGGACGATAACTTTGGAACTATAAGTCACGCATCAATTAAATTCACTAAGAACTTACTATTTAGTCATGTCCTTCGACAGGGCGAATGGGGCGAGTATTGGACGAGGGGGCATGGCACCACCCATACAAGCCAAATCTTTAATAGAGAATATCTTCGAAATTGTAAGTCGTACAAAACTGAAATTTAGTACCCCGTCGTCTAATAGCTGAGTCATTCTACTGGTAAGATTTGTTGGGCGTTGAACAAGGAGCGTGGCACATTTTTTGTGACCCAAATATTCCGCCGAACAATAAGTTATGAACTGAACTTGAACTACTATAATCCTGATACTCGGAAACACTGGTGCAAGACAAATTTTGGGGGGTTCAAACCCTCTAAATATCTATTTGTTAAAAAATGATGGGTGCAAAATATGGTTTCATATGGTATTAGGCTTAAAAAATGTATACAGAACCGCATCCAAAATGAAACTTTATGTGCGGCGCTTCTCGTAAGGATAGTTTCCAAGTAGAGAAGAAGTGTGAGTCACCAATCTTAGTATTTTGCTCTACCAAATATATTAGCGGTCTTCAACCGAAGCTATTAATTGGTTAGTCGTCAGTTGGTAATATTTTACGTATATTTTGTTTTTGTAATATTAACGAACTACTACTCTAACGAGTAACGAATTGCCAGTCTGGCAGGCTTGACAATTTTTTCGTTCCGTCAAAATTTTTTAATTTTCTTTTTTTTTTTTAATTTTTGGAACTTTTGCGGCCAATATTCTTTCTCTTTTTCCCAATTTTAATGGATTACCTGTAATCATCGCAATCTGCTCGACGGCATTAGAAACTAAATACTGAACGATTTTAGATGTGGCGCTTTCTCGCGGCATTTTTGCATTTGTATTAATACAATTTTTTTAATACAAATACTCAGGGACGGATTCAGAAAAATATTTCAGGGGGGTTTCAAAAAGTAATTCTTTAATATTTATAAAATGCCTTTTAATTTGTATGTAGTTTTAAAGTCGATCCTGATAATTCGGGGGGGGGGGGTTTCAACCCCTGGATCAGCTGTTTGTGACACACAACGTACCAGACTATCGAAAATAAGCGGAAGTGGTTGTTCACAGTTAAGACTTTAACAAATTACCAACTATTGAACTACCAAATTAACAGCCTCGATGTGAAGGTCGCTATTATTTTGTGTTAAATCCCTAACTCTACTCTAATAGCTTTTCTCTTCAGAAAAAGAGATGACGATTTATTATGATTAAGATGAAGATTTATTATTATATATTTATTTGGAACTCATATCTCCATAAATAAAATTTTATTTTTTTAGACTCACAAGTCCACCAAAAGTTGATTTTTTGGCAAGTCTTCAGCATGTCTAAAAATTTCCTACTGGGATGCTAACTAGTTTGATTAGGTCATTAAAATGTGGTTTATATGTAAAGTAGAGCGTGGAAATTTTTGCAATATTCATAAAGTATACATTACCAATGAAATGAAATATTTTCCATGTGCCGGAATGCCATGTGCTGTGCTGCACTGTCTGCAGTGGGACGTCAGTGATGACAAGACCGCCAAATGTCAATGTGAGTAAATTTTGTGCCGCTAAAAATCGACCATTACATTAAGTATAATGGCGGCGTTAGCGAAAAAGTACACTCAGGCTGCGTGTAATGTTTGGGGCGGTTGTTAGCGTCACCATTAAACTTGTGCCTATTCACATTAGTTGAGGAGTGAGCAAATTAATGAGCGTTTCTATTTTTGGAAACACGTAGAAACTGCACGAACACTATCCAACTGTTATATGTGGGCGAGTAGAGGATAATAAGAATGCCAAAAAAAAAGTAATAAAAGGCCTACTAAAGAAAATATGAATGGGCGAACGAAGCGGTGTAGGGATACGCTGGAGCGGCTTTCAGTCGCAAGTGCTCAGCTGCGCGGTGTGTGGGGAGATGTGCTGGGTATGGCGCATAAAATGAGCGAACGATGAGCGCACAAAATCAAGCAAGAAACAGACCAAAATGACAACAAAACTGCTGAATAATGCAAGTTCTTTTATATAATTTTTTTTTACATTTTAACTGTGTGAATTTTTGGAATAATCGCACACGGCGTGGGAGTCGAAAATACTACGCACTATGAGCGTCAGGGAGCAAGTGGCAGAGCGCCAAAAGAGCTTTTGAGCGCGCAGCTAAAGCGTTCGCTGTTGCGTTCAGTGCATTTTCGCGCACTCTGGCAACGCACAGCTGCCTCCTGTTGAATTTCATGACTTGCTGCCGCGCCACCCCACACACCGCAACACAGCCGGAAAACCGCCTACTGCTTTATGCCGAAAATTTCCCCAGTTTCCTGTTTTCCCGATTCCCAAATCGCACTGGAAAGTCCACTGGAAGCTGCGCACACTCGTCACCGTTCGCCAAGTCCTCAGCGTGGTCGTGGTGGTGGCGGTGGCGACTGTTGCGGCCGTCGTCGTCGTCGTGGTTGTCGTCAGCAGCGCCGCGTCGTCGTTGTCTCTTCGTTTGCGCCTGTCGCCTGGCTGTCGTGGCTGGTGTCCGCGCTGTCGTCGTCGTTGGGGCTTCGATGCTGGCGCTACCTGATGCTATGCTTCAGTTCAACCTGGCGAGTGCAGACTGAACGTGCTAGTTGAGCGGTTAAATAGGAAGAAGTAGCACCCAAGCGCAATTTGGCCAATTGCCACAGTTCAGTTCAACTCTCTGTTCGCATTGCTGCCACAGCGTTGGTGGCATTCTGGAGCGCCTGTTCACTGGCTACGGTTTTGTGCCGAGGTGTGCCAGAGCGACAGTGTCAACGCGACGGGCGACGCTGCGGCAACTGACTTGCTCGACGACGGCTGACGGCACTTTTCGCATCCAACATATGGCATCTTCGCTGGATGCCAACATGCACGCTTATCAACGGGATCTGGTCGCAGCAGCTGTTACCGGGTAAGTGCCGATGTGCAGGTGTGCGGTGTGGCGCAGGTGCCGCGGCTGAGGTATCAATTTGCTGGCTAAGTGTGCACAGTTTTCAAGATTTCCCTTTGAATGTGATACCAACGGTGCGCGACGAAGCGTTGCTCAGTGGCTGTGTGTGTGTGTGTGTGAGTGTGAATGCGAGTGTGTCGGTTGCCTGGTGGCGACCTGTTGAGGTGGATGCGATGGCATTTGATCAATTTGCAACGATTTGTAGCGTAGCAAGTGTTTTGCTTCCTTGTGCCAAGCCAAAGTGCAGACAAATTTGATTTACTTGCTCGCGTTTTCACAACATGATTTCGTTTCAACATCAGACAAATGGAACACTTATCACTAATGTACATACGTACATATGTATGTATGATTGGGTGAAAAATGCGCCAATAACAACAACAAAGTCGTTTGTTAATAATTGCGTCGTAATTAGATGGCAGATTGATAACACACCAGTTGGTTCGCTATCGACACTATTTGTGTGTGCGTGTGTGTGAGAATATTGCTCATGCATATATAAGTATCTGCCAGATACACAGCGCATAAATTCCCAGCATAGCGCTTTTCATTAGGCACTAATTTGTCTGCTGCTGAGCGTATCAAGGAATATATTAAATAGTGACTTTTGCTAAGGAAATCTGTTTTTCCTAGAATGCAATCAATGTACACACATGTCTTTGAATCTACTTGGTGCCATATTGCAGTTAATCATGTTTTATTTATTACATTCTTGTAGTAAATAAATGAAAAAAATCTTTACTGTTTTCATGTCTGTCATATATATGCAAATAGGTTCATACAAATCCTGCAAATGTGTTCATTATGCTTGCATAATAATATATACACTGTATGTGAAAAGTACTTCTCACATTTATTATTTGCGCAGTTTCACACATTTGACTGACCAACATTCATTTGCAGTTCCATTGAAATAGTGTTAATTGTTTTCATAAAAATGTTATTTCATGATACAGTAAAACGCATGAAAACAAATAAAATACCGCTAAACAAAATATCAAACTATCGTTCGAAACTGTAATAAAAAAAAACAAAAACATTGTTGCTTTTATTACTGTGCAGTCATTCATTTGCGGAATATTGAATATTGATTGAATTCGCAGCGAATTTTCTGCTTGCCAGCGGCAGTGAAGCTGAATCAACAATTCGACTCGAAATTGCAAATTTGTAGCTAAAGAAAAGCATAGTTTTTAGTACGAGAATCCATTTATAAAATTCAATTAATTTAGTGCCAATAAAATCAATGAATATGACAGCCTTTTTTCTGTTAACAAATTTTAATAAAAATTTAATTAATAGTTTAAATTAATAATTTAATAATTAATAATTTTTATAAAAATGTATTCTTCAAAATACACTATCACTATAGAAGTCAGTTTTGTTGATTTCAATTTAAACTTAACTGGAATTGGAATAGAAGCTAGAAAAAATATCTATATGAAGTCCATGTGTTATGTAATGTGTACCGATTTCTTGAAGGTGAGCAAGTTGAATATGGCTCTAAAAAAATTTGTGTGCAATTTTTAAGTGTACGTCTTCAGAGTTCTTGCTATGCCACAAAAGCTACACTAAGTTGACCATTATTTGATTTGAAGTGAAGTGAAGTTGTGATGCTAACATATTGACATATTAAATTCATCAATTTTCTCCTATTAACGGCTAACGCAAAAGGCCTAACTTTGACGATTTAGTTTGCACTTAAGGAAAAAGAGAGAGAATTTATTGTCAAGGAGCTTATTTGGCATATTTTGAAGTAAGGTTAAAATTTTTGTTATAATTTTTCTTCACAATGCAGGTAAATTTTTATTATAATAATAGTAAATTACCTGTGGAAGTACGTACAGGTTTTGCTCTAAATCTATTTTTGCAGAAATGGTGCAGTATAAAAAAAATTTAACAATATTTGGTCAGAAAATGCAAAACGAAAATTTTACATTAAATCAAAAAGCGGCTGCAAAATATATTTGTGAACCTGCTGTTAAAATTTCAAATTATTCGCTCCAAAGCGTTGTGCCAAACTCGAGAATGAAACGAACCAATTGAATATTATTTTTTTTTCGATCCTAAATTAATATTTAAGTCAAAGTCCTAGAGTGATGTTACCCCTTAATATTTTTTCTACAATTTAATGTCCCGAACACATTTACGACGGCAGCGACACGACCACATCTGTCAAAATATTGAATCAGAACGTCGCAATGGACACTACTGCACTGACCACAATTGTCACTGTCGCTAACCTTAGAAATATTTCTATTTCGACAAAACGTGACAAAAGAAAATTAACCGTAGACCTACGTTAAAAAACGGGTTGAAAACGACCCAGATTAAAATCACACACACAAATTACAAAAAATGCAAAGCCAACTTAGTATTTAAAATATAAAACGGTTTGATTTATTTATTGATTTGGTATTTAAAATATAAAACGGTTTGATTTCGATAGATAACATCCAAATAAGAAAGTCATGAAAAAAAAGCTAAAAGTAATAACCATTTTAAAAAATATTAGAAGTACAAAAAAAAATTTGGTCGAAAACGATCCTAACGTAGGTCTACGGTTAATTGGCAGTGCTTCAAAACAAATGCTTTTTTCTCGTTCTTCTTACTTTTTCTGGGTGCTTGAAACAACAATTAGAAATTGTTTATTATTTCAGTTGAAATTTCATTTATTTTCATTTATTATTAATTAGTCAAAGAACAGTCAAAAAACAAAGTAACAATCGATAACTTAATTAAAAACAGAGTTCAATAAGTTCAAAAATATTGCTTTAGCAGTAGTGAAGTCCACCAAAGAGTTCTTTGAGATCTTATTAAATTCTATTAGAGCTCGCACTAGTTACTAGTTTTATAAATTAATACACATTGCCATTTGTTTTAAATTTATGATAGGAGAATAAAATGGACATAGACGAATGCTTAACAGGAGAAGTGCGTAAATACCATCCACCATCCACAATTTGTGATTTTGGTGCTGTTAGCTGAAGTTTCCATTTTAATTGGCTACATGGCGACGGTTGATGCCGACGCCATCTTGTAGTCGTGTGGTCCTGTTGTCGGTCATCTTCAATGCATTCAGGTCGTTACATTTCTTATTCTGCACTAGTGTCCGACCGAATATTCGGTTTCGGTTTCGGTTCGGTTTCGGCCAAAAAATGGCCGAATAGCCGAAACCGAAACTTTCTAGAATATTTTTTACATTTTATTGTGTAGCAGATATATAGTGAAAGGAGGAATAATTTAGATGCCAGCAATGTAAATAAACTTCTTTTTTTAGCATATAATATTAAATGATTTAATTTTGAATATTAGCGAGTAAGGTACGAAAGGGTGATTTTTTCATGTTTACGATTTTAAAAAATGAATAAATTGTTTTTTTTTAATAAGTATTTATTTATTTATGCTATGTTTGCTTGTTTGTTCTTTATTTACTTAATGTAAAATTCGTTTGTTGAAAAGAGTGCTTGATATGGTGATTTTTATTTCAACTAGAAAGTTTGGGTTTCGGTTTCGGTTTCGGCCGAATATTAAAAACAAACCGAATATTCGGTTTCGGTTTCGGCCCAAAAAAGTGGTTTCGGTCGGACACTATTCTGCACCAAATAAAGTGGACCCCTTAGCATTCAGCTCTCTAGATGCAAGCAAAAGCGTAGACATCAAACCCAAACGTAATTTCTCTACATCTTTTATAATTCTCGTCCTTACAAAATTCGCCTTAAGTCAGAAATTCATTCCATTCGATGCTCACGCATTCCAAATATTTGTTATTTGCCAAAAGTTCAAAATCGAATTTCTTCAAATATCACTGAAAATATTTGAACACAACTTTAGAGCATCGCTACAAACGACAAAAGCTGCTTCACTTAAGTAAACAATTGTTGTGCCCTTTCAAAAGTTGTAAGCACGGCAGCAAATAAAATTAAACAAAAATCACAAACTGTCCTCCGGGCAGCCAACAATTTTCTGGCACGGGAAATGTTGTTTGCTTTCATCATGTCGAAAGATTCGTGAGAGCTCTGCGAGTTTATTTACAATTACAAAAATCTTCAAATGCTGTGTAGCTGAGTGCTTACAGCTAAAAACCTTTTAAAGTCACAACCCACTCAAAATCACAGCCTCTGCTATGCGTTGAACTCGAAGCTGCCTGTATAAATAATGATTCTATTGAATTGAGAAACGACGCGTTAAAAAGTGTTAAAACGGTTGCTCAATCATTCGTCATATGCATGTGGCATAAGCATTGCTTTACGCATGAGCGCACTTAAGCAGACCACAGCCAGCACCTTCGTGGACAGCGGCAGCGTGTGCGTCAAAAGCCGAAACAAATTAAAAATCAATGAGCATTGAACCCACAACGATTACGGAACTTTAATTAACTGTCAACAGGCTGAAAAGGATATGCGCACACAAACACACATGCACGCACACCAAGAGACACAGTGGCAGTCACACATACAGCGAAGACTGCACTATCACATGTGTCCCTCGCTGTGCCTATGAGATGGGAATTCTTAATCCTTTTCTGGCGCACAAGTCAGCAGTTGCACAGGCAGACACGTACACGGCCTACTGCCGTTGCCCGCAGACCGCAGCCTGGCAGTGGGCTTGATTGAAAGTCGACAACGTCAGCGGCATATCAAATTTTCGTATGCCACAATAAGCCGTCGCACAGCAACACAGCAACGCAAATAAAGCGAATCGAATTGTGACGAGACGAGATGGGACGAGACGCAACGAGACATCAAGCTGGGGCCTCGCGAGAGCGTGAAGTGAATTGGTAAATGCAGCAAATTTTGAGAAATGCAAACACATTTTTCTATTTCTATATCAATTTCGAGTTGAATTTGCAATTTAACAAATTTGCCAGCTCAGCTCGCCTGCGGAAATGATTGCTGTGAGCTGTGAGAACAGCGTGAAGGGTTGCCAAAAGCTGTGGGCCATGTGCACGCGACATAGATTGTGCGTGTGTGTGTGTGACGCCTCAGGCTATGCTACATAAATAGACAAATACTTGAGCGTAAATTTGTTTGTGTTGTTGTTTGGCCGGAGGTTGTGCGACGTGTATCGCATGCGTCGGCCACTTGCTGACACTACGCCACTCGAGCCAAATATGGCCGGTTATTGCATCATGAACACACGTACGCGTGTGCCGAAACTTTTAATTGAAACGGCAGCTCTCTGGGCTCTAGCTGCAAGCTACGTTGTGCGTTACTGTGGTTGTGGTCGGCAACTGTTCACTAGTTGGCCGCTGATTTGTTGGCTCGTCCGACTTCAATTGCTTTGCAAACTTTTGCTTTGCTAATTTAATTAATCAACTTAACTTGGCGCCAACTTACAAACTGCTGCCAACAACAACAAGAACAATGGAAAATAGTAACAAAACACTGGCTTGGGCTCGGCCCACGTTAGTGTGATTTTAATACAGCAAAACCCAATTGCAATAATCGACCCAAAGTTTGTCAGCAACAATTCGACTTGTACTTAGCTTCGAATGGCGCCAAACTTTTAATGCAATAAAATGCGTCTCAGCCGTAAGAATGACCAGCTGTTTCAATTACGCCACCAAGTTCGCACATTTGCCACCCCTCACTTTAATTAAAGTTTGATCACAAAGGTTGCACGAAAAATATCAAAAATATAAAATACACAAAATTGAAATTAAAATAAAAAACAAACTAAATTTTATTATGCGCTATGCTTTCAAATACCACCAAAAAATACACAAATTTGCATACAACTTTTTATACTTTCAACACGCACACACACACGCACACTCATATACACACCGCTGCACAGTGATTCGTTCCATAGACAAAATTCAAAAAATTTATAGTCTCAGAATTTAACGATTTTGATGTAATTTGAAAGGTAAAACTTCAACTAAGAAAACCCCAAAAACTCTGTGCGAAAAAATAATTAGTGTCTGTGCAGAAGCAGCTCAAAGTTGAAACTTTTTTCTCAAAAAAATGTAAACACATATTATCTGTTTTTTAGTCTATTGAGTAAAAATACAAGGTTATCAAGAAGTTGCTAAAACTTTCAATATAGATTAAGAAATGATGTGGCCATTATCGCTTTTAATGTTTTCTCAAAATTTGCAAAGCTGAGGCTTTTACTTCACTTTTAATTAAAAATATTTTTCTAAATTAAAAATCAGAAAATTGGCAAAACTTAGAAGAAAATATCTAAAAAGTATGTGAAAGTATGTTCATGGATTTTTTTTATTTTAAGAAGCATTCTTTCTTTGTCGGATAATGTAACTACATCCTCCGATATATTCCGATCTAAGAAAATAATTCAATTTCAAAAGTGGTCTAAACACCTATTTTTCGACAAATTTTATTTTATTTATCCCTAAAAGTATGCAATCAGCATGAAAATTAAAAAAACTGCACAAATGCAATACATACATCTATTTTTATCATTTTTATTGCAAAACTAAAGAGTCCTAAGACAATTTCTGTTACTCTTTGCAATTATCAATGTTGACGTTACCGATTAAATGTAAAATCTGAAAAATCTAGCCAACACACTTGGCCAACAATAGCTTGGATGCAAATTTAAGTCCTTATAATTTTGTCCCGCGGTTGTATGGAGTCGAATCACTGTGCGCTGTGCCGAACAATTTTCGTAATTTGTAGCCAACTTTTCGGCTTCTTCGCAGCCATCACACCGCTTCGCACCGCAACACCCACATCCACGTCTGCACGTATTTGTGTTGCTTGTAATTTTCATAACAATTTCTGTCTTAAATTTGCGCACCTCCCCTGCCGTCGTTGGGCTGGTGGCAAAATATTTTTATTGCCATAACTTTTGCAATTCCCCAACATGCTGCGAGTCTTTCTTACTTTTTTCACATGCATTGCATATATTTATGTAGGTGTGTGCGAGGTGGATACATTTTATGATTTTTTTTTTATTTTTTTATTTTATATTTTTGCGGCACTTTTACACTTGGGCGCAATCAAGCGATGTGGAAATATGCGCTTTGCATAAAGGTAACGTGCCCACAAAACCCTCTGACAACTGGATGAAAGTCTGCTGCTGAGTTTATTGTGGCATTACTTTTGTTTGATGTTTACTAGACTGAAACCACTTTTTTGGGACGAAACCGAAACTGAATTTCGGTTTTTTTTTCAATATTCGGCCGAAACTGAAACTTTCTAGTTGAAATAAAAATCACCACATCAAGTATCAAAATCACAATTTTTCAAGAAACGAATTTTACTTTAAGTAAATAAAAAGCAAACATAACATAAATAAATAAATACTTATTAATAAAAACCATTAACTCATTTTTTAAAAAACATAAACATAAAAAATCACCCTTTCGTACCTTACTCGTTAATATTCAAAATTAAATAATTTAATTTTATATTCTAAAAATAAGTTAATTTACATTGGTGGCGTCCAAATTCTCCTTCTCATTCTTTCACTACACTACTCGACACGAAAAATGCACCTAAAAATTAAAATATTTTCTAGACTAACTTTGGGCCGCTGAACACGAAACTGAAAATCAAAAAATTTTTTTAAGAAGCGTTTTCGAAAAATCTTCGAAAAACCAGTTTTTCCCTGTTGTTTCAGTTATGAGTACATATCTCGTAAACAAATCATCCGACTAACACAAACTGTCCGTCGATCAGAAGATAATGCCTTAGCCTTTCCAGCAATATACAGATTGTCCAAATCAGATTAGCTTTGGGGAAGTTACTGACGGTGAAAGTTGTAAAAAAGTGAATTTTTCGACCAATTTAAAAAATCATAAATTTTTGAATGTTTTTTTTATAGATAAAATAAATGATCTCCTCTGGTTTTAAAATCTAAGATAAAAGATATATTATTTGATAAAATATTTAGCCCAGCATCAATAGAATTGAAAGAAAAATGACAAAGTTATGATGCACTTAGTGAAAACACCAACTTTACATTTATTACACCGTGCGAAACAATTTTTTTTTTGCCGAGACCCATCCAAATGTTGATATAGACGTGAAACTAGAGGTCATTTATAGTATCCTGGTATAGTCAGTTTTTCATTTTCTGACCCAAAAACCTTCTTAAAGGACTTTAAAATTTTAAGGACATACACATTTAAAATATTTTTGTAAATATTTGCGGTAGTGCAATGATGAAGATATGGGTATCAAATGAAAGAAAAGAATTGTCTCCTTTTTAATAAATTTTCTATTTTGAACTTTCAGAACTTTGAAATAGAATAAAATATTGATGTATGAGTCTACAGACTGAGATCCAAAATATGTATGTTTTGCATACCTGACATATTTTGGTCCTGAAAGTTCAAAATAGAAAATTTTGTGAAAATTAGACAATTTTTCTTTTTCATTTGACACCGCAAATATTAAAAAAAAATTGAAATGTTTTTTTTCGAAATGTGATTTTTCGAAAACGCTTCTTAAAAAAATTTTTTGATTTTCAGTTTCGTATCCCGTGGCCCAAAGTTAGTCTAGAAAATACTTTTGTTTTTAGATGCACGCGAATGACCCATTTTTTGTCGAGTAGTGCTATACTTATATCTGTTCGGCTGCACTAATTAGCTGTTCACTTGCTACACAATAAAATGTAAAAAATATTCTAGAAAGTTTCGGTTTCGGCCATTCGGGCATTTTTTAGCCGAACCTGAAACCGAAACCACTTATTTGGGCCGAAACCGAAACCGAATATTCGTTCGGACACTAATGTTTACACACCCTGAGCTATGGTAGGCAACATTGAATTTGACATAAGCGACACACAGCCGGAGTTATGAATGTCAGCCATTGGTTGAATGTGGGTACCAAACTTTTGTCACCTTACTACAAAGTTAAGTTTATGCAATCTTGGAAGTGTGATTTGATTTATCAGGTGTACAACTTTGCTACCGCCGTTTTCCGATAGGTGGCTGTACCGGCTGAGGCTGGTTGAAATACATAGATGGTAATGCCTTTAAAGTGAGTGTGGACAGTGCCTAACGAATTGTCATCGCCGTTTCAGTGACAGTTGTTCTTGTTTTCGTATTATTCACGCTCGAAAATGTCCGTTTATGTGCCCAATTCTCGCCATTTGCGGGAAGTTTTACTTTTCTGTTACAATTCGCAAAAAAATGCAGCTGAAGCGCATCGAATGCTCTCAGAAACTTACGGTGATGCTGCTCTGAGTGAAAGAACGTGTCGGGAGTGGTTTCAACGTTTTAAAAATGGTGATTTCGATGTCGAAGACAAACATGGTGGTGGAAGAGAAAAAACCTTCAAAGATGAACAACGAGCTCTTAAAACCGGGTGAAACCATCACAGGAGATCGCTACCGAACGCAACTGATGCGCCTTAGTCGCGCGCTAAAAGAAAAGCGGCCACAATATCAAGAGCGACATGACAAAGTCATCCTCCAACACGACAATGCTCGGCCTCACGTCGCAAAAGTGGTCAAAAAGTACTTGGAAACGCTGAAATGGGAAGTCTTGCCCCACCCGCCGTATTCCCCAGATGTCGCCCCTTCTGACTTCCACCTATTCCGTTCGATGGCACACGGCCTGGCAGATCTACATTTTCAATCCTTCGAAGAATTGGAAAAATGGATTGCTTCATGGATAGCGTCAAAAGAGGACTCCTTTTTTCGAGCCGGGATCCGAAAATTGCCGGAAAGATGGGAGAAAGTTGTCGCTAGCGACGGACAATACTTTGAATAATACATCTGTAAGCACTTTTTCGCAATAAAGCTTTTAATTTTGGAAAAAAACGGCGGAAGCAAAGTTGTACACCTGATAGTTTCGGCTTTTTTATATAGACAACTTTTTTAGTGTTTAAAATATTTTGCCCAAAAAGTTTGACAGCTCAGACAGTCACCTAATCGCTTTCAATTGTTAACTTTCTTTTAAGTATGTACTTTAAAATCATCAAAACCAAGTCAAGCTGCGCTTCAATGCATAAATCCTGCAAAATATGCACATGACAGTGTATTCTTTTGTAAATTTATTTGCAATGCCTTCTTATTCAAATGGGCCAGAAAGCTGTTTTAAAATGCAACAAACTTTTCCATTGTGCAAACGATTTTTGAGGAAAAAGTTCAGGCCAGCTCCAACAACTTTTGCACGCGCCATCACGCGCTTATCTGCGGTCGCTGCGGCAGCGCGTCGCTTCGGCCAACACTTCAGCCACTATTGGCGACTTCAGTTGCCAATTGTGCGGCAGTTGAACTTTCAAACAAAATTTCACTTTTTACCACATAAACACACACAAAAAGATACACAAGTTTTGGAAGCACTTCGGTGTTGACCACACGCTGCTGCTGCACACTTTTGGGATTAGGCGAACTTTGTAGCTGCCAGTGTCGCTGACGCCAACACGAATGCAAACACCAGCAGCACCAACACTTACGCAAACGCCGCTATCGGCGCTGTTTAAAGTTTGGCTTTTGAACAGCGAAAAACTCGACGCTCACCAGTCGGCGGCGCTCACCACTTGACCAAACTGCCACCGCGTCGCTTCATGGTACACTGTCAATGCACTAAACTGTGTTGTTGTTGTTGTTGTTTATTTTGTTGTCGCTTAACTACTTATGTAGTTAAAAAGGCAAGAAGGATTTCCTCCTTTTTCAAGAAGGATTTCCTTCTCACTTCGTACGACTTGCAACTTTTTGCTGCTATTTATTTTCGCTTAGTTGCTGCTGGCCGCTTATTTAGGAGATTTTCGCATATTCTGACGTTTATTTAATTGCAAAAGATTTGCGTGCAAGCTGTTGCCAAAGTTTTTCTCCTATTAATCTAATGGGATTTGCTGGGAAAAATATTGTCTCTGCAGGCGTTTGTTTTTTTACGGCGCAATTTGTTTGACATTTTGCTGGCCGTTGGCTGAGCTAAACCCTTTTGTATTTTATTTGCCATTTGAGCGATACATGACCTTTCTGGTATGACTTCATTGCATGCTGCGAAGAAACAACCAAACGAGCATAAAATGGCGAAAAAGTGTAGCACACTTAGGGGCGCTCGCACTTGTTATGCAAGTAAATTCGAGCGAGTTTCATGCGCACGAAACCGCCGTCACTCCAACGTCAAGCAACCATTCGCAATGCAATGACTGGCACATTGGTGGAGCGTGTTGATGTGCGCTGAAAGCTGAAAGCAGAAAGCAGACTTTACCCTCAGTCTGCTGGTAGACTGGACCACGCCCTCAGTATTGGTTAAAAGGTGAATGGATGGGGATTTCTTTTTGTTTTACCAAGTAGTCAACAAAGATTGTAAAATATGCTAAAATAAAAACAAAGTATGAACGAGAGAAAGGAGCAACATGAAGCAGGACTTTATGAGAAGCATATAAGAAACGTGATGGAGTGATGTGGATTGAAGTATACAAACAAGGTGCAATTAAAGTGGAATAAAGATTTAATGTTCATGTTTGGTCAATGCAGAGTCAGATGAACGAAAATTAAACGATTAGAGAAACAGACAGATACATGCGAAATAGTATGAATAGGATCAATAATGAACTGAATAATGGTCTGATAGACGTTCAAAGGTGTAGAGCAACGAATGGATATGTGAGCCAAAATAAAAAGTGAATCAAAAAGACTCCATTCCAGAGACCTCAAATAATTATTATCCATATTTTTGGGAATAAAAAAATTGCCCTAATTTAAGAAATTTCCATAACTATTGCTTTATAATAATTAGTCCCAATAAGACATTTTTTTACGTCGCCTATAACTATTATCATGTAATAAATATTTTTTAGTTGCATAATAACTCTTATAAGTAACAAGTATATTTTTCGTTGTCGATAATTATTATTTTGGGATTTTTGTTTTTTACATTGCTTCATAACTTTTATTAATGACTTTTTTAATTTACTTTACCGATAACTATTATTTTGAGAAGTTTTTTTTTACGTTGCTTCATAACTTTTATTTATGATTTTTTGTTATTTACGTTGCCGATAACTATTATTTTGAAAAATACAAATTTTTACGTTGAATTACCACATTTTGGATATGAATTGATTTTTAATTGTTTTAAATTGACAAACGCAAATTAACTGCAAAAACCTAATCTCCACCAACAACTAAACAATTAAAAATCAATTCATACTCAAAATGTGGTAAGGCAACGTAAAAAAAAATTCTTTCATAAAAGTTATGAAGCAACGTACATAAACAAAATTTTCTTTCAAGTAATAGTTATTGGCAACGCATGATGCAATAATAAAAGGTGATGTACATTGGACGCTGTCTCGTTCTAATTTGACAATATTCGCTCCCTTAGCAAATTAGTAATGCTTCTTAAAGCGGATACTATTTTTTTTACAAGTAAAAAACAAAAAATTGTATTAAAAATGCTACAATCTCCCCAAAAAAAAGTGGGCATTACTAGGCCAATTTTTGTTTGTTTGTTTTGAATTTTTCGTAAACAAACTCAAATTCAAATTCAAAATTTTCTTCGCGCAGTCGACACGTTAGCTTGCAAAAATTGAAGAACTAATTGAAAAAGTGCGTGAACAGCCAATATTACACCCATATTATCGTATTGCTGGGTTTATGGAATGAATACGGAACACGTGTGCTGATTTCACGAGATTCGTATACGCAGTTCACATATTTTCTGGGTCACAGTTTCTGCGCTGCCCTGTCCTGAGTTGCGCGGCCTGCGTATCCGTATACGCCTAGGCTAACTGTTGTGCCAATTTCAAAATAATTTCTAATGCTAAAATCAATCTGAAAAATCAAGGAAGAAAAAAGACCTTAGTGTGGACTGCGGCCGGTTCCAATGGCGATTGTACAAACTATGTATTTCATTCCAAAATTTTTATTTTGAAGCTTAGGAACGTACAGCAGCATATTTTTAACGCAGCTTTTATGCCATAGCGCGATTATGCAAAGTGAAATATTTTTTGCACTTATAAAACCGAGACTTTTTCTTACTTAAATTGTTTAGTGGTTTCAATACTTTTTATTGAAAAGGCCTTTTTTTATTCCCCATTTTCCATTCTTCCAAAATACGACATTGAGCTAAGGGAGTGTCAAATCCGGCGTATCAAAATGTACATCACCTTTTATTATTGCATCATGTTGGCAACGTAAATGAAAAAAATCATAAATAAACGTTATGATGCAACGTAAAAAAAAACTTCTCAAAATAATAGTTATCGGTAAAGTAAATAAAAAAACTCATAAATAAAAGTTATGAAGCAACGTAAACAAAAAAATCCCAAAATAATAATTATCGAGAACGAAAATAAAATTTGTTTCTCATAACAGTTATTACGCAATGTAAATTAACTGTCGCAAATAATAATTATAATCACCAAATAAAATTTACGTTGCATTGTAATAGTTTCATTGCAATTATTTTCTTAAAAAACTTATAATAAATAGTTAAGTCCCTGCTCCATTCAGATCTTTTAGAACTTATTGCAAATCTTTCCTAACCAAACTATTCCACGGGTTTAGTTTTGAAACTAAATTAAATACAAAAAATTTAAGTATTATTAAAACAAATTGTTGACTCTATTTTGTAACATAATTCCATATGTAAAGGTTGAATTAGTATGGTTTTCTGCTCGCTTGATCCTCTTAAATTGAATCATTTTTAGTTTAATCAACAACAATTTACGCAAATCATCCACAACCTTGAACAATAACCGCCAAATCAAATTTTTCATTATACTCGCCCATGCAGAGCGTTTTCGCCGAATTTCACTAAATAAAGCCAAAAAATATCGCAGCTGCAAATGATGAAAATTCAATTTTCGTAAAATGCGATTCAGCACTTTGGCAACTCAAAACTTCTCAGCTTTCGTGTAGCTGTTCGCCTCCCATTTCATTCGGTTGCCGCTTCAGTTTCAATCACATTTTCCACCACAATTCTTGCATGGGCACTGACCCGGGCCGGCCGCAACCACGGCCGCACATTTTCTGCTTTTCATTGTATTTTGTTATCGAAACGAAAACTGTGTGTGTCATTGCTTTGGAAAATGTTAAAAATGGTGCACGAACTTTTGACATTTTGTGGCGACAAACTGTCAAAGACATTCTGGTCGTTTTGCGCAACGCACTGACGACGACATGATAAGTGCTGCCAGCGGTCCGAACGCTTCGGCTACCATTGCTGAAATTGTTAGTGCGAAATAAATAGTTGCTGCGGATGTGGTTGTAGCTGTTGCTGTTGCTGCTGCTGCTTGCTGCCGTTGTCATGTGGCTGCTGGCAACTCGTTTATTTGCTTTTGTTGTCGCCCATTGGCTGCTGTGTCAGCTGCAATGCATTCTCACTTAATTACAAATGTAATTTGCGCTTCTCCGAGTGTAAAACAAGCGCTCCCGGCCAAAACAACAACAACTACATGCAAAGCTTTGTATTAAATTTGCCTTAAATAATTTCATTTTCTTCAACCAACATACATGTGTCGTTTTTTAAGCTGTTAATTGGGTTTATACTTTTGACTGTAGAACAGTACTTGCGCACAACAACAACACAACAAATACTGCTCCAAAACTAGTTGCAAGCTCTCAGCCAAATTTACTGAAAATTTTAAATACTTTGCGCCAAGTTGCTACTGCTGCCATAAGCAAAAAGAAATTCATTAAGTGCTTGCGGAAGAGCGAGGAAATTCTTGCCGCTCGTGACGCGATTAGCCGTCGCCCACAACCGCGCGCCGCTTGCGCAAATGTGCATGCGGGCAACTGGCCGCTTGGGCGTTTTTCATTGGCCAACTGCAGCGCAATCCGCACTGCACTGCTGTCGCTGCGGTTACTCTGCGCTTGCATACATTTACATATTAATAAATTCGACGACAATTTGCCATTTTGTGCTCGCTTTGCTGCGCTTTGCTCCCCAACCCCAACCCCAGCCCGCACTGGATTCTTCGCTGGCGACTCTATTACAACTTTATTGCCTGCCATATGAACTGCTGTTGTTATTGTTGCTAGTTTTGTGTTCTGCGCCTGAAGCTACACTACTATAATGTATGTGTGTATGTGTGTGTGTGTGTGTGTGTGCAAGCAACAGTGACAGTGTTTTTATTGCCGGTCCTCATAGAGTGCTTGCGATTTTAATGGAGTTTTAATTGTTCGCGTAATTAACAGAAGTGATAAAAATTAATTAAATCCGACATTTTGTTGAGTTTTTGTATATTTTTGTCTTGTGTATTTGTTTGTGTATGTATAATGAATTCATTACTGGTTGCATGAAAAATGCCCAAAGTGTAATTAAGTGATATAAATTATGGCATCGGCGGCGCTGTGTCGCACATTTTATTCAACACATTGAACTTTATTAAGATGACAGCTGTGACAATTTAAATTAATGTATTTTCAACAGTTTTGTTATTGTTTCTAGGAAGGCAGTGCAATATGTATTAATTTCGGTTGGAATGTTTTGCCATTAAAAATACAATCTCAATAAATCGATAACAGTTTGATATTGTTTACAAGAAATAAATTTGATAAAATGTTCAGGGACCGTACCGGTTATGGTTTTTATCAAAAAAGGCAGATTTTAACTGTTATCTTTTAACTTTTATTTTTCCCGACAAAAATAAAAGTTATTTTGTGCCTTTTCTCATTTCAGGCAAAAATAACTGTTACTTTTGACTTTTATTTTATCGGTCAAAAATAACAGTTATTTTGTGACTTTTATTTTTTTGGTCAAATATATCAGGCAATTTGAATTTTTTCAAAGGCCGTTTGACCGACTAAAAAACTATTGATAAAATTTTTTTCGTCGAAAAAGTCTCATAGCTCGGAATGTGCGGTCTGCTGAAGCGAAATAAATGGTATCAATAGTTTTTTAGTCGGTCAAACGGCCTTTGAAAAAATTCAAATTGCCTGATATATTTGACCGAAAAAATAAAAGTCACAAAATAACTGTTATTTTTTACCGATAAAATAAAAGTCAAAAGTAACAGTTATTTTTGCCTGAAATGATAAAAGGCACAAAATAACAGTTAATTTTAACTTTTATAGTAAAAATCAAAAATTGAAAAGGCGTTTAATATTCGTGAAGCTGAGGCCATTACAATCATAATGGTATATTTGGAAAAGTCCACCGGCAATTTTTTCGTTTTGCCTTTTTGATTTGAAAATTGTAAAATAACAGTTATTTTCGGTCCCTGAAAATGTTTACACTCAACAGCAATAAAGACTGCGGTTACATTTTGCTTGAAATGCTCAGCTTCTATTTTATTATATTTCAAATATTCCAAATATTGCCTTCAATATGGACAACGCTGTGCTTTTAAAGAATACATTTTTGTTTCAATCTTTAATGGATCATTTATTTATATATTTTTTTCAACTATTTATTTCAATTGAAGCTTTATTCCATAATATTTGTATATCCATACATTTACCTTTTCGAACTGGAGGTGAAAATCTTTATGAAAATATTTATAATGCCACATTTCTGACGTCTCTTTAAATAGAAATAGATCACTTAAACGAGTCTCTTTTCTTTTTCTATATGAAAAAGATTTATAGTACTGAGGTCTGCCTTTAGTTATTAGGGAGGTCTATGACTACTGCAGACCTGATGACTATATTCTTCTTCTATTCAAGTAGCTCTTTGTGCTTAATGGTCTACAACTCATTGGACCCACAACTGAAAAACTCCACTCAACTTGTGTCGCTCTTTCTACATCTTCGATACATAACTACATAGCCTACAATTGCTTCTTAAACGAAATTTAGTCGTGGGACTGACGCCTGTCAGCCATCTCAGGCTTCTACACTCTAAGCTAATAAGCTTTGTGCCTTTCCAGCGCAACGGCTTTTTAAAATAAGTTCTAGAAAGTCTGCAATTGATTGGCTCCTCCCATCTGCTCTCATGGAGTATTTCCCTGCATGGATGGGTCGACACTTTACTTAACTGGCCATAACAACCCGTTATCGGGTTACGGCCTGCCGCAAAACTTCTCTCCAGGCGCCTCTGCTTTGCGCGCGCCTTCTCCAGTTGGTCACACCAAGAGATAGCAGGGCCTCTTCAACTTGGTCCTTCCACCGGAGACACGGCCTCCCTCTTCGCCGTCGACCTCCAACCATCGCATCGAACACCTTTTTCGCCGGAGCTTCGTTGTCCATACGGCAGACATGACCGAGCCAGCGTAGCCGCTGCATGTTAATTCGCTGCGCAACGTCCATGTCCTTATATAGCTCATACAGCTCGTTATTGGTTCGTCACCAACACGAACAAGGCGGAAGATTTTGCGAAGTACCTTCCTCTCGAACACTCCAAGGGCTGCTATGTCGTTTCGTGTCATTGTCCATGCTTCAGCGCCATAGAGGAGCACGGGCAAGATAAGCGTCCTATAGAATGCAAGTTTTGTCGGTCGAGAGAGGTCTCTACTTCTCAATTGTCTACCGAGACCGTAGTAGCACCTGTTGGCAAGAGTAATCGAGTAATCGGATGGGTCGACAACTTAAGGCAATTATACAACTGACTGCCCCACAGAAACTAACTACATACTAAAAAATGACGGCATCTTTAACGATACTAAATAGTTAGGTTAGGTTTGGATGTCTGCCTCTGTATGAGACGCACTTAGGACCATTGTGATACAACAACTCGACCCGTTTGAAATATTGTTACGAAAATGAGTTCTTTAATCTCTGGATTGTGCTTGAAAATAAAACCACTTCAATTATTCAGCGCAACCGCAGTCAAAAACCAGCAATCACTTTATTTACAAGTTTACACTTTGCTTATCTTTACACTTGCTACTACTTATTGGACTATTGCATGTTTCCCCTTTCCTTGTTCAAATCAGACCGTCCTCTGCGCTGTATGCGGCTGCCTTTTATACTTATCTGATTATCGCGCCGATTGTTCTCGCATATTCCAGTTGGACTATCTCTCGACCGTTGTCGCACATCCCATTACCATCGCGAGCCATCCTTGCCATATCGAAATTATAGCAAGTCTACCGTACTCTAAACTGCGTGCCTAAAAGTATGCTCGTAAAACATTCATGCATAGCACAACGACAGAGTGCCTCATCGTTACAATATGTAGGCACCACTGTCGTTTCAACGTGTGTTATAAAACATTTAAAACGTATGGATGAAAAGGGGGGAGAGAATCTGCAGTTTACCGCCGACTCCGAACAGCTGCTGGCAGTTGGCAATTTTTCTTTGACACTTGGAAGAAAGAAGAAGAAGAACTGGGAATCAAACTTCGAGCTACTGGTATGGCCAGCGTACTACCCGCTGAACTATTGAGACCGATACTAAAAATGGTTTGATTCCAATGTAATTATTCAACGAAAGAAATTTAAGAAAGATGTTCCTAATTATTAAGGTCAGTTATTGAGTTAATGTGCGCATGAGCTGTCCGTTTCGTTCTCCTAAGTTTCTTTGGTGAAATAAACTTTTAGTCAACACGCGTCAACTTTATCACCCTTCTGTATTTTATGGCTTATGAAATAAGCACTTTACTTCTCGCTTGTGGAGTCCAGCCGCAATGCAACTTTGTCTGTTGTTCATGCAGCCAACAACAGTGTTGATGTGCGCTGCGCAAAACTTTTGCTATATTCGGAAAACAACTTAATTCCATTCGCATGCCGCCGATTTAATGATGATGACATTAAAATGAAGAACTAAATGTTGAGCATTGACTTTGCGTAATAATGCCTACACTCTGTGCACACTACTTGTTTTTTTTTTTGTTGGTGCCAGCAGTTGTTTTTAATGCTGACAATTTAGACAATTTTAGTACCTTTAAGAAAACTCCAATTGGTGCAGTCTTTATGGTGCACCTTGAAGCCATTTGGGAGGTCACTAAAGGATGTTCGCTTTAACGAGAGCCGTAAAATTTCAAATAAAGAAAAGGCAGCAACAACTCAAGCAAAATAAATTCATTTCTCGCGTGCATAATGGAGAAGATGATTGTGTGTGTGTGTGGGTCAAAGGTCCATTTGCTATATGCACAAACATAAAATTCAATTTCCTTGCCGTAATATAGCCAGACATTTATTACTAATATCGCAACCAGCACAACAACAAAAAAATATTCTTATACAATGCCGCAAGGAGCGAACCGCAACAGAAGGAGACAATAGAAAGGCATGAAACCCAACGAATGGAAACAAATTGCAGATGCGCAAAATTTAATAAACACAACAGAACAAAAAAAAAAGCTGAAACAACATAACATTAGAACAACAAGAGCAAGAATATAGCAAACAACAAAGTGGCCACAATAAACCGAATAGACTTCATGTTAAATCTTAATAAATGCAATTTGCCCTCGTTTTTTGTTTATAAATTGTGACGCTGAAAGCAGCGAACATAAGAAATGGCAACCACAAAAACAACAACAAGTAGCAGAAGCGAAAAAAGCGAACCATTTGGCCGGTCAGCTACGCTGAAGGTTACGACACAAATTTGCAATATACGTGCGCCAGTCGACGACAGTGTCCAGTGTCAGGCGGGGGCGCCAAAATTGGCAACGCCAGCATCTACTTCCGTTCGTTTATTTCCGGTTACAGGGCGCGCGATTGTTGGCGTTGTGCATGTAATCCACACAAAAAACCAGTCCAGCGCCATCAAACGGCTGAACAACAACTGCTCACTCGGTTACTTGATCGCCTGCCCGCGCGGCCTCCATTGCAGCGGCCGGTTAAGTGCGATTTGATGGCCGCAAAAAAGCGCCAACAACTGCCAATAAAGTTGCCGTTGCTCAACAAAAAGCGCAAGCACACACACACACAAACATCCCTGTTCCCTCCCCCCTCTCCATCTCTCTAGATTTTATTGCCCATTTTGCTGCGCACAGCAGTCACACAATTCATCACGCCCCGTTTTCACGCCATTACTCGCTTTGCTTTATCGTTTTAGGTGGGCCGATTATCATGGCATGCTATGTACAAGCACAACAACAACAACAACAATGTATTAGACAACGACACCAGCAACAGCAACATCAGCAACAAGCTCATCAACAGCGCCTACAACCACAACAACAACAACAACAACAGCATGTGGCAAAACAGCAACAACAACAATCAGGCCGCGATGCAACACTAAAGCGACTGAATGATGGCGGCAACAGCGGCGGCTGGTGTGCGGCACTGCAGCGTCACGCGGCGGCCAAGCTGCAGCATTTCGGCATTTCGGTTGCCGTTGTGCTGCAGCTGCTGCTGCTGCTGACGTGCCAGCAGGCGGCGCACAGCGAAGGCAATGTCGGTGAGTACCAGCAATGGTCAGAGGGCCAGGTGCAGTGTTAATTAATTACGGCGCGTTGTTTTGTTGTTGTTCTCTCAGTGGGTACGCGCATTGTGGGGCGGCAATTGCCGTCGTGTTTGATTGTGCACATGCGATTGCTTTGGCATTTGGCAATTACATTCTGAGTCAGGCGATGCAACATGCAACTGATACGTGTTAGAGGGAAGGGCGCGGGGGGAAAGCGTGCAAAATGTAATTAGCACTGCGTATTACTTGATGAGTGCTGCTCGTATCGTAATCTGCTGAAAATTACAAAGAAATGTATGCCACATATTTGGTCATGTGTTGCCAAGGGTTAAGAATGCTTTAATAAGTGCAGTGCAGTGCAGTTGTTGCAATCAAACTTTGGGCAAAAGTATGCAATAAGTAATGAACATTAAAATATTTCCTAGAAGTGATTTTAACCCTTTCGACCTCAAAGTTGCCTGAGAGCAACTTCACCTATTTGTCATCTTATAGCAAAACCTACGATTGATTTATGGGTTTAATTTAAATAGGCACCAACAAATTAATATTTCTAGAAGTGAATTCAAGGCAAATTGCAAAAATTTTACTGTTATCCCCAAAATAATTTAATAATAATAATAAAAGTTTGTGTTCTAATTGAAGTCTACGAATTGGGTGCGTTTGATCAAAACCCTGTTTCTTTAATAATGGTTAACCCTTTCGCTACAGGTTTTTACTGGGGTAAGTTAAAATTTTTTATTTTACGTCTTAGGCTTCTATGTGGTTATACTTATTAGCAACATTCCATAAGAAATTTTTTAATTTGTATGCTCGGACCCTGTATTTTAGAATGTTTTTCTATGAGAGGAACCACATCGTTGTGGCTGTAATAATTACTTAAACATAAAACTTTTTACGCACAACGAAAACTTGAATATTTCTTCATTTACTTCAGCCAAAATAAAAAAAAGTATCTAAATTGAAAGAAAACGTCAAATTAAAAAGTTCTCTAATTTTTTCTGCTTCTTCTTCCTTCACTATGTCAAGATATACCATTAAAAAACGTGTATACTTCTCTTCTTTAAAGTCAAATATCCAGTTTATTAATTTCGTATTTTTCCTAAAACTTCAAACTATTCAAAAGACCAACAAAAAAATTTATTCTTGCAACCATAGAGGATGCAGACGTTCACAAATTAGCATGTTGCCATATGGCAACAAAATAGCGAAAGGGTTACATTAAATCGAAAAGTGATAATTTTGTATTTTTCCATAAATATTAGATAATTTTTCTGTAATTAAAAAATATTGATACACAATTTAAGCTAAATTGTTTTAAGCTAAAATTGTTCAAAAGTAAACTAGCTCTAGAACTCTAAAAAAGAGGCATGGCGACTTCAAATGTCGTGTGCTTAGTTCTTATTCAAGTGTTTCATGATTTAAATACCAAAAAGTAATATCGAGACACAGCGTAAAATTCGCGGTCGAAAGGGTTAACACTAGAATACTCGGCTTCTAGTTAGAAGAATCGCATCACTTGAAGTTGAGTTGGAATTTTAGGAAAAGTTTCTCAAAACTAAACCAGCACAAAGTTATTAAAATTTCATAAATCTGTGCTACTTGACGCATAAAATTTCTCTCAAAACTCACAAATGTTATTATTGCAACAAATGAAATTCTTTTAAATTTAAAAAAATTAAAATTGTCTGCTGCAGCTGCGCAACTATTTATATTGTCCGCCAACAGCCGAAAGTTCTGAGTATATATTTTTGTTACGATGTGTTGCAACTATTTCAATTAAAGTTGCAACAACTCAGCAACTTTGCTGGAACCATGTAACTTCAGTTCGGGCGCTGCGGCTCATCTCTTCGCTAAGTGAAAACCAAGTTTTGCCGTAACAAAAAAGCAAATGAAAAATAAAACGCTTCTGCTGCAACTTTAATTAATGCTCGTATTTGGGTAGCCGCTGCGCCAAAGACAACTGGCTCGGCTAGTGCTTTGGGCCGTGGGGATGCCGCAGAGTGACGCACCTGCCGTTGCAGCTCAAATGCATTGCCAACAACTTTATAAATGGTCCCCAATTGCAGCAACAGCAACAACGCCAACGCTAGCAGCTACCTTGGCGTATGTGCACCAGATACCAGATACCTACATTTCGCCAAGCGGCGCTACATTTGGGTTGGCTTCGTTGTGCAGCAGCAGCAGCAGCAAAAATAATGAGCGCATTGCTTCCAGCAACCCGAGCAGGTGGGACTTTAATGCAATGACAGCGCGGCTGTCACAATTCCACTAGAAAGTGAATAATGAGTACACTGCACGAACACCTACACACACACACATACATCAACATAAACACACAAGAATGCAAGTGTGACTGTGTTGCCACTTGCGCGCAGCTCTAACTGAAGCAACATGCAGCTAGGCAACTGTTGCTACGCTTCGTGTCGCACACTTTGCTGCTGTTTCTCTGCACATGTGTGCCATTACTTGCGTTTGGCCAGATTCCTGCAAAGTTGCCAACCGCTGCGGTAAAGCGTGACTGTGTTATGGCTGCGGCTGTATTAACGACTGAAGCTTGCGTCGGATTTACCGATTTCAGTTGAGTGCGCAGAGAAAAAAACAAAATCTGTAAAACTTAATAAAAAAAACAAACAAAAAAGTTGTTCAGCTTTTCTAGACAATTGCTGGCAGAGTTTTCACCAACTATGCAGAAATCTTTTTCTTTTACAAATAGCAAAGAATTTGTCTCATATATTCACGAACGCGTTGAATGCATGAAAAGTTTTATTCAAGTACAGATTTGTTGCATCAGTGTTCATGTAAATTCTTCTTTTATAAATAAATTTTCTTAAGACGCATAACAATTGTCAATTCATGGGAAATTTGTAAAAACTTTAATGTAAACGAAGACAATAGACGATAAAAAGTTAAGAAACTTTTGTGTACTTAAACATAAATATGAATGTAAATGTGAATTAGGTAGGATTAGGTATTATTGAAAATGGTGTGGGTGTGTGTTCCACTCGAAGGTATAAAAAAGGCCCATTGTGAGTGCCTTCCTACAGTTGAAGGTAAAGTAATATTCAATTGCCTTTTAGCTCGAACTCAGTCAATAGCCCATTTGACTTCGCGATGAAGTTTAGCAAGTTCGATAGTTCAACTTTTGCTGTATCGCTCAGACCAGTCAAAAACTTAGACCCCCGACAAGCGGCAGCTGCATTGCTGTAGAGCCCAGCACTGACAAAGGAAGTGCTCTATGATCTATCTATGATTTTTCTTCGTCACTGCAGCTTCTGCAGGCATCACTAGACGAGAGGTGACATTTTATGAGCATAAATCCAGTGACACAATGTCCTCCAATGATTTCAATAAGAAACCTGATACAAATATAACTTAGTGACAGCAAAAGAAGTGAGTTACATTGAGCCTATTTTTTCCTTATTCACACCAATTAGGAGCATAAGGATGCAACAAGGCCGGGCTGGATGATTAGCTATCGCTGGCAATTAGTGGTAATGAAGCTTTAATCGATTGTCCTCTGGTAAAGACGGCTTCGTATTGTGAAAGTTTTTGGCTCTCTCCCTTTCACAACTCTACTCTCCTAACTATTTGTTTCTCCTACTCTCTCCCTTTGGGTATAGCACAATGCACAGTGATTCGACTCCATACAACCGCCGGACAAAATTAGAAGGAGTGGTCCGTTCTTCATAAAATTTGGTATACTAGTTAATCATGAAATCTCCATTTTGTTTGTCTTAAACTTTTGTAGTTTGGCAATGCCTGAGACTTGAATTTGCCGTTTTTGGTCATTTTTGGAAAACAAGTGTATTGGCTAGATTTTCCAGATTTTACATTTAATCAGTTACGTCAACATTGATAATTGCGAAAGTAACAGAAATTGTATGGGGACCCCTTAGTTTTGCATTAAAAATGATAATAATAAACATATGTTTTGCATTTGTGCAGTTTTTTCAATTTTTCATGCTGATTGCATACTTTTAGGGATAAATAAAATAAATTTTGACGAAAAATAGGTGTTTAATAAAAATAGGTGTTTTCGAATTGAAGTAATTTTCTGAGATCGAAAGATATCGGAGGATGTAATTACATTATCCGACAAAGAAAGAATGCTTCTTAAAATAAAAAAATCCAGGAACATACTTTCACATACTTTTTAGATATTTTCCTCTAAGTTTTGCCAATTTTCATGTTTTTAATTTAGAAAAATATTTTGAATTAAAAGTGAAGTAAAAGCTTTAGCTTTGTAAATTTTGAGAAAACATTAAAAGCGAAAATGGCCACATCATTTCTTAATCTATATTGAAAGTTTCAACAACTTGTTGGTAACCATGTATTTTTACAATTTTTTTTACTCAATAGACTAAAAAACAGAAAATATGTGTTTACATTTTTTTGTGAAAAAAGTTTCAACTTTGAGCCACTTTTGCACACATACTAATTAATTTTTAGCACAGATTTTTAGGGTTTTCTTAGTTGGAGTTTTTTACCTTTCAAATGACATCAAAATCATTAAATTCTGAGACTATAAATTTTTTGAATTTTGTCTATGAAACGAATCACTGGTCCGAATGGACTAAGTGCTTTGGGAGGCTTGTAGTCTTCCTGCGCACCCTTACACCATCATTCTCATCATCATCATCATCATCATCATTATTGTCATCATCATCATCTTCATAATCATCATCATTATTGTCATCATCATCATCATCATCATCATCATCATCATCATCATCGTCATCATCATCATTCTCGTCAGCAGCATCATCATCGTCATCATCATCATCGTCATCATCATCATCATCTCCATAATCATCATCAAGTAATATGCGTTGCTAATAGGTAGGTGGTGGGTAATGCAGATGGTTGGTGTCTCCGATGAACGCTGCGTCATTTTTCGATAGTCTGTAATGGCACTGCTGGTGGTGTTGTGGTTGCGTGTGTGCAACTAAAAAATGGGGATCTGTTGCATGCCGAATGGATTGAGAAGAATAGGAACTTGTCCCAAAATAATGAATTTGACTGGGAAAAATTGATGGAATGCGAAACAATTAGATGGAAGAAAAATTTGAAAATTGAATCTTTTAGCGCTTTCATTATGATTTGTGTTAAAGCTTACTAGAAACTAATTGAGAAATAATTTAAATTTTATATTGAATAGGAAAAAAGTACTAAAAGAAAACCAGACTAGAAGACTTAATGAACAGCCAACATTAGTAAAGGCAATACTGAGAAACTATGTTCTACAATCATTAGTGGTAACTAAGTAGGTAGAAGGTGGGTAACTAAGTACATTAAATTACTTGACTGTGGATTACTAACTTTCTTAGATATTAAATAAAAAAGATAGAATTTGTAGTAGTCTACAATCAGTAGTTTTAATGTATTCTGCTATCATTCAATAGAAAAACGAAGGCGGAAAAATTACTTGACTTTGGATTACTATGCTTTCTCAGATAATAATTAAGAAAAAGCGAATTCCTAGTAACAATAAGTACATTTAATGTTGTTTAAGCATCTGGGTACAGTTCCTTAAACAGTTCGAAATCTATCATCTGGTTGTTAGGTTGGTACACACATATGTCCACACAGATACATAATTGGACAGTTTGGATCTTCTCTGAGCTGTCAGAACCTTTCTCTGAGCTCTCCTACTTTTCATAACACACACTTTATTGATGTCAAACAGAGAATGCTGACACACATTGTCACTCTATGATAGCTACAGCAGCATTTACCGCGATGCGGTCGGATATCCGCTTCATAGTGTTGCCAATAAAAGTTTTACAATGTTTGTTTATTCGACTTTATTTATTTATTTGTGTTGTGTGCGATGTATATTGCCAAACGATGCACACTCAAATATGTACACACACACACACACACACGCGCGCGAACATATGCACACACACATCATTTCGTTATAAAAAAGCAGAAATGTTGTCATCGCTATCTGGCAGCAGATAAAGTGAAAATTTAATTAACAACAACATAAAATTCTTGCAAAACTCCAAAGTGAGAAATAAAGTAAAAGCGAAAATAAAACAGCGCATGAAAGCCCAGTGCCGTTGGGGAATGGAAAACAACAAAACTGAGCATGAATGGTTGCTTTATATGCAATCATGTCGTGCTTGACATTTTTACGCTCATGGCTGCTGCTGCCGGTGCCGGTGCCAGTGCTGTGGCTGTTGTTGTTGCTGTCGGCAGCTTGTTTGTTGGCTTGTTGGCACATGTCGTTGATGGAAATATCAGAACTGCTGGCATGGCTCGTGCCAGGTAAATGGCTGCGGCCCCTTGAACGAAATTAACAATATGGCCGATGTTGGCGCCATGGTTGTGAATTCGCTGAAATTTGCAAAAACAATTCTTATATGATTAAGTTCAGCTTTGAAGAATTTACGCCGAAAATGCGTTGTCGCAAAAATACGCTCAGACACACGCACTTAGATAGCAGCTGTCAAGTATTTGCCAAATAATTGTGTATTAATTGAAATGCTTTTACTTTCGCCATCGCTTATGCATTTGGCAAATATTTGGCTAACGCTCGCAGCGGAAATTAAACTTGAACAAATTTCAATTATGCTGTGAGCTACACACACACACACATACACTCGGCAGCAGCAGCTGTGGAAGCCAACATCGACAATTTACTCTACTTTAAAAGACGCCTTGAGTGCACCGGCCACCGAACGCCACATAACGAGTGCTGCACTGCGCTGCACTTCATGAATATGAAAAGCATTTCAAATAAATCAAATTGCAGTCTTTTCATGCTGCTCGCACTCTTTCAACATAGCGTTGTCCCTCTCTCGCGTGCGCTCTCTTTCGACGCCTTTCAATTTTCGCAGCGCCTCGTACATCTTTGCGAAATTGGAGCATGAAATTTAAACTGAAAAATGTTGAAATAAACTGCACACATTTTGCCACATTTCTCATTCACTCACTCACATCTGTATGTATGTGTGTGTGTGTGTTTGGTTTTTGGGTTTGGGTTCATTACTGAAATTGCTTTAGTGCAGCATTTGGCCAGCGCATTTAGCAGCCCAGGGCCACGCGTTGCCCACAGCGTCGTTGCCAATACGAAAAGTGCAGCGCACATGACGACAACTACAACGACAATGGCAACAACAATCGGGGGAGCAGCAGCTCGCATTTCCCTTCACTGCAAATTGCTGGCAATTTTATTTGGTGCGGCGTTTTTGCGTCTTTGCTGGCGTTTTACATTTCATTCGATTGCGCGCTTTACTATTTTTGTTTGTAAAACGTCCGGCAAATGCAACTTCCGCTTCCACTTATGCGTTTTTACTTAAGCCTGCACTTTGGCCCACCAACTGCAGCTGCAGCAGGAGCAGCGAACGTAGCAGCAACGGTATGGCAAAACTGCGCAAATTACTCGAGTGGAAAACCTTTTGGCATTCGCTTCTCTCTTTCTCTTACACACACACACACACATACATACTCGTACTATGGACTTGCCCAAACCAAAGTGCCTCAGTTTGTCGGCGTTCGTTGCATTCAAGCTCACCTCGTTCAAAAAATGCAAAAAAATAAAAAAAAAACCAAAAAAGAACCAAAAAGAAATATGTTCGCTGTTGTAGTTGCCACAGGCGACAAGGTGAGTATGCAACAGCTGCCGCGTTGCACACACATTCGACACGTTCACGCCGACACACCGGCGCGCACCGCTGCACAACTACAAAGCATGTGAAACTGTGTGGAAACTATCAACATTTCAGCGGCGCATCTCGTTGCTCTTTGCGTCTAGTTGTCGTTCCTCCTTTTTTCAGGCCCATTGTCATAAAACATAAAACCAAAAATGCGTCCACCAACAACCAAAGTATGACTGCTTTTGTGTGCACACAAACACACACAAATATTTCATACGAAGCCATCGCATCGTTTGAGCAGTTGAATTTCTGACGGAAACGATTTGGGCACATTGCATCTCATTGCTAGCATTGAGTGCAAATAAATGCAATTCAATGCGAATAAATAATGAGAATTCATATACGTGAATTGGGCTGCGTAAAGTGGATGGGTGGAATTTAGATTCCTTGCTTGCAATTTATGCAAGCAGCCATTTTTAAAAGATTACTTACGCTGCCATCGCTTTCGTCCTTCGGCATTATTATGTTAGATAATCCTTAAAAGCAATTTCTTCAATCTGCAATGCGTTATGATGTGGAAAATAGAAATCAGAATCAAATGGAAAAGCATCAAACTTACGTCAAGTGCATTTAAGGATTTGCGAAAGTTGTCTTAACTTTAGAAATCGTTTAAAATAACACTTCTTGCTGTCAAAATATTCTTCTTTTTATTAGAATGAAAGCTATTTCTATGAATTTTTTTTTCGGTAAATTCTGGCAGCTAATACAGCAAATGATTCATGGTTATTTTTTCCTAAACTTAAAATATGCATAAAACACTATAAAAAATTCCTAAAAATAGCTGCAAATATCCTTGTTTGGATAACAATAAAACCCCCTTCTACGTGTTTTCTTGCTGATTTCTTGCACCTTTTTACTTTATTCTAATGAAATTCTGGTTTTGTTAGTTTTTCAAAACTGAAAATATGTATAAAAACGAAGAAAAATATAGTTGAAAAAGCCACTTGCAATTTTTCCAGTAAAAATTCATAAGAGTAGTTTTAAATATTCTTTTTTAGATAAAAGTAGTAAAGATTTTAGATTTCGATTATAGATTAAAGTAATTCATAAAAATAGTTTCATTAAAGTAGTAAAAACACAAACAAATATAGTTGAATTAACAAGTTAAAATATTTTTTTTAGTTTAAATAAAGAAAAATAGAATAATAATAAATTATTATTAATATTACTTGTATTATTATTTATTGAATTACGTGTACAGCTTAAGATCATGGATCTTTTATAAGTACATCAACAGCTTACAATATAAATACAACAACTAAACTTAAAACTAATACATGAAAGAAAGAAAGTAGAAAGTATAGAAGTTAGGACGAGTAAAGAAGAAAAGAAAAGAATGAATAGTCAATGAAAAGTCAAAGAAGAGTCACATAAATAAAGAATAATAACAGAAAAATATAGCTAAAATAACAACTTTCAATTTTTTTCAATGAAAATTCATAAACAATTTTTTAAAATAATCTTTTTTAATTAGAATAGAAAAACTTGTACTTTCCCTATGAACAAATTCATTAGAATAGCTAAACTGCTAAACTCCTTAGACTGAAATAAATCCTTTTTCTATGTAATTTTCCGCTAAATTCTTGCAGCTTTTCACTTTCTTTGATTAAAACAATTCGTTTGTCAATTTTTTTATACCTAAAACATGCATAACAACATAAAACACTAAACACTGAATAAAAAACCAAAAAAATTCCAAAAATATTTTTTTATAGACTAGAAAAAATCGATTTCCATTAATTTTCCCATCCGTTCCTATTGAATTCTTGCAACTTAAAACTTTCTTCTACTAAAATTATTATTTTTAATTCTTTTATTTTTTTTCTTAACTAGAACTACGCACAAAAACACATAGAAATGAAATATTAAAAGCAACTTGTAGATTCCTAAAAAAAAACATGAATACAAATAGCTACAAAATAACTTTTTCAAGAACAAAACCCATTTACATATATTTCCCTACTGAATTCTTGCAACTTTTCACTTTCTTTTATTAAAATAATTCGTTTGTCAATTTTTTTATACCTAAAACATGCATAAAAATATTAAACACTAAACACTGAATAAAAAAGAAAAAGAAAATTCTAAAAACAGTCTTTTATACACTAGAAAAAATCGAGTTCCATTAATTTTCCCATCCGTTCCTATTGAATTCTTGCAACTTAAAACTTTCTTCTACTAAAATTATTATTGTCAATTTTTTTATTTTTTTCTTAACTAAAACTACGCACAAAAACACATAGAAATGTAGGATTAAAAACAACTTGTAGATTCCCTACAAAAAACATGAAAAATAATAGCTACAAAATAACCTTTTCTACTCGCAGTCCAAGAACAAAACCCATTTACATATATTTCCCCAATGAATTCTTGCAACTCTTCACTTTCTTGAATTAAAATGGAACTTTTCCAGCAACTTCCAGCTGAAACTCAATGCAAAATAAGTAACTTTGGCAACATTGTGCCATATTTCATCTTGAGTACTGTTCGAGGATAACGATCGCAATTAATTATATGCACACGCACAGCAACAACAAACAGCAAAAACATTTCAAATTAATTATAATTTTATCTGCGCAGAGATAACAGTCACCAAGCAGCAGCAACAACAAACAATTCGACTGCTTCAATCACCCACATACACACTCGCCCACTCGCTCATAGCTATGAAGGCGGCACACAACAAAAATAACAAAAGTTAATTGTCATCGATGCGTGCAGCACCTTAATGAATAGCAACAGCAGCAATAATGAAATTTAATATCAAACACAAGCACGTACACACACACACACACACACACATGCATACAATGCAATATGTGCTCGTACGGTAATGGCGGCCTTTTAGTTGTTGTGTGGGGTCGCTGCAGCGAATGGCTTATCGCGCATAATGCCACATTGACAGCAATCGAATTAAAAGGCAACGCAAGAGCACAAAAGCGAGAAAATAAATAAATAAAGAACAACATTACCCACATTATTGCGCCGTTAAAAGAATGCCAACGCACAAATAATGGCATGGAAAATTTCACAAAAATCGCTAACAAATTACATTGCCTGAAGACATTTCTGTCGATTTGTCGACGGCCTTTTTCGGCTTCTTCCTTCCTATGGGCGCCAAATTGCTGCCGGCAAGTAACACGACAACACCAACGACAGTGCCAACAACGATTACAAAAACAAATAACAACGTTAAGTAAAACAACAGCATTAAAAAAATCAACACAAAGCAAGCACGAAGCAAACAAAGCAAGCAAAGCACTACAAGCGACCACGAGTGCGCTGCGAAAAGGCGCTCGGTGCGGCCGGCCGCGCGTCCGTGCGTCCATTTGTGCGACGCACACTGTTGCTTCACCCAACCAAATAAGCAATTACGTGATAAATATGTATGAGTGTATGGCGTGGTGTGGGCTTTCCTTTGAGTGGTGCGTATGCGGTCTGTGTGTCTCTGTGTTTGGTTTGTACTCGAGCGCAGAGACCAAACTAAATAAATGTGAAAATAAATGCTAATATTGCTAACGCAGTAAAACCAGGCCGTCGTCAGCCTTTGTTGTGTCGCACCACTTCATCACACTTGTACTCTCGCCTAGTCCAATTTACACACACACACACACACGGACTCAACCATACACGCACAACACGCACTACTGCGCCTCTACTCAGCTGCCTGCGGACTGCTTGTCGCGTAATCATATGCGCGCCATGTTATTGCGCCACCGCAAATAAATATCAATGCCGAAAATATTAAAATGTTTTGCCCAGAACACAGGCCGCGCCTCGGACCAACTTTAACGCACATTTCATGCGTGTGTTGGTTGTCGCATGTCGTTGTGTGTAGGAGTGCGCGTGCGATTCTCTTCATTTGTGTGATGGCGTTTCATGTGAAGCAATTTTCATTGAGAAATTCAACTCATATTTGCCAGCACACACGCAGTTTACTCACATCCACAAAGCCACACAGCCGCACAGCGTTTTATATTTCGCCGTAAAAACAAACTTTTCATATTTTTATGCGTTCGCCTGCACCAAGCCAAGGCCGCACAAGCACACTCACACCCATACAGTGGTTGGTACTCAAGGCTTTTTAATATACCGTCGAGTTGCGTGTACAACTGAAATTGGTTTATGTTGGCGCAAAATGTGCAAACATAATCAGCGCTAATGTCGATGTCGAGCGAACAAAAACGCTGTAAAATTCAAATGAATCGGAAATGAAAAATTGCAGATTTATTATGCGTTCTACCTGTGCGTTGGTACACTCGAAAAAAGCATTGATAGTTGTAGCAGAATTAGTCGATCTTGGAAAAAATCATGAAACAATTTTTGTTTGCGATGAAGAAGAAAAAAATTCACTCTGTTCCGAAGTTTGGACAGCAGTTGGCCGATTTTTTGAGGGAACTACATAAATTTTCAAATGCTGCTTAACACTAGAATGCCTAAGGTAATCATTTTGACTACATTGAGGTCTTTTATTGTAAATAACTTTTGTTGCATCGCTTTCTAAAAAAATATCTTACGTGACTTTTATTAATTTTGAAAGCTAAATGGAATAAATAAATTAAAAATATTGTAAAAAAATTTGTTACCCCAATTTTGCAAAATTTACCTTAAATGCCCAAAAGTTGTCATTTTGACTACCTATATAAAATTTTCAGCAAATCTTACTGATAAATTGACAAATATGCATCTTCAATTGCGAAATATGAAAATTTTAAATAATTGCAAACATTAAAAAACCATAAAAAAATAATAACAAAATACCTACTTTATTTTAATCTCGTGTACATTTATTCGTATGTGCTACTTCAAAACCAATAAAATAAAAAAAAGTCAGTAAACAATATTAGTCAAATGTAGTCAAAATTACTACATATGGGCATTTTAGGTAGGTCAGATTGTCGGGCATTCTAGTGTTAAACACTACTTAACTGCTTGTCAAATTTTGATAAAATTTTTAATATTTTTAAAACTACAACGATCTTTTCATTTATATGAGTTTCGATAGGGACTTCTATTTAAGTATTAATTATTTCTTTTTAACTAGAATCGTAACGTTTTCCTATGCAGTCGAAACCGCGTAACTGAAAAACCCACTTAACCGAAATAGAAGTCCAGGTCTGATTTTTATTTGGTATTTTTCCTGAAAATTAGTTTGTTTTACTAAAACTTCAAATAACCAAAAAATTGGGCCAAGTTAAAGAATATTTTCGGTTCCAAACATAAACTTACAACATTTCAACTCCGTTTAGGTAAGAAAATGTTGTGCTACATTTCATAAATTAAAAATACTGAACTGCTATTATTTGTCCGTATTAATACATTTCTGATAAGTAGATTAGAAGCTTGTTTTTGAAATTACAACGAAATTAGTACATTTCGGGATTAGAATGACTTTCACTCACACACTTAATTGAAAGGAATTTCACTTAACCGGAGTTCGCTTCACTGAAAACACTAGTTAAGAGGCCGGAAAAAATCGACTTGTAGCTAAGCGGACTCAACTATATAGTTTTATTTTTTACAATCTTTTTTTTATATACCAAAAAGTTCGAAGTGAACGTATAAGTAGGTTTTCTTTAGCATAGTTGATAGGATCCAATTTGGGTGAAATATGCACCGTTTTCTTGAATAACTTGTTGTAATTTTGATTATGATTTCATTAAGTCTCATTTATAGAAACCCTCGTCCCTATTAGCAGAGAACTGAGAACAGAGTTGCTCTTGAGGGCAATTTTTCATCAGCAAAATCAAGCACCATGGACAGGAGCAGGTTGTAATCACTTGGTGCCAGGTCTGGACTATAAAGTAGATGCATAAGAACCTTCCCAATCAAGCTTTCGGAGCATCTGGCGAGTCACTATCGATGTGTGACGTTGTGCTGATAAAACACAACTCCTCTCCTTGTGGCCAAAGCTGGCCGCTTCTGCGCTTTCTTTAGGTGTATCAATTGTTGACAGTACAGATCCAAACTAAGAGTTTGGCCATAGAGGAGCATCTCATAGTAGATGGTTTCCTCCGAAAACCCCAAACATACAACATAGAACAACATCTTCTTGACTGTCAATCCTGGCTTGGCCACCGTTCGCGCCGACTTACTGCCATTCAACCACGACCATTTTCACTTGACAACATAAGTCATAAGATTTACTTTTTATCACCAGTCACCGCTTATCATCCGCTTCAGAAAGGGTTACATTTTGTTGCAATTCAGCAGCGGTTAGCATATGGAATTTCGGCCCAAGCGGGTTTTGCGTTAATTCGTAACACATTGAGCTTGTTTTTATATCCAGGCTTATTCAAATGGGTCCCCAAATTTTTTTTTGCAATGTTTAGTGCTCACATGATGGTCCGACTCAACGATTTTTAATAATTTATTGACATTTCTGACAGTTATCCTTCGTCAGTGTGCTGCATCTTTGACTTCAAAATAACCGGAAGTGAGTCGACGAAACCACTCGAAACGACAAAATAATTGCAAAATAATTTGACTGTTAAAGTATTAGGACTCTAAGCACTATTCACATTTTCAGTCGCCTGGCTCCATATATTTTTTTCGAGTGTACCGACAACGATTTTGAAATGGACCACCTTTGTTCAAATTGGAGAATTTACGCAAATTAAACTTGCAAATTGCATGTAAATAGCTTGTTTCAACTATTGAAACACAGATTTTATGCTCTTTAGCATTTAAGCTCTTAAAGTTACTACTTAAAAAATTACATTTATTTAGGCAAAACTTTACTGACTTTACTGACTCTTGCACGTGTGCCACAAGTGACCTCGACATTGCGCCAACAACCACTCAGCCAATCAGCGAAACCAACCCCACAACCAATTCATGTCCATAAATATTTCAGTGAAAACGAAAACGCACATCAAACTGATACTTTGGCGCCGCACAACGGGTGGTATGAGTAACATCAAATTGCCACTTGTTCGAAATTAAATTAACGCCAATTTCTTAGGAGCTGGCAATAAAAATTATGAGTGGTAATATGATAAATGGAAAACGACTGTAAAATTTATAATCCGTTTATTTTTTTGATGGCGTTTTAATTGGACAACAGTCGAGCAGAGTTTCTCTTTTGGTGATTTGCTTGTTTTGGGCTGAGCAATTCGCGAACGCTGCCGGACTTTTGTACCATAAATCATTGAAAATAAATGAAAATATATAAATTTTCAAAGAAGCAGCACAGCAGGAGATGGCGAATTTATAAAGGAAAGCCCACAACAGTAAAAAGCAATAAGAGATATTTCAGCAGAGTGCACACGCGCGGAACGCATGAATGAAATGTGTGCGCATAAATCATGCTGGAGAATTTTTCAACGGCACGCTGACTGGCGATACGAAGGCGGTAGGCGTATCAGCGGCCGTCAGCTTGGCCGCAACTCAGACGAGCAGCAATCCCTGGAGCATAGAGCACAACTCTTGCGGAGTTGATTTTGTATACTTGACAAGAAAAGACCAAACGATAAACAGCCACGCAACATTGCAAAATTGCAAAGAAAAAGCACATGAAATGGATGCTCGAGAAGTCTTAAAGTTACAGCAGCAGGATTGAAAGATGGCGACGGCCACGGCGTCTCATTGCTGTCGGAGTCGAACCCAAACCCAAAAACTTGAAACTGTTGATGTGAGTTGGGTAGAATTCCATGCACGCATTAAGCATTAAAGCATCAGCGGGGAATCAGAGCAAATTCCTGTGAGCGCAAAATTTTCACATAATTAAACAACAGCAACAACAACACGATGCCAAAACAACACAACAGAAAAAAAATCCGAACAGCAATTTGAACTACAAGTTAATAGCAGCGCCAGAGCAAAAGCGAAAATAATAATGGCAACAACAACAAAACGAGGCAGCGACGTGACAGCGACGACAACGACAACGACAGCGGCGACAGCCACAGTGTTGGTGTGGCTGACAACGCTGCCAAAGAGCTTACCGGCGAGATAATCAAGCAGCTTACTTTGTACAATAAATGGGGATCTCTGTAGCTTTGTGACTGTTTGTGTGTGGGTGTGCAAGTTTCTGAATGTATGTGTGTGGGTGTATAATGTAAATGTAGCACAAAATAGACTAAAAGCGCTGTTTTGTGCTCGATTGTTGCCAAACAAGCAATGCGTTGCAGCCCCATAATCTTGGCAACGCCACACTCTGACAATGTATTTATGTGTGTTGCCAATGTAAGTTCGCTTTTGCACCGAGGCAGCTGTCGTGTATGTGTATGTGTATGGCAGTCAAGGCTGCTTTGCTTCGTTGGTGCTTTGCTGCTTTGCTTTGACGTGGCGTTGTTGTCTTTGTTTTGATTAATGACGCTTGTTGTGGCAGCGTCGTTGCCAGCGGGCCTGCATGCCTCGTGCTGCCATCGTGCACTCATCGGGGACTTCAGCATTGACACATGTTAACAATTTCGATGCAGACATCGTCGAGTCGCAGCCCGCTGTGCTGCTGTACAAATTTCAGCTGTGCGTTGGTGCCTTTCGTTCTGTTTGATTTTTATTCTCTGCGGTTGCTGTGCGTTACTCATGCGACATGTTGTGCGAAAATCATTTTTTATTGCTTATAATTTATGAATAGGTGTTTTCAAATTAATAACGTTGGCTGCGTTTCATCACAGACAGTTAGAGAGCACAAGAACATTTACAAAAATATTACGCCAGAGAGAAAAATAATAATAACAATAATAAATTTCATGCTAAATATGTTTTTTTCTTATTACATTCTTCGTATTTAAGATGAATTTGTTTACTTGATTTCATACATGAAAAACACAGACAGATACATGAAAATAGATCTGGGCTTTTGTTGACTTTTTTATGAAATAATAGAAAGAAAAAAAGAAGAAAATTAAGGACAATATCGCACAGTAAGTTACACTGTAATTATTTATAAAACTTGGGGATAAACATTTTCAGTAAACTTGAATCTTTCATAGGAAAGGAATCTTTTATTCTCCATACAAAAGGACGCTTTGATGGGCCAAAATAAAATCTAAAATCTCAACTTGTTTGAAATTTATGTTGCGTAACAATCTAGGAATAAGCAGATGATTAATTAAATGTAATTTAATCGATCCTCTTCCAGGAAAATAAGCTCATGCAAGTTCATAAAAATATCACTCATACGCCATGTACGTCTAAAATAACAAATATCACTCATACGACCTATTCAGATGACATTAAATTGAGATTAGAGCTGTGTACTTTCTTGTGCAATCGCTGGACTTTCCTGTTCATTTTTTTATGCTAGATTTTCCTTCAAAATATTGACTCTTATTAAACATTTTAGCAATAAAATACAAAAAAATTAAAAAAAAATCATTTTGGTTGAGAATTACAGCTTCATCAATTTTGTACGATATATCGTACAATGGTCCGCAAAGGAGTAAAAATTCATGAATTTTTGGTTTCGGTTTTTTAAGTTTTATGAACCATTCATTGATTTTTTTGATAGAAAACATTAATTATAACAACAAAAAACCAAAACGTGATTTAATTTTGATCGAAAGTTATACAAATTATATATATAAACAATTGATTCACATTTATTCGGCCTTATATAACCGTTGTTGTTGTTGCAAAGCCCTTTTCCTCTCAATAAAACACAGAATCAATTAAAATTCGTACAGCTTTACAGAAAGATACTGAATATAGCCGATTCCTTTTATCGTAGTGGGAGTGGCAAGTACGCATGTCTAACCTTACATAACCCGTGTCTGGCCAGTAAAACACAAAATCGTCTAGTAATTCTTATTTTTAATCAAAAATTGCCGAATAGTCTAATTATATTAGCCACGTGGTTTACGCAAAAAATCTGTTACCAAACCTATAACTTTCAAAAAATTCAAACATAACTTGCAACCTAATGCTTTCCATTTGTACGATATATCGTACAAAGCTTTGCAACCCTTGTAGTCATTTGTGCGATATATCGTACAATTTTTTTAACGACTCGGGAAAAATATTTAGACGCAAAAAATGTTAAATTTTGTAAGTTCTATAAATCAACTGAGATTCAAACTTTGAAATTGTTTCGTCTTTTGGTACCAAAAAGTATTACATATTTAAAAATTCCTACGCAGAAGTACCGTCATTTGCTGGTTTTTCAAATTGTTGCAAAAAGCTGCTTACAAACCGCACTCATACTGTGTAGTCACGGCTATTATGATTTATATTTTTAAACAGAATGATACAACACAGTCTACTTAATGAAAATTAAAAAGCTGTTGCATAAAAAGTGCGTTCGCTGTCAAATAAAAAATCGTCGAAAAAATTTTACGATATATCGTACAAAGGAAAGGGTTAAGTCACATTTTACTGGGATCTATTACTATGAGAAATGAGAATAAGTTGACGTTGTTAAAAAAATCATGCGTACGCTATGCAAGTCGGAAAAAACAAATATTACTCATACGCCATGCAAAGATATAAAAATATCACTCATACGCCATGCAAGGACATAAAAAATACCACACATACGACATGTTCAACAAATATACAATTAAAATTAAATAAAAATTGTTTTCAAGTTTCCAATTCGAACAAACATAAAATGAAATTAATGTATAATTTTGTGACAATCGTTTTAATACTCTAAGAGTTTTTTTTATTTACATGTTAATACACTTAGTGGCCTTTTTCTGGGTTTTCTTCCTAAACGAAAACAAGGCAGTAAAAAAGTATCATACATACGCCAATTCGCATAATTCCCATTCAAACGATTTTCCTACTAAAACAAAATTTAATTTCCATAAAACTAACAACAATAACAGCTAGACGACCAAATAGAAAAAAACAGCCACATGACTCAAATAACCATAATCATTGCTACATGACGAAATCACACACACACGCACAGCAACACCATTCCACGAACACACACATATTCACAAACACGTACACATACGTATAAATGGACATGGCCATCATTTTCAATTTCATTTCCAATTACCATTTCAATTTGGTGATAAACAAATACTGACATCAACACACTCACACACAAACAGCTACTCACATGCTAAATGTGTACACGAGCGAGTAAGCCGGGCAGCGTGACAGTGCTTAGTGGCATTAAAGGAACAAACCAAACAAACGGGCACAACATTAAATTATGGTCCATGACTCCCTGTGGCGTCCTTTCGACCATCCATTGCCCTGGCCAACGCATTTTTGTTGCTGCTTGTTTTTATCGCTGTCCGATGTTCGCTGTCCGCTGCGGCGCCATTTGTCCTCGTCCTACGACCCACACAAAAATGCCTTTAAATTGCTTCTACGTATGCAAATTGGAAATGGAAAAGAAATGACCTGCGCACAGTGAATGCTTTCAAAAGTGTTGGCGGCGCGCGGGCAGCACATCGAGCGCAGAATAATAGCGCATCGATATTACAATGTATGCGGGAGTTACGCACTGCTGTGCTGCGCTGTCCGGCAGCTGCGGCTGCCATAAAGTGCCATTAGCGCCGCATGACGACGGTGCCGGTGCGTGCCGGCGCACAGATATGAGGGCCTTAAAACTGATCCTCTGTAACGGCGCCGAGCAACGCGACGCACATTTGTTTGCTTTATGGCGCACACTGTTTGTTACTCCTTTGCATTCCCCTTTTTTGCACGTTTTCACTTCAGCACATAGCTGTCGATTTTTACATGGTTCTCTGATAATTTCTTCATTTTCTCTACCAGCTCCTTTGCATTATTCACACGCACACACATTAGAAAGTGATGCTTCCTGCAAAAATCATCATGAAAAAGTTGCCATCTTTGTATGGTGTGGCACATTTCAAAGCTGCTGCGCATCATCCATCACACTTGTATCGTCAACGAGCTCGGTTGCCGTCCGGCCACGTCATCATAGTTTTGTTGCCCTGCGTCTGTGCCTGCTGCCGACTCGAATGTCGGAAAGTGAGTTGTCACAGGATATTATATTCGCTTCGTTTGTCTTGTCAGCTGTGGGTGTCGCTCTGTCAGGACTAGTGAAACAGCAAATCCATTCGTGCAGCAGTCGCCGCAGTTGCCCGACGAGTAGTAATTAGTTTCGGTTTGTGCCACCCTCAGAGCTCCAGGCAGTCATTAATTTGTGTCACGTTCACCTTTATGAGCAAATAACGCAGCGTGTTCGGCAGCAGCGCCCGCAGCAACATCATCATTATCATCGAAGAAAAAAAGTCCAACTAAATAACAGCAATTAATATCAACCAATCTATGGCAATGCAAGGACTTTGAGTGCCTACAGACACATAAAATATGCAAAAGTTGCAAGACAGTTCGAGCGTTTGACATAGTTAATTTTCCATTTTCCCTGCACTATGAAATTATATTAATTATAAAAAATATAAAATACGGAAAATGCAAATACTGTGAAATGCTTTTCCATTTCCTGCTGTACCTTTGACATGAGTTGTTGCTTGAATTATGAGCTGCTGGCATAAAGCTGACAACACGAAATTCTATTTTCATTTCCAGCAAACTTATTTGTGCGATTCTGTAAAAGGCGGATGTCAGCTTCGCAGCGGATGTCATAGGGAAATTACACCGTTTTTTTTCATATTTCGGTAGCCAATAAAATGTGAAATAAAATATTTCGTTTGTGTTGTGTATTTGATATAATAACTTGTAGTAAAAATATTTCTTATGCTTTGACCAGTGCAATTTATAATTGAATCAATTGTTGGTCATACATTAAATGTTTGAAATCACAGTCAACACATTTTTAAAAAGGATTTTCATTGATGAGTTAAGCATTCAAACACCTGCAAAATCCGTCCTAACACAAAGCAAAGTCCATACTCAATCGAGTTGTTCAGTTCAATTAGTTCTCTTGCAAAATATTAAAAAAAAGCATTCAATTCATTGGCTCCCAAAGTGACTTCGGAAGTGACCAAACGCTCAATTACACCGTGCGACAAAAATTAAAAAAATTGTTGACACCAGAAAAAATCCATATGGGCGTGAAACTAGAGACCAAACATAGTAATACTGCGTACTCAGTTTTTTATTTCTACATCCTTTGTCCTTTTAAAAGGACTTCAAAATTTTGAAGGGGATAAAAAATATAAAAAATATAAAAAATACTTAATCTATGATACTTAAAATATAGCGTTATGTATATCAAATGAAAGAGGAAAGGCTCAAGAATTTAAATAAGATTAACATTTAACTATTTGTGAAAAAAGGATATGAAAAAGGTCCTTTGAAAATTTTAAGCCTTTATATCCTTCAAAATTTACATCGAATTTTCTTAAAAAGCAAGTATGTTAAAACCCCAAATCTCCTTGATCGCGTGTCAAAATTTCATTATTCTGGTTTCATTGATTTTGTATCAATTTATTATTTAAAATACTGATACGCAAATAAATTAGAATTTTTGTACTTCATTAGAATTGCAGCTTCCGCCTTTTTTTAATAACTTTCAAACTAATAAAGTCAGAGTAATGAAATTTTGACACGTGATCAGGGAGATTTGGGGTTTTAATATACTTACTTTTCAAGAAAATTCTATATAAATGTTTAAGGATATAAAGGATTAAAATTTTCAAAGGACCTTTTTCATATACTTTTTTTACAAATAGATAAAAAATCAGTTTTATTTCAATTCTTGAGCCTTTCCTCTTTCATTTGATATACATATCGCCATATTCTAACTAGGTTAATTATTTTTTATATTTTTTTCATTTTTTATCCCCTTCAAAATTTTAAAGTCCTTTTAATAGGAAAAAGGATGTAGAAATGAAAAACTGAGTACGCAGTATTACTATATTTGGTCTCTAGTTTCACGCACATATGGATTTTTCCCAGTGTGAAAAATGCTGTCGCACGGTGTTATGGAAAGCTGTAAAGTTTTACTACAAAAAAGTATAACTATGCGTAGGATATATCTTTTAGCTTAAAAACCATACCAAACCTTTTGCAGATTTTCTAAGCTTTCCATCAAGACAAAATTTTTTGAATAGCCAAATGTACAGACCTCTCAGTTGTTTTGTGCGCTGCCAAAAAAAGCAACAATTTGTAGCGTGGCCTAACATCTTTGAACAGCAGAATTGAAGACAGGAGAATAGAATATTCGGCTGTTTGAAAAATTTCGAAAGCATAAATTTTGTCTAAATCAACCGAAACAATTGCGTTGTTGCCTACAAAGCTTCGTAAAGGCCCCTTTTCGACCTCCAACTACCGCATCGAATACCTTTTTCGGGGAAGCTTTATCGTCCATACGGCAGACATGTTCAAGTCAGCGAAGCCGCTGGATGTGAGACTCAACAGTCGTACTATATATGTACTATAAGTATGTATATATTTTTTACTATATAAAAATATGTTCTACCTAAAATATCATTAATTTTTAAATTTCGTTCATACATAGGTACATAAATATGTACTTGAGTTAAAATTAAGCTTAAAATTATTGGTTTTTGCCATTTCAAAACTCTAATCAATCCCTTCATTCGATATTCGTTTCGTTTCTACCCTCCTAAAGCAGCAGCCATTTCGATTTTGCAATATTTTCAATTTGACATTGATGACCTCATAAATACAAGCACCATCCAAGCACGCTTCAATATGTCAAAATGCCATAAAGCCAACACAATACGCACACACATACGCACACAACACATACACAATTGCGGTATTTCCTGATCTGCTGGAAACCGCACACTTTGGCGAAAGTAAAAAAGTCAAGTTTGCCATCGCTGACAAGAAAATATATATACTTATATATCGAACAACAAAAGCAAAATAGAGCATCGCATCAAATTACGACAAACGACCAGCACCAAATGGCATTTATTGTGTCTGTGTGTGTATTTATCAATTTCCATTATTTATCTAAGCAAAAAGCTGAAAGCTTTTCTGGGAAGCGCATCGTTATTTGGGTGAGCGTTGATATTAAAAGTTTAGTGTTTACGTGACAAATAGGGCGAACGCCTTTTGTGAGGTGACATGAAGGCACAATTGAATAAATTGAACTTGAAGGCTGCTGTTGGCAGCAAAAGTGTTGCATATTTGAATTGTGGGCAAATTTGAAATTGAAGCAACATCAATCACATTGCTAGAGCGTAGAGAAACTGTCAAAATTGTCAAAAAGTGGAGTTGGTCGTGGTCTATATGGTTTGCTGTATAATAAATATTTTAATTGTTGGGTGTTAGTGGTCGAAAATCGACGATTTCGTTGGGCAGGATGTATTCAAATTGTGGCTTTAAAGTATGCTAAGAAATAGGAGACTGTGAAATATGCTTTCCAAACGCAATTATTTAGTGTCTGATGAGTTTTATGTGACATATTTTTAGGCAAAGTATTTTTAAAACATATGTAAATATATGCACTAGATTGATTTTTTGATGAAAGGTTGTACTAATTTAAATGGGGGTGTAGAAAGAGAGAAGGGCCTGAAAGGCTAAAATTTCATTTAATTTTTAATACGAAAAAATAAAGCAAAACTCGAGAACTGACAATATGGCTTTTATATTTTTTAATGTTTATGACGTAAACAAACACACAGGCCTTCTTGTTTCTTAATTCGGCTTCAGTCAATAAACCAATCAATCAGCTTCTGCTGCGTCGCTCAGACTAGACAGGAACCTAGACCCCGAAAAACGACAGCGGTATTTCTGCATAGCTGAGCAGTGGCAAAGGAATTGTTGTATGGTTCATGCTTCTTCTTTGGCACCGCAATCCCTGCAGGCATCACTAGACGAATGGCTATGGTGTCCTGTGATGTGATGTGATGTAATGTGATGTGATGTGATGATGTTATGTGATGTGATGTAATGTGATGTGATGTGATGTGATGTGATGTGATGTGATGTGATGTGATGTGATTTGATGTGATGTGATGTGATGTGATATGATGTAATGTGATGTGATGTGATGTGATGTAATGTGATGTGATGTGATGTAATGTGATGTGATGTGATGTGATGTGATGTGATGTGATGTGATGTGATGTGATGTGATGTGACGTGATGATGTTATGTGATGTGATGGGATGTGATGTGATGTGATATGATGTGATATGTCTTATGGTTTCAATGAGCGAAGAAGTACCCTAAGAGTAGCTTAGATATCAAAACATTCCTGAACAAGAACAGTTACCTTGTTTTGAATTTTCCTGGTCGAAGATACTACAGAATACTATTCGGTATTCTGTTTTAATGGCCGCTCATAACATCTGTGGCAGCCATACACATTAGTAGAGTATTTTTATTTTCAGTAGATGGCATCTGCCTTGACTGATTTATAATTATTTGGTGATTCTCACTGATTCACTGATTGTCTTTACTCATTTCAACCCCAAACTCTGGCCACTCCTTTTTCTGGTTTTTGGTAGCATACTGGTTGGCTGAATTGTCTTATTTCAATATGCCAAAATCAGTGACGGACCGGCTAAATGATATTTCTATGTGAAACTGCTGCCTAATTGAAGGCTGCAGAATCACTCAGTGAAAAGGCTGGCAATATCTACTTCAAGTGGTGCGAGTTCGGCTAATTACTAGTCAAGAGGGAAGGCAGTAGCTGTCGTACAATGGACAACAATGTGTCCTTGAACACTCCCAACAATACACAATAATAATAATAAAATGTCAAAATCATTTAGTTGCTCAATATTTGTGCATGTCTTCTTAACCGCAAACACCGTAGCCGATAACAATTCGGTCGTAATTTGAATAGTTGCTGCAAAACAAACATAACCACTCAACAAGCCAAGTGGAAGCACTTACAAGCAGCAAATGTTGCACGCTCATATGGCGCCCCAGTGAACAGCCGAAATCATTCCGGCCATGAATATAAAATTATACGCTTTTGTACTTGTGGTTACTTTGCAATTAGAGCCACGCTGTCAAGGTTGAGCGGAAAATAATAACGAATGCAAACAAGCAAACAAACACACACATTCATACAACTGCGGAAGCATCACCAACGCTCTAAGCAATGCAACATATTTGCACGTCAAACAGCAACATTCACGCGCTGGAATACCTAATTAATTGCTCTATGTGGGAGCGTTGAAACTCAGAATAGATGTGCACGCACACACGTACGAAATACAAACAGCCTAGCAAGACACAAAGGAGCGCCGCAACGTGCAACCATTGTTGACAGCGGCAGGATATGCTGAAACGACACCAACAACAACAACAACAGCAGTTACATGTACGCAAAGGAAACGAGCTGAGAAAAAGCAAATGTGACGTCAATTGTGTTTATAAATAAACACGCAGCAAATGATACACACACACACAAGCAAATATTTTCACACACACACACGCACATGCGGGCACGTAACTAGTAATAGTCAACGTCACCAAAAAGACAAAAGAAATCAAATACAGACTAAGGCCGCTGGCGCTATGCAACGTTTTGTCTGTCGCTGTGTTTGACGCCGTAAAATAACTGTGACTGTGTTGGCAGCGCGTGTGGGCGGCCTGTTTGCGTGTTTGTGGCACTGACAGTGGCCACCGAAATACTGGTCGCTGTGCCAAAGCTACGTCAGCACGTTGGCACGCGTGCGGCGCCCAAAACAAACGCGCAACATGTATACACGCTTCAGCTACCACAAACACACACGCACACACACATACACGCAGGCATTCGTTTGTGCCACACGCAAGTGATAACCGCAGCAAAATAGTTATGTAGCAACAATCACAAAAGGCCGAGAGTAGCAACAAAAACAACACACTTGGCCAACTTGGCGGCGCACATTGCGCCCAAAGCACTCTGTCCGCAGCTGTGTGGGCGTGTTTGCATAGTTATAAGTCGTTGCAGTTTAGGCAGAGGAGCAACGGCGCCGCAGTGCTTTGTGCTTTCCGTTTAGGTCTTACTTAAGTAAATGCGACTCGTCCTTTTAGCGCCTTACTCACTTTTCAGCCTCTCCTTGGCAACTAATGTATAAAATTGTACGAGTTGTTGTTGTTGCTCATTTGTTAAAGTTAAACGCCATCGTCTGACATGCTTTCTCTCTTTCTCTGCGTGTGTGTGTATTGCAGGTTGCCATTTCGTGAGGACGCTTTGCCTCCAGGGTAGTGAAGTTTGCTTCGACGGTAAGTTTTTCTTGTTGTAATATTTCTATTTTATTTTACGTTTATGTGGGTTATTTATGCATAATGCCATCATGAAATTGGCAGTGCGTTATAATGAGACTCATTATAAATGCCATTCGGGCGGCTAAGGGTGGCCGCTGCGCCATTTTGGACCATTTGTAATGAGCATATAAAACGCTTTGACATTTTATTAATAAACGAAACACTCTCCGTTGCAAAGGAATGCAAAAAATTATGTTTGGTATTCGTAAGACGAATTAAAATTTGGTATTTAGCTCACCGGAGGCTCAAGTCAGAAATGACAAATTTGTATTATGTGTCTAAATTACTTAGTAGCGGATTTTCACACATTTTGTATTTTTACTAAATTGGAAAGTAAAGAATAAACATAAATCTTTGAACTCACCTTTGACTTGTTCAATGCATTATTGCTCGAGACTTATCACCAGGGAAAGGATTTTGAGGACCTAAAAACCTATACAAAAGGCAAAATAAAATAGCAAAAAAGGCACGGAAAGGAACTAAAAACTGCAAAAAAGGCAGAAAAATGCACTAAAAACTGCCTAAAAAGGCAAAAACAGGCATTTAAAAATAAGAAAAAATACTAGAAAATCTAAAAAAAAGGGGGAACGGTATGCATTTTTTTAATAATTTTATTTCATCTGACGTATGCAACATACAATATTTATACCTCGTTTTTTGTAAAAGAAAAGGAACATCAAGGTTTTCAAAGATAGTTAAAAAACTAAAACTAAGATATTTTAATTGAAATGTAGGCACATATTTTAAATTCATATTTTAACTTCTCATATAAAAGCATAAAAGCCGTACTTGTATCACAAAATATAAATAAAATGTTTGCGCTAACCGAACTTTTTGATTTTGGCATGTTTTTTTCTTTAAATTTTCCACTGCACAACAAAAAATAACGACTTAGGAATGATCAAATCAATGTAAAAACATCGATAAGTTAACGAAATTGCAATGTTGCCACTTAATTTTTTTTTTAGTTTCAAGGTATTTTTGCGAAACAAAAGGTGGAAAATATTAAAAACGAAAGAAACAAAGAAAGGCGCTCGATAAGTCTTGAAAAAGGCATTTTGTGGCATTTATAGGTACAATAGGCACTAAAAAAATGCATTTAAGGGTGAAAAAGGCGAACTGCCTTTTTAAGGCAAAAAAAAGGCAATATAAAAGTGGTGTATTTCTGATCAGGAGGACCTAATTCGTGCTAATTTTCAATCAGAAATGCTCTATCTAGCAGCAAACAAAAAAGGCAATTTCCACAAAATCCTTTCCCTGCTTATCACCAAAAACTTATAATTGTGTTCACAAAAACATGATTTTTCATTTGTTACTAATTCAATAAGAAGTATAATTAATAACGTTTCGAAATAAAATCTGAGAAAACTATTCTCACAATATTTAAAATTAGAACTTTTCAACACCCATCTCCCATTTGCTTTAATTTTTGATGGCATAATTTTTGCATAAATTCCTTTCAACGGCGCTTAATTGAAAATTCTCAGTCACATAAATTCTATGAATAACCCTTTCAGCCAATTTTAACATAAAAATTAAAACGATTTACATACCCTAAACATTTTTTATATACTTTATACGTTTTAATCTTTTTCGCCTTCTTCGCTCGACCCGCATTGCTGCCAACGCCCGCGCACAGATAACATCTTCGGCAAGTGCATCCCAACGACCGGCGTCGATGTCGAGGACATTGAGAAGTAATTAAATTCTTTTGATAAACATCTACGTTTTAATTACGTTTCATTGTATCATTTCCATCAATCGGTTATGTCTTGTACACTGCTCGCAGCCCACTATGAAAAGCCACTCATGCTTGTTGTCCACTTTTTCTCCGTCGCTTATAGAACACCGCTCAGCGAGGAGGAGTCGCGCACACTCGCCACCATGCTGGAGGAGTTGCAGGGCGCCGGCCTGGGGTGGGACCATCCGTACGTGCAGTGCCGCATTCAGGGCGCGCTCTACTCGCTGCAGAAGCGCATACAGCTGCCGCCGAACCTGTGCGCCAATCTCGCGCCCATACCAACCGACATCGATCCCGCCGGCGCCATGGCCTTCGTCCGGTTCACTCCGCCGGACGAGGACTATGCCGACGAGCAGTTCTACTACCCGCCGCTGAAGAAGCAAAAGTCCGTCGGCAGCCTCAACACCATACTGCACGAGCTGCAGCTGCAGGACCGCCAGCTGCGGCACGATCCCATGGAGCTGGCGCACTTTGGCAAGCTCGATGCGGGCGGCCCGCAGCTGGCGCCGCCCAATGTCATGGACACGTTCCTCGAGAACGAGCGCGCGCGCATACAGCGCGAGCAAATGCAGCGCGAGGCCGAACTGGAAGCGGAACGCAAGAGTGCAGCGCAAAGCCAGATGGAGCTGTACCAGATATTGGCCGCTTCCGAGCCGGATCCGCAGCCCTACCAGCGCAATCCGCCTCCCGCCACCGCCATCGAGGCGCTCGAGCGTGTGGTCGAACGTGAACGCGAACGCGCGCCTCCGCCGCCCTCTGTCTATGCGCCCGACGAACTGTCGCAGGATCCGAATGAGTTGTACTTTCCCGAGGACTATGGGCCGTATAAGCGCACCGGCGGCAGCGCCCGCACGAAGACAGCACGGTCCAGTGCCGATGCGCTACCGCGCACCTTCTTCCGCGAGCTGGCTGCCGAGCAGGAACTGAAGCACGAACTGCAGGAAAACGCACCGCTGGAGGATTCGTTGCCGGCGCTGAAGCGCACACCGGCCGACGAGTATGTCGACGAAAGTGAACGCAAGCAAATGGCTCTGGGCCGAAGTCTGATTCGCAACTCGCTGACACCCTTCGAAGAGGAGGCAATGATCGCCTCGAACGCATATCCAGTGGATCACAAGTACCAGAAGCCGGTCTTCACCGAGGGCGGACTGGTCTACGTGCCCGAGGATGCCGAGGTGAAGAAGGAGAAGGCGCGCGAACTGTTGGCCAACATGTTGGGATTCACACGGCACGAACGCTTGGACGTGAAGAAACCGGGCCCCATCATCGGACCGCCGCCAAATGCGCACGAAATGCAGCCGTCCAACAAGAGCGACGGCCACAAAGCGGAATCCAAGGAGGTGCTGCCGGCGCACATTAAGGGCAGCAATCAGGTGAACAAGAAGAAGAAGGTCGTCAAGGATCATTCGGATGAGGATCACGCTCCGCACTCTGTCGACACCGAGTACGCACATGTGTTCGTCAAGAACCCGTAAGTAGAAGATAGCGAGATATTAAATTGATTTTGATCTGGAAATTGTTTGTTTTTGCTTATCTTTTGTTGCAGCATCGACAGCTGGAGTGACGGTGTACGCATCATGAATGAATTGGCCAACATTCTGCACATGCAGGGCTACTTCACCTATTTAACGTGAGTTGCATTTGAATCCCATCGAAATGTCGACTGTTAACAGGCACATTTTATGCAGCGTTCAACCGCACGAAGTCTCCTTCCGGGTGGACTCTAACAACCCCGAACGCAAGACAGCCACCGACATAGCGCGCGTCATCAACGAGAACCGCGGCGTCAAGAACAACATCCTGCGGCGTCTGGGCGTGACGGTGCTGCACGCCGGCGTGGGCGACAAGATCAAGCGCGACGAGGACGGAGTATCCTCGTCGCGCATTGAGCTCGCCGAACAGGGCCCCGACGTAACGCACATCATGGCGTACATGTTCGCCGGTGCCGGTGCTGCGGCCGTCATTGTCATCTTCGTCACGCTGATACTGATCAAGCGGCACGACAAGAAGCGCGACAAGTTGGGCGGGCTGCAATCGGGCGCTGGCGGCGCGGAGAGCTGCAGCAAGGACTATCAGGATCTATGTCGCGCACGCATGGCAGGAAAGGGCAACGCAGCGGAACCAGTGGCGAGCGGTCGCATAACGTCGCTGACTAAGGAAAACGACCGCCCGCCATCGTCGCGTTCCAGCACGTCGTCGTGGAGCGAGGAGCCAGCATTGACGAACATGGATATATCGACGGGTCACATGGTGCTGGTGAGTGCTATCACTGCAATGTCAATGAAACAACTTTCTCGCTAAAACGCTTCCTTTCTCAGTCCTACATGGAAGACCATTTGCGCAACAAGGGCCGTCTGCAACGCGAGTGGGAGGCGCTCTGTCGCTACGAGGCCGAGCCGAGTGCACGCGACGCAGCACAGCAGCCGCAGTGCGTCAATCTGAATCGCACCGGCGCGCCGCTGCCCTACGACCATTCGCGCGTCGTGCTCAACCATCTGGCCAACGCCGAGGGTCTGGACTACGTCAACGCTTCGACCATTGTAGGCCGCCAATGAGGTTGAGTGCTGTTGTCACACCTTATACACTTTATGGTATTCTTTGCAGACGGACCACGACCCACGCGCACCGGCTTACGTAGCGGCCCAGGGTCCGCTACCCACCACGTTGGCGCACTTCTGGCAAATGATCTGGGAACAGGGCGCTGTCGTCATTGTGGCTTTGTGTCGCCTGCAGGAGAACGGCGAAATTGCTTGTGCGCGCTACTGGCCCGAGGAAGGCGCCGAGGTCTATCACATCTACGAGGTGAGTGCAAAGAATCCAACACGAGAGAGAGCGGTGTCTCCTATAACTGTTTACTGGCTACAATTCAGGTTCATTTGGTGAGCGAGCACATCTGGTGCGACGACTATCTCGTTCGTTCTTTCTATCTGAAGAATCTGCGCACGAGCGAGACACGCACCGTTACGCAATTCCACTTCCTCTCGTGGCCGCAGGGTGGCGTGCCCACGCAAGCCAAGGCGCTGCTCGATTTCCGAAGGTAACAGCACTCAATTACAGTCCGAATGAAAGCTCAAAAACTAACAACAACCAATTTAATGCCCACACAGAAAAGTGAACAAATCGTACCGCGGCCGCTCGTGTCCGATTGTGGTGCACGGCAGCAGTGGCGCGGGCCGCACCGGCGCCTACATACTGCTCGATCTGGTGTTGGGACGCATGAACAAGGGCGCGCGCGAAATCGACATTGCGGCCACACTGGAGCACTTGCGCGACCAGCGCGCCGGACTGGTGGCCACGCGGCAACAGTTCGAGTTCGTGCTGATGGCGGTGGCCGAGGAGGTGCACGCCATACTGAAAGCGCTGCCGGCCAATCAATCGAACGAGAAGCGCGAACTGGAGGCAAAGGAGGCGGCGGCGGCGACAGCGACGGCAGCAGCACCAGCAGCGGGCGTGCTCAAGGAGGAGGAGGCCACGGCGCCGGCCGAGGAGCGTGCAACGACATCAAAAACGGCCAAAGCAAGCAGCGAGACGGGCGCCAAGGAGAAGGAGAAGGACAAAGGCAAGGACAAAGGCAAAGGCAATGGCAATGGCAATGGCAAGGAGAAGGAGAAGGAAAAGGAGCAGGAGAAGAGCAAAGCGACGGACAAGGAGGCAAAGGCGGCCACGCCGGCCAAGACAGCGCCCAGCGCGGGCGTGAAGAAAAAGTAAACGGTTGCCGTGGGGCAGTGGCGGTGGCAGTGACAGCAAAGGAGTTGATTTCGTTTTATTTTCATTTTGTGAAGGAAGAACTTTGGTGGTTTTGTTTGAGTTGTCGAGTTGAGTTTGAGTTTGAGTTTGTAATTAAAGTAATATTTTTAGCTTTGGTTGAGTGAATATTTTCTTGTCAAAAATATTTGCACAAATTTTAATTAAAATTTGAGTTCTCACGGTACGCAAGCAGCTGAGCGGTTCGAAACGGGCTAAACGTGGTTGGCATGTTGTTGGCATTAAGTGTCAGTTATTCAAATTTGTGTAGACTGTAGACTTTATTTTCAATCAGTTGAATGTTTCGTTTCAAATATCTATACATATATAAATATATTAACGTATACATACATAATTACAAGTTAAATTAAGAAGGGACGCGTGCGCGCTGCCCGCTGCTTGCGTCTCCATTAACCTGACGCTGCCTCAAGCTAATCCAGCCCAGCATTGAGGTGGTACAGCTTATAGGCGTAAGTGGCGGGCCGGCGCGCAGCTGCGCCACCAATTGAACATACACACACATAAGCAAAGAAACCGACATTTTGTAGTGGTTAGGCAGCATGCAACATGACACTTTCAATTCTATTCAAATTACGCAATTGAATTAAATTAATTAGCAGAGAAATTATGATTGCAACCAGCTGATGGCCATTGCGCCAGACAGCCTATTCGATTAACTTGAACAAAGTGAAATGTGTACAATTTATTTATTTTAACCAAGTTTAGATAACTAAAGCAAAAGTCTTGCATATTGATGTGATGTCGAATGTGCGGCAAAAAGTGAGATTGTGCTAAATGGCAACTGTAACTGTGTATTTGAAATAACCGCTTATACATGTACTATCGGCATATAACCACCTCCTACATACATATTAACATATTTACATACCAACGTGCAAACAATGCATGACTACATAAGTATTCAAGCGCGAGCCCTACGCTGGCGAGTCGATGTACGTGTTTCACTAAGATAGCAAATACCAAATACCAAAATTCATACATATAAACGGCAACTAGCCGCGCAGCTAGCTGGCTATACATACATATATGTGTGACTATGAGCTAAGGTAAACACTACGACTACTACTACTACTACCGAAACACAATACTTGTCAATACGTGTTTGTGCTTTCTCCTGTGCCCTTTGTTGTCTTCTAACAAAGTCAATATCAGTGAGAATTAGCAAAGTTCTAAATGTCTTAACACACACAAGCAAACACTCAAGAACACACACACACATACTTACATACATATACAATCAAGGTGAAACCAAGTTGAGTAGAGTCGACATGAAGAATCAATCAATATATCAACAATGCACCATGTACCTAAATGGCATTAAAGCATCACTCAAATATCTACAAGAACACACACACACACACATATGTACAACAAACTCTTTCACCCACACAACAACACATATACAACACGTCTATTTACAACTACTTACAACCAAAACAATGTATTTACAAGCCACTCGCCACAACATATGCAATCCAAGGCGCATTAAATCTTAACATTCGTGTACTAATCAAACTTTGCGTGTAAATGTGTAAAATTAATTCTTAAAGCGTATGTAATGTTTGCCCATTTCTATGTCAATTGTGCTCGTTGCAGGCAATGCCCTCGCAATGGCCCACAATGCCGCTGCCAAAAGGTCACCATTTGCAAAATTTTTGCACAAAACAATTTTACACTAACTTTTCCATGAGGGCAGCTAAAAATTGTAAATTTTGCAAATGTCACCATTTGACAGAGCTCGAGGCGAGCTTGTGCCGAGCACAATTTTTATAAATCAACAAAAAAAAAAACTCAACAACAACAACAACTAAGGAAGAGATTGTACGTTTCGTTTCGTCGAAAGATTTCAAATGCTTTTCATTTGCACAAAGAAGAAGAAGAAGAGAATAACCAAACGTACATAAAAAACTAACAACAATAACAAGAAAATGGCTTCAGCAAATGACCGCACAAAGGCCCAAACAATCGGTGACATTTGAGCCGAGAACACAAACACGCACGCACACATACCCCCCACACATGCTCATTCCATGCAAATGCAACAAAATGACAACAACAACAACAACCAACTACAACAGTACAAATTTCCATTTCAACTATGTAGACTTCAGGCCAGTAATTGAACACTCTTTAAGGACACTCACAAATAGTACAACAAAAACAAAAACATAAATTAAAACCACACAACAACCACTGAAATAAGTTAGTACACAATTTAGCTTGTTACAAACGTAACAACAACAACAACAAACCACATTAAACTCAAACACAATAGCTGAACACGGCTTTAGGCTTCAAATCGATTCTAGAGCACGGACACATGCACCACCCCCCATTACAACAACAACAACAGCTTCATACATTTGAAAATTTAACAGCAATCCATAAATGAAATAAGCGATAATTATCAAATTACATAACAATTTACACACAAGCGCGTTGAAAAGTTTAATAATGATTTAAGTGTTAAAGTAGCAAGAAACAGCAACACAAACTCATCAACAAGTAAAGTAGAAACAAATCGAAAGTGTTATTGAAAGTTTTTTGACAAAGTACATAAACGTAAAAGCAAAAACCAAATTCGTTATTTATGCGCAACTAAAAGTTTAGCGAAAATTATTATTGGAATACATAGAAGAAGCATTAATTACATTTACGTAGAAATCGGACGTCTGGCGGCAGCCAGCGAAGCTCAGCTCAACTCAACTGAACAACGCAAACAAGAACAAAGTTTAGTCAAACTAACTACACAGACAACAACACCTACAGACACATTCAAATACAACAAAAACAATAAAACTACAGAAACAATAACATAAAAAGATTTTCAGTGCAGCGTTGGCTGCCAGCCGGAGCGCCAAACCTAAGCTTAAGCGTTACTTGCAACATTTTTCTTTACGAACATTTAGCGAAACAACAAGAAAACCAAAAGAACACAACTTTAGTAACAACAATTACAACAATTAACTAACTAAAACTAAACTAGCAAAAACAATATTACAATAACTGTGGGGATCTCAAAACACCATCACACGCCGAGATTCCAAAGCATTAAAACATTTAAGTGGTAGATGAGAACAACAAAAAACTAAAAAACAAACAAAAACAAAACAAGCAACTTTCAAATAAGCAAAAACTAACAATAACAATTACAATTACAACTATTACCAAGCGTTATAAGAGCAAATTCAAAGTGAATTTCGTTAGATTTTTTTCAAGTTTTAATGTTGATTGCAGACGCTGAGCGGATAAACCGCGAAGGAGCAACGTTTTAAAGGCTAAAGAAGACTAAAGAAGAAACCGCAGTAGAAGAAAGCCGAACTTACATAAGTCAAGCGTAGTGAAATTTAGCTGATTTTTTCAATGTTACTTAAAGTCAATAAACAAGAAACAACAATTGAAGTAAATCTAAAATATGCATAAACGATTTGAAATTTCACAGAGCCAACATTTAATTGTAATTGTAACGTAAGAGCTGTAAGCGAGGCAAAAACATCCGCAAAAGCGTAGTAACATGTTATCAAAAAAAAAAAAAGATATAGAATGAATTTGGGTTTGAATCGATTGAAATGAAATGAAAAAAACAGTTGAAAAATGACTTGAAATTGCAATAGTTTGCAGTCGATAGGCACCGATTTTCTTGATATATGTAAGTGTCTATTTTGAAGTCAACTTCAACTCTATGCAACAACAATAAAGAATATATATAAATACTTAACATACGTGTGCAATGAGAATAACTAAAACAATCTTCACATATACATGTACAATTATCTTATATATAAATGTAAATGTACAAATATCCCAAAGACGATGCATTGCTGTATGAAACATGCAAATTATCCACTCGACATTATGCCGTCGATACGGTTTCTCGTTTCTGTTTCGAGCCAAATTCATGCATTCATATATTTTCATGATGGTGTAAATTGTGAAAAGACAAACAACAAAATACAAACAAACAACCTTCAAGCAAAAAACCTAAAACAAGCAAACAACTGCTTTCGAAAGCAAATTTCATTACGCTCTTAAAATATATATTTATGTGTTGAATGTATTAGCCACACATACACACTTCAACCGATTGGCGAACGCCCGCACATGTGAACGAAACGGAAATGGATTCGCCACTGGCCACAACAGCTACATACAACAACAGTACATACAATGGGATCGGCCGACTGAGAGCCCAACCAACCATTGGGCACTCATCCGGGGGCGGCACAGAAACCCTGTAAATGTCCAACACCAGACATTGATGTATATAATTTTGAATGATCTTATTTCCATTTGCAAACGCTTGTAACCGACTGTGTACTTCTGAGCTATAAACAAACATTTTCAAATTTCTGTTTGGCCAAGTGAAAGATTTTCATCAATCATCAATTTCCGTTCGGCGCACAAATATGCAACAAAGCGCGCTCACAGTTGCTGCACAGTGAGCTGAAAGGTTCGTTTGATCGATGCACACAATTTGATAAGAGAGAGAGAGAGAGCGAGATGGAGAGAGTTTGGTACAAAGCGCAGCGGGCAACGGCAGCAACGGAGCCAAAAAATACCACCCAACAACAGTTTGCTGCTGTAGGTGCGTTAAAGCGCTTTGACAGTGGTACAAAGCAGTTGGAGAGCACGCAAGAATCTACACCTTTTCAACCTCAAAATGAGAATATGTTAATTCATAATAAGAATGCGTTAAATCATAATGAGAAATATAAATTCGTAATGAGAATGCGTTAATTCAAAATGAGAATATTTTTTTTTATAGTTTTGCGCTTGGCCCCATATTTGCCAATGCCAATCGAAACTATTTGGGCAAAAATTAAAAATAAAGTGAAGTGTAATTTGCGCATTCCTAATGTCCACGCTCCCTTATTATGCGAACAACGTTTACAGTATCTTGAGGGAATAATAGATAATGCAAAGCAAACCATTACTGGTGGAGATTGTGCCAGAGCTGTACAGCACACCACAACTTTTCATGCAAATGGCCTTGCTTTACAGGATATGGACGTAGGGATATAAAAATTGTTTAAGCACTTTTTGTTTGCATTTTGTTATTAAAATCATATAATAAAAGTTACTCATACTAAAAATAAACCTTATACTAGTATATAGTTCTCATTTCAAATTTTCCTTTTCCCAATTTGAATTTACGCATTCTCAATTTGAATTTTCCTTTTCTCATTTTGAATTTACGTATTCCCATTATGAATTCATAGTTCTCATTATGAACTTACGCATTCTCATTACGAATTTATATTTCTCATTATGAACTTACGCATTCTCATTACGAATTTATATTTCTCATTATGAACTTACGCATTCTCATTTTGAGATTGAAAAGGTGTAGTCAGAGTTGACCTACGTAAAATCACCAACGAACTGCAAAGCTGTTGCAAGCGAAATTGTTGAGCTACAAGTTGCTACACGCTAAACGCACTGCTTGTGTTTATGGCTTAAAGAAAAGTGGGACAATGCCTTAGCGGGCAAAATCTTTATGCTGTAAACACAGTTGCGGCTCTATGACGAACAATGAATGAGCGAGTTAGTAGCAAAACTGGACAACTGGACGAACAAATAATGACAAACTCAGTGGAATGAAACAAATTCCAAAACAGGATAAACAAACAGGATACACAGTCGATTACGAACAACTGCGGTATTTACAAAATATTGAAACGCACAATTGCTACGTTAAGACGGACAAGTAATAACGACGTGAGTGAGCACCATTGTGGCAGACAATCAGTATAGGTAATTGCATGACGATTGAGAGCGCAGACCGATTTTGCAGCTACATAGTACAAAAAACAACAACAAAACACAATATAGGTTTAAGTCAGCACTAACCGATTGCGTTGAGATGAGTACGTGCAATTTATAAGTGGAGAAGAATGTCTAGAATTGGCACTAATCTGTTACTGATGGGACTTGTAGGCGGAAATGCCATCATACGATCGGTGCAGAGAAATTATTTCCTGTCACTGAGACGGTAACTGTGACTTGGACTTGGACTGTGACTGTGACTGATACCAAAGACAATTAAACAATACGATGTCTTACGGCCATACAACCGAATGGCATAGGGCGAGCTCGAGTTTGCAAAATTTTCATTCATTCATTCAAAATAATATTAACGCTCTTTGTTTTGCTCACACAAAGCACAACGGCTTTGATCGCTGCCAAGCAAAAGCAAAATTGTGTGCGCTCACTTTACAGTGAAGTCAGCGGCGCAGGCAGGACTTCTTTTTGGAGGGATAAATACTCTATTAATCTTTGTATTTGAGGGGGTTTGAATCCCCAAACGTTCCCGTCCCGCGTGCGCTACTGATTAAAACAATCAACCACCTACAAAATTAACACAAGAGCACATAGAGATCACACGCAGATTCATATCTCTGCCGACTGCAAGCAGAGAGAGTTGCTTGCGTGGCTTCATCGTTACGCAGAGAGAGTTGCTGCGTGGCTTCATCGTTGTTCTCCGGATGTGGCGCTGCTGTAAAAACCACTCTCACGTGGCTTTATTGAAAAATCCACGGCAAATTTTTGAAGCGCCACTGATTTGTATGAACGTAAGACATCTTATAGTTTAATTGTCTTTGCTGATACTGTGACTGTAACTGATATGGTGACTTGGACTTGCACTGTGACGAATATTGTGACTCGGACTCGCTGCTGGTGCTCTCACCAATTTGTGACACCCATAGTTGTGCGCTGACTAGGGACAACAACAAACACACCCAATCGAAACTATGGCAATCACAACTATGCTATGTGAAAATAAGAGGCGTGAACATTATGTTTTTGCGTATCGGAGCGTCTGGTAGCCGACAGTTGAGCGCAGCGACAGACGGCTACAGCAGTGGGCGCGCTTTGTTGCGGCATTCAACTATGCCATCGTATAGTTAGCTATATGTATGTGTTGTTGTACTACATACATATGTATGTACATTAGTGGTGTTGTGTAAATTTGCATAGATGTTTGTGTATAAGTTTCAATGCTTACTTACAATATGACGTTCAACAAAATTACTGTAACTCTTTATATGTTTGCATTAGCATTGATTAGCGATCAAGAAGTAGAAAAGAATTTCAATTATTTACAGGCGCACTTTGAGCCAATTTATGTATGTATACGTGCATATGTGTTAAGCCAATAAAACGGAGTTTAGTTAGCACAGCTAAAACTCATTACACATATTAACTAACGGCATTATTACAATGATTATTGTTATTATTGTTATTATTATTGGCAAAAAAAATAAATACATAACGATGTGCAAGAGACGAAGTAATACATGCATAAAAAATTATTATATATGTAACGTATTCAACTAAAGCATTTCATAATTATGCCCATAACTATTTAGATATATCTCAACATACTACAAATACTAGTATATATTTATGTATAAATATTGTGTGTAAAAAAATGGAAGATGATGCAAGAAGATTAACTAAACAAAAAAAATTCAAAATTCCAAAGTCATTTATATAGCTGAGTTTCTACTTGAGTGAACAATTTATTGATTTGACAAATATTGAAAATGTTTAAAGGCTTTCATGCATTTTTGGATAAAACAAACAAAATTCAGTTTAAAATCGTCAAAAGGGTCAAACAAAGGCGATTTTGTATCGAATATGGCCAAAGTATGCAATCTATACAAAATATTTATGTAATAAGCACAACAACAACATATTTCATTAAACCAACAATATTGTTGCTCTTAATCAACAATATTGTTGTTGTATTTGTAAAATAAATACAGGAAAATGAAAATTTTTAAACTTCATAACCTTAAAAAAATTAAAAAAAAAAATTTCAAAAATATATACTGGCTGAGTGCACAGTTTTAACTAAATGTAATTAATAAAATATATAACAAAATATATATAAATTATACAAACATATACTTGTTATACTTCTCTCAGTATTCGAATTATTATAAAAATCCAACTATGCAAAATATGGAAAATTAATGATGAAATAATGAAAAGTGAACATGTGAATGATTATATAAATACATGAACAACAACAACAAAACTAATATACGTGCTTAAACACAACATACCTACATAAAGATTTTTTGAAACACAACAACAACAACAAAACATCCAAATAAGATCATGTGAAGAAATTTGAAATGATGCAAACTAAATGAAAACAAAACTGAAAATTGAAAAGTTAAAAACTTGTCTCGACATTGCATATAAATATTTCAATGTTATACAAATATCTAATCTAAATTCCATATATATATATATATATATACATAAATGTGTAAAATAATGATGCAAGAATTTTCGCTTGAAAAACTAGAAAACCAAAGCCACATACACAAAAGTGTAAGCATATACATAAATAATGAAATGTTGATAGAGTTTTGCATTTAAAAGCACACGACAAAAATCACCGAAACGGTTTGGAGCATAGGAACATCCGTTGTCTAGAGCGCATGGAGAATTATTATTATTATTAATTATAAATGTATTCAACTATTATTATAAACGTACATAAATGTGTAAAGAAACAATATATGAAAATTAAAAACAAGAACAAAAGTAAATCTCACGAAAGCAGACGTTGGGAGACGCAGGGAACAGAGGAGATTTAGAAAATAGTGTAGAAAAAAAACAAAACAAACAAGATAAAAGATGAACAGAAAAAGTTCCAGTAAAGAATGTGAAGAAGAAGAAAAACAATGAGAGGAGCGAAAAAATGAGAGAGGAGCAAAAAGCAAAGCTTCTCTGCAAATCGAAGGCTGTCAAAAATTAAATGCAAAGAATTTATAATGGACAAAGTGCAGCAACAAGAAACGAGAGAAAATGTAAACATTTGCCTAAATTCAGAACGACACAACACAACAATACGAAACACTCGACAACAGTGACAACAATAAAAAGCAGCAAACATTTGCTAGAATACAAAATGTACAACAAACAAACAAACATAGATCAACACAGACGGACAGGACCTATTACAAAGTTGACAGGACCAGCCACCAACTAGAGAGTTTTATCAGCTATATCACACACACACATACACACCCACCTCACATATACAAACACTCACATAATCACTAGGAGCCACCAAGCCAGCAAAAACCAAAACAAACAAACACAAAACACATCAAAAGCCACAAATCAACGATCGACAATGTGCATATTCAGAACTCGGTATATGTATACGGTTATTTCAAAAGCAAGAACAACAACCACAACAAAACAAACCAACAAAGCAACCAACCAACAAACAAACAAACAAGCAAACCAACTAGCAAAATTTCCTATCTAAGTGTTAAATAAACAACAACTAAACGCATAATAAACACACACCTACCTAAATATAATGACAAATTACACTTGAAAAATGTACTAATAATAATAAAAAAAACAAACAACAAAAAAGCAAAAACAAATGTTTTCAAAAGTATAAAAGAAAAAAACATTAAATTATAAAATTACAAAATTTAGAGCGGGTTTTGTATTACGTTTTTCGTTTGTCCACCCACCAACTGTCCACTTCACCTTGGTTCTTATGCAAACCACACTCACACACACACACTCACACACAACTACAAATTATTTTCGAAACATATTAAGTACTTACATGATGAAAACAACAACAACAAACGAGCAGCAGCGTAAGAAGCAACATCAAAAACAAGTAAAAGGAAATTGCAAATTAATTAAATTTAATTAAATTTAATTGCAACAAACACAAATCAATTAACTCAAATTAGCTTAAATTCCAGTAGAAACCAAGGCAGAGTCAGTAGCCGAAGAAAAGCTAATCAGCAGGAACAATATCAGTAAAAGGAGAAGAAGAAGAACAAGAAAACACAGTATCAGTAAAAGCACAAGAAACACACAGTATCACGATGAAGAAGAAGACGAAGAATATGAATTGTATCAAAAGATGAAGAATAAGGTGAAGCATAAGCAACCACTGACAATTCCAACCGAATTACAAAAATTGCATTACAAAATTCAATGTTAAATTAAATGTCTATTTTATTCGTATTTACAACAAATGGCGAGTATGCAGTATATCCACATTTACATTTAAACAACAACAACATACAAACAACAAAAAAAACAAACAAATATTTACATACACACATACCCACTATGTGCATATTTATAAGCAGCAGCAGTTGATGATGACAATGTAGTAGAGGCCGAAGCCGAAGCTGCAACAGCAGACGCCGAAGCCAAAGTCCGTGAAGTACGTAACTTAAAATTATGCAAAACAAACAAAAAACAACTATTATATGAATGTTATTTTAATCGCAAATATGAACTCTTATTATACGGTGTACGATGTTAACACAGCATGACAAAATTGCACTCTTCTTCTTTCTTTACGAATTATCGTTTCGAGCATTTCATTTCGATGATTTGTGCATTTGTCGATTTTTGTTCGACTCTTTGTTTTGATTTGGATTTGTATTGTTTTTTTTATTTTTTGAGACTTACTTGAAGTAAAGCTTAAAATTTAATGAAGTGAAGGAATGGAAAAGACTTGAAGAAAACAAAACAAAACAAAAACAAAAACAAACAAACAAACAAACAAAAAACAAAACTAAAAAACAAAAACAAAAAAACTACAAAACAAAACCAACAAAGAGTCGTTTATTTCAGTGGCCCGACTAAGAGTAGAACAACAACAAGAGGATCCAAGTTCGAGCTACCTGCAACCATGCAAATTGCACTGGCAATTCTAATCCTTGAAATGGAAAAAGGACCTACACGCGTACGCCCACTCTGAGCCCTGAGTCAAAGGTTTGCTATTCCCTGTTTAGAGAGCAGACAATGAAAGAGAAATTCAGTATTGGAATAAACGATCCTCTGGCAATAAGTTGTTCTTCCCAGTCTTCAGCTGTTCCATTCTGTTAGTATTTCTCTCATTTGAATGGTTTATTTGTGTGTAATGAAGTTTAATGAAAAGATGTTTTAATGAAAAAAATTGTGTATTGTTAAAAGTGGCTGCCTTAGTATGATTAGCCGCGATAGATGTGATTATTAAACTTTGATTATCTCAAAGGGAAATTACTTTAGAACAGATTTAGATGAAATTTCCTTGGAACAAGTGCAGAATACCACACCCTCTTAAAAAAAATTTTTTTTTTTGATCGGAAAGGGGGTATTTTCTTATTCTAACAAACTTAAAATTTTGCTGCGGAAACATTCACAGAGGGCGTAGTCCACCCCCAAAGTTCCAGTTACATATCCGAATTTCTCAAGAAATTATCAACCGATTCTAACGATAAAGGTGTCATATGAAAGGTATTTTCTTCCTCTTTCGAAAATTAAAAAACATACTTGAAAAACATAAAACTGTACATTTTTATATTTCATTGTAAAGGGAGTTTCACAGACTATAATACAGTAGCAAACCTATAATAGCTTCATAATAGGTTTTTTCGTGAAAAAAATCCGTTTTAAAAAATGTTTGTAAATTTTCGCTCATAACTCATTGTTGGTACATATTACATACCTAATGTTAAGTGGGCTCAGCTTTAAGGGAAGCCACTCTTTCCTACGTATCTAGCTGCAGTTTCCATAGATCATATAGAGAATAGAATTTTAGAGCTACAATGTTTCAGAATAACAGTTCCCAGAGTTCATAATAATATTTTGAGAAACCTACTGCAAAATTTTCAACTCACTATTTATACTCGTCTCGGCGTAAGTGTGAACAAAGTTTATCATAAAGTTGACCATTAAAGGTGGCATAAAATTGTTCAGACAATAAGGGGTTAATTAAAGGTATTGAAAAAAGTCTCATGCTAATGAGGAAGGACCTTCGCATCCTTCCTGGATACCTGACTGATCACTGTTTACTACGATACCATCTCAATAAAATGAGAATCTCTTCGGATGTCTTACAGAAAATACAAATAAGAACAAGAAACTACACACTTGTTCTCTGTGATCCACTCAAAAGAATAAGATTTCAGCACGTAAGGGAGACAATCTTAGCCCCAGAGAAGATCTGAAACTTAGGACCCCAAAAAGGACTTAAATTAATAAAAAGCCTCAAACAAGAGTGTTAAAACAAGACTTGCAAAAAATATCACACTAATAATAATAGTAAATAACACAACTCGACACGAAAAATGCTCCTAAAAATAAAAGTATTTTTTAGACTAATCTTCGGCTGCTGAACACGAAGTTACTGTTGATGAAAGTTGTAAAAAAGTGAATTTTTCGACCAATTTCAAAAATCATAAATTTTCGAATACTTTTTTTATAGATAAAATAAATGATCTCCTCTGGTTTTAAAATCTAAGATGAAAGATATATTATTTAGTCAAATATCAATCAATAGAATTGAAAGAAAAATAACAAAGTTATGATGCACGGAGTGAAAACACCAACTTGTCATTTATTACACCGTGCGAAACAATTTTTTTATTTTTCCGAGACCCATCCAAATGTTGATATAGACGTGAAACTAGAGGTCATTTATAGTATCTTGGCATAGTCAGTTTTTCATTTTCTAACCCAAAAACCTTCTTAAAGGACTTTAAAATTTTAAGGACATACACATTTCAAATATTTTTTTAAATATTTACGGTTGTGCAATGATGAAGATATGGGTATCAATGAAAGAGGAAAATTGTCTCCTTTTAACTAAATTTTCTATTTTGAACTTGTGTTAGTCGGATGGTTGGTTTACGAGATATGTGCTCATAACTGAAATAAGAGGGGAAAAACGTGTTTTTCGAAGATTTTTCGAAAACGCTTCTTAAGAAAATTTTTTGATTTTCAGTTTCGTGTTCAGCAGATTAGTCTAAAAAATACTTTTGTTTTTAGGAGCACTAAATGAACCCATTTTTTGTCGAGTAGTGTAATTTTAATAATTATTATACAAATAATAGGATTTTTCCCCATATCTCTCTTGAACCACCAGAGTGATCGCACTTGTACAGGGTTATTTTCTGAGTGTTAGTCTTAATATAAAAATGTGCATATAATTGAATGAAGTTCAGGTTGTTGAGGCTCACAACAGAAGCTATCAATATTTTCTCTTCTACAGTAAACTAATTGAATGGGCGTACACTGAGCTTCCAGGGACCGTACCGGTTATGGTTTTTATCAAAAAAGTCAGATTTTAACTGTTATCTTTTAACTTTTATTTTTTCCGAAAAAAATAAAAGTTATTTTGTGCCTTTTATCATTTCAGGCAAAAGTAACTGTTATTTTTTACTTTTATTTTTTCAGTCAAAAATAACAGTTATTTTGTGACTTTTATTTTTTCGGTCAAATATATCAGGCAATTTGAAATTTTTCAAAGGCCGTTTGACCGACTAAAAAACTATTGATACTATTTTTTTTGTCGCATAGGTCTTAAAGCTCAGAATGTGCGGTCTGCTGAGACGAAAAAAGTAGTATCAAACGGCCTTTGAAAAAATTCAAATTACCTGATATATCTGACCGAAAAAATAAAAGTCACAAAATAACTGTTATTTTTGACCGAAAAAATAAAAGTCAAAAGTAACAGTTATTTTTGCCTGAGATGATAAAATGCACAAAATAACAGTTAATTTTAACTTTTGCAGTAAAAGTCAAAAGTTTAAAAGGCGTTTAATATTTATAAAGCTGAGGCCATTACGACCATAACGGTATATTTGAAAAAGTCCACCGGCAATTTTTTCGTTATGCCTTTTTGATTTGAAAATTGTAAAATAACAGTTATTTTCGGTCCCTGGTACCTTCTGTGTCTCACAATTTAAGTATGAAAAAAGTGTAAGTATTCATAATTTGATTAATATTGATTATGCAAGTAGAAAAGATAAAACTACAAAAATTTAGAACCATAACGGAAAGTGTTGCAAGACCAAAGGTGCCAAAAAATCACAAAGATCCCTTTGCCAACGAAAAGGTTTGCCCTCTTTGAAGTAATGTTTGTAAGCCAAAGAAAACCCACGCAATGGTATCAACTTTCTTGTACATCTAATTTTTGTTTTTCCTGCATTCGAACAATAACTTCCCCCCGCACAGAGAAAGAATTTCCAAAGAAAAATTCAGCTAAACAACTTTTCCTGTGGAAATTTGGCCAAATTGTCGCCACTCCACTAAACGAATAGCAGCGTTCAAGTTGACTGTAATTTTTCCGCAGCACGCAATACGAAACGACACCCTGTCGTATAACAGATTCATCACAGCGTATAACAGATCAATTAAGTAAGTATCACTCAAATGCATAGCATACTTTTAGGATCAGTCGTTATAACAGCAGTAAATGCAATCAACACAACCACCTCTCTTCTCAGCACCACTCGCAAAAAAACCCAATCACATTTCACTTCTCATTCCCAATGCCTTTCAATTGGGCATGTGACAAAAAATTTCCAATTCATTTTGAAAATTCAAAAATATTTGTATTTTTTTCGAAAAGTGTTTTCCAAAAACCAATTTTCAAAAATTGAATAAATTACTGAAATAAGTGGCCAGGCGCACAGCGGCGTTCGGCAGCTGTGGTGGCGAAACGCGTCAGCGAGATTCTCGCGCGAAACACGCAACGGCGGCGCAATGGGCGGCCACGGCCAATTTCAAAGATATTCGGCAATGCGACTACAAAGGCGAGACAGCAGCTGCCGGCCGCATTTGCCGCCTTTCCTCCCCTCCCCCTGAACAAAGTGTTTGAACTGCGCACACGGGGGTTGGCTGCGGCAAAGGCGCAACGTGCATTTTCCGACCTCAACCCTGACGCCAGTTCGGCCGGAAAAATTAATTTCGTTTGCATGGCTATTGTTGTTGTTGTTGGTCTGTCTATGCTTTTCGGCAGACGCTCATGCGGAAAATGTGATCAAAGGCGGCCGATACGTGTTTTCGCCTTTGTTGTTGAATCCTCAAAGGAATTTTCCGATATTGGTAGCAGGCGCCCAGCAAAGCACAGCACAGCGGCCAGTTGTGAAAATGCGAGCCGGTTGGGACGTTTGGCTTGTGGCCAGCCGCCGCATGGCGGAAAATGCGCCGATGCCGAGGAAAATATGTAACTGTATTTACATAGGTGTGTGTTGCCATACACGTATGTGTGTGTGTGTGCATGAGCGCTTTTCACGAAAATGTTGGCGCGGCAGCAGCTGTCTGCGCTGTGCCGGCGCAAAAATGCTGCCCGATCTATTTCGAGCTGAAATCAGCAAACTGCCATCACACACAAACGTCTTCAGGCGAGAGCGCATGAAAATGTGGATGTTGCCCGTTGCCAGCTGTTGTTGCTGCTCATATTGCCAATGTTGTTGCTAGCGTGCTGGTTGTTGTTTGTTGTTGTCGTGATTGTTGTTGTTGTTGTCGTCGTCATCGTTGCTATGCCAACAGATATTTTGTGGTGCTGCGGCATTTCGTTTTGCAGACGCGCAGCTGGACACTGCCAAAGCTTTTGCGGTGGAGACGCGTTGTGCAATATTTTCAGCAATATTTGCACTGAGCTATGATGATTTTCGCATCAACTTTCGCCAGCAGTGGAATTTTTGCGTGGAAACGCATTGTAACGAATTTTAGTTTCTCAAGCTAAAAATACCTAAATCTTAATAATTAAAATAACAAATAACAGATTCATGAATTAGAGTTCATAAAGCGCCTTTTTGCGCAGTTTTCGTTTACAAATTTACTATAAAAACCAATTTTAACACAAATGAATACAATTCCTTCCAAGTCGCATTCGCCTTCGCATTTTCCCAACGTTCATTTATTTGACTCACTTAGAGCCGATTAGGCAGCGGCTAATGCGCGCCTTGTGCGCCTTTCGAAAACGTGAGCTACAATTTGCAACTTAAATGAGCCACAGCGAGCAAACGCCAGTCCACAGTGCAACCAGCCGAACGCCAGCAGCCGCTCGAGTTGCTAGCTGCAACATTGCAAATGCCAAAGAGTCGCAAAGAGATTCGCTTGATTTTTTATTACACCCGCTGCTAGTCGAGTGCGCCAGCCAGAGTACGCAAGCTGCAACCTGTAGCTGTGAGAGCATGTGGCATGCCACATCCAGTTATAAAAATAAAATGCAAAATTTTCACACAACTGCACCGAAGCGAATTGCATGTTGGAATGCGGCAAACAAGTTTCGGGAAAACCTTAACAAATAACAACAACAACAAAAACGTTGACTTTGCAAAAAATGAATAAAAAAAGCACAACAACAACAACAACCACTGCCAAGCCCTAAAACGGTGGATGGCCATAAAAACCGTTGAAATAATGCAAGCTTAGCCAGAGCGCAGTGCAGTGCTGCACAAACGGCAGCCAGGCGACATTGCAAGGTCGCTGTCGTTGCTGCTGTTGTTGCTGCTGTTTGTACCACTGCAGTTGGCGGCAGTTGACGGTTGGGATTTGTAGCCACGTTGGGGTTAGTGCCACCATCAAGTAAATTTGTTGCGTTCAAGCGTTGGCTGTTAGTTGCATTAATGCAACGTTTTTGCACAACAACAAACAATGAAAACATGAAAACATTACAGTAATTTAATTTTTATAACGGTAATTTTGTGTATTGTTGCCGCTTAATATTTATGCTTTTGTTGGTGCCATTGTTGAATGTGTTGTTGGGTGTCGGTCATTAGGCGCATAAATGGATTCTTTTTGTTTTACTAAAAACTCAAAGTGTCATTGACAAGGAAGATTTGAGTAGATAATAACAAATATAAACATACAGTGGAACTTCGCTGTAATGAACTTTTATACAATGAAGTTCCCTCTACAATGACTTTTAGTTTTACTTTTAGTGTGTTTTGATCTTCTTACAACGAATTTCCAAACAGCGAACCATATTTGCTACAACGAACAAATTTTGCAGCTGAAAATTGGACTTTCATATGTTTTCTATTAACCCTTTCCGGAAATTTGTACGATATATCGTAAAATTTTTTCAACGATTTTTTATTTGACAGCGAACGCACTTTTTATGCAACAGCTTTTTAATTTTCATTAAGTAGGCCGTCTTGTATCATTCTGTTTAAAAATATAAATCATAATAGCCGTGGCTACACAGTATGAGTGCGTTTTGTAAGCAGCTTTTTACAAGAATTTGAAAAACCAACAAATGGCGGTACTTCTGCGTAGGAATTTTTAAATATTTAATACTTTTTGGTATCAAAAAGCGAAACAATTTCATAGTTTAAATCTCAGTTGATTTATAGAACTTACTAAAATTTAAAATTTTTTACGTCTAAATATTTTTCCCGAGTTTTTAAAAAAATTGTACGATATATCGTACAAATGACCACAAGGGTTGCAAAGCTTTGTACGATATATCGTAAAAATGGAAAGCAAATGTTGCAAAGTTATGTTTGCATTTTTTAAAGTTATAGGTTTGGTAACAGATTTTTTGCGTTTGTATGCCTGCCACGCCCATCTGTAAATCACGTGGCTAATAAAATTCGACTATTCGACAATTTTCGATTAAAAATAAGAATTACTAGACGATTTTGTGTTTTACTAGGCAGACACGGGTTATGTAAGGTTACCCAAGCGTACTTGCGACTCCCACTACGATAAAAGGAATCGGCTATATTCAGTATCTTTCTGTAAAACTGCACGAATTTTAATTGATTCTGTGTTTTATTGAGAGGAAAAGGGCTTTGCAACAACAACAACGGTTATATAAGACCGAATAAATGTGAATCAATTGTTTATATAATATATACAAATTTCGATCAAAATGAAATCACGTTTTGATTTTTTGTTGTTATAATTTATGTTTTCTATCAAAAAAATCAGTGAATTGTTCATAAAACTTAAAAAACCGAAACCAAAAATTCATGAATTTTTACGCCTTTGCAGTCCATTGTACGATATATCGTACAAAATTGATGAAGCTGTAATTCTCAACCAAAATGATGTTTTGGAAATTTGTTTGTATTTTATTGCTAAAATGTTCAATAAGAGTCAATATTTTGAAGGAAAAATTTGTATCTCAAGAAATGTGGAAATTGACCGGAAAGGGTTAAACGATGTTCTTCAAATGATGTTTTAGCATTTCAATGAAACCCCAGTGGTGCACACAGGATTTCATTTTGGGTGTTTTGCCCACAACTTTTGAGCCCAACACCAGTTGAAACCATATTTGACAACTAAAATGTTTGCAAGATGCAAATATTTGAGAGGTGTTTGAATCCCCAAAACCCCCATTGAGTGCACCACTGAATGAAACTTCTAGCTAAAACATATCTGGGGAATACCCAATAGTTGAAACTAATGATGGAGAAGAAAAAAGGTGTTGCCCACATTAGCACAAATTTCTTCATTAGTTGATATATTGCGTTCCTTTCTGAAGGTAAGAAACAACAATCGATTATTGCGATGGATTTTCTAAATGTTTAATTCTCTAAATATCTCAATTATTTTGTTAAGAGAGAAAAATGGAAAGACGTAATCCACTCCAAAATTACTCTTTACTTAAAAAAACAAGCAAAAAAGAAATAATAAAAAATGTAAATATGTCATTTTTCCATTCACATATGTAAATACATTGTCCTTAATAAGCCACATCGTGTCCAACATATCCTGCGTCCTGCCTATTCAATTCGTTGTCACCACTGGACAACAGCAACCTTTTGCAGTTTCATTTTGCCACACAACAGCATTGTGACTTATCGTCCAACACTATCATTATAACTCACTGTGTCCAACAACATGCAACATGCGGGCACCAACACTTAACTGCACACCCAGCTTGCATTTGTGGCGGCGCAGGAAATCAAAAGAAAGACAAGGAAACACACGAAAGAGGTCAACAGGAGGTGCAACAACTGAAAAACAGCTGCCGCAATAATTGTGACCACAGGAAAGCGCCACAACCAAGCAGATCGTTTAAATGAAAGTGCTGCATGGTGTTAGAAAGAGAGAGCAATAGTGTTGTACTTTTTAAATTTGTGGTCCAGACACATGAATTTAATTTAAGGCTCGAATTAATTGGTTTCTCGCAGAAGGCGAGTGTAATTGTTGTTGCAATGAGATAACATTGACAATGTTGAGCGAGACAGGGAGAAGGGGTTTTTCGTTTTTGTGACTGTTATAGTTTTTTTTTTACTCTTACTATATGGTTGAGAGAGTTAAATGGGCTGGAACGCGTTAAAATCAACTTCCGTTTGATTGTGGGCACATTTTCTAGCACCAGTTGGGCTTTAATGAAAATAAGAATAAATAGGAATTTTCCTATAAGTTAGCAGGTAAGTCCTTTAAAAATTACATTTTAGGATTTTTACAACCTTAAAAATATTCTGAAAACAACCAAAATATTAGTTTCTATTACGCACCACGCATTGATCTTTCAGCCAACTATCGAATACAATCGACTGACATTCACACCAAACAAATAAAAATGATTTCCAAATCCCGCCTTGATGCAAACAAACTTCAATCACAACAGCTGCACAGATCTCAAACGCGCCGAACGACCTCGCGTCGGGTCACAGAGCTAACGGCAGATGTTGTGCATCTCAGTCAGCGACAACCATAAAAGGACAAAAATCAATTATTGTCAGCGGAATGCCCAAACGATCGCCGCAACACCGAAAATGTCACAAAGGATTGTCAACAACAACAAAAAGCAACAGCAGCCAATACAAACAAATCAGTTGCTCGCCATTAGAGCGCAACATATGCGCATTGCAGCTCGACTGCAGCCCGTTTTGAGGATTATGTGCGACACGTCATTATGGCCAACGCACACACCCACCAATTAGGCGGTGCGCATGTGTGAACATTTACAGGAGCCGTTCGCTTAATGCTTCCATATTGAATTTTGTTTTTTTTTTGGTAGCGTTTGAAATTTGAATTTGTTTGCCAGGCCTCGAATATTTTATAATATTTTCGCCTTTCAAAATAAATAAACTAAATGCGGTGCGTGTAAAAAATGTAAACAAAAGCGCGACAAATTCAAACTCCTTTCAAGTGCCCAAACAAGCAAAAGGGGTCGTGTTTTTACAGCTTCAATTTTGTTCGTCGTTGCGGTACTCTTCTTGCGCTGTGCTTCTATTTGGATAATTTTTTTTTTTATTTGGTAATTTGAACCTCACCCCAGCCAAATATGCCATTCGACTCGGCGCAGGGCGTCACTTGTGCACACCAGACACAGCAGCTGCTGCACGTTGCCGCAATGTCCTTCGCGACGTTTGGCAACATTTGTCAACAAATTTCATTGTGCCCCACAACGTGCAATAGTCAATGAAAATTATTTGATTAATTGCCAAAGCACAGTTGTTAGTGTGAATTCATTGCGGCTTTACGGCTGTCAAATGTTGGGATAGTTGTGGCTAACAATCGAACTAATATTTTTATTGCCCATTTCTGGCATTTTGCTAACATAAACAAAGCAAAGGTTTTATTTGTTTTTTTATGGTCAGCACATATTTTCTATATAACACTGTGCGACAGCATTTCTCACACCGGGAAAAATCCATACGGGCGTAAAACTAGAGACCAAACATAGTAATACTGCGTACTCAGTTTTTCATTTCTACATCCTTTGTCCTTTTAAAAGGACTTCAAAGTTTTGAAGGGAATAAAAAAGAAAAAAAATGTAAAAAATACTTAACCTCGTTAGAATATGGTATATCAAATGAAAGAGGAAAGGTTCAAGAATATAAATAAAATTGATTTTTTATCTATTTAAAAAAAAGGATATGAAAAAAGTCCTTTGAAAATTTTAATCTTTTATATCCTTGAAAATTTATACAGAATTTTCTTGACAAGTAAGTATTTTAAAACCCAAAATCTCCTTGATCACGTGTCAAAATTTCATTACTCTAACTTTATTGGTTCGAAAGTTATTTAAAAAAGGCGGAAGCTGCAATTCTAATGAAGTAAAAAAATTCTAATTTATTTGAGGATCAGTATTTTAAATCATAAAAAGATACAAAATCATTCCACTTGCTATACTCCAACAAAATAGCGATAAATCTAGTTCTTCTTAACCCTTTGTTGATCGAGTCAGATTTTTATGAAAAAATACTCATATAATTATTTCTGATTTGGAGTGCTTTCACCACATTTGAAGTCAATGCGCCCATTAATTCATGTTTTTTCACAGTTTCTCCATATTAAATTTTAACCCGTCGCGACGCGCCGTTGACCCCGTTAGTTTTTTATCTTCAAAAAAATAAAAAACACGTATCGAACTATTTCTCCCTAAGAGTACTTTCACCAAGTTTGAAGTCAAAAGGCACATAGAATCTTGTTTCTCCATATCAACTTTTAACCCATAGTTGACCCCGTTAGGTTTTGATTTTCGAAAAAATCAAAAACACGTACCGAATTATTTCACTTGTTCAGTGCTTTCACTAAGTTTGAAGTCAAATAGCCCATAAAATCTTGTTTCTCCATACAAACTCTTAACCTATAGTTGACCCCGTCAGATTTTGATCTTCCAAAAAAATAAAAACACGTATCAAATTATTTCTCACTAACAGTACTTTCACCAAGTTTGAAGTTAAAAGGCGTAAAAAAATCATATTTCGTCATACAAACTTTTAACCCTTGGTTCACCCCTTAAAGTTTAGATTTTCAAAAAAATGTGAATTCAAATTATTTGGAATTCCAAGTAATTTCTCCAACTTTGAGGTCAATAGGCCAATCGGTTCAGGGTTTTTTCGAAGTTTTTTCGTATACGCACCTTAACCCTTGGTTCACAACGCTAAGTTTTGATATTGGAAAAATTGAAAAATACGTGTAAAATTATTTTTGATTTGGAGTATTTTCACCAAGTTCGAAATCAATAGGCCCATTCTATCAAGTTTCTTTATTACGAAAACTTAACTCAAGTTTTGTCTTTTTAGACTTCGAATTTCAAAACATTCTATCTTAGCGGAGGTTAATTTGTCAAGATGTATCTACAGTCAGTCAGAACAAACAATTATATGTACATACATATGTACATATACATAGATAAGTTATTTTGTGTTGTGTTGTTTTGTGTTGTTGTTGTGTGAAGTTTTCATTTACCTCCAATTTCATCACTGTGGCAACTCTCTAACTAAACAAACAGTGCTACTGCCTGCAGGAAACGATTTTTCCAAAAGCACTACAAACCACTAAAAAACACAAAAACAACAAAAACCCCAACTCTTCCCTCTCAGCACACAACAAACAAAGTGCTGGTGCATTGTTGTTGTTGCTATTGAAAGTAATTTCAGTATTTTGCAACGTCACAGCAAATAATTAAGCGTATTAAAAATATTGTAAATGTGCGCCGTTGCACGTGTGGCACGCATGCGCAACCGCACAAAACGCGACCGTAACAGGACAAAGGCCGAGGACTGCGCAAAGGAATGACAGGGGGACTGATGAAAGCGAGCAAAGGAGTTTCTGTCATACAAACTGCAGCGTACATTTTTCTGTAAGTGTGAGTGTGTGTGAATAAAGTGGCGGATTACAGGCCTCAAGCGTGCTGCTGCAAGTGCCACTCGAAGCACAACAACAGCAAAGCAAACATAAAAAAAAAACACACAAATCAAAAACACTCAATGAATGAATGCGGCATTGAAATATTGTCGCATTGTGTGCCAACTATGCAAATTGCAGGAAATGCGCTTTTATGCGCTGCAAATAGAAAAGTGAATTCATACAAATTGCCGGCGCGCTTCGCAAAAACATAAAAATGGCGGCGCATGCGCAAAACCGATTCATCAAATGACATTTTCGAGCGCAAGCAGCCGGAAACTGCATTGGTGTGGGAGTGGCCGTCCGCCTTTCGACGCGCCTTGCACCTGTAGCGCAATTTTGCATAAATTTGCCTGCTGCTGAGCATTCGACCGCACGCGTGTAGGTGCTCACACAGCGCACGTAACGAGTTGCTGCAATTTTGCGCAAGCGCCATAAGCCACAACTCAAACCGCCCGGAGCGACGCCAACGACAACAACAGCGACAGCGTCGTTTGCATTTTGTTGCTACCAACTAATTGAATGAAAATTTTCATTGAAAATTCGGCAAATAAATTGTTAACGATTTGTAAGCGCAAAGATGCGAACAACAACAACAACAACAACTAGTGTGATGTCGTGAAGCGATGCGTGAGCGGGCGCGCGCTTCGAACCGCTGCGTAGGCTGGCAGTTGGTCGCCAAAGGTATGCAGGCATGTAACCGATGCCGATTGGAACGAGTAGGTGGTCGTTTGCCGCCAAAAAGTTGAACAACGCCACAAAGATGCGTGGAGCGCAGCACGTAAAACTGGATTTTCTTGCGGCGCTTGTGTGGCATCGGTTGCGGCGGTTTAAAGTGTTTTCACAGCTGTCGTTCCTGTTGCTTTGATGTTGTTGTTATTTTTCATTTTGGTACTATTATGCGTGGCGTTTGATTGATCTGAACGTGTAATCACAAATACGCAACATTCTCGACTAATGACAATCTTGATTAATTAAATGGAAATTGATTAATTGAGCCACACGAAATCAGAAATCTATTAAAATTATAAAACTGTAGGGGAATTTATAAGTGATTTTTTACACATCTATCAATGCATAGCATTGCATTTTATTGAGTCAAAGGATACAAAGGTTAGGTTAGAGACAGAAAGCAGATTTTTTTCATGTTTCAGTTTAGGTGAACAGTTTTTAAGTCCAATGTCAAAACAATTTTATAAACTAAGCATATAGTTTTCTTTAAACTTGGACACGTGCCTCGCACGCTGATATTAGACAAACAATGAATTCATTGTTCAACTAAAGTAGAATTGAACAATTCCACCATTTGCTTTTACTGCGCCACACACACACACACGCGCGCATAGAGTCCGACCGATACCAAATTTTTTGGCCGATTCCGATGCCGATTAATCGGCCGAAAGGGCGAAAATCGGCCAATGCCGATGCCGATTACATAGAAAAAATAACACGAATGAGTTCAATCAAATTCAATAAAAAAAACAATCTATTTTATAAAATAACTAAAGGAACTATTACACATTGTTTGTAATATTCATCACAAAATAACAAAACAACGAGAAAAGAAATAATTAAAAACTAAATAAAATAACAAGAGAATTCAGAATTCTAATACATTAACATGTATTAAACAAATAATGTATCACATTTATCCACTGAGAGAGAAACAAAAATAGTGGCGTAAATATTGCATACAAATTCAGTTTTTTATTCAACTTAGAATTACGATTTTTATATTAAAATTTGTACTCTCAAATTACGACCCGTTGTACAAATGCAGGGGGAAGAAGTCAGAAAACAAATTTGGAAAAAATAACAGACCTGTTAAAAAAATGCTTCCAATTAAAAAAGAAGGATAAGATTGAAAAATTAAATGCCCCTTCTTCTGATATCCACATTAAGACACGAAATGCATAGGCATTTCGAGAAAATCTGTGTTTTTAAGAATACCTAGTTTTTAAAAAAAAACATTTCTAGGAAACATTTATATTAAACAGTATCTAAAAATACATTACTGAAAAGAGGTATAAGAACCCGTTGGTACAAAAAATGAAAACAAAAAAATGAAAGCAGAAAAATAGGCCGATGCATCATCGACCAAAAACGGCCGATGTGGCATCGGCCAAAAAATGCCGATACCGATGCCGATACCTATTTTTTTGGCCGATGCCGATACTACCCGATGTCGATACCAATTTTATTGGCCGATACTAGCTGATGCCGATTAATCGGTCGGACTCTACACACGCACAACAGTTGTGTGTGCATATGTCAGGCGTTGATCCTTTTTCGTCCCCCATAACATAAGTTAGAAAACAACGATATCAGCATTCGAGTATTTCAGTATTCGCCACTACCCCTACGCACACCAATACACACAAATAGCACTAACCTATTATGTCCTTTGCATGCCATAAAATGCCACTTGAAACCTTTGAATAAAAGATTTCCTCTGCATTTTCGGCTCCACAGCACAGCGCAGCACACGCAACCCTCGTGCGCGTTCTGCTGTCCAACGCACTTGCGCAATGGGCTCATTGCTTATTCCTTTTTTTTGTTGTTGTTGTATTTTTTTAGAATGAGGGTGTCTGCGCCTTTCATGTCCACATGCATTCCTTTCGTGCCATGTGCAGCAGCTGTCGCTGTTACTGAAGTGTGTCTGAAATGTTTATGCACCATACGACTTTTCCTTTTCCTCCTTGCTGTCATTTCGAAATTTTTCATTTATCAGTCGTTCAATGTTTGCAGCATCCTGTGTGCCATAATGAGGCGCGCGCAATTTAAAACAGTCATTAAACAGGATAATAAAATTTCCTTCTCTTTTTTGTTTTTACTATCGGCGTGTCTAAGTTGGTCTGCGGTCAATGTCAGCTGCACAGTTGGGTATTGAAATTTTATGAAGTGTTGGCAAACACTAAAAATAAAAATTCGTTTAACATGACAGTTGGCAGATGAGTACTTCATTGCGAAGCATCAAAATAAATGGTTTTGTATTTGATGATAATGACATATTTAAATTTTGGTAAACAGATGGAAGATACATGGAAATGTTAAAATCATTAACAAAGAAGTTGAACTTTAGCTCCTTTGTTATAAGCAGGGAAAGGATTTTGAGGACCTAAAAACCTATAAAAAAGGCAAAATAAAATTCCAAATAAGGCACGGAAAGGCACTAAAAACTGCCAAAAAGGCAGAAAAAGGCACTAAAAACTGCCTAAAAAGGCAAAATAGGGCATTAAAAACTGTTAAAAAGGCAAAAACCGGCATTTAAAAATAAGAAAAAAATTCTAGAAAATCAAAAAAAAGGGGGAACGGAATGTATTTTTAAATAATTTTATTTCATCTGACGTATGCAACATACAATATTTATACCTCGTTTTTTGTAAAAGAAAAGGAACATCAAGGTTTTCAAAGATAGTTAAAAAACTAAAACTAAGATATTTTAATTGAAATGTAGGCACATATTTTAAATTCATATTTTAACTTCTCATATAAAAGCATAAAAGCCGTATTTGTATCACAAAAAAATAAATAAAATGTTTGCGCTAACCGAATTTTTTTATTTTGGCATGTTTTTTTCTTTAAATTTTCCACTGCACAACAAAAAATAACAGCTTAGGAATGATCAAATCAATGTAAAAACATCGATAAGTTAACGAAATTGCAATGTTGCTACTTAATTTTTTTTTAGTTTCAAGGTATTTTTACGAAACAAAATGGGGAAAATATTAAAAACGAAAGAAAAATAAAAAGGCGCTCGAAAAATCTTGAAAAAGGCATATTTATAGGTAAAATAGGCATTTAAAAAAGGCATTTAAGAGTGAAAAAGGCAAACTGCCTTTTTAAGGCAAAAAAAGGCAAAATAGAAGTGATATATTTCTAATCAGGAGGACCTAATTCGTGCTCATTTTCAATCAGAAATGCTCTATCTAGCAGCAAACAAAAAAGGCAATTTCCACAAAATCCTTTCCCTGGTTATAAGTTAAAAAGAGTATTTTTTTAAAATGCAGCTTGTCGCCAATCGACATATGAATCGCATAAATAATATTCAGATATCTGTAAAGCCATATTTTATCTGCCACTCAGCCACTTGAGTCCCTCATCAGCTGCACTCCACTTCATCTCACTGGCGCACCAGTCCACTTCCAATTGAAGTCGCCATTCTTAATTGCATTTGATTTTTGCATTTTTCATGTTGCTGGCCCACAAAACGCTGCACAAGGGTAGTCAGTCTGTCGTCTACAGCGACAGTCGCAATCCACTTTACGGTAATACTTAATTATAGAATATCCTGCGCAGCAGTCAAACGGCGACAATGCGGCATCCGCACCCGCACCAGCAGCCGTGCGCTCTTTGAGCGTCGAATGCCGGTCAGGCAGCAGTGCAGACGCGTCGCCCTTAAAAACGCAAAATATAATCGCAGTGCATGCGGGCGCAACTGCAATTAAGGCATCGGCGCAAAGACATCAGACGACAGCAGCAGACATTAACCACAACAACAACAGCAGCAATTGAACTAACTGCATTTGTCTCGAACGCAACATGCAGTCAGTCATTTGATATCTTCATTTACTGCTCATCGATGTTGTTGGCGTTGGACTTTATGTTGCTTCAATTATCGCCGCAACTGTCCGCATTTGGCCGCCAAAGTCGTTGCGGAAGCGTACAATGATGCTGTTGTTGTTTTGTGTACATTATGTAATAAATATTTGACATTTTTAATGCATCTGCAAAGAATTGAGCTGTTGTTAATTATTGTTGGTAGTTGTAACAACAACACTTACCTAATGAAAGTTACTTGACTTCGCAAACTGCATTGACAAACTAAAATTGTCCACACTTTAATGGTAAATAGAGTTTTGGTTTTTCGAAAATATATTTAAAAAAAAAACTATCCTTGCAATCTATTCAGTTGCAAGGATATGACAAGAAAAATATGTTTGAAACATGTTCCAGCACATCTGATTGCTGGATTTTCAGCGTGCATAGAATTTCTTAAAATTCGCTTTCTTCACTCACTCAATGCATTCAACTTGCATTACAATCAAAACATTTCTTTCGCCATGATTTATGGTCGCTTGCATTTCTGTCATTACCTTCGACCTTACCTTATTTCGCTCTTCAGTTTCTTCATACAACAAACGTGTTGAATGTTAGCGCCGGCGCATATAGAAAACTTCTTGGAAATGCCCTTAAACGTTTTTACCCGAATGTTAATTGTAGTCAAACATTTTTCTCACGTTTATTTCGAGTTGTTGAGCTCAGCTAGTTTCGTTGTCGAATTCTCTCAAAAATAATGCACCAAACGGAAAGAAGTGATTTGCCTTTATCTACAATGAGCACATCAGTGACGCACACAGAACTTCTTTTAGGGGGAGCCTTACACTTCTTTTGAGTTCAATGTCATTTGAAACCATATCTGCTACCCACAATTTTCGTAACGATCCAATATTTCGAGGGATTTGTTTCAACAAAACTTCCTTGCTTACACCATTGATACCAATGCCTAAAGGAATAATGTGATTACAAACTTACGAGATTTGTTTTTTTGACTTGAAAACAATTTATACACTATGATCAATAAGTACCGGGACTGTGTATTTTAAATTTTCCGCCGTTGCCCGATGCAGTTAAAAAAATTTTTTTTAGGTCGGTAGGACCTTAACTGACATCTGTGTCAAATTTTGAGCGGGATTGCATCATTAGTTTTTGTTTGGCAGCTGTTAGCGTCAGTCAACTTTTTGTACTTCGTCGCATTTTACAATGGATAATTTTGTTGATCAACGTATTTGTTTGAAATTTTGTCTTAAGAACGAAATTTCTTGTGCCAATGCGCTTAAAATGTTGAAGAAAGCATTTGGGGAGTCTGCTCTATCAAGAACCAGAGCGTTCGAGTGGTATAAAATGTTCAAAAGTGGTCGTGAAGTGGTCGTGAAGTGGTCGAAGACTTTCCTCGTTCTGGACGTCCTTCAACATCGAATACCGACGAAAATGTTGAAATTGTGAAGAAAATCGTGCTTGAAAATCGTCATGTGAGCCTCAGAGAGATTTCTAACGATCTTAACATCTCTTATGGAAGCGCACAACACATTGTTGTCGATATTTTGCGCATGAAACGCGTCGCCGCACGGCTTGTTCCTCAAGACTTGAATGCGCCGTCTCACAAAGCACACATTATTCGCGATTATTTGAACAAACACAGTGTGAATATCATCGATCAGGCTCCCTATTCTCCAGATATGGCACCATGTGACTTTTTCCTGTTCTCCCGACTCAAGTTACCGCTTCGTGGAAAGAGATTTGAGTCCATAGAGGTCATAAAAGAAAATGCGACGCGAGAACTGAAGGCCATACCTGCTTCGGCTTACCAGAAGTGCATGGACGATTGGATTAAGCGTTGGCATATGTGTATTGCTTCAGATGGGGCTTATTTTGAAGGGGATAAAATAAATTTACCAGAAGAATAAAACAATTTTGTTTTTTTGACACAGTCCCGGTACTTATTGATCATAGTGTATAACAGTTTATTGATGGATCAACTAGTACGAAAGTAATAAAGTATATTTTATAAAATATATTTATATAATATTACATATTATGTACGCATGCATCTAAAAATTGTATATGTATCTAGAAATTTATCTAAAATTGAAATAGATTTATATGTATATTCCCGATTTAGAATTTTCAGCATAATTCTGAGTTTGAGTTCGTCTCACTTATTCTATCTCATATATTTTATTCGACGAATGTACTAGTTAGTCTGTGTTCTTTTATTTATGTGTGCATCCAAATCAGTGACACACACAGGATTTCATTTTGGGTGGATCAGTACACAATTTTTTAGCCCAATACCAGTTGGAGGATACTGACCTGAATAGATTTGAGAGTAAGAATCAGTTGCGATTGCACTTTTCCTAAAAATGTTTTTTCAATACCCAAAAATTGCGCAAAAGTTGTCACCTAATGTTCTTTGGCTCTAATTCTTTATGAATGAATGTGCATGAATGAATAAATTAATGTCAAAGCAGAATTTACTTTTGCCGCCATTTGCAAAAGTTATAGCATCTGCGGAGTTATTGTATCTGCCAAGAGTGATGGCTTTTGCGCCACCCTGTATAAATCAATATATGTTAAGCATCATAAATATTTTCAGCTTTTAACCCTTTCGACCCCGAATTTTACCCTGTGTCTCGATATTACTTTTTGGTATTTAAATCATGAAACACTGGCCTAAGAAGTGTACATACGACATTTCAAGTCGACACGCCTTTTTGTTAGAGTTCTAGAGCTAGTTTACTTTTGAACAATTTTAGCTGAAAACGAGTTAAATAAATTTTGTATCAATATTTTTTAATTACAGAAAAATTATTTAATATTTATGGGAAAATACAAAATTATCACTTTTTGACTTTATTTAACCATTATTAAAGAAACAGGGTTTCACCTCAATTAGAACAAAAACTTTCCCTGATATCGCTGCAAATTATTGGAAATAATTTTGGGGATAACAGTAAAATTATTGTAATTTGCTTTGAATTCACTTCTAAAAATATTTATTTGTTGGTGCTTACTTAAATTAAACCCATAAATCAATCGTAGCTTTTGCTATAAGATGACAAATATGTGAAATGGCTCTCAGGCAACTTTGGGGTCGAAAGGGTTAAGTATCATTGCTTTACTTATAAAGAACAGCAATCGAATTGAAATACTTATAAAGTGCTAAATTGTCGCTAAGCAGTAAATAATTCCATTTGTAAGTACTTGGAATAATATTAAAGTCTGTAATTGTTAGCCTCTTTGTGCGCCTACTCAACCTAACCTCAACTCAAGGTATAAATAACTACCAAAACACTTTTGACAAGCACTGTATGTGTGTTTTCAAACGTTTCTTTATCACAAAACAAATGGCAACCCATAAATAACAAATCTTAATGATTTTCAAAGGAACCGACATCAAACACTGTCACTTGGAACAAAATTTATGTTTGAGGCATCACACTTTTGTGAATCAAGAAAAAATATAAAAAAAAGAAAATGAATGAACAAACAGCATTAACACATATGTGCCACACATATCTGCTACACAATTGCCAATCGATTTCCGAGAATTTGTCTGCCTGAAATTTAAATTAAACTCTAACAATGATCCCTTTTGCAACCAAAATGAGGCTGCATTGTCCTAAGCAAAAACAAAATTTAATGAATTTCAAAGAAACCGACAGCAAACTGTCAATGAGTGATAATTTATTAACGAACTCCGGACTTGGAAAAAGGATGGGAAATGACAGAAATTTTATAAGATTAAAAATGGAGAATTAAAAGTGCCAGAAAAGCTAAACAGGATGCGAGTTCTACAAATAAATAAAAACACTAAAGCTCAGAGGGGCATTAGTCTACAACTACTCATATACAACAGTCCTATACAAAAGTATACAACACTCATCTACTTTGATTCATTGCCAATAAAATTGATTTGCCTCCATTTTGTATAGTAATTTTTTCTCAAAAGCTGCACAAATTGTCTCAAATTTCAACAACTTAAAAACGCTGTCCCAGCAGATTCATCTGACTAAGAAAAACCAATCAAATGCGCCCACAAAACACTACACACGCACTCAAATGATGATGTGTGCGTGCATTAATAACCTTTTCAAGTAGACATTTTCCATTTATAATAAAATTCTCTTAACCGTAACTTGCCTTTAAAAATTCATTAATTTTCATACGAAGAAATTACAATAAAAAATATATAACGAGATAATGACATGACAATTGAGAGCCTAATTATTTACCACTCGCACACGTACACAAATCCACAGTCTTCTATGTTTTCTTCATAACAATAACTGCTGACGAATTGATGTAAAGGCATAGAACTGTTGTGAATGTAAAGGGAGCGCACCGAAAAGTGAGTCACTGCACTGCGTTAGGGTTTATTGCCCAATTATGGCGCGTTGTGCGCCACAAACGCAGCTGCCGCATGGCTGCAGCGGACTAGAAAGTGACACTGCACTCGGCGCAGCCGCAGCCGTGGAGCTTCTGCTTCTGCCTTTCAATGTGTTTCTTGCTTTCGAACTTTTTATGTTCAACTTCTACTTACCTACAGTTCTGAAGAAAATATTCCGGCGGCTCGGCATTCGATATAGAAATGTGTGGCAACCGAATGAGATTAATTACAGCGCACATCTGCTGCAGTCTAACCGCTTTGTGACAGCTCGAATGGGTGAAAATGCAGCGGCAAAGCTGATTTCCTCATTACGGCGGCACTGGCCCGAGTACGTGGAACGTGCAGGAATGCGATTCAACTTTTTTCGTACTGCTAGTTGAAGGTAAGTTCGAATGCAGCGCAAAGTGCCAGAGTAAAAGGTCTCCGATTTCCAGTTATAGTTCAAAGCGATATTAATTAATAAATGTCAAGAATAACAGTGCTTTTACAGTGTGTGAGTTCAATTGGGAAATTTATGTAACTATTAGAAAAGTTCTCACTGACTTACTGGCTGGCTTAATGGCATTAGTGAAGCTTTGCTGAAATACTAGGTTTGCCATAGAATGATTTTATATGAATGCGAATCTGTATTAAGTAATATGTCAATATTTATCTTGGCTTGGAAAAACATAAAAATTTAAAAAATTTCTCACTGACTTACTGGCTGGCTTAATGGCATTAGTGAAGCTTTGCTAAAAGACAAGGTTTGTCACAGAAAGATTTCATATGAATGCGAATCTGTTTTAAATAATATGACAATGTTTATCTTTGGCTTGGAAAAACAAAATAATTCTGAAAAATTCTCACTCACTTAAAGGCTGATTAGACGGTTTACTGAAGGACGAGGTTAAATATATATTCAATGATTTAGAGCATCGTAGAAAAAAGTTCAGTCAAATTTCTGCTGAAGTACAAACTCAGAATTTTTATGACAAGCATAGCCACATTAGTTTAATTAGATTTAATTAATTTATTAATTTGTGTTAATGTAAATCTGTATTCAATTTGAATTAATGAAAATCTAATTAATTAATTAATTTGTGTTAATGTAAATCTAATTAAACTAATGTGGAAATGTTTGCCATACAAATTATAGAATTTATATTTACTTCAGCACTGACTGAACTTTTTTCTAGGGCATTTAAAAGAGGGTGTTAGCTGGATATTAGTAGGTGTAGCTAGTTCCATTTTGAGATCAGATTTATTCCCTCAAATCATGGTTCGCTTTCAACTGCTCTGAAGAAGAGCAAAATTTGCTAAAATGAGGCTTTAGTTCTACTCAACGTAACCTAACTAAACAAACCTGAACCATTTTTGTTGAACAGATTCTATATCTCTTCTTCTTTCAAACCATTATTATAAGTCCGTAAGAATACGTAATCTTCTATCATCATTCTTTCATCTTCTTCTTCTTCATCATCTTCTATCATTTATCATCTTCTTTTTGCATAAAAGAACGTTACACTCTTCTTTTGGGCCAAAATCGATCACAAAGATTTCGGCAAACCAATGTCGACTTGTAAGATTCTTCGTTCGTTAGTCTTAATTTACTACTAATTTAAGCCATCGAAGTGCTCATCAAGTTTTATTTAGCAAAACAATTTCTTCATTCATATTTGCACTTTTCAACGAATATGCGACTTTGACTTACAATGTTTCATTAAGCCAATTATTATAAGGCTGTACTACACAAAAAAAGGTTCTGACAACGGATTCTGGTAGCAGGGCCAAAAACACTTTACGTGTATCGGCGTTTTGAAAGTTTACGTCTGAATTTTTTTCAAGGGAGTCGAAGTTGTTCCTCTTTTATTATATATTCTTACTGTGAATCAGCATATGAAAAGCATGTAAGCTTTATGGTGTGTTCAGCAATTTGATGTAAATGAGGACTATGAGGAACATTTTTATGCAACACTTTAACCCTCTAGCGCCCAAGTTTATGGGGCAATTTGACCTTTTTCTCCAAATGCCCAAAAAATTTCCTTTAAAACAGTACTTTTTAAGAACGAAATGTGTCACAAAAATATTCGACATAAAATTTTACTGAAGGTCTCTGAATACATCAATGTTCAAAAATTAGTTTATAATTTTGAAATTTAGAAAATTGTCTAAACTGCTTGCGTTCAATGTCGACTTTTACAGACGTGAATTGCAAACATTTTCATAGCCACATTTTCCACTTTTTCTATGTCAAAACTATTTCCTGCATAAATGCTAATCAACTTGTACTAAACGCTTGAGTGAGTGCTTTCGGCCTGCCCAAAACGTATCATGGCACCATATGCCACCAACACCGGCCCAATCCAGCAGCGCGCGGCCAACGTTTGTGAGCAGGCAAGCGCAAGCCATGGCCAAGTGATCTTGCCAGGCGATCGTACGCTGAACCCTAACGTAATTTCATAAAAGAGGGGGAGAATTAATGGCACACAAAAACAAAACAAAAACAAAAACAAAAAGAGCTACAAATAAGCAGAAGTCAGTAAGAACGATATGCCGGTATTGTTTTATTAATCAGTCGACTTGTAGTGGTAGTTGCGCTTATCGGCGACGGCAACAACGTTCTTTATGTTACTGTAATTTTATACGACTACAAATTTTCATTTGCCACAGCGCGCAAATAAAAGAATTCAACTATATGTGTGTTGGTATATGCAGATATATGTATATGCATGTGTACATGAGTGTGTGTGTGTGTGTGTGTATACAATGGCGAGAGCCCACTGAACGCGAAAAAACTGTTCACGCTTGAGCTGCTCGAGTAATAGCTGCGCGCTGCCTGCACGCCAAAGTGTGAGCCAAAGTAGTTCGCTACGTCAATCAAATGTGGCACGCTACACAGGCCAACGCCACCTCAACTGCTCGGTGGCATGTAGTAACAAGCCCAACACACGCTTGTGACTTACCAACTTTTTCCAAATGTTGCGAGAGATGACTTTTTTAGCGCATTTTCTCGCATCGCCTTGTTCGGTTGTTTGCTCTACTCTAAGTTTAATTTATGCCGCTGTTTAGTCGTCTATGACGCGCACAAAATATACACTAACAAATGCGAATAAATTAAAATAATGGCAAGAGAGCATAGCGTTGTAGCGGAGGTCGTGGCACGCGCACAGACGCTGGCGGTGTTCGCGGCCGTATGCTGGCTGCAGGGGTGTCTGCTCAAGTGTAAAAGTGCAATAAATAATTTTTACGGCAAGCATACATATTTGTTTAAAAGTATAGTAAGCAGAATTTGTGGCTACCAAGAACGGACATGACACAAAATTATAAGGCAAAGTATTAGTCAGAAAAAAATGTCTTATAGACTATAAGTTTTTCAAATACAAAACCATTTTCAACACCTGGAATAAATTTGGGTTTTAAGATTGAGATACAGATTTGTATTTGTAAAAATATGATAATTTAAATTCTGTGTTATGTCCGGCCAAAGCATTTAATTCGATAGTACAGTTGCCTGAACAGAAGCTTATAAAATTATTTGAATTTTATTAAAATGCTTTTCAACTCTTGTTTGCAACAGCATACATTTAACTTCTAATTAGTACAAAAACTATTAAAATCTTTCAATTTATGCAAGTCTTCATTAAAAGTGCTGAATGCTTTACAAAGCAAATATTTATTCCAAATTTCTAATGTTTTTTCTATGTTTCCGAGCAGCTTTTGTCTGAGCTGATGGCATCACAATGTGTTCTAAATTACTCAAAAAAATTATTCATATTCAAAACAATGACTTTTCTTCATCTTTTGTAAACCTGGCTTTTGTAATGCTAAACAAGTTTGTCGCCACAGTCTTTTGTTTTTCATTCATAAACTCCCATAAAAACCAGCCGTGCACAAGCGGCATTTTTGCCAAACTGTCTCAAGCATGGCAAAAGCTGCTCAACTAAAACAAAAAATAAACACATATTATTTATGTATATAGCGCCAGCTTTGAACTTTACACATGCCCATATTTGCAAGCGTAACAGCAGATATTAAAATACCGTTTATTAAGGCCAACAGCAATGGCAGGAAAGCGTAAGAAAAAAAAAACACAAATGCAAATTAATTAAAAACCAGTTTGAGTGGTTTTGTCGGCGTTGTCTTTAGCGCAACTGACACCCTTTAATTGGTGTGAATGTTTTTTTTGTTGAGTTGTCAATAATGTAATTACATAAAAAGTTTACGTAATTAAGAAAATGTCTTTTGTTCTTCGTTTCAAGCATTGTGCCATTAACAAATTAATGCAAATTATATTTCATAAATATTAATGTCTGCCAATATCTGTGGGCGTTATTTGTTGGAGACCATTTCTGGGCAATTTAATGTGTTACAAATTTATTAACCAAATTTATTTGAATAGCCACATAAGCTTTTAGTTAATCTCCATACTCATTCATTCATTTGCATGCGAATGAGCTTGTCAGAAAATCAAACAACTCTAGAAATGTATAATTTATTATAACGCATTAAGTTTTTGCTGTACCAAACACTCAAAGCAACCCTTTTTTGGAGACTCGCTAAAAATAGCAAACTCAACAGTCAACCTTATTTCACAATGATTTAAATCACAGCCAACTCCACACAACAGACACAAATAAAGCAAAGGCAAAGGCACAAAATAAATCGCACTAATCCCTATATACCAAACGCAACTCCGTCTCGTACGAAAAACAAGCAACACATTGCAAACGGCGTGCTTTGCATCTTCAAACTGCCGTTTTCTCACACAAACCAACGGAACGTTGCGCTGCCTCTTTGCTAGCTTTTTGTTGCCTTTTTCAACCTTTTGTGCCACTTGCCGCAGGAGGCTGCTCGTCGAACCTGCCTGTGTGATTCATCGCTAAACCAGACAAGAATGAACATGACTAATTCAGCGCGCAGACACACAAACGCACATGCTGGCCATAGCTGGGAAAAACAACCAGTTTGTGACTGAAAAAATGAGAAACAAGGCAACCAAAATCAAAAAAAGGACAACAATATTGCAATTCTGCTTTGATTTTTACGCGTGTATTGGTTAGTGCTTTGCCGCACCTAAAAACCAAACAAAATAAATGAAAAAGGCGCCCGTAGCCAACTTACATAAGCAAGTGTACTGCACAGCTCATCCCGGAGCAGACATATACGAGTGTTGAGGCAACAACAACAACAACAACATCACGTAAATGCAAATATAAAACTATAATTCGAAAAATAAATCTAAAAAGCATTCAAATAGCACACAACAACTCGTTTGGTGGCTTTCAATATGCGCGCAGGTTGCTGTCCTAAGTCTTTTGTTTTGAGTGCGCTCAAAACAACTCCTTTCCTTTGCAATTAAAATAACGATTTAAAAAGACATGGTAGCCTAACACTTTTTACATTTTAAGTTCAAACATAACACAAACATACATATATATATTTTTATACGTATTCCTTTTCATATTTATTCAATTAATGCAATTTTGCAGTAAAGCGCTAGAAAGGCTGATTGTGTTGCTCGCTGCAATTTATGGCACTCATAGCTCAATCAAATTGTAAATTCCACAGTTTAGTAGTCAAAGGAAACAAGTAAAAAAGACAAATACTAACGACATTCCAAATCAGCTTAATTGTTTAGTTCTTTAGTAGAAGCAAAACAGGACCATGGGAAAACGCAAATGGCAAGCTTTGAGAAGAGCATTGAGTGTAGTTTAAAAATAATATATTTATGTGTAAGCATTTCAGATCAGAGCTTTTCTCACCGTAGCTGGTTAGAAAACCTTTAACAGAATTTACACTAAAGTAAACTACACATCAGTGTCAACCAAGAGAAATTCTTTCATTTCAACTCCGTACGCCTTGCTTTTTCAACAACGTATCAATCAGAATAGAACGCAAACTCATTCATTCCACCGAAACGATTTTAAAATTTTATTTATTGTGATTTTTTTTCTGTTTGTTTTGGTTAACTATAATGTGAATAAATTCATTGCGTCTTGCACACTGACATTGATTTGTATTTTTCAATTTCTAAATTTTTATAACTGCCAACGAATTTTCTTGCAACTTATATTTTTTTACGCAAAAGGTCTAAGAATGAAATACTATCGGTTCGACGAGGTGGTAATGCACAATAAATGGGACGATTTCTGGATTGTCCTACATAACAATGTGTTGAATTTGTCGCCGATGCTAAAGGATCGTCGAGATCATTGGAATTCTGTAAGTGTTTGAAAAAGTAACTACAAATCATAAAATTAGAATGGAACGCACACTAGAATTTGGAGTATCTTACTGCGTTCGGGGGAAAGGATCTATCGCATCTGTTCGAGGAGAGCGGTATGCCAAAGACGGAAATATCCCCGATGACCGGCAAACCACGTCTGCTCTTTCCGCCCATACTGGAGACGGCGGCCAGCGAGTTTTGCAAAACGCCAGGCAAACTATGGAGCCAAGATCCGTTGTATCATATTGGCCGTGTGACGCGTCGCGAACGGCGTTTGCGCATCATAAACACACTGACCGGCACCACACAGCTGATGAAAGTGTGCGACGAGGACAACATTTACGAGATACAACGAAAGTACAAGCTGCTCTACAATCATCATGCGGGCAGCTATTTGTGGCGCAAATTCTCCAAGCGGGTAAGTGGTGGTATGAGTAATTAGACAGATATATAAATTGAATAAAATCTATACGGCTTTCTTCTCTTTCCTCATCCAAATAAAATAATCTAATGTAATGTCACATATTTTAGGGCGCCTGCGACGGTAAGCTACGCTTGAGCGGCACACTGGATGAGAATGGCCTCATTGAAGAAGAATGCAGCTTGAATTTGCCGCCGCCCTCGCTGTGGCTTTACTACACCAACGACGTAACAATTGCTTAGCATAACTCGAATTCATAATCATTTGTAATAAATGTTTACATGTTCTTCATCTTGTAACAAGTGCAAAGAATGCGATTATCATTTGGTGCGCCGCCATTGTCGGGTTACCAACAAGAATGTGTAACTTCTTGGCGGTCATCAAAACCAAAGCGAGCTTTAGGGAAACAAAACTTGTTGTGGCGAAAACAAATTCAGATTTTCCGCCGTTCCATTTATTTAATGGGAGGTTGATGGTGTTGACGTGACATTCTGATCGTGAAGTCAGTGTTCCGCAAACTTTGTTCTCGGAATGCACTTCCTGGGAGCATTCTTTAATAATAAATTAAAGGTTTGGGATACCGTAAGTAAGTATTCATAAAAATGAAAAAAAAAATTCAAATATTTGATTTTTATTTATATTAAAATATTTGTAATCGCTGACATGGGTAAACAAAAGCAGCTCTAAATTCCAGACAAACGCGCATCGCATTTGACTTTGGCTGCTGACTATTTACCTACCAACTATTTTGCTCGCATTGCTGCGCAACATTATTGCAGGCTGCCTTCTCTTCTCTAGTGAAATTCTGCATCTTTTCTCGCCCGTTTTCCTCACTAGCTGCAGCTGTCAACCGCTCGAAGCACTCAGCCGCACGCAAAGTTGGCTGTCATGGCATTCCGCACAGTTACTGCGCTGAGGAATGCGTAACAAAGTCACTGCCTCTCGTCTTTCGCATTGTTCAACTTGTGATTTTTCCCAAACTGCGCGCCGGAAGTTACAGCAAAGCTGTGGAATGCGTTTTCAACAAATATATATGTACACGTAAATGTAGACTGGTGGGAGTGTAGCGGCGATTTTTAACTTAATTTATTGCGGATTTCGTTAGAGAGTGAGAGAGGGATTAGCATTTTAATTTTCGCTTATAAATTAAGCAGAAATGTGTGTGTGTAGGTTGGTGTGTGAATTTTTAAAAATTATTACTTGGGAAAATACATTTTGCATATAGAAACAATACACACAAACACATATTAGGAAGAGCACAAATTTAGCATACAAAAATGTACGAATAATAATAGAGAAGATAAAGATTTCGTTTTGGCTTTGCCTAATTGGCTTTTAAAGTAAACAACACACGAAGCAGGTCATTTGGAGTAACTCGAAAAGGAAGTGGCTCTCAAATGTTGTCGTTATTATTAGCATTTGTGTGTGTGTGTGTGTGTTGTTGTTGTTTGTGTTGTTTGGCGCACCTACTTCTACTGCTGTCGCTTGGCCATTGGACACAAATATGGCCGGGCAGCGCATACCTCAGACTTCCGCCACAAATGTCTTCCGTTTACGGAAAAGGGTCAAATTACTTTTCATTTTAATTCTTCCTTTTCTAGCAGCGCCTTTCTTTCCGACTTTTGCTATGTGTAAACCATAGTGTGCAAACAACAAACACAACGCCTTTCATTCTAGTTACACTGTGCAACGGATTTTTGCAAATTGCAATTTTTAATTATTTTATTATTTAATAGAATAAAATTTAAATTTGAAAATGTTGGACGAAGATAAGTCAACTAGTAAATTGAGTGTTTAAATTGAAAATATGTGGACATGTGAGTAAAAAAGTAAGACCAGTTAAAAAAATCAATTAAACGATGAAAATCAATTAAAAATTAGAAAATAAGTCAATAGACCCTTGACTACTTGACTCTTTTGGATGAAGTGTAATTACTTTAAATATTCTCTCCAGGTATTGTTTTTCTGAACGTAGACTTACGTTCATTTGCCACATTATAGGATTCACTCATTACACAACTCGACACGAAAAATGCACCTAAAAATAAAAGTGTTTTCTAGACTAACGTTGGGTCACGGAACACAAAACTGAAAATTTAAAAAAATTTCCTAAGAAGCGTTTTCGAAAAATCTTCGAAAAACCAGATTTTTCCTTGTTGTTTCAGTTATTAGTACATATCTCGTAAACAAATCCTCTGACTAACAAACTGTCTGTCGGTCAGAAGATAATAGCTTAGCCCTTCCAGCGATATACAGATTGTCCAAATCAGATGAGATTTGGGGAAGTTACTGACGGTGAAAGTTGTAAAAAAGAGAACTTTTCGACCAATTTAAAAAATCATAAATTTTCGACTTTTTTTTTATAGATAAAATAAATTTTCTCCTCTGGTTTCAAAGTCTAAGCTGAAAGATATATTATTTGAGCAAATACTAAGCCTAGCACCAATAGAATTGAAAGAAAAATTACAAAGTTATGATGCACTGAGTGAAAACACCCACTTTACATTTATTACACCGTGCGAAACAATTTTTTGTTTTTGACCCATCCAAATGTTGATATAGACGTGAAACCAGAGGTTATTTATAGTATCTTGGCATAGTCAGTTTTTCATTTTCTGACCCAAAAACTTTCTTAAAAGACTTTAAAATTTTTAAGGACATTTCAAGTATTTTTTTTTTAAATATTTGCAATGATGAAAATATGGGTGTCAAATGAAAAAGAAAAATTGTCTAATTTTCACTAAATTTTATATTTTGAACTTTCTTGAACTCACGAAGGAGTACGAAAAGTAGCTATGCCTGGAGAGAACTGTGGCCGTAGTTCAGTAATGGGTTGTTATGGCCAATTTAGTAAGTAAGTATTGTTAGTAAGTAAGTATTGTTTTCCTAATCAGAAATGGCAACATTTGTTGTACAGTGTTATGTTAGTTTATGTCTTTTGCCCCATCACCGCCACCCGCATTTTCAGTCCGTTGCGCGGCTAGCGCCCAGCACAATTAAACAACCAACAACCGAGCCAATTGCTATGCCACACCAGTGCCACAAAATAAAACTAACAATTTTAATCAGCAATAAGCAGGCAGCGCGCATATTAAAAATACGCACTTATGAAAATTTGTTTATAGCGGAACCAAATTAGGAAGTGTGCGCGACCACACCAAAGCATCACACGCCGGCCGCAACTTGGACGCACAAGCAACGGCACCTCGAGTCTTGACAGCTCGGTCGCTTGCATGCCAAGCACGCCGACAACAAGTCACGGGTCGTGCCGAGAACTGCCTAGCGGCCAGGCAACTTCTTACACCCGGCTCGGCCGTGAATGTGGCAGCGACCGGCGCGTACTCGTAGGCTGTCAAAATTGCTTAGCTAACGTCTTATGGCAATGACAGCTCAATTGCCATGCCCACTTTTCGCATACACACGCATTTCAGCTCATTTCGCAGTGTACGAGAACACTTTGCGTCCACGCCTTTGCGGCGCGCTTAATTGACGAACAGACTGGCGGACGGCTGAATTCCCCACGAATTCATTTGAAATTCAAGTGTGCGGTTTTTTCATAAATTATTCAAAGCTGTGCTGCTTCCGTTTTTTGACTGGCGTACGCTACGAATTGGCAATGCAATCGGCCGAACCGCTGTCAGTCTGCTTGAGGAACTTGTGGCTGCTTGTCCCAGCAATGTGTGTGTGTGCGTGGACTGGTTGAAAAGAGGGTGGGGGATCAATGGTCGGGCGAATGACTGAGTGAGTGTCTTAACAGCAACAGCGACAATCGTTGTTTGCTTTTTTTTGCTAAACATTCGGTTTTTTACTTAATTGCATGCAAAAACAATTTCATTCGGCTGTTTTTACTTGCCGCGTTGCCTTTGTGTCATTTCTGCATTTCCAATTGGTCGATCTGGGTGCTTTGTGTGTTCGCATGCGATTTTGTTTAATTCAATTTAGTTTACTGTGGTTGTTGGTGGCATAAATTGGCTCATGCCGATGGCAACTATAGACTTGCTGCCAGCTGGGGCGCCACAAGAGGGCACAACTCATGTGGCATAGAGCTACGCTTGAGTGAGTTTGCGGCATTTGCAGGGGGAGCGATCGTGTGGCAAATATGTACGCTAGCTTGAAGCAATTTTAAGATAGTAACATTGACTAGTTCACGTTGGGCTTCAACGTACAGAGAGCCCAATGAAAAGTGCGGGCTATGTGCCAACAGATAGAGAGATACTTTGTTAAATAAGTGGGAACTTCTATTTCGTTTCAGTTTTCACACCGAAACACTTAAGCTCATATTTTTAGTAAAGTTTAAAAGTTTAAGGTGCAACGTCTTGACTTTAAAGTGTCGTTGAGAAGATGAAATGTTTTGTACATTTCTGTGGTAGAAATAACAATTTTTGTAATAGTACTTATTATTCTCTAAAATTGAATCAATCCAGGCATATAAATATAAATTCAGGTAACCTAATGATTATAACAAAATAATTAAGTGCCGCTTCAGAACACAGATGTATAACTATTAAGTTAACTGGAGTTGCTCAAGCTTTTCTGATGTCAGAAAATGACATTTCCCTACTAGGTTTCTGAACTTGTAGACATGTAGAAATGAAAGCTGAAAGCCAAGAAAGTAGCATTAACCTCTCTGATAAAATGTGACACTTATAACACCGTGCGACAAAAAGTAAAAAAATTTTTCACACCGGAAAAAATCCATATGGGCGTGAAACTAGAGACCAAACATAGTAATACTGCGTACTCAGTTTTTCATTTCTACATCCTTTGCCGTTTTAAAAGGACTTCAAAATTTTGAAGGGGATACAAAATAAAAAAAATATAAAAAATACTTAACCTGGATAGAATATGGCGATATGTATATCAAATGAAAGAGAAAAGGCTGAAGAATTTAAATTAAATTGATTTTTGAACTATTTCTAAGAAAACGATATGAATAATATCCTTTGAAAAGTTTAATCCTTTATATCCTTGAAAATTTAAATATAATATTCTTGAAAAGTAAGTATGTTAAAACCCCGAATCTCCTTGATCACGTGTCAAAATTTAATTATTCATAGATTTGTATATTTTTATTATTTAAAATACTGATACTCAAATAAATTAGAATTTTTGTACTTCAGTAGAATTGCAGCTTCCGCCTTTTTTTAATAACTTTCGAACTAATAAAGTCAGAGTAATGAAATTTTGACACGTGATCAGGGAGAATATAAAAATGTATACTTTTGTTTCTTCTGAATATATTTTTTAAATTTTTTTCTAACTTGACTCTGGGTCCAAAGCCATTTCATATTCACCTTCGCAATCAATTTAATGTTAAAAAAATTTATTCAGAAAAAACAAAAATATCAAATGTTTTATATTTCATTGTAAAGAGAATTTCACAGGCTACAATATGGTAACAAACTTATTGTACCTTAGTAATGGATTTTTTCGAGAAAAAAATCCGTTAACAACAAATTTTTATAAAAAAATGTTTTTCGCTTAAAACTTTTTATTAGTACATCTTACGTATCTAATGTTGCACATCAGAAGAAAGGTATGACAAATACCTTTCGTTTGATACCCATATCGTGTAAATCAGTTGGAGATTAATTGAGTTTTTTGATAAAAACTTTGAAATTTGACGCCGAGCCACGCCTTTTATGGGCGTTTCCCAGGCCAAATTTTTAGTTTGTTAGATGCAGGAGCCAACCCTCTATATAAAAGCATACTCATTTATTTTTTCTACGAGGGTTCGCTATACTGTTTTTATGCCTCGACGAAAGTGGGGTTTTTGGGACATTTTTGTCGAAAACACAGTTTGAATGTATTTTTTATGGATTGGTGTCTTAAGCAAATTTGTTGGTCGTTAAAATATCTACAAACTTGCCGAAGACAGTAAAGCGATATTCGGAACGATTTAGGACCTATTAGCATTTAAACGTTCGAAGACTTAAGCGACGAACTCGACTAAAATGAGCAAACTTCAAAGTCGGATTTCTCTTAAACTAGAGCCAATCCAGCCAAACGGCTGGTAGATCTCAACTCAGTATACCTATAGAAAAGTCCTCTGAAGGTCCCCCCATGTCTGAATTTTCGACTTGCACAGTGTAATTAAAGCTGACTTGACTTAACTCTCCAAGATTGAAACCGAAGTATTCACATGAACCAACAACGATTCTTTGATGCAATGAATATAAATATCTCATCCCATTCTGATTTTCAAACTTAAATTTTTTTTAGTTATTCCAATTCATTTTTTATAAAACTTTAATATTTTCGAAGAAACTATTTCAACTCTTGAATAATTTTTAATTAATATTAAGCTTCGTCGTTCTTTATTTATTAAAGCTATCAACAAATTAACAACTTCCCAAAAGTGCCATAAAACAAGCCAACCCAACCCACCCTTTTTGGCGCCTGAATTGAGAACAACAAAACGTCTATTACTGTGCTCACAGTAACAACGGGAAGTTTTTTATTAGATCTGGGAAAGGCTTGAATTCGTTGCGTTTAATGTGGTAATTAATAAAATTACCACCAGCACCCACACACACACTGTGTATATATAAACGACATACTTCTCTAAATATTGAAGAACATCAAGCAGCCCTTTACATGCCCAACTCGCCCGCAGCCAACCCATTTCCCGCGCCGCTGACAGTTCTCATGCAACACACACACACACACTCACACGTTATATGCGTTTGTCTGGTCTGTAATATGTAAATCAACATTAAAAATGAATTACAGCCGCACGTGACGCTCAGAGCTGGCGCAACGTAATAATTGTGCACATAAATGTTGCTGATAGACACTTTTGTTTTTCATTGCCATCAGGCGGCAGCAGCAACTTTTTTTCGGTTCATTGTTTGCACTAAATGTCCTGCATGCATGTAAGCCGTTTCATTTCCATAGATATACACATACATACACACACACACATTGTGTACATTTGGGCGTGTTATTTTTTGCTTTACAACAAATGCAACAACAATCATTGTATTGAGAAATTTCTCAAGCGTTTTTTGTGCGGCTGTTGGAACGTGGCTGCCAGCGACGTGGGAGAAAATTTTGTATTCTAAACGTTGGACATATTTACTTGTAATTTGGTTTTTTTTGCCTCGAATTACTCAGACAGCAGAAAGCTTGGCTTGATTTATTTATGAAGTAGTAGTGAGTTTACTGATTCAAATGCAGTTGTGAGCATTGGAACTGATGTCTGAGAACTGATGTCAATGAAGCAGGCGTGGCATTAAATGGCTTATAAAAGATTAAAGAGAATAGAAAGTGGGAAAATATTAAACCCACAAAGCAGCGTTTTCCTCGCTAAAACCCAAAGCTTAGCCTTGATGTATGGCCAGCAAGTGTACTTGAATCGTTAAATCCATCTGTCAAAAGATTTTCTGCAGTCAGAGTTCTAGAGAATTTAAATATTTATTCTAAAACTACACTTGCACATTCTTACTCACATTTGAATAGGCGGCACTCAGCGCCCAACGCACGTCAGCAACTTGGAAATGTTCACACGAATTGCCGCTGCCAAATATGGAACTACACGTTGCCATGTTTCCAAATATGAAACATTCTTGTTTGCGGTTATGAGAATTTTCATTGCCATCAAGCACAAACACTGCATTTTTAATTAGCGAACGCACAAACGCAAACACACTTATAGCCAACTTGTAATTAAAGCTTAAATTCAAATTAAAGCTGGAATTTTAACGTAGGAAGTTTTACAATGAAAAATCAAAATATTTAATTTTCGTTTTCTTTTTATTTTTTTTTTTGCAAACATTCGCCCACAAATCTGCTTATAAATAATTACAAAAATATGTTTTTCATTGAATTGAATATGAAGATTTATAGCTTCAGCACCACGCGTAATATTACACATGACACGAATCGCTTACAAAATCCACACAAATGGCAACAATTCCCACACTGCTCAGCGCTGTGGAAAGCGTTTACAACAATTCAATTGCACCACGAAATGAGTCAAATCATGGCACTCATCGGAGCCTAACCGGCTACCGGGTATTCGTTGCATAAACAAACCTTTAGGCAGTTTTTTTTTTTAATTCGTTCATAAAACTCAAATCAAGTCAAAGTGAAATGAAATGAAAATTTTCAGCAAATTGCTGCATCATTGTAATTATCAGCATTTTTGAGAATTTCTAAGGTCTTATGCGGAACAGAAAAAATACGCGTGAGTAGACCAAATTTGTTCAACATTTAGGGCGAGTGCCCTTTGCAGTGTGTTGGTAGTAAATCGTTGAGGAATTTGAAAGACGATTAAAAGCAGATTTTAATAGGCAACAAAAAAATTCGTACAACAGTGAATAGTTGGAGTTGTTTTGGCCATGTTTTGGGGCAACAATTTTGTATTCGATATCGTTGAGCCTTTCAATGATGTCAACCTTTCTGCCAACAAAACACAATTTTCGGATGCGTTGCGCTTTCTGCACGACAAAGCTCGATCACATTTTGTAGAAGTCGTTAAGAAAACTTTGGAAACGACTCAATGAGATGTTCTACCCTACTCGTCGCTTTCACCAGACATTGATACATACTTCCGACTAGCTTTGGTTTTCAGTGCCTTCCAACCAGTACTTCACTTCTTACAAAAAAGCCAAAAATTGTGCGGATTCTGGATAACTTCAAAAACGAGGAAATTTTTCAACACGAAATCCGCATACTGCCTGAAAGATGAGAAAAGTCGTAGCTAACGATAAACAATACTTACGTTAAATGGTGCTAATTTCTCCGATTAGTCTTTAACCCGGTAGCGCCTAGTGTGTGGTCACACCAAACATGCACTACAAAATTTTATTTTTTCAATTATGCTTCATATTAAATCGATCAAAAAATGTGTTAGCAAAATTCGAGAAAAAAGAATTCCAGCACATTCAGGTTAAGGCCACAAAAAAGCACTCTCAAAACGTATTTGTAGCCCCACTATTTCATGAAAGAAAAACAAAGTTTCCCCCTTTTTAAATTTTGAATTTTTTTAGAATTATTATAATTATATATACTTATAGATTGTAGTTTCAACAGAAAAAAATATTTATTAAATATTGTCTTTTATTTTTATGTAAATAAGAATGTTGGTACGGAGTTCAAACGCGCCCAAAATATCTGCTACAAAAATTGTCGATGGCAAATATGATTACAAATGGCATTGGGCTCAAATTTGTGTATCTTCAAAACGAAGAAATCAAATAGAATACAAATATCAATTCTGTATGCCCGCGAGTTGGTAGTAATTTGAAGAAGCTCAATTATCTTGAACGTATTTAAAATATATGATCATGTTTTTCAAGCTCAAAAAGCTAACAAAACCTTCAATATAGTTGAGTTTGAAACAAATTTCTTATAAAATTCTATAGTCAGCCACACATTTACTACGAGCACTTGCAACCACAATGCCGCACTTCATGAATATCGCCTGCATTGCAACCCCACACATAACTCTCCAAATCACTGGCAACTCAGACTGAATAATCCAACAAATGCGCTGATTAACACCGCGCAACTCTTGCTTTCATGATTTTCACTCATATTTTACTTTTTCCAGCTGCTCAACGACAAAAAAGTTTCCTTTACGTGTGGCTTTTTACTTGCAAGTAGCTATGTCTGTGGTTGTTGTTGTTGTTGTTTTTTTTCTATCTAGCATTTATGCTACGCAAGAATGTTTAAAGTAAAAAAGAACAACACAGCACTCGGACGCGCACGGCTGATTTTCATGGATCAGTTGCCGCTGGAGCAGACGACAGCGACGACAACAACGCCGCGCCGCTCATGTTGGCCAACGCTGAGCAGCATTTCTAGCGGAAAAGAGGGGAAAAACATGCCGCACTGCGAGAAGCACGAAAGCACATATGTATGTATGTATGTATGGTAGTAGAATAGCAACAACAAAGCGGTGGCATCATTACCGCCATGACAAGCAGAAAATGTGCGTTCGTGCGCAAGCGCAAATGTTGTGTGCGCGTTCATAAGGAAAACCACCAGCAGCGGCAACTAAGTATACGAGTTATACCAACAACAACAATAATAACATTGGCTGCCATAATAGCAAAACAGCAATGCGCACAACAACAACAACAAGTTTAACTTGTAGCACAGCCATCGCATGTGGCAACCGCAGCGCACATAATCAGCAGCTTAGAAAACGCACTTTTTTGCACCCGTGCATTGCATTTCGAGCGCGCGCACACACACACACACACACATTGCAGCCACGGCATACGGCAGCCGCGCATAGTGTTGGCGCTCATTTGGAGCGGCAACAGATGCTCCACAATGTGCGCGCATGTGGTCAGCTGCCGGCCACGGAAATATGCACACAATGGCTGAACTGTTTGTCTGTGTCTGTCCCGGCTGCCTATGGATGAAGTGCACGAGTGCGGAACTTGTGGCTGCTCTTTTATAATTCTAAAAAATTTATAAACTAAAAAAAGTAGAACTTAGTTGGTAAATAGTTGGCAGCGAAAATCTAATGTCAACTTGTAGATTTAAAGTAAATATTTTGAGTAAATCTGATCTATTGAAATTAATTCTGATAAAAATTAAAATTAACATATTTCAGGGTTACAGCAATTTCAATAATTGTAATTGCAATAAGCGCCGCTGAACTAAATGACCTACATGGAATGTACTACGCGCATTCGTTTCACTGTATGACCTGTAAGAAAAAAATCGCTTTAAAAGGACTTCACTGATATACATATTTTGGTTCTGAAAGTTCAAAATAAAAAATTGAGTCAAAAGGATTCACTGTGCCTTTTTCATTTGATATCCACAAGTCTTTTCACCCTTGCACAAAAGTCCTTTTAAAAGGACATTGCATCAGAAAATGAAAAACCGAATATGCCAGTTTTTAATAAATGATAGTAAAATAAATAGTTTCACATCTTTTTAAGTTTTGGATTTATTTCAAAAAAGTGGTTTTTGTCATATGGTGTTTTTTTATGTATTAAATTTATATTTTATTGATATTATTTTGCTACTGTAAAATGGCTACTATCATTTATAATGTCCTGGTGATGTCCATGCTTCATATTATAAACTAGACAAATATTTATTTATTTAATTTCTTTATTTATTTATTGATTTATTTATTTATTTATTTGTTTATTTATATATTTATTTATTTATTTATTTATTTATTTATTTATATATTTATTTATTTAGTTATTTATTTATTTATTTATTTATTTATTTATGTATTGAGCATAAACAAATGATTGACAAATGAATGAACTGACTATAGTAAATAGTTATTAATAAATACAGACTAGAATTTACTTAAACTATTTAACAAAAATCCTTTCGGAAGTGACACATCAAAATCGGCAACATTGTTTAACTACGAAAGGGTTTTCAAGGCAAATCCGAGATTGAGTTTGCTATATTTTTCTGTTGGCTCAGGTCGAGCAAAACTTAGGCTCGCAGTTCGTGTATGAAAGAATTTACTACTTAATTTTCTAGAAATAACATCGATAATTCGCTACTTTTTAGCAAAGGTGATTGAATCTGTTTGGTCGTTGCCAACAGACTTATTTCTTTAATGTTTTTAAATAAAATTTTAAGTATCCTCATCTATTTAATTTATTTTAGAAGACGATGAAATGTATTGAAATGTATTGAAATGTTTTCACTTTTTTTCTCTTTCTACTACTTACTTTCCAAATAGCCATTGAATTGTTTGCTTCATGTTTCAAAGAAAATCTCTTAAATAGATTTTAATGGCTTCACAACAACCAAAATATTGCATTGAAATATATTTTGCTTTGCTTTTCCTACTGGGCTCTCCTACCTATGTAAGAGAGAATGCTAACCCGTACAACTTCGAAACCCCAACAACCTTCAGTCGTTCAACACGAGATGCGTACAACAAAATTAAACTGAGCTTCTGCATTTCGATTAATGCTAAATATGAGTTACAAAATTGACTGCAGGTGTTGCCAAACACACTCACACACACACACACAACGTAATTCACACGCATTCACAGCACTGCACAGAATCAGGAGTCGCCGCGTTGTGTGCCAACTCTTCCCACAAGTGCAAAATTTCATTCACTGAAATTTCTCGAAAAATACGTTTTTGCTCTCGATTTTTTATATACTCGTATTTTTTTTAATTTCTTGTGTATCGAGATGAAGCAACTTGACTTCCGTTCAGCAGCAAAGCTGTTTAATTAAGCGCGCACGCGAGCAGCAACTGCAGACATGATTTTGAGGAATTTTCAACTTCATCCTGTGACATAATAAATCTGTTGCTGTTGCTGCTGTCGGCTCAGTCAGTCGCTGCTATCGGATTTCAGTAACGTTTAGTTGGGGTCTTTTACGGCACTTGTCAGCTTCCAGTGGCGTTTCGCATGCGACAACTGATGCGTTATGAATGTGCGTCCAGCACACGTCGACCGCAAAGTGGAAACGGAAGTGCAATATTCAACAGAAAACGATCTGCTATCGATTGGGGAGAGCAAGAAAACCGATTAGAATGAGATTTTGAGTTGAGGTGCCAACAGAAGCCATAGAACTTGCTGAACTCTGCGGAAATTGTCAAAAGATACTTCCGAGTGAGAAAACTCTGACTTGAAGCTTTACTAAAATTTTTTTAAAAACTTCAAATAACCAATTGGACAAAAGTGCATTGTTTTTATTCAACAATTATAATTGCTTTCCATTATAGAAATGCATACAAGTAGCCACGTTCTTGGGCTCTTTTCCCCTGCTGCCTCGTTCATTTGGCAACCAAATCGAACCAATTCAGCATGAATGCCTCGCAGCAATAGTCATTTTGTATTTGTATTGTAATCTGGTAATTTACCTTAAACGTTGCCACTGTCTGCATGTGCTACCCGATCGTGATGACGATTACGATGACAATGATGACCATTCCGGTGTGCCGTGAGCAGCGGCGCTGTGGCGCGTTGCAAGTAGCAACAGTGCAAACTGGCAAAAACCACAATTACCAAGAATGATCGAATGTCTGAGCGTTGCATTTGGCCGGCGCGCCCGCTCGCCCAGAGGCGGACGGAAGAACAGCAGCAGTGGCAATAACAATAAAAAAAACGGCAACAGCTGCTACTGAAGCCCCTCGTTTTTGCGTGTGCGCAGTGGCAACAGCAACAACAACAGCAGCAGATACTTTGGCATTAATGTGGTTTATTATGAACTGAGGACACGTATTAGCAATTTTTTTCTTACTAAACTTGCGTTTTTCATTTTACTTTATTGTTGCCAGCAAGACAGGGCGTGCTGAAACTTTTTGCTATGAAAAGATTTGATCAAAGTGGACCATGTAAATTGTACAATAAAATGTGTGTTCTATAGACTTTGCAACTACATAGTGTTCAAAAAGTTTCATAGCTTTTGTCTTGATTTTCATATTCAAGGCCATCTAATGGTGCGTATTTTAGTGTAGAACTAAATTTTATTAAAGCTGAATCATGTTGCAAGAAAGTTTGTAGTTTTATAGAAAGTGTTCAAAACACATATAACACCGTGCGACAAAAATTAAAAAAATTTATCACACCGGAAAAAATTCATATGGGCTTGAAATTAGAGACCAAACATAGTAATACTGCGTACTCAGTTTTTTATTTCTACATCCTTTGTCCTTTTAAAAGGACTTCAAAATTTTGAAGGGGATAAAAAAATATGAAAAATACTTAACCTCGTCAGAATATGGCGATATGTATATCAAATGAAAGAGGAAAGGCTCAAGAATTGAAATAAAATTAATTTTTTATCTATTTGTAAAAAAAGGATATGAAAAAGATCCTTTGAAAATTTTAATCCTTTATATCCTTGAAAATTTATGTAGAATTTTCTTGAAAAGTAAGTATGTTAAAACCCCAAATCTCCTTGATCACGTGTCAAAATTTCATTATTCTCGCTTCATTGATTTAGTATCTTTTTATTATTTAAAATACTGATACTCAAATAAATTGGAATTTTTGTACTTCATTAGAATTGCAGCTTCCGCCTTTTTTTCAATAACTTTCGAACTAATAAAGTTAGAGTATTCTGTATTGAGTATTGATTTATTCGAGCATCAAATCAAAGCTTGTCAGAAGAGTAGTCTTCGATTGGGTCTGAATTTAAACCCACGGACCTCCAATTTGTGATCCATCATCTATGAAGCCATGAATGGGCCTCTGACATATGGCTTTTTATTACAATGTGCCTTCAACAGATCCAAATGTGTCTGCTTGCCATGCCATTTACAACTTTAGACAATAAAAACTAAATAAAATTAAAAACAATTCCCGAGCTTCCATTCACCAATTTCACATAAATACATTTGTGTGACAATCTTTAAACTTTTGCAATTGAAATGTTTGCCTCCCACTGGCCACACATTGCCCATACGTACACGTACACACTTGTGAGTACGTACAAACATACATCCATACATACATATGTACATAATAATACCAAAGCGCACATCCGTAGAAGGACACATGATCACTTTGTGCAGAAATGAGAAAACCAAAAGTGCCCGTCTGCAATGCACAGCACACACACACACACACACACACTGGAAAGTGGCTACGGGCAGAAAGTAAATCAAAACAGATCAAAAAAAGCTGCGCACAAGTGGAATTGTGGCTGCTGGTGTTGGCAACGTCGATCGCACCATACGATACATGACTTTATGAAAGCGACTTCCTGCAGCGTATGACGTGTAGAACTAATTGTTCGCTTGGCAAGTGCTGACGTATCCCGGCGCGATCATCGGCGACGCACATTCGCAGCGCGACATAAATCAGTTTTCGCTGGCAAATCAGTGCGGCACACTGAACAATATACTACAACAACAACAATAAAGAAAGAGCGAAAGCACAGCGTGCAGCGGCACCTAGACGCTACACCATAAATATAGGTGTCTTACTAAATTTGGTGGCGAAAATTTTGTTTAATAAATCTCAACAAAACGTAAACAAAAAACGATTACAAAACGGCAACAATAATTGGCAGCAAATAAAATCATTGCGTGAGACTTTGCTGCCAAGTGGCGATAATTGCGGCTGATCGAAGAGTGCGCGTGCGCACCAGCGGTGGCCAAATACGGCACTTTCGAAAACAGTAAAACCAAAAAAATAAACACAACATAATAATACAAAATACAACAAAAGTAACGTCAAAATAAACTGCGTGAAACAAGTTAATTAAGTGATCGATGCTGAAGAAAAATCAATGCAAGTATTGATTATATGAAATATTGAATGAGTGAAAGAGCAGCCAAGCCCAACTTTGTGCGTGAGTGGCGCTTGTCTCGCGTGCCAAAGACACAACACAAAAAGCTAAAGTCGATATTTAGTCGAGATTTTCGGCCACTTAAACACTAACCTGAAAAGTTGAAAATAACTACTAGTGGACCAAGGTTTGAAATGCCGCCAATGTGGTCATGCAAACCTATAAAGTTAATTGTGTTGATTACAAATTATTGATTGTAATTTGACTGTTTAAAGATCGCGTGTGCCGCTGAGCCATAGATAATACCCAGATTAAACGCGCTCGAGACCCACACACACCGGTTTCCATGCCAACGCCAACACATTAATCCGCTGTTCGCACGTCAAGTGCCACATTTAAAAAAGCCCAATTTTACAAACGGTTGAGAAAGTTATCAACGCCAATAAACGCGCTTCGCATAAGACGCAAACTAACAAATTAATATTAAAAAATTAATATACAACAAACCGACACGAAATCTCGCATCGAAAAACGAACGATTGCGTTTGGACGCTTGCAATCCGAGCGATCGTGCGAAATCGTTGGGTCGATTGTTTGGCAACGCGTGCGCCAGCGACCACGGCCCACGTTGACAGTCACCACTTAGGCAAACAACACAAAAAAAAACACCTTCAACAAAAGCTACAGCAATTGTAACGCAAAAGCTGGCCGCTTTAATGAAGCCGCCTTATTTGGCTGAATTTGTGAATCTGAAATTCCGCTGAGCGTGTCTGCTGACTTTTTTCGTTCATTCATTCGGTTTTGTTTTTTGCTATTGGCCGAACCCATCACACAATGTCGTCGACGGTGGCTTTTGGTCATAAAAATGCGAGTCACACGACCAACTTGCAACATGCCAACAAAAACAATAATCACAACAGCCATAACAACAACAACAATAGCAGCAACAACAACATTAATGGCCACAATAACCTCAACAGCTCGCTGACAAATCTAACCGACTCAAGGACCCATATTGTAGCGCCCACCTCATGTCAACGTTTAAGGTAGAAAATCTTTCTTCATAGTGTTCATTATATGATTAGCAGTCTAGCTGTTGGTATATTTGTGGTTTTGTAGAATTTAAAATTTTGTCGCCATTTAAGGCAACGTGTAAATGTGATTTGCCCAAATATGGCATGCGTTTGTTTTTTTTAATCAAGTTTTTCGTATGTCATGTGTGAGCTTTTTGCATTAGTTACCTGTAATTTATGGTATTATTTGGTGATTTAAAATCAAAAATCATGGACTTTGTGTATTTACACCTGCAGTTGAATTATGGTCAAAAGCAATTAGTGGCTTATGTGCGTCGGCCGAAGATTAGAAAGATAATAGAAAATTATGTTTTGGTTTTATGCAGAACAAAATTGATACAAAATATGTTTTAGCAACAAGGTCTAATGGATTTTTAATGATTATTTTGAAAGGTATTGAAACAGCTAAAAGTAAATTCAAATATACAAATAAAGAGACATGGTCATCTCAATTGTTCTTGTGATCCAGACCAACAAACAATTTTTGTTTTTCATTCTTATTTCTTTTTAAGTTTTGCCATCTCAAAGCACTGACACTGCACTTCAGAAACTATACTAAATATAATTTAAAAAAAGTCTAAAGAGTACAGGACAATTTCCATCATAACCAGTGTTGCCACTTGAAAAATTTTTTTTTGACCAAACTTTCGACCAAATCCGACCTAAACCGACCAAATTAAAAATTTGCGTTATCTGTCAGTTTTAAATTACAATTTTATTTCTTTTTAATTAATTTTGTGTACTAATGAAAAGATATTCACATCATCAAAACTGACCGAAATTCGTTTAAGCAGACCAGCGGACCAAAGTAACAAAATCTGACCGAAAAGACCAAAAGCGGCAACTCTGATCGTACAAATTTCTATGTTGGTACTCAAATCAAATAACGCTCACTTATTTAATCTTTTAACTCTCTTTTCCAGCGAAATGTTTCGTCGTTCCATTGCCAGCAGCGTACAGTCCAGCTCCAGGGAAAATACATATGAAGAGGTAATTTTTTTTTATACTAAAATTTTCATTCGCCATTCGTCCTTTGATTTTATTACACAAAAAACCAAATTAACAATGCACCAATTCCGTCTGTACAGTACAATGAAATTACGTTGCAAAATGTAATCCACAACTCAGTAACGTTTCTTGAGTTTCTTTTTAATTCTGCTTCTTCTTACTATTAAATATTATAGATTTCAAGTATGATTTTTCCATTTGAATGCGACACAAGAAAAGGGGAATTTCTCTAAACATTCAAATGGCCGTTAAACAGTATTGGATTTCTCATATGTAGATATATACTTACACACTTATATGTCATACATACATACATAAAGACAATTTGCAGCCTGCATCACAATAAATTATGCACTCAGCAAGAAAATTTATGTGTATGTCATAATTTTCACAGTACAACAACAAAGCAGTAACAAGCAAAAGGAAAATTGTAAAGAAAACCTATTGAAAGAATTTGAAAAGCAAAAAAGTTGTCTAAAGCAAATACACGAAATACGAGATGCTCGCTGCAAGAACCAATGTAGAGATGAGTCCTTGCCACGGTATATTTTTTTTTTGCTATATATTTATGTCCTCATATGCCTACAGACACTGTACATATGTATGTACTTACATACATACATATATATGGATGTTCATACGTTTGCATGTGTTCGAATGTAGTCAACTATTGCCGCTGATAGAGCATTATCCTGTCTTTCAACATTCCTTTTGACATTGTCTCGCTCGTTTACCAACAGCTGTTGCTGCCGCGCTTGTTGCTGTTGTATTTCATATGGCAAGCAACACATAAACAACCCCAAGGCGGCACATTTTCGGAAATATTTCAGCCTATTGCCGAAATCGTCCTTTGATTTTCCTTTAGCTGCGTCTGTGGCTTTAACATCTTTGTTTATATCGTGGCATGGATATATGTATGTATGTAGGAAAAAACAGCTGTCATGCACACCCCACATTGCAGACAAGCGTTGAAAGTACAACGCATCAAAATTTGGAATGTCCCTTTTGTTCAGGATACAGGGGATGCACTCAAATGTTGAGGGATTGGAAGCAGAAGCTGTTGGATGATAGGTAAATTCTATTAAAAGTGTTAGGAAGGAAAGTGAATTTACCGCCAAAATATTTGTTGTGGAGCACAACAAGAGTTTATATATATGTGTGTGTTCTTAGTGTTTATGTATACATATATCAGCATTTACAGGGTGTTTATTGGCAGTCAAAATGCACAAATAAAACAATTTATAGAAAGAGTATACTAGAATAATAGTAAATAACATTTAGAGCCAAAGAGAGTATGAAAGTTATTTTAGAGTCGTAACGTATGAGTGAACTCCTTGAACTTATGTATGAAAGTTTTAGGCGAAGTTTTATTCCTACATTGATGACTTTAACATGTTCAAAAAAGCGATGCAATAGTTCGCAACAGTTGTAGATATGAAAATTTGTAATAGAGGGGCATTAATTGAAACCAGAGACCTAAAATAATTATTATCCATATTTTTGGGAATGAAAAAATTGCCCTAATTTAAGAAATTTCTATATTTATTGCTTTATAGTAATTATTCCAATAAAAAATTTTTCACGTCGCCTATAACTATTATCATATAATAAATATTTTTGAGTTGCATAATAACTTTTATAAGTAACAAGTATATTTGTCGTTGTCGATAATTATTATTTTGGGATTTTTGTTTTTTACATTGCTTCATAACTTTTATTTATGACATTTTTAATTTACGTTACCGATAACTATTATTTTGAGAAGTTTTTTTTACGTTGCTTCACAACTTTTATTTATGATTTTTTTTCATTTATGTTGCCGATAACTATTATTTTACGTTGAATTACTACATTTTGGATATGAATTACTTTTTAATTGTTTTAAATTAACAAACGCAAATTAACTGCAGAAACCTTATTTCCACCAACAACTAAACAATTAAAAGTCAATTCATACTCAAAATGTGGTAAGGCAACGTAAATAAAAAAATGTCTTTCATAAAAGTTATGAGGCAACGTAAAATAAAATTTCTTTCAAATAATAGTTATCGGTAACGTAAATAAAAAAAATTATAAATAAAAGTTATGAAGCAACGTTATCAGTAACGTAAATAAAAAAAGTCATAAATAAAAGTTATGATGCAACGTAAACAAAAAATGTCCCAAAATAATAATTATCCAGAATGGAAAAAATATTTATTTGTCATAACAGTTATTACGCAACGTAAAAATTAATTGTCGCAAATAATAATTATAATCAACAAAAAAAATTTATGTTGCATTGTAATAGTTACATTGCAATTAATTTCTTAAAAAACGTATAATAGTTAAGTCCCTGATTGAAACAGATCCGAAAGACTATATTGTTGTTAATGCCCATCGAGGGATGTGCTCTATGCATATGATTCCTTAATATTCTATGGACTGCAAGATATTTACATTAGACATGATTTAGTGCTGTCTGGGAATTCTTAATGCTGATTCTCCATGCTGAAGAACCTCTCATTTTTTGCGGTTTGGTGAAAAAGTACATGGCTTCGCATCGAGTTCAAATTTCACAAAAAAGCTCGTATATTCGATAAATTGCTCCACAGCTGCTCAAAAGATTCTCTTAGAGGGTCAAAATCTATGACTGAGCCCCCAGTAGAAGGTAGCCAATTCCATAGAAAATGGCCAGTTTTGTATGGCAACACCCTTAAGACGTGGAGATTGCAGGTAGGTATGTTTGGAAGAAAAATTCGAAAGAGAAAATAAATGTGTCGGTTTTACATTTGACATATCTGGGGCCAACCTGGGAGCAGTCTATTTTGTAAAAACGATCATAAATAAATATGTCTGAAAGAAATATTCAATAGGGAAAACTACTGGGGGTCAGTCATAGAGTTTAACCCTCTAAGAGCATCTTATGAGCAGCTGCGAGGCAATTGGCAATGCATCATTAGCGCCTAAACGATATTTATTTATTTATTTATTTACATTCGGGTAAATAGAAATCTCAACTCTGAGATTATTCTTTAAAAAGGCTACAAATTTCCCAAACTCTTCCACATAATTTTTGAACTAAACAATGCACACATACTTTCATCCCTTATACGTGTTACAACAGTAAAAAAACACCCTGTATCAACTCCATTCACACTCGCCTGTCCGCTGGCAGCTATAAATACAGGTTATGGAACATCTGCTGTGGCCCGGACAGCCTTTTCGCTGCGCTGCCATATTAAGTAAAAACACTTTGACTGCATGCCACATTAATGCTGCGGAATGTCTCAGTATCTAATGTGCGCATTTAGCGCGCACACTGGCGGTGAATGCAGAGCGTAGCGGCAAGAGGGAAACAGCTACGACTGAGGGCCTGTTGCATGACAAGTAGTTTCGCTCAAGCTGCAATAATGTGTGCATTGTTTGTGTCAAAGAGAAAGACACCGAAAGGACTCGGTTTTGCAGACAGGAATATCTCGGCACAAGGTGCCTGCGGTAATAGGGGTGGGGAACCGCTATAAAAATTGGTATAAGTAATTGGCGTCTGCTGCGTCGGAATGTGTATCAGATACACACACAACAAGTGCGTAATTTATTTTAATGAGAAAAAGATAACGGTTAAAATAATTTTACTCGCTAACCAATAATCGTTTGCTTGTTTTGACATTTTTTCAAACATTTTTTCTTGGAGAACTTCACATTTTCATTGTAACTTTAGCAGCAATTCCTAAGAAATTTGACAACAATTAAATAATTAATAGACAAACGCCTCAGACATTTGATACACGTATACATAGTCAATCGATGTGCTGCGGCCAATCGCACTCAAGCCAAACCAACTCAAATCGCAACAAACGAGATCGAAACAGAGCGAACGCACCGACAGCGCTGCAACCACAGCGAAAATGTAGTCTTGCCATATTTTTGCAAATCAAATACAAACGTCAGCAACAACAACAACAACAATAATAGATGCGCTTGCCACTCGGTTACGGCATCGGGTAACTGAAAACCATAGCCATAGTCCGCACGCTTGCTCGCTTAGTTGGACCAGCGCCCAGCAACGCGCTGAGCCAGGTAACGCATACTGGCCCGTCTCTCGCTCTGGCTGTATGTATGTCTGTCTGTTTGACTGCCTGTCTTGCATATGACACCACATGATAGCTCAGCAGTTGCGGCACAGTCTGCCGCATGTTGCATGTCGCTCTGTGATATGTCATAAATCAAAGCGCTCGTCTGTAAGTGTAAAACGCATAAAATTGCAAATAATTTCGCATAGCCAAGCGTCAATATGTCGTCTTTTTATTGCTGCTGTTGCTGCTGCTGCTGTTTAGTTACCACACGCCATTGTTCTGCGTGTTGTACGCATGGAGCTGGCGCTGGCTGCCGCTTCACAGTTGCCACACAATTGTAACATTAGACGTTGTACGTGTGGCACTGGCTGCTGTGTGGCAGCAGCCGACTATAAGTGGAAATATTTGCAATCGAGAGTTGTTGCTGCATATTGTGTTGCAAGTACACAGATTACAACAAATTTTATTGTTGTCCATCTAAATTTCACTCTTTGTTTTGCTTCTACGAACCATTTTCCATTTACTTTGTTTGCTTTTAAAACAAATGGAATTTGATGTGGACAGTGTGAGGAAAAAAAATAAGCCAATTCGTTGAAAATTTTAAGATTTGGTGTCTCTGAAAGCCCTTATTTGTTGCTGACTCAAACTATATTGTATGGTGACCCAACGAGTTGCGGTTCAGAGTCTTCATCAACCTTCATATCTGGAGCCTCTGAGAGCCTGGGAAGATGTCAGGGTTGCCATATCAGGAGATTTTCTCCTAGATTTAGGAAATTCTTGGTCTTTTAGGAGAATTTTTAGGAGGAAGAATTGTTTAGGAGAAAGTTTAGTATATTTATTTGTAATATTTTTTTCTTGGTCTTTTAGGAGAATTTTTAGGAGGAAGAATTGTTTAGGAGAAAGTTTGGGAGATTTATTTTTTATGTTAGGGGATTTTTCGGATCCTTAGTGGATTTTCGGGAGATTCTTAGATAACGAATTATGATGTATTAGGAACACTGGCAACAAAACATATTTTGGCAACTATTTTAATAGTCAAAGCACCCTATTGTGTTAAAAATGTTTAAGCTTACAAAATTTAAGCTCGTTCTATCTCGTTCTCACTTATTACTGTCACAATGAAATCCCGGCAAAACGGCACTTTTATTTAATTCATTTGTTATATGTTTTGTAATTGTTAAGTTTTTGTAGTTAAGCTGAAGATGATAAAAAAGGTTACAATAAAAAAATATATGTAGGTAAATATTTTTATTTTTTATGAAAAGTTTAATTCCTTTAAAATTACGCAAATTATAAAAAAGAATTTAGGAGATTTTTTAACATTTGGGAGGAAATTGCAGTATTTTTTTAAGATTTATGAGAAAGTCATTTCAGGTATCTGGCAACACTGGAAGATCTTCAAGTCACATGCAGCATAACGGTTCGAAGAGTTGAGAATCAGAGTCTATGGTAGTCAAGATTTTCATACAGTATGGCAATTCAACTGATCAACAATGACCCGACGAGTTGACATTTTATGTTCAGAAGAGCATTTTTAAGGGTGTGAACATACGTGCCATATGAAAGCCTGAGTACTCACTTATAAAGAAAAAAAAACAATAATTGTATTTTTATATCATTGGGTCCTCGCGCCTGTGGCTTCCACACTTCCCACTCCGATAATAATAATAATAACAATATTAATCTTCATCTAACCTCTCCTCCATTCATTTACAAAACTCACAATGTCATTAAATTTTCAATAAGTAACACATTCGAATGTTTTATTGATTATAAAAAATTTAATAATGTCGTTTGCCGTTAAATCCATCAGCCGCATCCAACACATAAAGCATGGTTTCGTATGCGCAATGATAACAATTTTATGTTGCAATTGGAGTGCAAGTGCAAGTGCACTCGGGCAATAAAAAGTCTATTAAAATTCATGTTGTTGTAGAGTGAAATGTGAAGAGGCTTTTCACACTTGTTGCCGAAACGCCGAGGCCACTAATGTCGCATTGATAGTCACTTTTATTGTCGACAGTCGCAACGTTGCTCTAATTTCAATGCAACAAACATTAGATAACAACAACAATGCGCTGGCTACTGTGTTTAGAATTTCTAAATAATACAACAAAAGCCTCAAACTCAAAAGCGGTGTTGAGTGTGTGTAAAAAACCAGTTTTGGGTGCAATAAACTTTTTATTGTATTTGGCCGCTTGGGCACACAAAAACATTTTTGCATATTGTTGAACGACCAATAAAATGACGCCATTAAAAGCACAAAAGCAACATACAAAAACAAAAACCGAATATTTTTGCACTCAGTAGCGTACACAGGATTTCATTTAGGGGGGACGGGGCTTTTGTAAACAACTTTTGAGGCAAATGCTATGTCAGAACATATTTGCAAGCGACAATTATTGTAACAGAAATTTGGGTAGTTGAACCCCCAAATTACCCCTTTTGTGTAACGCTTTGTGTGCTATTTTTTAGCTTTTTGTCCATCTCTCTCTCTCTCTCTCTCTGGTCACGCTTTGCCAAATCGTGTCTAATTATGCGGAATTTCATGCAAGCAACGCCAATGTACTTTATAAAAGTTTTGTTTTTCTTTTGCAGTTTATGAATGTGTTTGTGTTTGTGTGAATTCATTCATTAAAATAGTCACCGCCAACAACCATTAATTTGCCAAAAGTAAATACAAAGAAATGAAAACCCACAATTAACGCGGCATCTTTGGCATCTGCGAATGCTCGAAACTACATACAAACACATGTGACCGTTAATGAGATAACATTAAGTGAAATTAATGTGGCAATTGTTATGCAAACACTGTCACGAAAAGTAAAAGCAATTCATTCAAATGTACATGTAGCATAATAGAGTTTTATAAAGAAATTTGGTTGCAATTTAAAAGTTGCCACTAATCGCCCAAGAAAGGCGGAGTCGAGGTGTTTTGACCAGTTGAGGTCATAGTCACAATAGAAAAATCTATTCAATGAGTCAAAGAGTTTTTGATGATTTATGTCCCCTCCGTTTTAAATGCCTTTCAACAAAAGATATGGAAAAATATCCCTAAATGCAACCTATTACCGTATTTCATTGAATTGTAATAACGTCATAAAGGAAAGGTTCAGAGGTTCCTCGCCCTCTCAACTAACCAGTCTCGCATTTTCTTAAACTTTTGTCTCTGTACAAGAGGAAATTTGCCTCATAATTCCACTCTTGTCCATCTACGCAAACATTTACAAATTGCTACTTTACACACGTTTAATAAATGTTGCGATTTTCTTGGTGAAAGGGCAAAGAGGTCACAACACATACACCAAAAACTTACTTAATGCCTTCTAATTCCGTCTTCCTCCTTCTCTCACCACAAACGTAAATCCAGTCGAAGCATGTTTGCAAATCGTCGGTGCAACCTGTATGTGGGCACAGTTTCCAAAAATTCCAAATAAACACATTGAGAAGCATTTCCCTCGGCAACATAAATATCTCATTTCAGTGATTGGCTCTTTTTCACAGTCATCTAAATATCTAAATAGGCGCAACTAATTGTGTGCCAAGGTTAAAACCATAGAAATCTTTACCGATGCCGGTGGTCGGAGTGTGCGGTTGCCCAGTGCTGGCGGCATGTTTGTTGCTCTGAATGTATTTTTCTCTATAAAACATAAACAGTTCATAAAAAAAAGGATGTGTAGGGAGTAGAGCGTACATTTTTTAATTTAGCTCAACAAAAATGTACAAAGTTGGTCAGACTCACAGCAGTTGAAATGTCTCACAGGCAGACAGCAGTTGACGTGCAGTTGGCGATAACTTGTGGAAACTGTGAGCCAAATGAGGAGCTCTATTGGCATTTGATAGGTGATGCTAGGTCAGTGTTGACACGACAGAGGCAGATATTGTTATTGTTGTTGTTGTAGTTTTCGACTGCCCAGCATGCTGGTAAACAAAGGACGCTGGAAAACTATTGTAGAAAATATTTATGAAAAGATAAGCACAGTGCGGCGCAGAGAAGCATTAAATAAAGAAAGTGATAATGGCGTAGGTAGATAAGATTTGTTTGTTGTTGACTTTTGCTTGGTTCGTTTTTAGTTTTGGAATTTTTTTAATTTTGTATTTTTTGTGTAATTGAATGCTAAAGCAATACTAATAAAATTAACGCCATCGTCGTAAAACTCAAAGAGAATATGTAATTTGAAACAGTTTACGAAAACCAGAAACTTAGGGGAATTAATTTACAGCATCGGCCTTATAACTTAGTGGTTAGTAAGTTGGACCAAAAGCTAAAAGGTCTGAGTTCAAACAAGAAAAACTCTGCTCAGAAAACCGTGGTGAACCTCTGATCCAAACAACTTGTTTCAGTTCTTCAATTTCAATACACGCGACATCAATTATTTTATAAAACCCCGATTTATTCTTTCATGGCACTGTGGCGCTAGTAATCTATATTTAATATACAGTTAGTACTCTTGTGCTCCATAGAATTTTAATTTTGTCATCCTAAAAGCTTTGTTGCATGACCAAAAACCCAAAACAAACCATTTCCCATACCAGAAAACTTCAAGAAGTCTACGAAATACAACTTTAAGTATTGAGTACGCGAGTAAAAGCAACATTTTTATTGTTCATCATGTCAGTGTTTATTTCTCCACTTCTTTGTATTCCACCTGACACAAAATGCTGCATTTAAAGACAACTAAACACAACATGGACAACATTTAATTCGACTTTTCGTGTTATTACCAAAAACACCTCTTTGCCGTCTAATTTACAGCAACTTTGACAACAAAGTGTACAAACACAAAGTGTATGACATTTATCTAGTACGTGAGTTCATTTAACTGTGATTAATTGGCGGGAACTTTATGCTGCCGGCAACGCATTTTTGACATAAAAGCAAATAACATTAAATTTCGTTTGCGTGTCGAAATGTTGAGTGTATGAATGCCGAGGCAGCAAAGAAATGAAAGAAATTTCAGTAGTATTTAATTATGTCAATGCTTGACAAATGCAACAAGAACAACAACGGTTCACATGTAAAGCGTTTCTCAGTGAAAATGCTGTGAACACACGAAACTAATCCCTACGCGCTGTCACAGTTTAAAGATGAGACCTGCAGTCACCACGCCGGACCTGTCTAACATACATAAATATGTATGTACGAGTATGGCGGTAGCTACCAGCATTTTAGCGAACGTGTGCGGCTTCTTCGAAACCACATAATTAGTATGCCGAACACACGGACCTTATAATTTTCCAAAAAGAAACAAACCAACAATTGTCAATAAAAGTCAAACGCCCTTTTACCTTTTGCTTTGATTTCTGTCAGAAGTCAGACCAACAGCCCAGCTGAGAAAACGAAAACAATTTACAATTTATTAAAATCTTTAAACAATTAAGCAGTTCACAAGCACTAAAACAGACACTTGAATAGAGTCACACGCTTTTTTTTTCTTTTGGAAGGAAACGTGTGCTATTTGATTGCGCGCCAAGGCACAGCTTGAGACCGCCGCAATATTGAAACTTTAATCGGTGGTAGCGAACTATTAAAAACGTTAGTATACATTAAGGGGGGGGTAAGGGATAATTTGAATCAAAAAACACTTTTTTCGCTAATTTTTTACGGAGATGCAGCTGAAGAAAATTTATTGAAACTTTTTTTAAATTATAAAGCATCATTTAGAGAATATTTCGTGAAATTTTCGTAACAAAATATTGAAAAATAAGCCTGTGACAGCGGGTTTCCCAGAACGTCTTTTTGAAAACACGTTGTGCGGTGAACACGATAAGTCGGCGTAGAATTATCTGAAATCAAAAAAGTTGGCCAATTTACTTAGAGTATGAGTTAATCCTCCCCCCCCAATCGTTGAAAAGTTATTATTTGCGTTTTTCAACAATTCGTGGGCTACTGAAGCAAAAAACGCGATTTTGCGCTAAATTTTCCGCCATTTTTTAAATAAAAAACTACCTAAAAATAAAAATGGAAAAATTTGAAAAGTGTAGGGGGGAGGCATTTTATACCAAGAAAGTATGTTCCAAGTTTGAAAAGAATCCATTGAGTAGATTTTGCAGGATCGTGTTCACCGACTTCGAAAAAGTAGTTTTGAGAAAAACGCGTTTAAAGAGAATATGCTGTATACCTGCACTAAAGGACAGAGGACTAACTATAGACCATAACTTCCAGAGTTTTGCTCCGATCGGCTTAAAATTTGGAGAATATATTCTTGAAATGTTTTACAATAAGATAAGATAAAAAAAAATAATTAGATTTTTCGAATGTGTAAACCCTTACCCCCCCCTTAACCTTTTCATAGAGCAACAAGTCGGGGCACAAATACGTCGATATGTATGCGCGGTCGCCGGCTGACAATGCGGCGGCGACACAACGGAAATTGTGCCGCGACACCAATAATTCAATTCGAAAATCACTGAAAATCCCAAACACACAACAAATGCAAAAGACAAATGCGCGTTGTAGAGTTGAAGAAGGCGACCAGTGTGTGGCGCTGGTGAGCTGGCGTTTTGTACTTAACGCCGGCGTAAGCAGCTTAAGGAAGATTTAAGCAACAACCTAACAATTGTTGTGGTTGTTTTTACGTCAATGGATGTGATTGGAAAAAATAATTTTAATATTTCAATAAATTTTGTTAAGGTGATTGGCAAAGAAAATTAGAACAACAAAAAAAGAATAACAAAATATATAAAATAGTAATTATAATGCGATCAAATATAATTTAAAATAAATCTAGAATATGAAATATGAAAAAATGTACAAAAAATAAAATATTATATTTATGCAATTGGCACATCCCCTCCCCTCTTTATGTCAAGTTTTATCTCCTGCTATCTATTTTCAACGTACGAGTATCTATGTAAAGTTTATTAACTTTTCTCTCAAATTTCCTTACAAATATGCTTTCAAAAACTTGACTGCAATTCACCTGTCCACTCAAACAAAAACATTCATAATAATGTCTTAAAAATCCCCCAAAAACAAAAAAACACACAGAGAACAAGTCAATGGCGTTTCTCTTGTAAATATTTGAGCGTAAATACACGCGGCAACAAGCACGACAAATCTTGTTGCATATGTGTATTTGTGTTTGTGTATGTTACCTGCCGTCATAGAGAAAAGGACACCCGTCGCACAGCGCATGCAACGGAAGCAGGTGCAATTAAGGCGGCCAACAATAAAACCTGCAGCTGAACGCTGAAACACATAAAATGCCGAATGGCGACCAGCAATTTTGTGGAAAATGAGAGTTGATTGACCAGCAAACGCGCAACAACAACGACACACAACAGCGGCGGCAACAGCTACGGCGACAACATTGCCACAACAATTTCAACACGCCGCGCATTAACGCTCGCGCGCCGACAAGTTGCACCTCATGTTAAGACGGCTTGCCAAAAGAAGTGGAACAACAGGCCGACAGACAGCGAGACGTATGAAAAGTCGCAGTAGCGCAGGTAGCAAACAGTCGTCTAGTTACACCGGTGGCTGGTGTTGTGAGTAAGAAAAGCCGGTTGATTTGTTGTGGTACTGTAGGATAGCGCACCGGTTGCGGAGCCACAACACCACCAGAGCAATGACTAATGGGCTAAAATGTGACTCTGAGGCGTAAACTGAGGCGCCAACTCAGCGTTTTTGTATGCCCGAGTCCATACAAATCACAAATAAAGTGAATAGTGTAGGAGTTGAAAATGTGCTTAAGATAATTTGTTGATTCTCAGCGCAAAAAGCACCCAACTTGCACAATTCACACGCAATTTGGGTGAACAGCGTTGCCAGCTTGACCTGTTATTGCATTCCTCGAATCCACCGTTATCGGGCCGACTGAGCACTCACTGCACTCGCAACAGTGCAGTCAATCAATCTCAGCCGCGCAACACTCAAACGCGAAACTGTAACGCGGCCATTTCGAGCAGCACTTTGAGTGGTGGGAAAGTCGCAAACTTGTGAAAACTCTTTCGGGCAATTTTCATGTTCCTCTACCGCGGCAGCAACCTGACCTTCGCCATCACGGTGCAGCGTTGAAACATAATAACAAAGCACACAAAAATGTACGAGCCGCATTAAAAGTCAGCTGGGAAAATCATTGGTCGGCGCTCGTAACGCGAAAATGCAGTCGGCGCACAACGTGATTTAATTTCATTAGCAAGAAAATTTCTCTTTCTTGCTCTACAGTCCCGAGTGGTTTTTCTCCTTATTGCGCTCAACACTTCTCGTCGTGCATTCCTACATAGATATGCAGATTTTTTTTGTTTATGTTTGTTTGTTTAGCATAATGCAAATCAATATTTTCATGCTTGAAAGTGTTGTAAAATTGCGCACATGGCCAGCAGCCGTGTCCGACGCACTACGGCAGCCGGGCTTTCTCCTCGGTCTTCAGCTTTATTGGCCGTATTTTGTTTTTTATTGTTGTAGCGCTCTGTCGCTGTCGTAAAACAAAATATAACCAAATAGAAATAACGCAAAATTCATATAAATTTAATGTCATAATGACGGCAGCAGCTTCCGCTAACACTTTGAGGTCAAGATTCTACTTTCCAACGCTGCTCAGTGACCGCATTTCGCTGCATTCAATGCGCTCACTCGCTCACACTTGCGGTCGCTGCATGGGCGTGTTTCACTTTCGTTAACTATGTGGATTCAGTCTATGCCGAAGATGTGCCACCACTGGCAGCAATTTCCATTAATTTTACTTTCCTGTGCTCTAATGATTCATGAGCAGCCTGCAAGAAATTGTTGGTAACTTAATAAATTCACAGTTCTTACTTTTAAATCAACGAATAAATTTATCAAAATCATGATTAAACATCACTGCGCTCACTTTGGGTACAAACCTATAGATGTCGCTGCCCATTGAAAAGCCAGCTGTGTCATTGGAGTGCGAACAATTTGTATTTGAACAATTATCATCATTCAATAACATAAAAATGCTAATTTCTGACCAACGCATACCACAACACCATTTTTCGGTACAGTAATGTTCCAGCAATTCCGCTTATCAGCTTCCAAAGTAATCTGTCAAACTGTATGTAAATTATGCGCTTCAACTCCTCGCTGTGTGCCCGTCAAACGCATAATCGACAATTTTGACAAGTCTGCTGCTGCACATCAACAACTGCGCTCGCTTGGGAGCGTTAAATAAATGATAAGCATCTTATCGGCGCATACAAATGCCCAACAACCAAAGGTCCCTTCACTTTTCGTCAAATGTTTTGTGTCGACATTCATAAGTAGCAAAGCAAGTAAGTTGGAGCTACCGATTTCATAGCATTTACTTATTTGCTGACTCAGCTCTGTTGATGTCTACTGCATGTTTAAAGATTAGACGTTTCTCTATTACTTAATTGTATTTCAAATAAATAATGACAAATATTTTACATGCCTGGAAAAGAAAATGTTATAGTCTGCCTAAGCTATGCAGCCGTTGGTTGTCGCATCAGTAGTCAGCATTGCTCAGTGGGTAATGACTTGGATCATTAATCAGAGATCTTGGGTTCAAACTAACGGCAAATAATCAACACTTTCTTTCAACATCCCCTCGGCAAACAATGCAAAGTTAAAATTATTATTGTCTGTGAATAAACTTCTCAATTTGCTGCTAACCTAATAGAGGGCCTAGTGGGCTAAAAGGGGGTCCCAGCAGAAGAAGCTGACTGGGCAATTATACACATTTTTATTGTAAATAATTAGAAAACATACAGCCCTGTTCCAGAATCCGAATCGGAATCGGATTCGAATCGAAATGAAATCCGATTCTTTTTTTATTTTATTAAATGAGTTCGGTTATTTTATTGGTAGTATTGCTTGAGAACGGGCAGTTCGCCGTTGAAAAAGTAAAGCGTAGAATTTTGCGAGACCACAGCAATCCTATGAAATTGCCAGATTCTTCGTAACTGGTACAAGTTATATCAGTTATGTTCAAAATTTCCTATTTAAGGTTTATTGCTCAGTACCGCCTTAGCAAAGCAGCATTCAACATGATCTTGACCGAAGTTAAACGTTTTCTTCGGCAATGCTCCATTCCGCCAGAATTGAAATTGGCGACGGCTTTGCAATTTCATGCCGAAGGAGGCTATCAACGATCGGTAGAAAAGGCAACCGCCTCTTCCATTTTGGAAGTGTGTGCTTTTTAAAAGGTCCACCGCCGGTCGTTAAAGCTTCTCTTCTATTATGCGCCAGCTTCCTACTTACCTCACTTTTCCAATCAACGCAGGTCTATGATTGAGGAAATTTTACAAAATGAATTGATTTAATTTACTTGTCACCGTTTTCCACCCCGTTACACTTTTTGTTGGTGGTCCTTGCCCGTTCAGCGACTGGGTTAAATGCTTCCATTTATTTTCAAATTCGACTTTGTCGCCTTTTGAAACCTCCATAAAATCCAAGAGCATTTTGCTGTGGTCAGCAGTCTTATGCTTTCCCTTGATTAAAAATTAATTTATTAGTTTTATTTAACACGATGTTTAATTTATTTGCTTACATTTTCGTTATTTGTTTTCGTTTTGCTGCTTTCCGATTTCAATTCCACCAGCTTTTTGTAACGGAATATTTTCGACAAAAATTTCCGATAATCGGAATGCAGAACACCGACAGTCGGAATCAAATCCATTTCCGATCCGATTCGGATTCTGGAACAGGGCTGATAGTCTACAGATCAGACTTAAAAAAAACATAATCAACTTAATGCTATCTTCATCCACAAATTATTGTTTAATTCTATCCGCTCTTGCTCTTTGCAGAAACTTCCTTCGGGAAGTCAAGACAGGATACTACTTGCACTCATTACCCTCTTGCGTAAATTAAGACCAACTGCCATATTTTGTCTACAAATTTTACTCGTTTTTCCTATCAGATATTTTGCCTTCAACTATCTACCAGCTGCTCACATAAAACCATTCGGGTTCGATGTGATACAAACGTGACACGAACCACAAAATCAAAATTATAGCCTTGCAATACCTGCTTGCAGTTCAATTTTTACAAAAACAACAATTGCCAAAGGAAATTAATTGCAACAGCTGCTTCCTCGTGCGCCTTTGCCACACAAGCGCAATCGAAATCGGCAACTTTTGTATAAAAATTGTATACATTTTTCTATAGAAAACAAAAACTATTCGTTCTGAAAAACTCAAAGCGGAAAAGTAAAAGGAAACGACTATGCCGCAGCCTTGATAAAAGAGAAATGTGGTATCTGGACAGCATGTGCGTGCAGCATGGCGACGACACAAAAATTGCACCAAAGGATCAACAATATGTTGGCATATCACACACACACACAGACACACACTCGGACGCACAAACATCAAAGCAAAAGGCAAAAAATCAATGATTCGCACATATAAGAAACGAGAAGCAGGTCAACCGAAAGACAACAAAACGAGTACTACACGTCTGCATACATATTTACATTCATATTCATACATATGTACAAACATATGACAGACCTTCTACATATGTTTAAATGTATTCCAAGAATTGATTTTTGTCATGTGCTAATTAATAGCATTTTTTGTTTGACTTCCTCAACAACAACAACTACCACCACTATCATTCATTTAGAACCCATCAGTGCAATACTTCAAAAACTCCAACAGTCCAATCCGTCCAGTTCACTTCCTCCCATGATCTCATTTCTTCTTTAACATTCTTCGAGTTTTATCACATTTTCGTGGTTTTCAATTTAAGCCGCATTTAATTATTTAAGCCGGAGTTGCCGCTGTAATTGGTAATACTCGAGCGGCCAGTCTCATGCCAACCAAACACACACTAACACACTCAAAGGCGGACAAGAAAACAACAAGAGCGCAATTTTTTGTTGCTGTTGCCGCTGACTGCTTTGCTGCCTCTAAGCCATATTTCTCTGGCGCTCCTCTTCGGCACCTACATAACTGCTCTCCGGTTGCTCAGTCAACCTTGGCAAGGCCGTTGTAGCCAAGTTTTTCGGCGAGATGTTGCTGCGGGTTTTTTTTACGTTTCTTTAGTTGGCTGGTTTGCTCTTTTTCGGCTTTCAATTTGGCGCTGTTGGAGAATCGAAACCGTAGTCAGCTGCTTGCTTACACAAGCAACGTAAATAATGGCACTGCAAGCCGTGTGATTCTGAAGGAATGCGTAAGCGGAAATGACCTGAATGGTGATACGAGCAAACTCCTAGGTTGGTCCGATGGTTTATCAATTTCAAATTTGAATTGAAAGTTTTTCTGCTCTAATTGTATACTTAAAAAAAGTATAAAGGAAAGATACACAAAGTTGGAGCTGATAGTTCCTGGAATGAGTTATACAATCATTTCACGCTTATTATTTTGGTATTAAAATCGACCAAATTTGTGGCATCTTCTTTACTCCTACATACCTTAACTAACCCAGTACAAAGAGTACAACTTATAACTGATACAGTCGCATGAGCATCAAAGTGTCAAAAAATCTCTGGGAAATGTGCCGTGCCTTCTTATGAAGCTTATGAAGCTAATTCACCTCTCCTAACCTAACCAAACCTAACCTTAAAAAATCTAGGACATGCAATAAAATTCATAGAACTGGTAATTCATATTGAAAGCGCTCATAGTAAGCATTTCAAAGTAAAATTTTCTTCATCATTCTTACAAATTGACAAACAAAAAACTTGTAACCAATCGATTTTCATAAGAAATAATTTACTGTTTATATAAATAAATCATATATGTACATTCCAACCAGCCATACATTACCTCTAAAAGATCTTGAGATATCAGCACAAATGTATCAAACTTCGGGCTCAAATGTCTTCGAATATTTGAGCCACAGAGGCGAAGCAATCTGTGGTCAAAAGCAATAATCGCTTAAGTCCATAAGTATTATTTTATGGGGTAGCACCCTTAACTCAACGATGTCTTAAGTCGACCTAAGCGTTTATCGTTTTTTACCACAGAAATATTTTTCTTTTTCAACATTAGAAGACATTTTCTTTCCATCAAAGCTTATTGCTAACTTCTGGTAAAACATTTTAACCGGAGATGTTGCAAACAGCACACAAATTAGTCTCAGTTAAGACGATAACAACTTGAATGAAATTCACTTGAAATTGAACAACATTGAAAAGAATTGAAAGGCCAACAACACGATTGAAATGTTCAACAGCTGTTAAAATTGAAAAACAGAGTTTTTATTGCGCTCTCATGCGCCTTCGCTCACCAAAGCCACCACCAAAGCAGAAACCCAAGAGATTGCGCGCTACTGTCTGCTCCAAGCTGCATGCGACACTATAGCCCTCCCGCTTGCGCACACGATCGCCCACATACAACAGCACAACTTGCGCTGCGGCAACCACTGTCGCGGTCGCCGAACGCTCTGGCCGCTTTGGCGCTGTTGCATGTTTGCTGGAGTTTTTGTGTTCGCTGCGATTTCATTCCATTTCAAACAGGCGGCGAGTTCGGTGCGAAATACGGAATACGGACTTATCGAAACGATTGGAACAATTGTGATGAAATCAGCTTTTGTGACAAGTTATTGTGTCGGCACAGAACGTTTTTCTGTTTTCTATAGTGAAAATGTAAAAAATACTGAAGAAACAACAATGTGTGTGTGTAAAGTCTAAAAACTGTCGCAATACTTTTGGAATCGTTTTACAATTGAGGAAAAAGTGTTTTTAGTGCAAAATCTTAAACAATAAAAGTAAAAAAGATAGATCGAAAATACTGTGAATTTATCTGAAAAACATCGGCAAAACTTTTTCGCACGCTCAACGAAAATGGTACGCAGTCTGGCACAGTGGACGAAAACGCTCAGTTTTCCTTCACGTCTATCGCCAAATCGCAATTCGAAAGATTGCAGCAACATAAATCCGACTAGTCCCGTACCGCCACCGACGCCGCCGCGCAACAAGAGCACCAACCACTGCTCGACGTCGCGCTCGTCATCGTCGACCGTGTCGTCGTCCCATTCCACATCGACAGCCAACTCATCGCCATCACCCACCGCCATGGGCAACAACAGCAACGGCACTGGCAGCAAAAGCAAGAATAATATGCCCATCACGGAACTGGAGCAGATTGTAAGTACGCACATGCAGCCGTCTCTGCGCCTGCGCAGCGATAAGTCTTGAACGCAACGCAGCCGCAGCAGTGGTAATTAGTTCCACCAGCTTTCCATCTGAATCTATTTTCATGTGGCGGATGGCGAGGCGGCAGCGTGCTGCGGTTGCAGTGCGAATGAGTTGTCAAAATATTTCATAAATTAAATTCTTCATAATGAAAAGCTTTTTACCGCTGAGCCAGAAGTAGCCCAGCAATGCTGGGAGACTTGGTGTATGGCTTTGGTGGCATAAAAATTAAAACGCCAAAAGTAAGAAATCTGCAGCAAGTGTTAATAAATCATTTCTGTTTCTTTAGAAATCAATTTTTCATTCCACAGTAGTCTTTTTTTTAAGAATATAAAATTTCATTGAATAATTTTAATTCATGAAAAAGAGTAAGGCAGCTGCTCAGCACCATAACCAAAGCGTTGCTGTCATTTTATTCTTTGGACAATGTCAAACTGCCGCAGAGATATGCAAAATATGCGCAGCTGTCATTCAACATGAAATGTCATTTAGTCACCCTCCCTCGCACAGAGTAACTGTATTGAATATGCATAAAATGGGGTTGAGATAAGAAGCGATAAGCAATTTATTGACCCAAATACCAAAAATATTTCAAATAAAAGCTGTGCACCTAAAGTTGACTTTCAAAGATTGATGCCATGTTTGCATTTTTTATTGATTTCTTAATTAAAACACAATGTTATGCGTACACCCACAGTTAGTTGTCAAATATTGAAAATTAATAGCATGATCCACTTTCGACCAAATAATTCACACAAATAACCAATAACCATTTACGTTAAATCGTTATTTATTTTAAAAGTTCAAACTCATTCACCTCGACGGAAATATATTTTTGGTATGATATTTCATTTATCATTTTCAATCAATCAATTTCCAAATATGTACACACAAGCAACTAAAAAATCAAGACATAAATAAATAATAAATAAAGCAAAAGAGCAACGAAAGAAAGCGGCCGACAAAACAAATAAAAATCCCGAAAGCATTTCAACTGTTTGAACAGCGCCATAAACTGAAAAGCAAAGGGAGATTCGACAAGACCGTTAGAACGTGTTACTTCAAAACTTTTAGCTGACTTTAAAATCCCATTTGGACCATAAAAGCAGACTACAACTTGAACTTTTCATGCTGAAACTTTCTCATCTGCCTTGCCGACACTTTCATACCATGACATCAATTCAAAATGTTTCCAAAAAGTTTAAGTTAATTTAATTCAGAATTTGAATTGCAATACAGAAATATATACAATAGTATTATATATTTAACCCGGTAGCGCCTAGCGTAACTATATCGTCACACTAAACATGCATTAAAAATTAAATTTTTCAATTATGCTTCATATTAAATCGATCAAAACATGTTTTTGAAAAACTCGAAACAAAACAAACTCCGGCTCATTCGGATTAACACAACACAGTCTTTTGGACTGCTTGCTTAATTGGTGGATTGTGTGGGCTCTGCACCAGTTTCAAAACAATTCTCTTAACACGTATTTTTGGGCTGTTAATTTTTTTGTTTGACACAACGCAGAGAAACATTTCTTAATAAATATTTTCCGTAGCTTCTTAAAAAAATGTTCACCCACTAACTTGTAACATAAATCCATTGAAGGACAAAATGACAAAATGAATGAGTTCTGGACATTAATAAGCGTTTTTCTGAACTTCCATTCTCAAAATTACAACTCATCGTTACATACACTAGTCAGAATAAGTTTGCGTACAAGGGGTACATACATAGTTTTTTCATATGAAAAATAAATCGCTTAACCCATTCGAGACCGATTGGATTTCCGAGGCTATAAGACAGCCTGCACACCGTGTGTGCAATAACGGTAATGCGCAATTATCAGTTATTCTGAGTAAACTAGTCGTCGAATTAAGATTTTTCTGGAAGTAATGAAATCTGTAAAGTACAGGAAAACAAAATTTGGCATTGGTTTTACTGTGTACCAAAAAATCTAAAAATTATCTGAAATGAATGCAAATGAACAATACAAAGAAAAAAAATTTCGCTCCTGGGGACCGTGTTTTTGTGTTTTTTCAGCTGTTCTTTTGTTATATCCTTGAATTGTTATATTTGTTTACTATATCTTTGAAGATGGAGTGTTGTTGGGTTCAGGGTTTAAGTAAATCCTTATATATTTAATTAAATGCACGTTAGGTGACCAGCAAGGAACTTTCTCAACTTTTTTGAGCCAGTAAATAGAAAAGATAGCTTAACGTCGTACGCATTGCGCCTTAAGGTCATCGTAAAGTTGAAAAGAAATGTTGGAACCTGATCCAAAATTTTGAAACCTTGGCTTTTAGAATATATAAATAACCCCTCGGAAGCATTTCTGAATAAAAAAAACACAGCCTGCTCACTCCTTTAGTAGACATACAGCCCCATACCATACTCCCTCAAATGCTATGCTTTACTGTTAATGCCAGATTTTTGTTATTAACTGAATCCTCTTCAAATTAGTTGATGCCTTTTAATGCCAAATATGCCAAACCATTATCTGAGAATAATAAATCTTTTCTAGACTCTTTGATGGACTCTTTCACGAAAGCAATTCTGTGCTCCTTGTTAGTAAGCTAAATATGGGCATGAGCATGTAAGAATGCTATTATCTAGGGGAAATATGTTTTTTCATGACTTTTCTTATAAAGGCACTGCTACTGGGTTTTATAAAATATTTCTGTACATTTCTGAAGATATTGGATGCAACTAGCCTAAGATTATGATGCACTGATCGCAAAACAATCTAATCCTATTGCTTGGGTAGCTTAAGAAAATGGCCAGATCGTAGCAAAGAAGCAAAAATTTCTGGTTTTTTCGAAATTTAAGATGGCTTTTCGAAATGGCGAAATGCTCTTCGAAAAGTTTCTCTAATTTCACGAAATTTTTTGTCAATTTGGGAAAGATTTAGTAAGATTATCCTTTTATCCATTTTTATTTTTTTTTCGCTTAGGTTCTATTGCTTTCTATATAATTTCAAGCACATATACGTTTACAAATCATTTACAAGTCCGTAAAGCATAACTGGAAATTCCCGTTATTAGTTTTGTACGCAAACTTATTCTGCACCGTTTTGTGAGTATATTGTCAAAAAATACGAATATATCATTATTGTTTTAATGTATCTAAAACACAACAAAAAGTGCAGTTCAGGCATATATGAATAATGTGGATAAGTTTTGGTAAACAGAGAACCCATTTTTTAGGTCAAAATTGATGATAACATAATTTTGACTTGCCTGTACGCAAACTTTTTCTGACTAGTGTATATGATTTTTTTCATATACCTTATATATATACACGATGCACACTCTGTCTCTGTCCAATTAGATTGGCGAACACTGCGCCCACTGCTTATTGCACCATTCTCAATAGCTCTTTCATAATATAATTAAAATCTGTTTGCTTTTTATATGCAGTACAGCAAAGAATGTCAATATTTAAAATCCAACCTCTACAAGACAAAATATACTTTGTGTAAAAAAAACACGCGCGCAAATGTTCACTCACATTAATATTAATTATATGCAAAGTACTTGTACGAATATCTCGTTACGCGTTGCTGTGACCTCTGTAGTTTTCAAATTTGGACAAAACTACTGGCAATTATAATTAAATGATTTTGCCTTGAGTTGTTGTGATAGCTTGCGGTTTTCCATTGTTTATAAATAAATGCCTCAACGCTTCAATGTTGGCCGCAACGCAAACGAAGCATTTGCATTGCATAGAAAATGGCAATAAAATTATAAATAAAAACGGCTTTTAGTTCCAGCTGCTCATGTTCACACTTTATAATTTTTGTAATGTTTACTTAAATGCCAAGTTTGCGCCTTTTTGCTGTACAGTGGAATCTTGGAGATCAGCATTCGGCACGCCTGAAAATTCACACATTTTCACACCATGTTGGCGACACATGTTGCAGGCATTATTGTTGGACCCAACACGTTGTCAAAGGCTGGAATACGCGCTGTGGGCATTGAAGGGCATAAAGCAGCACATTTAAAAAAAATTATTTAGAAAATGAAAATGAAAAATATCCTATTTGATTTCCCATACGCAGCACTATAAAAATAACAAAACTAAAAAAAAAAAAAATTGGGAAAAAACTAGAAGAGCTGAAAAACAGGATGTCGCTGCGGCCTCAAAAGAAAATTCGGTATGTGAAACGCTGTTGCTGGGGCTTTGTATGAAAACATGTGCATTTGATTACAAATGCATACATACATACACACCACATTGAACACACTTGCATGTCGCTCGACTCGCTGTGTGTACAACCCACATATGCGGCACATGCAGGCACGCAGCCAACAAACAATACGCATCCAACGTGCCGCCTGGCCGCTGTTCTGTTGCAGTTTTGTTTGTTTTCCCCGCAATACACAGTCATGAAAGTCATTGTGCCTGTCGATAAGATGCAATTATGCCACTTTATCTACTACCGACGCATAAGAAATTTCCACTTAAAAGACAGAAGAAAATCTGCTTCACAAATTACAATTTTGTGTAAGTGGCCCACAGCTGGCAACTCTGCACTCCCATTGCCCAAACTTGAATTGCTTGCACGCCAGTTTCAGCAGCCGCTTAATCTCACTAAATGCCAAGTCTAATACGATTCACCAAAAACCGCATTGAATCCGCACAGCGCACACCGAAATGCAGTCATTTTTGCGCCCAATCACATCGACACATCGGCATTAGGCCAACAGTCGGCCGCAATGCGCCGCTCACTGTGCACGGCGCATGCGCACAAATGCCAAAGTTTATAGGCGTTTCGGTATGTTAACACGCTGGCCCCCAGCCATTAGCTGCTCACCAGCCGACGTGGACTAGACGCTGGGTTGGTCCTGGCTGTTGTTGTTGTTGCTGCTCTGTTACCACTAGCCTCACGATTATGCAACAACGCTGCACGTTGGCATGCAGCATTCATGCATTTCGCGCATTTCCAAACAAGTTTTTCGCATTCGCCAACTGCAGCGAAGCAACGCGCTGGCACTCAACCGACTTGCGGATTCTTCAACTGTTGCGCCTCAAACAGCATTCAAACATTTTCTGCGAAGTGCAGAGTGTGGAAGGGGAGAACTAGTTGAACCGCATAACTCATAGTGTGCGCGCACTGCAACAACAATGCAGCAAAATTTATCCTTGTAAAGGCAAACCAGTTGCAGTTCTTCAAACAATTACAATGCAACTCTTTCCCCCCATTGCTTTCTCTGTGATTTGGGTGATGTTATAAATAAATATTCCCATATTTTGGCAAACATTTTCTTCTTTGAAATTTTAACTTTCGAGCTGGAATTGAGTTAATTAAATAAAGTTAAAAAGATATATTTAAAACAAATACATGTAATATAAAATTGTATAGAAAATAGAAAAGCATTTCTTTGATTACACAGGACAACAAAATCGCACTTTTTTCTGTTGCATGGAGTTTTTCTACTGTTTCCTACTAATTTGGGTGCGCTAATTTTGAATCCATCCTCAGATTTTTTCTAGCAGCTCTAGTTAGTGAGATATAGGTACAGTGTAATTTTTCAGTTTTTCCTCTACTTTTTCCATAATTTTGATCGTAATTTCTAAACCAAAAAACCTATTGACATGATTTTCTCCTTATCGCATTAACAACACCGCACGGCTTCTTTTCCGATGCAACTTATTTTTATAAGTTTTAAAATTCCGCTGTAATTGGACGTCAAAGTCGGAAAATATGGAATTTTAAGGCGTTTTCTTTGATGGTCAAAAAGATACATATTTTTTGTAAATCAATTAACGAGTTAGGTGTATAATGAAAGCCGACACATCAAGCAATACAACACAGCCAAATTATTTGGCGGAATACACATTCGCATCGAAATAATAGCAAAAATGTACCATAGTCATTTTAATCACTTTTCATACTTTTTCCTTAAAAAATTAGGGACCTCAAAATATGCTCTTTTATATGTTCCATTTATAGTCTGAAATACAAGCTAAAAACAAAAAAACTTTGAATTGCTTGAAACAAAAAAAAATAAAAACTTTGCATATTTTGAGGCTCCTAATTTTTTAAGGAAAAAGACTGAAAATTACTATGGTACATTTTTGCTATTATTTTGATGCGAACGTGTATTCCGCCAAATAATTTGGCTGTGTTGTATTGCTTGATGTTTCTTCTTAAGATATTCATATACTTCGTAACTTGATTTATGAAACATCTGTACAATTTTCGCCATCAGAAAAAACGCCTTGAAATTCAATATTTTCCTACTTTGAAACCTTATTACAACGCCAATTTAGAACGCATAAAATTGATTAATGTTAGAAAAGATGGCGTGAGATGTTGTTAGTGCAACGATATAAAAATCATGTCGATAGGATTATTGGTTCGGAAATTACAGTCGAAAATGTGAAAAAAGCCGAAGAAAATTCGAAAAAGTTACACGCCCATTTTTTGCGAAAACTAGAGCTGTTACATAAAAACGGAGTATGGTTTTGAAAACAGCGTAGAAAAACGATTCAGATTCATGTAAAAAACTCCATGCAACAGACATGCTGTTGTGCTGTGTAATTTTTAAAATTGTACCAAAAAACTTGAAAACTTCACATTTTTACATATTTTACACCCCATTTTTGTGCACAATGCCAAAACGTTCTTCTAACAGTCTCAAGAGCGCATTCCACACTTTCATACATTGTTACATACTGCATACTTACATACTTACATCCAAGAATTCGTACGCAAAACACTCTACAGTTAGTCCAGCTGACCCTCAAAGATCGCTCAATAGCCACGCCACTAATGTGCGTACTTAACTGCGAAATTAAAATTAAAAGAAAAATGCACAAAATGTGTAAAATGCCATCCGCTGCCGAAACCATCGGCCGTTAGACATTAGGCCCCAGCGAGCGGCACATTTGCTGACACGACTAGCTGCACCTCACTCAACCATTCATGCGTACATCCAGTCAGCCGGCCGGACAACCAACTAACCGACGAACCGGCCAACACTGCACTCAGCTGTGTCATTATGTATGCCCACGTTGTGCGCATTGTTTTTCAGGGCGCGGAGCGGGCAGCTGCAGACATCGTCTCAGAATTTCCAATTGAATATTTTGTTATGCCGGCTGACTGACTTGTCGGCTTTAACATAGAACATTTAATTGTTTGTACATGGCGGACTTTGATATCGAATAGAAATTATAAATGTGTAACTACACGAAGTCACAACAACAGCAAATAAATAAATACAATTACAGTCAGTGTCATTTCCGTCTTTGAAGTGTTTTTTTTAATACGGCCATCAGCCACGCAGCAGACATGGCCGCAATTTCAGTGGAAAATACGCACAACGGTTTCCGCCAACATGCAATGGAAATCCTGCCTGCGTTGTTGTTGTTGCGTTTCGTGCTTCACTCTCCAGTCGATTTTCCCAACTCGTCCACGTTCGGTCGACATGCCATTGAGAGAAAGGAATGCCGGTTGGCGTGCCACACCATCGCGTTCGGCTTGGCGGCGCTGGGAAAGTCTTTTGCGTGGCACGAAACAAGTTTAAATGGTTCATTGGCTCGTCAAGTGGCGCCAGGCAATAACATTCAACATTCAGACAGTCGCAAGACATTTTTTAATGTTAACATTCAATATTTCTGGGGTTAAAGTGATGGAGTTGAAAGTGATGCAGTTTCAGCCGAGTTAGAGCTCAAGTTAGGGTTGACTACCGAATCGAAACTATTGTAGGAAACTTTTTTTGTGAATGCATTTTTGGCAGTAAATTTAATAAGTATTTTTGAATTTTTTTTAATTGTTTTTTACTCATTTTCACATTATTTAACCCTTTCGCTATTTTGTTGCCATATGGCAACATGCTACTTTGTGGACGTCTGAACCCTCTGTGGTCTCAAGTATACATTTTTTGTTGGTCCTTAGAATAGTTTGAAGTTTTACGAAAAATACGAAATTAATAAACTGAATATTAAAGTTTAAAGAAGAGAAGTATACACGTTTTTTTAATGGTATATCTTGACATAGTGAAGGAAGAAGAAGCAGACAACTTTAGATAACTTTTTAATTTGACGTTTTCTTTCAATTTAGATACTTTTTTTTTTAATTTTGGCTGAAGTAAATGAAGAAATATTCAAATTTTCGTTATGCGTAAAAAGTTTTATGTTTAAGTAATTATTACAGCCACAACGATGTGGTTGCTCTCATACGAAAACACTCTAAAATACAGGGTCCGAGTATAAAAAATTAAAAAACATAGAAGCCACATAGAAGCCTAAAACGTAAAATTGAAAATTTTAACTTTCCCCAGTAAAAACCTGTAGCGAAAGGGTTAAATACATTTCTTTATTGTTAAAAAAAAGTTGAAGTTGTTATACATCTTTCAACCTCCAACATTGTTTTGCCTCATTAGTTACCTACTAATTTTCACATTATTAGATTTAATTTCATTAGATATTGTAAAAAATACTTACAACTTTTTTGTACACAATTTTTCAACATTTTGTTATACAACAAAGCATTAAAATTGGGTCGGTTTGACAACAGTTGGTGTGTTTATCCAACATTTCTTACTTTTCGAGTTGCTAATTTAAATCTGACTACCATAATTCTACTCCACACAGCATCACTTTTTAGCGCTCTTCTCAAAGAACAACAACTTTTCTCGAACAACAACTGTTGGCTTATGGGGTATTAATTGTTTAAGCAAATACAGCAAAACATTTGGGCGTAAAACATTTCTACGCATTCATCGAATTTTAAGCCTCAAATTGAAATAACAAATTTTTTTTTTCATAATTTAAAGTAAATATTGATTTGAAAAGAAATCCAGGTAACGTGCCATTAGTCATCGTTCTATGTCAGTGCACTTAAGCTTCGTTTACGACTTAAGCTTACATACTTTTTTAGCCACTTAATAAATGCAAAAAAAATTGCTTATCATAACTCAAACAACCGCTCGAGCCACCTTCACTAGCGGCTTGTGCACTCTTGGCTTGATGGCTCAACAACTGACCGACTTCGGCGCATGCGGTTAACCTTGAGTTGCTGCAATGTGCAACAGTTGGCGCTAATCAAACAGACGCCAGCTTACAATTATCGTTGGGATATGTGGCGAAACGTGTTTTCAAAATACTGCAACAATTTTGATTAATTTTGGTCTATAAAATAAATTTGTCAAAAAGCCAGTTTATATCTACAAAACGGTGAAGATGCGACAGCGAATCGAAGCAGTCTCAATCCTGCGCTACTTTTGCGATTTCATCATGCAATGAAAGTCTTTGTTGTATCTCCAACACCATCAACAACATACAACAAACTCAAATGTGCCTACATACATCATACATATGTGTGTGTGTGTGCAAATGAGTCCGTTCTTTATTTTGCAAGCCAAGCGCTATTGCAGCCTGCAATCGTGTTTCGTTTGCACGTTTTCGTTTTCTTATGAATAGCGCCGCAACAAATTGAGTTCAACCGATCGACCAAACGCGCCGCACCAGCTGCCCGTGCGCTGTTGCAGTTGTTGTTGTTGTTGTCGTTGCAGTTGTTGGGTGCCATCCAATAGCTTCACCTGCCCTGCTGCATTGCAAAATTCTGCACGCGCATGCGCGCTGCCCACTTGGACAGCAGACAGCAACGCAACTTGCCGCATTGCAACAGTCGCTGCTGCAGCGAAAAATGTTAAAGGCCGCCAGCTATGGGAGCCTGAGAAAAACTACACAACCAACAATTTCAGCTTTCAGCAATGCAAAAGCTAAAACTGGCTCCGCTGTTGGCTGCCGACATAAAGAAGAAGAAGTGTCTACCTAAATTGCGGCGCACTTGCCGTATGCCGTGAAGTACAAATACTGTTCGTTCTCTTGTTGTTGTTGCTTTTGCAATGCGATCAGGTACAATTTCAACTGCGCCAAAACACACCTTCCTTCCGCCACACACCATCAGCGGCAGCGCGCTGCTGTCTTACCCGCTCAGCTCAGCTCAACTCAGCTCGACTCGGCTCAGCTGTGGCCCCCTTGCGCGGAGATCGCTGCGATCAGCTGCTGCTGGTGCGCTAATTTGTCGCTCGCTGTAGCCACTGTCGCTGGTTGTTGAGTTCATTTCTTGCTTTTTTTTTTTACTCACAAAACTTGTTTATGCTGGGCTTTGCATTTTGCTCTGTTAGTGTTGTTGTTGTTTGTTGGCAGTTTGGTGTATCGTTTTCTCGTTTTTCTGTCTCTCGTTTTAGTTAGCTGTGAGAATATTTTTGTGGGATTTTGTGTTTTTGTTGTTTAGTTTTTTTTGCTCATGCTCAGCAGGTTTCGAATGTTGCTGTTGTTGTTGTTTTACCGGACAAAATCAGCTGTTTTCACTGCAAGCGGATGTTGTGAATGTTTTGTGTATGTTTGTTTGAATTTTTTCAATTTTAATTATGTAGGTGTCGCGCTGATTGTTGTTGCATACCGACTGTGAACTGAATAATGAAAAATGCAGAGAGGCAGCTGGTTTTTCAATTGAAACGACAGCTGCACGACATAATTCTCATTGTTAGAAATTTTAAAATTTAATGCACATTTGGTCGCTGCTTTCTTGGTTCAAACATCACTTTGTGAAATTAATTATGATGAAAACCAAATAAAAGTAATTTCAACAAGTTAATATAAAATATGCCAACATTAACTTACACACATTGAAAAACCCGATAAACTCAGTTTATTTCCACTGCCAAAAACATTTCGAGTGTGGGAAGATTTTCAACATGGTAAACATAACAATAAAAAACTGTATCAACGTCTGCTGTCGCCTCAGGTAATTAAAAAGCTATTACCAAAAGTCCAAAAGCACGAAAAAAACCAGCCGCAGACTAATATAAACTATTTCAAAAATTCCACAGGCCACAACAGCCACAATGCGGCCATAATGAGAACCGGAAAAATAAACACAAAGAAGTCTTTAAATTAGTTAAATCAACATTCCACGTATCGCGCACACCGCGCCAGTACGTGGCTGATGGATTAGAATCACTAACTGCAGAGCATACAAACAAATTTAATGTATTTACAATGGCTGCCATGTGTCTGCAACTCGATAGCAAATAAAAAAAAAATTCAAAAATCGTTGAAACTGACAAAAAAATGCGAAAAGCAAATCAAGAGCTGCTCAACAAAAAAGTGCAATTTCGGTTATTTGCCTTTTCACTTAAGCCAACAAGCCAGAAAGCGTGTTTCGTAACACGTGTGTGCGCACCTCTGACCACGTTGGGCTGTGCTTCCGCGGAAGTGCGGCCATCAATTGTGAAATACACTGTTGGGAAAAGGATAAGCACACACACACGCCAAGCTTCACTTATCTAAACATTTAGGCAAATCAACATTTGTTTATTTTTCGATTAACGCGCACAAGTCGGAATTTGAATTTCCTGTCTCGGCGGAAATCGAGACAATAAAGTTCTTTGACTTCTGTTTGCCTATTTAATTTGGATCTCTTCTGTCTCGTCTGTGTAGCAATCAATATTTAAAAATTTCGAAAAGGTATACAGCCAAACAAACCACGGCGCGCAGACATTGCGGCTAATTTTGGCGCCCAATAAACCGCTCGAAAAATATTTGAAAAATGCCCACGCGGGCGCGTTGCATGCGGACTTGAGCTGTTCCGCTTATAAATAAACGTTGCCCGCACTTAATGGTTAGCGCTGCACACCCTTTGCATTGATCGCTTGACTTTCCTACACAAGTTAGTTATGCATGAGCCAGCAGCAGTGCGCTTTGGGGAATTCACTTGCGTCCGCGGCTGTCAGCACTGGGCGCGCTGGACCCATGCAAAGCGATGGCTGACTGACTGTAGTGTGTGTGTGTGTTTGTGTGTGAGTAGTTGTTGTGTCTTCGTTTTCAAAGTTTTCCAAAGAAATTTGTTTTATTTTTAATTCGATGGCAGCGTTTCTCTAGCTGGCTGTCATACGTATGTGTGCATGTGTGCGGTGTTGCGCTCAAGCCATAAATGAACTTGCCACAAATTATAGTGGAGAAATGCGCGCCTACGAGTGTTTTGTGAAAAGCGAAAATTCAACATGAAATTCAAATGAAAATTACTTAAAATACAAACAAAATCAAACAATTAAAACAAAAACATAAAATATAAGCGCGCACATAAATAAAGCAGTTTGTCGTATTGCGTTTACAACTCGAGACGAACACATTCCGTGCCGCTAAGTGCTGCCTAAGTGTGTGTTCGCTTTGGGTATTTTATGCGCTGTTAATAACTCGTAAACATATTCCCCGCGCTTGGGCGCTTTCGGGGGGATTCTGCGTTTGTCTCAGCCAGCGGACGCGATTCCAAGCCCACTGCAGCGCTTCTGCCTTCGAGCATATCAATCGCTTCATGCCCGACTGCACTCGGGTATGGCGTGCAGGTTTCTAAATCACGCTGTCAATCTATTGCTTTGAAATTATTTTTATCCACATTAATAGCTAACAATTACGTTTGTAAGTGGTAGCGGCCAATTAACGCGTCGATTTTCTTGCAGTGCAGTGTTTAAATGTGGAAACTTGCTGTGACTGCATTTTACTGCGGCAAACTGTGGCCACCGACTAATTATGCACACTTAATTGTACACATTTGCGTCCATGAACACTGAAATGTGTTGCCATTGTAATTTCTTTGCAGTTGAAGGTCATTGCAATCAAATGTTAGAGTGCAATATTTAACGCCTGTGATGTCTATTGTGCTACTTGACCAATTTGTCATATTGTTCAAATATTTAGATCCAATTCGCTTGAAAGAAGCAGCATTTCACTTAATAAATATTTAAATACTTTGCATAAAAAATAAAAGAAATTACTTGACTAAGTTAGAAAGCCCCTTTCTATTATATTCTTTAACTCTGAAAGCGCTCTTTTATATTAGTTTTTACATGTCTACAACAACATAGATTTTACCGTTTTTTCAAACTAAACAAACCAAAACGAAACAACATTGGTACTTTATTACAAGTTGCCTTGTTGTTAAATCTTGATTTTTTTTTTCTGGAAGAAGCACTAAAATTTATATGACTTCAGCACTGTTCCTCATTAGCACAAGATGCATTAACTCGTTACATAACCTCAAAACTAAACAGCGTAAATCACACACACACACATACACATTTAAACTTATCATTAACTAATTAAATCATAATTTCTTTTCGAGCAACAGCAACTTTTAATTAGGCACAAATAGTAGAAAAAAAATTAAAAAGAAACAAACAGCTGCGCCAAGGCACGAAACATCAGCAACGTGTTGAAAGCAACAAACAAAAATGTAAACACTAAAATCAACATAAAAGAGTATCCAATAACAAAATGTTACCAACAAAGCGTGGACAACAAAATCGCTGTTGTTGTTATCTAAGCAGCGTTTTTTTTGGTCAACAATATGTGGACAGTTATTTATTTCTGCTTTGCGCATTTTCGTTGGTTTTTGACACTTTTATTACACAATCACAAGCAGCAAAATGAAATTAAAATTTGTAGTGTGTTGAGAAGAGAAAATACGAAGAAAAATGGCAAATAATAATTGAAATTTTGCTGAACCATTGCGAGCCTTTTGGATTATTGAATTGTGCAAAATTTAAATAAATGAACTGATTTATACTTTTCCCCTACTTTATTCAGAATCGATTTAAACATAAACTATAGAGAACTAAGACTCGACAATCTTTCTGACTGATTAGCAAGTCACTGGGCAACATAACCTCACTATCTGTTGTACTCCTTAAGCTACGTGTACACTGTAGAGAAAAACCGAGAGCTAGAGAAAAATCTCGCCTAGAGAAGTCTAGACACTCAGTAGAGCTCTCCACGAGAGCTCGTCACAGTCTCTAGCCGAGATTTTTTAGTCGAGAGTTTTTCGTAGTGTAGACACTTTTTTCATTGGCTTTACGAGAGCTCTAGCTCTATTGAACAAGTTCAATAGAGTTTAGAACTCTCGCATGCAGGTTTTTTTGTTTATATGAATGCATACTACATAATTTCACGATTTATGAATGTTTTTGAAAATGTGATTTCAACTGAAAATAGCATCGAAATATCCACCAAACTAGCAATACAAAATAACGCAATGGCATCAGCGCCGAAGAAGCAACGAAGCGAAAGTAATGGCGGGATCTGGACAAAGGATAAAACGTTTCAACTGATTTCGATGTACGAGTCAAGTACCGATTAATGGGATAGCTCCAGTGGACTCTACGCAAACCGATAAATGTCGTCCGGGCCCATTACATTGTTTTCTCCTATTAACCTGTTTGACCCTTGAAAAATTTTATTTAATAAACTTTAACGTTAATTGTAACGTTTACATATATGTAAATAATTGTTAAATTACATGAATCAAAAAGACTTTACATATCGTATAGTTACAGTTGGAAATTGCTAGTGTCCGACCGAATATTCGGTTTCGGTTTCGGTTTCGGCCCAAATAAGTGGTTTCGGTTTCGGTTTCAGTTTCGGCCAAAAAATGGCCGAATAGCCGAAACCGAAACTTTCTAGAATATTTTTTACATTTTATTGTGTAGCAGATATATAGTGAAAGGAGGAATAATTTAGATGCCACCAATGTAAATAAACTTCTTTTTTTAGCATATAATATTAAATTATTTAATTTTGAATATTAGCGAGTAAGGTACGAAAGGGTGATTTTTTCATGTTAACGTTTTTAAAAAATGATTAAATTGTTTTTTTTTAATAAGTATTTATTTATTTATGCTATGTTTGTTTGTTTGTTCTTTATTTACTTCATGTAAAACTCGTTTGTTGAAAAAAGTGCTTGATATGGTGATTTTTATTTCAACTAGAAAGTTTCGGTTTCGGTTTCGGTTTCGGCCGAATATTAAAAAAAAACCGAATATTCGGTTTCGGTTTCGGTTTCGGCCCAAAAAAGTGGTTTCGGTCGGACACTAGAAATTGCCGAAAAATTGAATTGGCGTAACAGAAGTGGCCGCAAAATGGCACAATCTGCGGTGCCAATATAACGGCGAAATAAGAAAAATCAAACAAAAGAAAAGTGGATCTGGTTCTGGCGAGTTGTATGTTTCCCGTTGGGAGTTTTTCACTGCTTCCAATTTTTTATAAAAAGCTGGACTTCCGAAAAACACCCGCACTTTCCCGTTTCACGATCCAATTTCGCACCCAACATTCCCGATTCTCCTTTTTTTTAATTCTTCTTCAAATAAACTTTAACCGCAGCTGCTACTTGCTTCTGGCGCGCACTCATTTTTCCGAATTTCGTTCACAAGAATTAAAAAATGTTTCATACAATTTTGCTCTAGAGCTCTAGCCGAGAGAAAAAATTGTCATAGTGTATACGTCGAATAGAGTTCATCGTCGTATAGAGTTCATCAAACTCTACGTAGAGTCAAATCTCTAGTAGAGATCCTCTATAGTGTAAACACATTTGATAGACGAGAGTTCGAGAGTAGATAGAGCTCTGCCGAAATTTCTCTACAGTGTACACGCAGCTTTAAAAGTTCATATTTAAAGAAAACAAACTATTTTTTGGGACTGCTAAGAAATTCATATAAATACAAAAATATAAAATAAAACGAGTGCTATATACATAAATATAAATTAATACAGGGTTGCGCAAAAGTCATCACTTTATCGGCAGATGCTATAAGTTTTGCAAATGCCGGCAAAAGTAAATTTTGCTTTAACATTAATTCATAGACAATTCATTCAGAGCCAAAAACACTGGGTGACAAATTTTGTGCCACCCATGTATATAAATATATAAGAAAACATTATAACTACATGTTCTTCGTTTTTTTAAGAAATTTTTATTTTATTTTTATTCCCTGAACAAGAGTTAAGATATCCTTTGGCCGTATGAAATTACTCAACATGCTGCCACAATGTATCTTGACACAAAGGCAGGAAGTTTATTCTCAGCCAATAACTGCCGACCCCGCTACGTTCGCAAACTCTTGCGAATATTTTTTGTTATTGTTTTTATTATTTACGTCTAGCAGTTGAGCGCACTTCCCGTTGCTTAACTCAAATGTTTGCCCATTTTCATTCATAAATTAAACACGTCTTCATTTGACTTCTCTGCCCGTCGTACCGCAGCTTAATTGCTCTGAGCCATGTGTTAATTAAACGGCTTAAGTCGTGGTCTGTGTTTATTTGTGTCGACGGCTCCTCCTCGAGCTGCTGCTACTTTTTGGCATTTTTATTTATTATTAAATTGTTAACATGTCTTCCACTCGACGTGCTTCTTTTTTGTGGCCAATGAGTGGCACAAATTATCGCCGCAACGGTCAGACCTTCTTGCGCGCTGTGAGTACGCTCGTACAGGCGACATTTAAACGCAGATAAGGTCAATTAAAAAAAGGCAACCGGAAATGTTTGTCACTGGCAGTGACGCTGCAACTGAGCGCAGTGTGTGTGTACTGCGTCTGCAGTTGAGTGGAATTGATGACGCTGTGATTGTGGCTGCTGTTTCAACGAGGCTGCGCAGGCAAAGGGAGTAAATTTATGGCATTCGCTTTGTGCGCTTCGCCATTTAATTGTTTTTATTGTAGGCGATAAACATTTGAGATTCAATTGAAGTGTGCATAAAATTGCATACCAAGTGGCTGTTAGGTGGCATAGGTAGGTGATACAGCTCCGATGCTAGGCGAATGTCATGACGAAGATGTAAAATTTGTCCCAGTTTCTGCAAACCAAGGGCGAGCATTCTTTGTATGTATACTTTGAGACGAAATAAATATGTAAATTAATCAATGAATAAATAAAATTCAAACTTCCGTTTTCGAAGACTGCAAGTATTACACAATTTGCTTGATAAAATCCTGTTGAACATGATTGAAATTGTTCCACTCCACTTTGAAACTTAGTCAATACGAAACGTTGAAGTCAAATCTCTTCTACCTCGTTCCATAAACTTTTATTTTAATGGAAAAGCAAACAAATCATTACTATGCATCTCTTGATTATACATACATTTTCCCCTCTAAAATGTGCGCAATATTTCTTATTATAATCAACATTGTTTACTTTTTTAGTGCTCGGCGCTGCGGCTCTGCTTTGACGCGCTCATTGCGGCCGCCTTTTATGATTAGCCATATTTTTCTTTTGCACTTCATTTTGCATTTTCTTGCCGTTGCTATTGTTGTTTTTGTAGTTGTATTTTTTTGCAACATTTTAAATGGGACTTTATTATTTTAATCGGCCGGATGTGGAATTGCGCTGCAATGCTTTGCACTGAACTCCACGCTGACAACTCGCCACACTGCTGGCCCCTGCAGCAGCCACCCTCTCGCTGCTGTTCCCACAATTACAATTGCTATCATTTGTATATGTATGTGTTTGTGTCTGTTTGCATTTTCACTAGAAATTTAAGTGAAATGCAACAGCAACACGTAATTATGCCGTTGGCGGCAATTTTGCAACGCTCTGTGGCGCTGTGTCAACTGGCCGACATTTTGTTTCTACATCACTGCGCACAGTTCGTATTGAACAAAGTCTGTTTGCACAGACCTACATACTCGTATTTGCAAATCGGCTGCCCAACTTTATTATTAGCGTTTAATGACAGTTGCTACTTATGTGGTGCTCAGTTTGTGGGAAGCTACATCTGGCTTTGCTTGAGGAACTTCAATGACGACTGAACTTCCTTATGTGTCCGTATGCGAGCATAGATTCTCTAGTAGGCACTGTAATGTTTTTCTATTTCATTACTGCATATTTTATGTTATACATTTTACAAACTATTTATTTGTTCTATTTGCCTTTTCTTTTCTAATAAATCTAGCATTAAAAACACACTCATTCTACTTTCGTTTGTACAAAATTATCAACTTCTATAACTCAATCTTCCCAAACCAGTTTCGCAGTGTGAATGCATAAATTACTTGATCAACAATGTGAGGAATAGCAACTGATCCAGAAAAAATTCCCAAATTTCAGTCTTATCCATTTTACGCGTGACCAGACCACGTACGCGTGAATACTTAATTACAAAAAAAAAACGTTTCACACAAAAAGTCAAAACAGGAAATTGCAAAAACTCACTGGGCATATTTAATGCGCCAAAAAGAAACAAAAGCAAATCACTAAACTCAAACGCTTGTAATAGCAAAGACGATGAAAGATCCGGTTTTTTAATAGACATGCAGAGGGAGTGCCAAGAACAAACACTCGCGTGTAAAATTACACGAAAAGCAACGACCCAGGCAGATGGGGCGGATTTGTAAAAGAGAAATAAGAAAAATTAAGCTTAGGTAGTCAAATAGAAAACACCACAAACGCAGATAAGCATGCACTACCGTCTGTAGGTAGGTGTGTCTGTTTGTGTGTGTTCATATGTAACAGGCAGCAGTTGGATTTATCTAAACGCGCTTCTGACTATTTGTCAATCGCATGCAGCGCAAAGTAAACACGACTGTTTGCATTGTCAAACGTGAGAAAATCCTTTAAAGTATTTCTTCATTTTTTTGTTATCTTATCGGTCGGGAATATTATCGCTGGCAGCAAGTCCTTATTGCAAACTGACCTCACATTGCAGTTAGCTGACTGTATAAATTCCCAATGCACTGAGTCGTTTGAGCACAGTTTGCAAAGTGTGTCGCTGCCGTCAGCGGCAAATCGTCAATGCGTTTCCTACGCTGCATTCTTTCCCACAAGCGTCAATATCAGGTTTATAGCTTAGACAAGAAATCTTTAATCTTTAACCCAAGATTTGAAAAAATATTTTTCTAACTTTTGCCATATTCGCTTTACTTACAGATCTATCCAGGGCCCGATCCCAAGCAGGCCATCATGGGCTCTCTGGTCTTTTGCATACATCACAAACAGGGCTGCAAGTGGTCGGATGAGCTACGAAAACTGAAGGTGAGTAAATATTCTCAATTTTCTGAGAATTGTTGGGAAAAACATAATTTTTTTATACAAATTTTTAATTATTCTTGTGAGTTTTGTACTTGTTGCTTATAATTAAAAATATTAAAACCTGCTGTTACCTAAAAATGCGTAGTCGACAAACAAAAAACCGTCAAACGCACCCATTAAAATCTTAATTTGCTGCCACTTTTGCGCCGGTGGCAGTCGAATAGGCCAAACTGCCGTGTGCTCCATTCATAAAGCAGTCAGAGGCTCAAGAAAAAACTAATTTTTTTTTAAGCAGCCATAAAACGTTGTTTCTTTTTCCTGTGCTGCGAATCTGCACAATTTCAACTGAATTGTGAGGCACATTGTAGTGCTGCCTTGCCACTTGAGGCATCGTGCCGCATAAGTGTTTTATGGCGCTCTCAAGCACTTGAAAAATTCAGCTTTCGTTAACATTTTGTGTGTTCACACACACTTTTTTTCTGTGAGAATAATTACTGTTGATACGGCGAGTGAAGTGCGTAAGCTGGTTGGCGGCTTATTTGGTTTAATGTTTTTGATTCCAATGCTGAATTTGTATTAATCCTAATGTAGACGACAATACAATTATTCACAAAATATTTTAGATTTTATCTTATCTCTGTTAGTTTCCTTATTGGCTTAGCAATGTCAGTTTAGAGTTTAATTATTTTACTTTAATGCATTAATTTTTTTCGACCTAAGTATTCAAATTTAAATACGCACGAGTTAGATTTTAAATTATTATTTTGCCATATGTTTTCCTTGTGTAGAAATATTGCTAACCTCAGTTTGTATCTCTCTCTCTCTGTTCGCCAGGGCCACTTGAACGTCTGCAAGCACGATGCCACCCAGTGCCCCAATAAGTGCGGCGCCCAGATACCACGTATAATGATGACCGACCATCTGCAGTTCACCTGCAACATGCGCCGCACCAAGTGCGAATTCTGCCAGAGCGACTTCTCCGGCGCCGGCCTGGAGGAGCACGCCGGCACCTGCGGCCAGGAGCCCATCTACTGCGAGGCCAAGTGCGGCCAGCGCGTGCTGCGCGGCCGCATGACCCTGCACAAGTCCAAGGACTGCGTCAAGCGTTTACGCCGGTGCCCGCACTGCACGCGCGAGTTCTCCGCCGACACACTGGCGCTGCATGGGGCGCAGTGTCCGCGCGCGCCCATCGGCTGTCCGCAGCGCTGCGAAATCGGGCCCATTGCACGCGGCGACATGGAGACACATCTGCGCGACGAGTGCAAAGCGCTGGCCATTGCCTGCACCTTCAAGGAGGCGGGCTGTCGCTTCAAGGGTCCACGTCACATGCTCGAGGCGCATCTGGAAGCAAATGCCGCTGCCCATTTGTCGCTCATGGTGGCGCTGTCGTCGCGGCAGGGCCAGCAAATTCAAATGCTCAAATCGGCCGTGTCGAAGCTATCGATCAACTACACCGGCACACTGCTGTGGAAGATCACCGACTGGTCGGTGAAGATGACAGAGGCGCGCAGCAAGGACGGCCTCGAGCTGGTGTCGCCGCCGTTCTACACGTCGCAGTATGGCTACAAACTGCAGGCGTCCATGTTTCTGAACGGCAACGGCCCCGGCGAGAACACGCACGTCTCCGTCTACATCAAGGTGCTGCCGGGCGAGTACGATGCGCTGCTAAAGTGGCCCTTTGCGCACTCGATCACTTTCACGCTGTTCGAGCAGGGCGCGCAGTGCGGCCAGGGCGGCGTGGCCGAGTCGTTCGTGCCGGATCCGACATGGGAGAACTTTCAGCGGCCCTCGAACGAGCCGGACCAGCTGGGCTTCGGTTTTCCGCGTTTCATATCGCACGAGCTGCTGCATCGACGTCCCTTCATCAAGGACGACACGGTGTTCTTGCGCGTCAAGGTGGATCCCAGCAAGATTGTGGCGGTCTGAGTGACTACGGTTTCTTTACTCTTAGTTATAGTGTACTTTTCAGTTTGTTCAGTCAGCTCACGGCGCAAGCGTAGCAGTGAAGCGCACATCTTTAGTACGTAAGCGCAAACTTTACTATATTTTTCGCAACTCTGTTTAACTAAATACTGTGTATTTAAAATGTATGAGTATGGAAAGACATAAAACTGTAAATATGACATGGAAAATAGCAACATCAAGAAACGTAACTAGGACCTAAGACAAGCCCAGGCGACGTTCCGCTTTACGAAGGTAGACAGCAGTTGCTACTTGCAGTGAAAGCAGCGAAGGAACTTACGCGATGGGAGAGTTGGAAAAAAATAAGAAGAAAAGTATGAGAAGCCGCCTTTGGCTTGGCGTTGTAGAAGCAGGCGTAACTTCTTAGTCATGTATCTAATTAAGTGCAACAAGAAATGAAAATGCTTAATCTTAAACATACTTTTAGGAGCATACACGCGGGCGCACATAAGAAACGCTCGGCACATGCTGGAATTAAACCAAAGTAACAAAAAACTGCACAGAAGGTGTAAAGGCTGAAGCAACACTTGCTAGCACTTGGCAAGTTTGTGTCTTAAGTCTTTTATATTGTTGATTTTGTTTTGCAAGCGAAATTTCAATGAATTGAAACATCTTTCAAAAGATCTTCATTTTGCCCAAAATTTTAACTTCATCAAATTAAGTTAGTATATTTTATATGTTTTAAGTTCTTTAAACATATTAAGTTCTTTTAAGCAACTCATATGTAAATATAGAAACGTTTCGTATGTATTTATGTAAATGTGCTAACCACAAAACAACGAAACAACCACAAACAGCGTTAGTCATTAGGTTGTAAGTTTGGATAATGCAAACATTTTGTTTTTAATTCTTTCGTTTCCTTTTTTATATTATTTGAATCAAAAGAAGTACTAAATATTTTGTGTTATAAATATTTCTGTTTTTTAATCTTTTTTTATTATTTTTATTTTTGTATCTTTTTTATTTGCTTATTTATATTATCCCCTCAACTAATTTTTAGCAATACGCATTTTGTATTCATTTCTAAACAAAGCAAAGAAAAAACTGAAATTTACTTCAAATAATTAAAATTAAACGCTCTTATGGCAAAATCATAAATCGTGTCTTTTACTTATATCTGCAGCAATTTCGTTTTTTATTTTACTTACATTGCACACAAAATACTTAAATTCGAATAAATTAGTGGAATGTATTTTCTAGTGTTTGTCGTCACTAAGCCCAAAACATTCGAACATGATTTAAATTATGGCAAACGTTTTTTCAACAAACTCTCCAGCTTGCGTATACGTCCCCGATCACTACCATTGCTTGCGTTCTCGCCATTCTTGTCCGCACTAGCAGCGCCGCTGCCCGTAAAGCTGCCCACACTGAATATGAAGGCGCGCTTTGGCGTTGAAACAGATGCAGTCGGCGCCACGGACGTCGCGCTACTAGTCGCCATGCCAGCTGTTGTCGTGTCTCCTATATTCAGCGATTCAGTTGGCTGAGTGCCAACCTGCCCCTGACCGTTACTTGCCTCGACAGCGGATGAGCTCGTTTGCGCGGTCGCTAATTCATCCATCATGGGCTCACCCAGTCCAGCCACGGCCACATGCGACGCCGTATGCTTAAATAAATCGATCAATTGCAGCTGATCGACGCGCTTAATCGCCTTCATGTCGAGAATTTTCTGGTATTCGGCGATAGTAATGTCGGGCAGTAGCTTCAGCACCTGCTGTGTAAAGTGAGCGGGTGGTTGCACAGGCGTCATCACCACCTTAATAATCATTTCGGCGCGCGTCATATCCTTCACCACCACTTTGGTGTAACTGGTGGGCGCTTTACGATTTACGCTCGAACCAACTGACGGCAAATCCAGCAGTGCCGTTTTCAGACTGTGGGTATCGAGTAACAACTGTTCGCAGCCCAGCACATTGTTCGAGCCATCGGACAGCGTCAGCTTGCATTTGTACAACACATTGATGAATTTTGGTATGAATGCGTTGACGAACTTGTGACAGAATTGTGTAAAGTACTTGCGCGACGAAGCTAGGTTGTCGCGTATGACCGGCACGGTCTGCTTGAAGTTGCTGCACATGCTACTGATAAAAGCGCTCTGATCGCCTACATTGCTGATGCTCTGCCACTGCACCTTGGCCATAGCCTGCAGCGAGGGCTCGCAACCCGCCTCCAAATCTTGCACCAACAGTTGTATACAATTCGAGATGATGCTGTAATCAATTAAACGATATCAGTAGGAGCTAGAATAATGAAATCAGTCGCACGAATTACTACCGATGAAACACATCCTTCTCCTCGGACATGTCAATTTTGCTAACAAAGGCAGCGGTCACCTTTTCCTTCAGCTTATCCTCCAACTGCTGAACTGTCTCCAAACAGTACTCGGCAGTTGTTAACACACAACAAATGCGTACCAAGTCATCCCGTGAGAAACGTTGTGCGTCACCCTCTTTCAAAAAGTTATGGAACACCTGACCCGCAGCGGTGGATAGATTTTGCATATCACGCGTCAGCAGTGACATGCTTTTACCTGTCGAGTATTAGATCTTTTTATATTTATTTTGAATACTAGATGCAGGCTGGGACTCACCAATTGAAGCAGTTGTAGTCAGCAGCTTTGGTATGCTGAACTCCAAAACTTTGCTGGCATATTCGCGCAAATACTTTTTAAATACCATCGCCAAGTCGTACATGGGCTGCTCGTTGCTCAGCTGGTTACACTGCACCATGCACTTCTTATAAAAGACGAATAAGTCGGCCGAACTGAAATACAATTATTGACACACAAACTTAAATGAATTGGGACTTTTACCACAGTTTGTTTTTGTAATGAAAAGGACAAATGAACAGAAAAACCTGTCCAGGTCTCTTCCAAAAACACAGCTTAACTAAGCGTTGGTAGTCTTACTATAACGTGCTTTCGTCTTCTCACCTCGGATAGACCGTCGTCTTGGCCTCGGCCACCTTAAACGGCTCCTTGGCCATTTCCACAAATTTCTCCATTAGCTCCGCCAAATTGCGATCAATACTCTTTATGTAAATTCCCAAATGCGCTTTGAAGCAGCTGCCAATCTGATCGTGAAACACACCAATTGTAGGTGGCGTATTCGGATCAACATTGCTCTCCGGTAACGCTGTCAACGTAACCGATGACGCCTTGTCGCTGATTGGCGCACCCAGTGTGACGCCCGTAAAACGCTTGGAAAGAAGCTGCTCGAAAGCCTGCGTCTTGTTGATGGCGAACAGTAGCAGCCGCACATCGATCTCATTGCTGCGCTTACCCATGACTTGAGTCAGCTGCTCGCGCGTTAGTCGGCAAAACTCTACCGTAATGCGCTCGGACACCTCCCAGTCGAGCGGAAAGACGGCACCGAATTTATCCTCAAAGTCGAGCAAATGCCGCTTTAACCAGGCGTAACGTTTGTCAATCTTATCAAGCCAAGCAATGTCTTGATTCTCATGAAATAGCTGCAAATACTCTTCGAGCTGTTGTGCTACACAAATTTAAAGGGATTAACAAATATTTTAACGAATTTGTGGCAAAACAGTTTATTTACCAATAAACCACTTCAGCAACTCTTTTTTTACTTTCGGATCGAGCACGGATATCACCTTGCAGGCATCCCCCAGCTGATTCAAGCCCAAACGTTGTCTATTTGCAGCGCCACTAGTCACGGCTGATTTCACCGAAAAGGCCTCTTTAAAGTCCTCTGTGATTTGCTTCGCCAGCGTCACTTGAATTTTGTCCACATTCTGCGAGAGATTCTGCAAAGTTCCAACCACATAAAGTTTAATAAATAAATTCGCGCCGGTGGCATTCCTAACCCACCTTAATTTCCTCTATGTCGGAATACTGCTGAAAGTGCTGATTCACTTCGGTGATGGCCTGCAACGGATTCAGGATCTCGCCGTACAGCCGTTTCTCAATCAGCTTATTCAGACTGTCAATGCCGCCCACCAGCATGTGCAGATGGTTGAGCGTCGTTATGGCCGATGTAAGATTCCGCTTGGCACAATCCAACTGCTTAATATCTCTGGTGATCTCCTTCACCATCTCCTCGGTGCGTTCCGCGCGCGTCTTCACGTCGATAATGTGCGCATACAGCGAGGTGATCACCTTCTGTGCCTCGCTGAGCGCCATCTGGCCATCTTGGCCAGTATTAGTCTGGCCGCGCACCACGGCTCGTATGTTGTCGTCAATCAGCGAGACCTCGCACTGCATGCGCTGGATGGTCTCGTCGATGCCCACCAGCGACTGTTCGTTGGGAAACAGCTGGTTGATATAGTCGACGGTATTGAAGTCAGGCGAATCCATCGGATCATCCGTTTTCAGCACCTACCGAAATTGCGCACAATTAGAAGAATCCTATTGGTTTTTGCAACTCTCACCTTGTCGATGGCGCTCTTCACTTCCTTCGTAAAATGTATTTTATTGCCCATGGACACTTTTCCACCACCGTTCACGCCACCGACATCGGGCTCTGGCTCCAAACCTCTAGAGCTCATTTTGGCTCGAGTTTATCGACAAAAATCTGCTAAATTTGCAAATGCTTCCAAAGTGCAATGGCAAAAAAAATTTGGAATTTGCAACGAGAAACGTCATCAAAGGTGTAACAATCAGCTGGCCGGCTGTCGGAGCGAAGAGTGTTGCTTGCTTTACGAAATGCTTCAATGAAGGGGAACATTTCGGGAATAGATTCAAGCTAGGGTTTATTTTAGACATTTAGCTAATTAGGTTAATATAGCTTTAATTTAACTATTTATGTATAATAAAAAAATAAATTCAAATTACTCTCAATAATCACAACTACTCAGATTTTTACATAAACATTTCACTTTATTGTGTAAAAGTACTCGTGTTCATGGTGGCACTCAGACCCAACGATGAGAGATCCCGTTGGGTTGTCAAAGCCGTGCGCTGATAGCGCGCTATATGGTCGAGTGAATGCGGTAATATGGGCCGTACCGTATGTATTTCCAGGAGCGTTAAGTTGTCCAATTTGGCATAGGTGCCTTCACCCTTGATGAAGGCGTCAATTGAAGTGCGTAGCTTGGACTCGCGTATATCGAAGATGTCCTTAATGATAGTGCGTATCTCCTCGCAACGCGGCACATCGTCCGGCGCGGTGCTCATAATTAGCTGCGCCTCTATCATGTAGTGCTCGCTGGGCATTTTTGTAAAGAACCTAAGGTGAGACCAAGTTTTGAAAATGATAACAAAGAGTAATAGAAATCCCACAAAGCACTCACTTTGATTTCTTCTCATCTTCCTTCATCTCTTCCAACAAATCTATATCCATCCACTCCGGCGGCACTAAGCGGCACTTTTGTTGTTTACGCAAATGAATGCCCAGCCACAGCGGCACATGGACGGGAAACCCAGCACGAAACGGTCCAACCGAGCCGGAAATCAAATGCAGCGGATCGAAAGAGAAATTCGGAATGACACCAATCGAGGTCTTTTCGCCAATAAATTCGATGACACAAGGCTCCATTTGAGATGCAAATTTTTGTAAATAATGAAAATTAAGTCGATAGCCAGCAAACAGTGGACTTAGCCGCCAAAAAAGGTAAACAATGTCAACAGCTGTTCACATATCCAGCGGAGGTGTTCAGAAAGGGAAATGGAGATAATTGTTTGCATCAAGGGGATTTTTTCCAATATAGCAAATCTTGATATTCTTGAGGTAAAAACCACATTTTGAACATAAAGAAAAATGATGTATTTTTATGTTCGCAATCGAACTTTATTTGTAAAAATCATTAAAACCTGCTTATTGTAAATAAATAGTAAAGATCTAAAATAAGTTACATAAATTCAAAATTTATCAAAAGTCAAGAAAGCAATGATTTAATTTAAAAAATGCAATATATCGAACTCGAAATAAAATGAAAATGGGGCAAGAAAACTCCACTGAAATAACCTGATGTACAGTATTCTATGAGTAGACACGATTATGTATTCTTATTAACATTTGTGCATAATATGCTACATCTACAGTTGCTGCTACATCTACGTAATATCCTTGATACAGAGTAGTCGACATTTGCCCTAATTGAACTTTTGTTGTGTGTGTAAACAATTGCACTTTGGTCTTATTAACTACAAGCATGACAAATAAATATTAAAATATGTGAATAATGTTAATATCTGTTGGTGTGTGTGTGTTTGAGTGAAGCAAACGCCACGCATTCCGTGTGGTTGTGGCCCTTAAATCGTTTCGGTACGCGGATCCAGTTTGTGTATGGCCTGTATGAGGGTCAGCCCATTTTTAGTGTTTATGCCCTTCTGCGACATTTCCGTTAACCGGTCCGTTATTGGCTTTTGATCCAGACCACGCTGCCACCTAAAAATATATAAAATTTCTAACATTAATTGACTTGGACAACTGACTCGCGCATACCACAAGTGTGTGCATGTGTGCAGCAATGGAATGTACAGCTGCAGCAGATCAATATCGCACAGAGTATCGTAGCGGCTCAGCGCCAGCGTAGCCCAACGCTCGGCTGAGTGGTGCGGCACCGGCGACATAGTGCAGGCGGCCACCAGCCGACACAGTATCAGGAGCACTGGGCGCGAGCGATCCATAAAAATCTTGTTTAGCAAGCGGAAACAATTCTCCAGCAACGGTATGGCGCTCTCATTGCGTCGTTCATCCAGCAATTGGCAAGCTTTTGTGAGTTCAATGTCCTGCAGAAAGTGCAGAAAAGCGGGCGTCTCGCGCAACATACTCTGGCTGACAACACGTGTGAGAAAAGCCTCAAAGGCGGCGCTACGCTCGGCGATCAAATCCGACGAGAAATTGCCAACCAGCACCTTGTTCGGAAAATAGATGTTGATCAACTCGTTGGGAAAATCCTTCTTGAGAGCGTTGTACAAATTGCGAAAGTCGGTGTAGCGCCGTTGTATGGTAGCAGGCTGCGGATCAATTATAGAAGAGTCCTGACGCACAGTCAATTCGTACACTACGTATCGCTTGACCTTCAGATCCTCGCCATCGGGCGGCATAATTCGTGCCAGTGGAATTTCAAAACGCAATATTGTGGATCCGTCATCGGGAAGCACAGGCGCCACATTGGTAGTGGGGCGTTCCCACAAATCTACAATATCAGAATTTTATATAGTAATTCATAAATTGTTAAAAAATTAGTTACGAAATGAATTTTAAACAAACCTTTTGGTGGTATTTTCGCATCGATATTGTGTATGGCCAACGAGCCCGTTTCGATGGCCTCGGGACTTTCCAATTCTTCAGGATTGTCGGGCACATCAACAGAATGTACTTGCGTTCGTCTGGTCATGGCAGCGCGCACTATGCAAATGATTCAAAGCAAAGTTAGCATACGAATCGTTGCACTACTTTCAAGCGTAATTTATGTATGTAATTGATTCAACGCATGTAATTTACAAGTGACCTAATAAAAGTGATTCCCAAGGAGATTATTAATTTATACAAATCTAAGACATTTTCATGGTAATTTCATTGCAACACTCAGATATAACAAGGCTAAATTTATTGAGATTCTTCTTATCATGAAATATAAGTACACATACATACATGTAAGTTAGAAACTTTTTTTTTCATTTAAAGAAAATGTTCAAACTCTTTGTCCTGAAAGCTATTGAATATATGTATATAAAAATTGGGCTATGCGTGACTTGCAAAAAACTTTTGTTCACTGCCAAGCAACGTTTGGATGGTCCGAAACACTGGAAATTTTTATATTGAAGTAATTATATGCTGAATGCCTGCATGATCTTTTATATTAATCTGCCTGGCACTATCTCGAATCTTTAGCAAACGCGTCCAGAATACGCAAATACGTTTTATGACGTCTTAACGCAGATAGTTAGCATATGTGCGAAACACAGTCACTGGACCTGAATCTCTTCAAAACACAAATATTCACTAAGTGGACAGTGAGTACACAACTAAAGCATAATACAACATTCACTCGAACTCTCACACTTCACTGAAACTACACAAACTATGGCTTTGAGACGTACTTTCCCTTTCGTTCGCTTTCTGCCTTGTCGAGCGACTGCACTCACTACTGCTTATCGTTGCACTAGTTGGCCGCTGCGCCCAATGTGCAAATGCTGGCGTTGGGCACGTTTACTTCTTAAGCTGCAACGAAATCGAAATGAAAATTCCATAACTACCGACATGATTAATCACTCCCCGCCACATTTGTCGGCGACATTTCCCATTAATTAGAGTGGCAGCAACACACCAACAAACAAAAGAAAACAAAGTCGTGACTAACATCGTCCGGCTTGCAGTCGGAATGAGATGTACATATGCGATATGTGCGTAGTAGCGCCAGCAAATGCTGGTCTCTTTATATCACAAGTAAATACAATAGTTTTCTTTTGTCCCTGCAGTTAAAGTTGTTTTTGTTATTGCCGTCTGGTATGGGTAAATATCGAATGGAAGATTGCTATGTATGTGCGTAGCATTTGCGGTTTTGAACTTTTTATCAAATTATTCAAATATAATTACCTGTGGAGTATTTAAGGTGTTTTAATTGACAGAATTTCGTTTGATTATTATTTGTAAACACTTTTGTAAGCTCACTTTAGCACTTTAGTCTTATAGTAAAAAAAAAACAAATTCGTCTTGTCATTTTTTTATGAATGGGAAGAGCTGGTAGTTACCGGTGTTGCCACACTCTTGAGTAGCATCGTTCAGATCAAGGAGTAGTCAACTGAAATGTGAAAATTGCACAAGAGCGGAATCTTGTATATATATTAAAAAAAACAGGAAGTTATGATGTAATTGTTTGCACATCAAAACAATTTTTACATCTCAATGACCAATAACCAAACCCACATTCGCATAACCTCAAAAGCTTCAGCCCTAGTTGCATCCCATTTATCTTTAGGGATGGGGTAGAACCTTTTAAAGGTTAAGGATTTTCAAATGAAGTTAAAACAAATACAAAGTAAATGGTTATTCTCAAATGAATCCTCATACTCAATACTTTCCAATTTATAAAAATTGCATAGCCAAACCAGTGTCAGCGAAATGTGGCAAGCCGTTGTGCCACTGCAAACAGCTGGCTTCTCAGTTGTTGTATGCCTCATCGTAATTTACATTTGTCACTCAGTTTTAGTGTAGGATTCACACTAGGGATTTTTCTGTTTACACATTCCACGGCAACATGACGCTACCAGAGTTCTTCGGCTGCACCTGCATCGCTTTTGGGCCACCGTTTGCCATGTTCGTCTTCACCATAGCCAACGACTCCATTCGCATCATCATACTCATAGCGGCCGCCTTCTTCTGGCTGCTGTCGGTGTTGGCCTCCTCGTTGCTGTGGTTTGCCATAGTGCCACTGCGCGACTATCTCGCCTTCGGGGTGACCTTCTCCGTGCTCTTCCAAGAGGGTTTCCGCTATATTATCTATCGTATACTGCGGCGCACTGAACAGGGCTTACAGGCAGTGGCCGAAAACACGCGCATTACAGAAAATAAACACATACTGGCGTATGTGTCTGGTCTGGGTTTCGGTATCATATCGGGCATGTTTGCACTGGTCAATGTACTGGCGGATATGGTGAGTGTCGTGCGTACTTGTTGACAATAAGTGGTGTGAGTTATGTTTATGTTCAATTGTAGGCGGGCCCTGGCACGATGGGCCTGAAAGGCGGCTCTGAAATTTTCTTTCTCACCTCAGCCGCTCAAGCACTTTCCGTCACATTGTTGCACACGTTTTGGAGCGTGATTTTCTTCAACGCCTTCGACACGTCCAACTACCTGCATGTCGGCTATGTGGTAGGCACGCATCTATTCGTCTCGCTGCTAACGCTACTCAACGCGAACGAGCTGTACGTGGCCACATTGCTGCCCAATTATTTGGTGACAATAGCGACAGCGATGCTGGCGTTCAAAGTGGCCGGTGGCACTATGCGCTCCTTTAAGCGTTTCGTAACGTGCCAATAAATGCACCATCACAATATTCGCCTGTCTGTGGAAATTTTAGCAACTAAATCTTGCATTCGATTTTACATGCATACTCTTAAGTTTAAGGCTTTAAAATATAGACCACAATAAATCAGTATCAAACTAACATTTATTCAAATCAGATTACGCGCGTAGCAATACTTTATCTTAAAGGGATAAGAAGAGCAAATCACCGGATATCTCATGGAAAATACTGTGCTTTGCGCACCGTTATGCCATAATCAGCCAGCGCTGGCGCCAGATCGTCCATCGTTAAAGTGTACTTGCGATCCTTATTCGGCTTGGGTCCTTGCTAAAAAAAATAAATAACCTATTTGTCAAACACTAAATTAGATTCTTCCTTGTCCACATACCTTAGCTGCGCCATGCGCACCGGCTGTTGTGTGTTGATTGTTGCAACGTGTCTTGCACTGTTGGAGTGCATCATTGGCCACATCTGCGATAAACTTCTGTGTGGCCACCGAAATCAGGCGCACAATGCGGGGATCATTCGACTCGAATCCAGCCGAATTCAGATAATGTGCAGTCACTGCATCAGGCACCGTGGGCACGTAGTCCTCCAGCTGCAGCATGAAGTCGCTCAATTGCTGGCCTCCGCCGCGTTCCTCACTGGCCACTGGTGCAGGCTGATTGCCGGGAGCAACGGTCGCCGTAGTCGGCCGATATATACCAAAGTTAGTGCCAATCATTGGGATTTTCTTTTTATTCGAAATGATTGCGACAAATTTCCACAAATTGGCGACAGAAATGCAAAAAAGCAGTTTAGCTCTTATACTTTATTGACGTTTTCTAGTTGTTTCCCCAACTTAGCAGTGCTGCCATTTGCCAAATACTGAATGTACAGAGTGATGAAAAATTAAACATTTTTAGGAAAATGTCAATCGTAAACCATTGACAGTAATCGCATTGACCCTTTAAAACACGATCACAGTGAAATAAAATTCACTATGTATACGATTACCTTCACTCTGAAATAAAACAAACTTCTTCGCTTTGATCTATTAAAAACAAGGAAATTATCTTTGAGAACAAACTTCAACAAGCACCAAAAGTATCTACCAAAACCAAAGTCTTTTGACCATTCATCGCACAACACTGTTGACGGCTGCCAGTGACAGTGACAGCTTGACATTTAGCACCTTCGTCGGCATATAAAAGCCCGATTGTTCCATAGTTTTCGCTGAATTATTCACACAGCGACGTCAAAGGTATTTGTTTATCTCATCCGATATCTGCGTTAAAATCTGCCACCACGCGCCTTCTCCAGCAACTGTTCAAGTCGTTGAAGATTTCGGCGATACCACGTCCCCGCCTCTACTCGGTGCCAAGACAGTACAACAATACAATGGTTATTCAGCACAACGTCAAGGGCTACGAAGAATTCACCAAGTTGGTAGAGGAACTGGAAGCAGCCAGCAACGAACAGCCCATTCATGTTCTCTTTAGCGGTGGAAAGAATGAGAACGGCGAGAGCTGGTGTCCCTACTGCGTGCGGGGTGAGTGGATTACCTCTGTTAAAGAAATTATCATTTAAATGTTGTTGCCTTTGCAGCCGAACCTGTAATACATGATGCACTGGGCAAAGCTCCGGATAAATCGCATTTCATACATGTGGAAGTGGGCGAGCGCACCTAGTAAGTGTTCGCAAATGTCAGCTCTTTGGATGAGAAACACAATTACAAACAAAATTAAATTGCCTTAAAAGATAAGATTCTGTCGCAGCGGCATGTGATAAGCTACGTCATTTACACTTCAAGGGGTTCAAATAGTAACTGTCAGAACTGTAATCAATTGTAATTACATACATACACCCCATCCTATTCTACTCCCCAGTGGCCCAGTCGCAATCGATTGCGTTACATTTTTAATAGTCATTGTTAAAATGCTGGTGGACATGCTTTAACTTCAAGCATGACTCATCTAACACAAGCAGCATGATGTTTAAATTTGTAATTAACGACTCATAATGCTGAGTTAGTGAAATTCCAGTTTAAAATGGGAATTTTACTGTATCGCATGAAATGTTATCATTGCAATGCAATGAAAATATTGACTTTATTTCATGTTTGCAATGAAATGAGCATTCTACATTTTCAAACATCAAATATACATAAATTTTTTAAAGGTAAAATTCTTGTCGCGTCACGCTGATAATACAAAACTACGTAAAATCTTGTTCTCGCTATTAGTTATTTCACAACAAGTTTAATTCCACTATCTCTTCATATTCTTTTCTGGTAGATCTTGAGCCTTAAATTTGTGTATCTTCTTTTTCGAGCCCGTCTTATTACACCTCCAACTAAAACTTAACTTCAAAAATAAATTCAATTTAAAAAATTTCAGCTGGAAAGACTTAAATTGTCCGTTCCGTAAGGACCCCAACACACATTTGGTGTTTTTGCCCACCTTGTTGCGCTGGAAGTCGCCGCAAAGACTCGATGGTGAGCGCTGCTCGAATAAGGAGCTGGTTGAGATGATGTTCGAGGACGAAGATTAATTCAGATGATTATTGTATTGACGTAATAATTGCAAATATTTTGTGATTTATATGAAATAAATGAACATGAGTTAAAGCCACAATTGCATACATAAATTGTATTTCAAAATATTATACAAACAAAAATTTATGGTATAATTTAAATTAAATGGGAATGTTATTGACAAGTTAATAACTACTTTTGTATTTCTTGATTTCCACCATGACCACATGTATGTTGGTCAACTGCGCTCGTGCATTGGGCGTCAACAGCTTATGGAATCGATGATAATACTGCACTAAACTGGCCAGTGCCAATTGCAGGAGCTGAGAGCCCGTCAACAGCGATGGAAACGACAGCAGCACCTCGCGATTCAGCTCCTCCAACGATTTTTTCCAGTTCGCCGAGAAGCTGGCCACCAGCGCCAGGCTGCGACGCTCTTGCTTGCGCAATTCATCCATTTCTTCTTTCTCGAAGAAGTGCTCGCATTCTTTCACAAATTGTATGATGCCACCAAAGTGTGGCGCCAGTATCTCTTCCACGTATTCGGCGCTGCGCGCATTCAGCTGCTCACGAAATGTCTCCGCCTCTTTGGAGTTGTCACGCGTGTGCTCCATCAGTATGCCTAACACCAGATCGTAATTGTTAATCAGATAGATGAGCTGCTCCTTGCGTGTGGGGAATATGGCAGCCATGCGCAGTATAAAGCATTCAACTTCGTTTTGCAATTCAAGCAGCAAGCGGCTGACAACTTCATTGGGGAAATGTTCAGATATGCCAACAATGGCAGCGGAGAATTCGGCGTAGCGACGCGTAATCTAAAGAAAAATTTAAGTTCTAATTTAGATTTGCTTCAGTTATTTGCAAGTCACTCACATAGTGCGGACCCATTTCTTTGTTGAATTTGGTAGGGTCGCAATCGCGTATGCTCTGAATGTTCAGGCGGAACACAAGATCGAAACGTGGCCAAATTGCCGCCTGCAGTGAGTCCCAATATCTATGAAAATCGGCAGCTATTAGATTAAATCATTTTGCAGTACACTCGAAAATATGGGTTTTGCATTACTTATCCAAAGCGGGCACACAGCGCTTATGGCACATCAACTGGTAGCGGAAAATCAATTGTATGCATAAGAACATGGCGATGGTGTCGTAGCAGTCCTGTATATTTGTCTCCAGATTTTTCTGAAAGCCAATAAATTGAGCCCAAGTACATTTTATGTCAAACGCAAGAGCTTTAGTGGTACTAACAATCATCAGCGTCAGCGTTTTGCCCATAATCTGATTGAACAAGTCTTGCGCCTGCGCGCCGCGCACCATAAAGAATTCCGTGACGAACAAATACTCGCGGCAAGCGTTGTCTACGAGCGCGTATTGTTCCGAACGAAATAGAGCCTCAAAAGTATACTGAAAAGAATATACTGAGAGAATAGTTGAATAAAACTTATAGTGTACTCACTCTGTTCTTCAACTGTGCGTGCGGCACTATGATGGGCGCCTCCAGCTGCTGATTCAGCACTTCGCCACGTTTTCCAATTGTAAAAATTGTACTCTTATGCTTCAGACTAGTGGTTTTCGAGAAAAGCCCCTTCGATACGTTATCTTCAATGCCCATTAAATCGTCTTTAGTGCAGGACTCTTCAAACTTTAAGCTAGCCAAGCGCGAAGAGTAGCTCTGCAATAAACTATAACACATTAGTCCTTTTTCAATAAACAAACCAGCTGCTCTCACACCTTAAAGTAGCTGTAGTAGATTTTACTGATCGTCTCGATGTACTCGCTGCAAATCTCCTGCGCCACTTGCCGCTCGTTTGACAAAATGAATTCAAAGAAAAATTTGTGCTTCAACATGGCATTCTGCGGTATCTGATAGTTGGTCATGGGTTTGCGAAATTTGTAAATCTGCTCCAGCAAGTACGTGCGTATCCGCGCCATGGCACGCAAACGCAACTTTTCCAGCACCTCAGTCACATCGCCCGTCGCTTTTGACTCCTTGAAGCTCAGCTCTTTCACCAGCGACAGCTTGTGATTCAGTATATTCAACTGCTTGCTGAACTCCTTCTCCGTCACATACTCCTCCATAATGACCACAATCAGATCCTCCGATACCGCCATGTCCTCAATGAATTGCGAGAGCTGCGCCTTCACCGACTGCCGATTGGTTAGCTGCACTGACATTGCCACAGACTTTTTCTGCAGTTGCGTTATTTCGCTGCTAATATTGCTGAGCACACTTTGGAAGTTCATCAACATGGACTCCATGCGCTCCAGCACATCGTCGCATTCGCCAATCTGATTGTGTAGACTGGCAATGTTCTGCGACTCGGCGATGTAGTCCTCGATGGATTTGTTTTCCACATCCTTAAATTCCTTCTCAATCTGTCGCGAATACTGACGCAAGTCGGTGGTGTTCCTGAGAATTTCGCGAACCTCGTCATTGTCCAGCTGCTCCGTTAGATTGGGCTCTGCCACTTCCATAGCTGTGCTTCCACTTGAATTTTATGTATTTATGAGCTGCTTATATATTTAGCTGGTTTACTTGATTATATTTTTTTGCAACGCCAACGAAACATTTTTCCAAATCGGAAGGCAAAAAATACAAAACCTTTGGCACGGCTACAGCTGATTTTGCAGTATAAGGTGAGGGTTAGAGATACTTTGGGTGGCAGCCGAAGAATGTTTATTGGCCGAAGTTTGTGGCGCTAAGCAATTGGAAGAGTAGCCGAATAAATGAAACTAAAAATTTTATGTATCAAAGTGCGTTAAATACTAAAGATTCCTTATTTGTGCTAAATGTTTTTAGAAAATTTTGCAAAATATACATTGTGAAGCAAAGTTTCGTCTTTTGTGTTTTTATCATGAAAATATAAAAAGGTATGTTATTCCAACCAAGTTGAGTCAATTCAACGCTTTCTAATGATTTCTAAATTGTGGACAATTTTGGAGAAAACTACTTAAAAAACAATATTTTGCTAATATTTAGATTGCATATTTATATACATACATATAATTGTTTGTCCTGACTGACTGATTCATCATCGCCCAGCCCAAATCACTGAAGCTAAGAACCGCTAAAAAGGTATTTTTTGAAATTCGGGATCTAAAAGGGCAAAACATTGGTTAAGGGGCTATATGAAAAAACGTTCAAACTTGGTGAAAAGAATTCAAATCAAAAATAATCCAACACGTATTTTTCAATTTTTCTAAAATCAAAAGTTAACGGGGTCAACAAAGAGTTAAGAGAAATTTGATTTATTGGGCTCATTGACTTCCAACTTGCATATAACTAATAGGATTTATTTTTGGGATATGTGTATCTAAATTTTTGCAAATCTCAGATGGGAGTAAAATGAAAGTACAGAAAAAATGATATTGAAAGTGCGCTGATTGCAAGTGCATAAAGTATGTTAAAATGCCTAAATACGGCACGAGCTCATGGCGACTGCATTCTGCTCCGCCAACCTGCCACTCGTTGCTTCCATTCATTGTCGGCCGTTACGTGTCTACTTCCGCCGCATCGGCGAGACCGTTGTGTGGCCTGGCCAGCCCCTTTCGCACATGCGTCCACTTCCATTCAGTTGCCACGCGGTAAAGTTCTCTGCGAAGAAATACTGAAGAAGTAATTCCGAGCTCTATGGCGCATTATATTTTTTACGATTTATCAAAAAGTGAAACTCCTTTATACGAGCGCAATGCACAACAACAACAATAAAGTGCGAAATACGACAGCAACAACAAACACTGCCGAATTGCTGTTTGGTCGTGCGTATTTGCCTAAACAATAAGGCACGCAAATTGTTGACTCTGCCTGCCAGTCAGTGGGCCAACGTCGACAACGGCGGCGGAGACGCATGCAGGCGCCAAATCCGAGCTGCATATGACGAGAGCGAGAGCAGCGCGAGCGCGCCGCATGTCTAACACATTTTTATCACCGAAAAGAAAATACGGCTAACTTCTTCCGACCTACGAAGAAACAGCGCAACTGTCGCACGGCCAGCAAAGCTGGCAAGTGACGGGACCCGGAGCGGCTAGCGGGCGCCGGCAGCCAACCTGCAGCAATCGTAGAACCATTTCTTCTTTCATTTCATACTTTTTAGTTTTGTTTCTTTTTATTTTTTATTTGTTAGCACTTTGCTCGATTTTAAACACGATTTTCCACAACACACAACTGGAAATGGTAACATGTGTGCTGCTTTTACTGTTGTTATTGTTGTTGTTGGTTAGCTGTTGATATTTGCGTAGAGTTTTCGGACCTTGCTTGGCGTAGTCGCTGTTGGCCAGGGTTTTGAGAAATTACCAAAACCGTATCATAAGCATATGCGGCGTATTAAATGCCATCATTCGCGTCTTGACCAGCGAGCGCAGCGGTATTCAATCATTTCTTTTGGATTAATATTCAGTGCATAGCCAGCAATCGAGGCAGTACACCGAACTCACTGAGCGTGATCGGATTTACGGATAAAAGAGGATAACACGGCCGGGCCTGCAGTGAACGTGGTGTGCCTTGTCGACGGGCTCAACAAGTGCAGGAGTTGAACGTTTCTGGCGCGTTGCACAGTTTCACACAAATCGAGCGGTTCGCAGTTGAGCAAAGCAATGAAGGCGGTCAGCATCTGTGCGCTAATAATATGCGGATTGTTTTACTTCTCGGAAGGTAACAAAGTGTGGGAGTGAGTGTGCTGGCCGAGCGCTGGAATAAAAAATTGCCACAAGTGATTTAAAAATTCGACTTTAATAAACGCGAAATTACTTCCAAGGGCTATTGGGAGTAATTCACTGAATCTGTTAAAAAGGAATAAAACAGTGACGTGATTAATGAAATAAATTAAAGTCAAGAATATAGAATTCACATTCAATTCACCAATCATAAATTTTTAACTAGATTGAAGAATGAGAAGTTAAATAAAATGAACTAAAAAAACGTAATAAAAATTAAATATTTTGATATACACTATTAAAGATAAAGCAAACCATACAAAAAATATGTCTCACCTGAAAAATTTAATATTTATTAAAACAAAAAAATTAAACTAAACGAACTAAAAATCAAATAACTAAGTTACGCCAAATTATCTTAACAGGAAAATAAACTAAAAGATATTGAAGTTAGAGTATAATTCAAACGGATATCAAAGAAAATAATGATAAAAATAATTATTTAACAAACGAAAACAAAATTGGTTTTAAAATGTAAAAATGAAAACAAAATTAAATTCAAAACGCACCAAAAAGAATAAAACTACTTTTTTAATAAACACATTTTTAAAGAACTATTGAATATAAAAGAAGTAAAACGAATGAAAAGTAAAACGCACTGAAAAGAGTCAAATAATTTGTTTATAAACAAACATTTAATCATTTAAAGTAAAATGCAATAAGCTAAAATACAAAAATATTTAACTAGGACTACATTTAAAAAATATCAATTCTTCACGTAAATGAATTAGTGAAAGAGAAAGCCAAATAAATGTTAGAGCGTTATAAATGTTCATTTAATTTGCATAATTCAATAGCACTTTTGATTTTTTTAATATTTGTTCACGATTATTGTCTGCAGTTGTTCACGCTAACGGTAATAAAGAAACTTCTTGACCAAATATTGTGCGCCAAATGCGTTTTTTTCGCACCACTGAAAAACACGACGTTCGCCAAACACAGATATCTCTATTTCGAATATTGTTTTCGTAGCCAGTAAGTGAACACTAATTAAAACGAAAAATGTGTGTTCACTTGCAGCTGTAAAAAGAACTGAACTGAACTGCAGTCATTCTGCAGCCGATTTGCACCTGAAATAATTGCTGCTTACGAATGAAATATTCTTATAGTCGTATCTTCAAATAAAATCCATAATAAAGATATTTTTAAAGTTGCTAATGCTTATCACATCTCCACAGGTAAACCATGTCCGGAGAAAACACGACCTCACAAGACACGCTGTGAGGCCTATTACAAATGTATGGAGTTGCCGTCACGCAAACACGTCTGGATACCCGAGAAATGCGAACAAGGCCTCATTTACGAGCCCAACCTGAAGCTGTGCGTGCTGCCCGGCGACGACTGGGAATGCACACTGGGCGAAAATCCGCTTGAGAAATTCAACAAACGACCAACTAGCAAAAGCGACGAAAGTCATGACTTTGCAAACACCGATCGACACCCGAGTGACATCAAGGACACGGATATTTATGTAGTGGACACTGACAGCGAGGGCATTTTGCCGCAAAGGCAAAAACCCAACGAGAATAATATCGAACTAATACTGCGCGACACCCTCAGCAGCGAGGAGGAAAACGACGACAACTCCGAAATTGAAGCAAGTGGCAATGGCGGGGAGTTGGTGGAGTTGGATGGTTTTCTGCAGGCAGAAAATAAGGAGACCGATGATCATGTACTGGAAACACCAATCGAACCAGACGTCAGTGTGCAGCCGCCTTTGCCCACATCGAATATTGATCCCAAGCTTACCGAACACCTGCAGCGACTGTCGCAGCTAATCGATGGACTCAAGCAGTCGTATAGTGGCGGCGAGCCACAAAAAGAGCTGCGACCCGATCAGCTGAATGCCTTCTTGGCGCACTTTAACATTAAGAACAAATTCAATTTAATAAATCCAATCGACTCGATCACCACAAATCCAACCACTACCACCACTGCACCAACACCGACACCCGAGAGCACCACCACTATCGATCTGCTTCAAATGGCGTCCAAAAACAAAACGCTGCTGCAGGAGCATTTGAGTCACAAATTAAAGCCCGAAACGAAAGTGGTGCTCACGAGTGCGCTGCCGAAGCGTTACGGCAACGCGGGCTTTTCAAGTTCCCAAATCGTGGTCAATCGGCCCGAGGGATCTGTACTATTCACACTGCCATCCGCATATGGCAACGAACAGCACACAGCCGAGTACGGTCACAGCTCGCCAAAAATATCTGAGGATACGCTGAAAACCGTTTTGGAGCTGTCCAAACAAATGATTGCCACACAGAACATGCCCAAAGTAATTCCCAATCCCGCTTACTATCCGCAGCCGATACTGCAGCCACTCTTCATATCGCCTTCAGCGTTTCAGCAACAGTCACATGCCAGCCCCTTCTCATCGTACTACAACAACAATAATGACAACAACGATGATTATGACTATAATGACGGCAAGTACGGCCAGCTGCCGTCATCGTTCAGCAAACCACATGGCCACAAGAAAGCCCAACGCCCGGGCGGCGGGTACACCAAGCCGGGCACCACAATCATACACAACAACGTCATACCAGTGCACGTGGCGTCGACCAATTCCGGCGAGAAGGAGCTTGTCGACAGTTACGGCCAAAGTGTGGGCCTCTACCCACCGCTCCAGCTGGGCGAAAATAGTAACAGCAACAATGGCTATCCGCCGCAAGCCATCAATCATCATCATATTCACTCGCATCGCTACGACAACAATAAATTTATTGCGAGCGTTACCACAATGCGTCCATCCATCTCCACCACGACGTCGAGCGTCTACATGGGCCAGTACGGCTCGCCGTACCCGAGCGAGCTGAGTGTGACAACAGCACGTCCGTTTGACTTCCAGCCCACGCCCACCACCATCTCCGAGTACTACACACCCAGTCCTCACCTGAACACGAACAACGTGAACAGTCTCTACACGCCGTCAGAGCGCTACCCTACCATACAGTACGGCAACATCCCGCGCCCTATTGACCGAAATCGCCCAAGCTCAGCGCAATCACGGCCACCCCAGTACTACCAGCAGCCCAATCCGAACACACTCTTTCCCCCGCAAATCGATCCAAACCAGGTGAAGATACGGCCCAATGCGCACAAAGTGGAGAGCATGGAAGACGAGACCGACGACAACGACTCCACTTATACCGACAGCCAGCAGCAACAACAGCAACAGCAGATGCTGTCCTACAACTACAGTAACAAGAAACCCGAGTTGAGCACACATTACGTGGATCCGCTGCTGAGCTTCACGAGCGGTGGCACCAACAAGCGTCCGTACATGCCGCGTCCACAAAGTGGCACAACGTCGTCGAGCGCGTCCTACAGCGGCGGCGGCGCCAACAAGCCCAAGTTCCCCTACTCCGATGGGACGCAGCTCGTCAATGTCGGCGGCAACTTCATCAGCTACGACGTCTTCCAGAACACCATAATGCCGCTGCTCGGGCCCTCGCAGTCGCTCAACGATCTCAACAATGTCGAAGTGATTACATGCGCAGCCGGCGTACGCCAGCCCAACATCACCGACTGCACGCGCTATTACGTCTGCAGTAAGAAGGACGGCAAGGTGCTCTCCTACTCCTGCCCGCCCTACACTGCCTTCAACGCGCAGACGCGCATTTGCGATGCGCGCACCTACTCCGTCTGCACGCCCGAGGCAATTGTCAGCAGCTACACTGTGTCGGAGAACAAACGCATGCAGCTGGAGGCCATCAAGGCGCTGCAGGACGCTAAGCGACGCCAGGAGCAAGCCATCAAGGCGCAGAACATCGCCAACTTGCTGCAGCAATACGGCGGTCAGGTGAACGCACCAAATGCTGAAGAGCAAGGCGACAGCAGCGAGAAGGACATGTTGAACTCGTACGTGCAGCAGGCGGCCTCCATGTCGGTGTTCAGCACTACAGCGAAGCCCAGCGCGGCGCCGGTGAAGAAGCGCAAGTACTACTGCAAAGAGGGGGACAAGATCGCCGACCAGACCTCAATCAACAGCTACTTTGTGTGCTACAAGAACGCGCAGGGCATGATGAAGGGCCACAAGATGACCTGCTCGAAGGGGCTGCTCTTCTGTCCGAAGACGTCTATGTGCACGCTGTCTTCGAAATGCTCGTGAACAGAACCTAATACGGTTTGAGCTGTCAATGCTAAACGAAAAAAATGCGATCTTTATGTAAACGAAGCGATCAAAGCATTTTGAACGGAAAGCGGAAACATGCACTTGAACGAAAGTGAAGCACCAGACCCAGAAGACAGGCGGTGCTTTGCTTACACTACAAGTTGTTAAATTATTGTTGTTATGTATTTTCATTATGCGCATCTTCTACTATTGTATACATATACCATTCGAACAAATTCGAAATTTTGAAACCTGCGGATTTATATAACTGTAGCAACAAGATTCCTCGCTCACACAATGCCACGAAGTATGAAACTATGTCAAGTTTTTCTATCAAACAAAGTTTTCGTTAGATTAACTTTACTGCAGTATTTGCATTGTCTTTCTGTCGTCAAACTTAACGGCACAATGTGAAAGAGAATTAAATTTTTTATATACACTTAGTAATTTATTTTAGTTGATAAGTTATTTATTTTATTAACTTTAAACAAGTCTGCACAAACATTTATAAAACAAAAACACAAAGAGTATTTATATGAAAATAAAATAAAAATATTTTGTGCACATTAAAAGAGCGAACAAATTCGTTTTATTGCTAATATCATTTTGAAGTGCTTTTATTTACTTTTCGCTTTTCATTCACAGTTGACCTTTTGATCTCGCAAACTAGTTCACCGTTGTGTGTAATTGCGATCTACCGGACATGTTTAGAATTAAACGCGGTCGGTAATTTCTGCTTGTGTTAAGATCTTGTTACATTTTCGGCGCACTTTACACTCTACGAGTCAAGCTTAGAGTCTAAAGCCAGACGGCAGAATATGGGCCATAAATCGTTTACTGCCCGTTGCTGACAATTCGTGTTGATGTCGCAGGTCGGGTTTCACTTTTTATGCATTCTGACTGGACAAGTACGTACGCATTACTTTCCAAGCTCAAGTCAAGTCATTTACGAGTGCGTAATGAACTCAAAAAGAAACGCAGATTATTATTAATTACTTACAAGGAGGACTAAGCTGGCATGCTTAGCTCTTTCCATTTAGCTGGTAATTGCACAAGTGTGGTTTTTGTTTTTCGCCGCTCACAGAGAATATAATTAAAATCTGGTATTTTACAAGGCAGAAGAAGTAAGCCATGTCTTTTTCCAATCTCAATACTTTTTCTCAACACCATACCAGGGACTTAACTATTATAAGTTTTATAAGAAAATAATTTCAATGTAACTATTACAATGCAACACATTTTTTTTGTTGGTTATAATTATTATTTGCGACAGTTAATTTTTACGTTGCATAATAACTGATATGAGAAATAAATACTTTTTTCGTTCTCGATAATTATTATTTTGGGATTTTTTGTTTTTACGTTGCTTTATAACTTTTATTTACGACTTTTTTATTTACGTTTCCGATAACTATTATTTAAAATTTTTGTTTTTTACGTTGCTTCATAATTTTGATTTTTGATTTTTTTGATTTACGTTGCCGATAACTATTATTTCAAAGAAAATTTTTTTTGCGTAAGTTACATAACTTTATATAACTTTTATGAAAGAAATTTTTTTTTACTTGCCTTACCACATTTAAGTGTGAATTGATTTGTAATGGTTTAGTTGTGGGTGGAAATTGGTTTTCTGCAGTTAATTTGCGTTCGTCAATTTGAAATAATTAAAAATCAAGTCATACCCAAAATATGGAAATTCAACGTAAAAAATTTTTTTTTCAAAATAATAGTTATCGGCAACGTAAATTTAAAAAATCATAAATAAAAGTTATGAAGCAACGTAAAAAAAATTTCTCAAAATAATAGTTAATAGTTTAATAGTTAAGTTAATAGTCATAAATAAAAGTTATAAAGCAACGTAAAAACAAAAAATCCCAAAATAATAACACAGTGCAACACTAAAAAAAGGGACAAGGTCAAACATGTCTCATTCGATAGAGGACCTCAGTAGATGAAAAAGTGTCAGAGGATTTTTCCCGTTATGTTCGAGTTTTTTTTAAAATGCAGTTTAAAGATGGCGGCTTAGTGCCACTTACTGAAACTTTTAAAACATCATATCTCTTGACTCAAATGTCAGAAAGGAATAATTTGTACGTCAAATGAAAGCTAATGATATGAAGTCGAAGACACAATATCCTTTTTTGAAAAATTGTATGAAAAAGGACATAAAGCACATAAACTAAATTTGTATCCTTGAATATCCTGAAAACCGTGAGAGCCGTGAAATTTATATAAGTGACTTCTGGTAAAAAAGCATTCAAACTAATTATTGCAAGGCCTGTTCACTGTATTGAGGTTGTTCACTATATCAAGGTTAAAATTTTTGGTCAAAAACTCGTTTATTTGCTCAAAATACACTTTTTGTTTTTTGCTTGAAAATTTTTTTATATATTTAGACGCCCGATGGGTTGGGTGTTCACTATATCGAGGTGTTCACTACATAGGGGGTTCACTATACCCAGACACGACTGTATGTTCTATATCTGGCTCGACTGCCCCATTCGGAAACTTACACCTAACTTCCCACAATTATTCATGCAAACAACATACCCAAAAAAACACTTGCGCCGATTTTCAGTGTATAGTGCGTTCTAAATTTTCGTGGTAATGTGGTTTCAAAGTAGGAAAATATGGAATTTCAGGGCGTTTCTTCTGATGGCAAAAACTGTACAGATGTTTCGTAAGTTACAAGGTTTATGAATATCTTAAGAAGAAATTTCATGCAATACAACTGTTAACGCAACAATGTGAAAATCATGTCAACCGGTTTATTGGTTAAGAAATTACGACAAAAAATATGAAAAAAGTAGAGGAAAATCTGAATAAGTAACACGGCACCTGTATCTCACGTACTAGAGCTGCTACAAAAAAATCTGAGGGTAGATTCGAAATCAGCGCACCCAAATTAGTAAAAAAAAACAGTAGAAAAACTTAATCCTAATTCCCAGAATTTTAAAAGTAACGTAAACACAGAAGTGAGACTGTCAGGCTTATATGAGCTCAATTACTGAAAACATTTGTTTAAAAAGTACAAAAACTGTCTAAAATGTTAAATTTATTAATTTAATATAATTCTAACATTCCATTAGAGGGTTACATAAAATAATGGAATCGAAAATCTTTTGGATTTATCACCATTTGAAATCTTTAGTGAGACTGTGAGGCTCACTTCTGAGAATTAGGGTTAATGCAACAGAAAAAGTGTGATTTTGTTGTTGTATGTTATTTAATCGATGTCCTCGTCACTGATGGAAGTATACAAATTAAAGTATTACAATCGCTAATACAATTGCTTTAGCAATTCATTGTTTCATTGGGATTGTCAAACAAACACAATTGGCAACGATTATAACTGAAACAAAGTCATAAATTCTTTTCGAAAGTCCATGTTTCATTTCCAATACACACTTCCAAAGTCTACAGAAGCTTAACATGTTGTAAGATGTGAAGTCAAGTGATATTTACACGAAGAAAAGTCACTATATATATGAACTGTATCCAAAAACTGAACATCTGCAATACAGTTTGTTGTTATGGGTATTGAAACTAACTTTCGAATTGAAAATTTTCAAAATTTACTTCTTTACAACAAGCCTACATATGGGCTGTTAAGAACAAAAGCTGGACAAAAGATCAAAATAGTTGGGGTGTAGTGGTCGTGTTTAATAAATAGTAGTATTCCAAAAAAGTATAAAGAATATACTTTTCAGCTGGTTTACTTATATTAAATTTAAATATAACACAGCAAAAATATTTGAAATACATTGCTATATATTTTGGTTATTATTTTTAAAGTTATTAATAAATATTGTCTTATTATTGCAAGGATTCTCTTTACCTATGACAGACACATGCAATTATTAATACAATTTGCATATCTCAACATTTATTTAAGGCATTCAAACTTTTGTTACAAAATAACCGGAAGTCGGCTACTACATTAATGTGTGCTGCTGCTACATTAATTTCACCGTAACCTGAAGTGTACTGAATTAGCTGCACACACATACCCAAACATCATACATACATACTCATACAATTTGCCATTTGTACAGACTTTCTTTGCACCCATGCATAAACTCATAATGGCTATGAGCTCTGTCAATACTATAAATATTTACCACTTTCTTGCAATATGACACGGCGATTATAATTAGCTCTTAAAATTTCACACTTGTATGAAACTGGAAACTTATGAAAATTAATTTATTACAATTAGCGACAATGTTGTTATGCAACATCATTTAATTTTTGGTTAATGGTAAAATTAAGGAAACGCCGTTCATTGTGTTAATAATAAAATGTTTTCACATTTGTCTGGGCATACGGAGAGAGCATAGAGCAGGTAATGGAATTGAATGGACTGAAAGCGAAAAATAATAATAATACATACTTTAATTTCATAAATATAGGAATGTCCTTTGCTGAGTGACAATGTTTCTCCAAAATACCTGTAATAGAATCGAAAAGGAGATACATTCAGATAACCCATCTTCATTTAAGAAAAACTGATATCCTTACATAATTCCGATAATCCTTACATTTACTAAAATGTTGCCCTTTAAAATTTAATATGCATTGGTTGAAGACATTCCCCTACTCTCCATAGATCATTTCAGTTATGATGATTCCAAATTAGGCAGCACATGTGCTAGCAGTCATACATCCACACATAGCTATGTACATATATTTGTTTGCATTGCATGCATGTGCACTTCTATGACTGTAAATTGAAATGTTGTTCAGTGCGCTAGTGCACACACATTTTTTCCAATTAAATAAATAGCATTCTGCCAACAATAATAACAAAAACACTTGCATAGTTGTCTTGCCAGCCAGCTGAAACCAGATGTCGTACATTTGGTCAACACTACAAGCCAAAACGTGACCGGGCATTTAGCTATGAAAGCATGTGTTGCACCAAAGTGACACACGACCGCCACCACTAAACACTGGACGGACGCCGCAACACAAAAGTCCTCATGCAAATTAACCAAAGTCAAAAATGAAAATAAGACGAAGAGAAATTGTTGCTTCTGACCAATGTTACCTTCCAACAAGCCAACAGCTTCAGCAGCAACGATAGCGGCAATTACGACCCACCCAACAGCCAGTTGGGCAGCGGCACTTACTAGTATGGACCTGCTTTGGTACAAAAACGTCCACGACTGCTGACCAGCGGTGGCAAGACGGTGCGAGTTTACGAGTTTAATGGGTATTTAGAGCAATTACGGTCGTGTAATTGTCGCCCAACTAAAACGCTTACAAACACACACACAGATGCATACGACCGCATGCAAACGCGTCTAAATTCTGCTGGTTCTGCCTACCGCAAGAATCACTTTGGCGGCGCCACACACACACACATAATACAATGCGTATGTGACATGAGCATTTGATTTTTGGCAGAAGATTTATGGCGCTTAACTTTCAGATGGCGACCTCTGCGCAAGTTTAGAAAAGTTTACTTGCACTTTGGCCGCACAAGTGATTTTCTCTTTTCATTGGCTACTCGCTGGCTACTTGTGGTATCGTCTTAAAAGTGACAGTTCTTTGTTTTGATTTCATTTGTACAAAAAACTTGTGTAGCGGCGTATAAAAGTCATTTTGTGCAGCTTTGCTACTTTCCCTTTCATTTCCGTTCCTTTAAATAGTTAACTGTTTCGTAATGCTAACCACTTTGCAAATGCTGACAATCGGCGTAGCGGTGCCGAGTTCAGCGGTGCTGATAATGTGCTCATGTGTGTATGATAACTCAATTATAACCGCCAGGCGATCATCAATGATATCGACGCATGCGCATTAGTTTGCGCTCGTGCCTGACGGAGGAACAGCAAACAAAAACATAACAGCATGGCCGGTATTTGTACACATGTTGCGTCGATGTCTCGCTGCCGCCGTTTTGTTATCACCACCAGCACTGGAGAGCACAACGATTATGAGTGCCCACAAGTATTTACTAATTTGTGTCCGTTTTATAATTTGTGATTCACGAGCCAAACTCTCACTCGCCGCGTACATGCGGCGGCTGTGTGTGAAATGGAATCATGACGATTTCTGCCATTGTTCGTACATTGTTGGCAGCATATTTGCACGTCTAGTTGAAAAGTGGGCTAAATTTGCATTTGTGTAAATTAGAGCAAAATTTGCGGGGGACTCGAACATTGGCTGCTCAACGCAGCATGCAAAAGTTTGCATTATGCGCAAAGTTTGTTGCCATTTGAAAGTGAAATGCTGATGTTACGGAGTGCAATGGAGCAATCCAAACGAAATTGCTAATTAAAACAAAAAAAAAGATATTAAGTCTATCATTTTAATTCTTTTTTATTGTATTTTACATGTCAACAAATTCATTCAATTCATGTCGCAGCAATGGGTTTTTCAACTACGCGTACAATACTTGCAATGCTCTCATTCAACACATTTAAGTTCAAATCACTTGGACTGCAACAATGATGGCACAGCACCATTTTTCATTTTCAAAAAAATTTACTAAATATACTTTCAAATCAAACATAGAAATATTTGTAGTTTGCCTTCGGTCGCGCGTTAAGTTTTTTCAGTTTATCCTTTGATTTGCTGTTAAAAATAAACTTTTATTTTGTTTAGTTTGAATACAGACGCCAGTTATACACGCACAGACATACAACCTTCAACGATTGTACGTACAGACGGTGAAGGGTTGTTTAAAATTACAATTACATATATCACAATATTTGATGATGATATTCTTTTTAATTTATTGCTTTTAATAATCGCGTGTCGTATTTTAATTTGTATTCTTATCTTTTGCATTGTCAACTCTAGCGCTGCATTCTGCAGCAAAACAAGAAACGCTATATTTGTCACACTATATATTCCAAAAACCTACTTTGCATAAAGGAACACAATAGCTTAATAACGACTAGAGACGCTCTCAAGCAGCAGCCTAAACCATTCCAAATCCCTCGCTGCCCTCACTAATGGCCAACAACAATGCCTTTTCGAACTGTTCGTAGCTCTCATAGTCCGGCAGGCAAAGCTGATTGAAACTGCAATCATAAAACAAAAATATTCTATATAAATATACGAACATCACTCATTCACACTGTCCTTCGGGCAACTTACCAAGTGTGGGCCGTTGGCAAATTGCCGAACGTTGGCGCGGCTGTAATCTGAAATTGTGGATTCAATTCCTGGAAACCGCCCGGCGGCAATTGTGAACAACCGGTTGTGAATTGCAGCAGACGCGCCATTTCTGTTTGACAAAAATTACTAACAGCTGCCCAAAACCAGGCTAATACACGTCGAAACTCAGCCGAATTGCCATTCGCAATGTGATGCGCCTTAAAGTCGGCAATCGAATACTCCCCAGTGCCGCACATAAGCAGCTAGCACAACATAACGAAACATACAATTACGTGTTAATGAAAGTGCTCGTGTGTGTCTATCAGCTTCGCTCACCTCCAACTCATTCTCATCGAATATGCTGAGCAGATTGTCTGGAATGATGCCGTTCAGACCCTTCAAAAATGCGTCCACCTCGTCTTTAACGCTATTGCAGAGACGTTGTTGCGCCAGCGCATCCAAGTACTGATTCTTTGTAGCGTTTGTAACGCGCACTTTCGAGCCATTTGGAATGAGTTCGATTGTTTTGCTCAGCTGTCCGCTGGGATCGTAAATTTCCTCCACAAAGTACAGCTCCAGCGAGTCCGTTGTATCCAAATCAGTGTCGAGTATGTACTTGATTTTCGACAAATACAGATCGGGATCGTCTTGTTCGAAGTACTGTGAAAATATAATAATAAATGTTCATTTACGATTCCACAGTCCTTACAATACAACAATGACTACCTTATAGTGCACACGTAGACCAATAAGCTGCGCCAGAAACGATCTGGTGAAGCGCGCGCGCACCAGCTGCCGATACGAGCCGCCCAGCGCACTCTCATACAGACATTTGCCCACAATTTTGCCGGCAAATTCGAAATGCTTCAGCTTCAGGTGCGAAGGGCGATGTGGATTCGGATGCACCAACGCCTGATGCTTGTCGTGAAATGTGCAGAAGAGGCCGCCACGCGGATCAAACAAAGCGCTGCATATCAGCTCGAACCACTCGCGCCGCAAGCCACCCCAATCAATACCTGCAACAAATAGCAATCAATAACAATTACCCGATGAGAATCGCCACGAGTAGGCGCGCACCTTGTTCGCCTTGAAATGTGACCTCGTAATTGCCACACCAGTCCGACACCGAGAACCCTTTGGTGGCCTTCATGCTGCTCTCCAGTATCTTGTCGCGCAGCACCTTCAGCGACAGCTTCTCGTGGTAGTAGCTCGCATGGAACTTGCGCACTTCGTGGTAGAAGAAGTCCTGCTTGTCCTTGAACGTCTCTGAGCCACCAATATTCTTCAGCAGGAAGTGCGTGAATGTCGCGGCGATTATGTTGCGATCGCGCGACGCCAGCTCGATTTTCGGCTGCGCGCCGTCGTCAATTATGAACACCGGCCCATGCACCTGTGTCACCAGGTGCGGCAGAAAGTGAAACTTCGTCGAGGGACACAGTCGGAACGTGGCAATACGCTTCGGTATGAACTTCAGTATCATCTCCTTGATGGTCACCTGAAAGATTAACGAATTCTGTTCTTGAACACTTACGTCGTCGCGCCGGCCAGTGCGACTGTGTCCACTCACTTGCTTGGGGCCCACGTAGCAAAGCACCTTGCGCGGCTTGCTCTTCGGCGCGCCGTAAATGCTCAGCAGTTTGGCTTCGTAGCAAATGTTGTGCTTGCGTGAGGCGATGTTCTTGTGCACCAGCGTCGTGTCGCTGCCTGTTTGTGGGAGGGAGAACACGAATAGCATCAGATGGGAGCCGAGGAGGGTGGCAGCGGACATTGAGGGGCGAGGGGGTGGTGTGGAGTAGGTGATATGTAGTGATTTTGTGACATTAGAAATGTTAAACATGCGTTTTTCTGCGCATTTGTGTGTGGCAAGTTTGTGTTCGTGTACTCGAGTGGGTGTGGGTGGGCGCGCAAGGCAACTTACTGCTCAGCACTATGATATCGAAGTCGCCGTTTGGTAGCTTCTGCTCAAGGTAACTTATGACAGCACGTAGACATATTGGCTCCGGGAAGAGTGCCGTCACGGCAACACGAGCATTGACGCGGTCATACGAGAACGCAATCGCGTGATGTAACTTCTCAATGGGCTGGCCATTAAGATCGAAAATCTCCACCCGGTAGCCCTGCGTGTGATGTACATTACGGTAACAAACTTCACTTGGCCGCGTAATAAAATCGACTTTACCTTTATGGGGTCCTCGGCGTGCTCGAAGAGGCAAGCGTTGCCGAACTCGTCCCTGGGCTCAATGTGCAGCAGTGTGGCGGCGCCCGCACAGCATATCACTGTGCTGGCTGGGCGTATGAAGCGCGAGCGTCGTGCATCGATAGGTCCCGGTATAAAAGTTTTCGTAAAAGGCGACCCAGCAATATGACTGGAGCCGATAAGAACGGAGATTTTGTATTGGCCCGCGGTGCGAACGGTGAACTTGACTTTGGCAATGTTTGCGTTGTTCGGATCGGTGGACGACCCCAGCTCGCTGATGGTGACCACTTTGCGCGTGCCCTCGGTGACTTCGACAAAGAACTGATCTGTATCACAGATGGGATAAGGCTGGCCGTTGCGCTGGAAGAAGCGCACCACGAAGCACATGGTGCCGCCCACCATGGCCGGATCCTTCCAGTCCCATTGCACTTTGCAGTTGGCCGGCAGCAGATACTTCCCCGTCACGTATTGCAGCAGCGAGTGGCGCGCCTCCGGAGCCAGCGACGGCTGCGTCATGGCGGCCAGCGTCACAAGACCTGCAACCGAAACGGACACCACCAGCATGCCGCCCCATGTCCAGGCGTCCTGGTGCTGGCTCGACTTGACCACCGTCGACCACAACTGTGCTTTAAGTGCGTCCAGCTGGGCCTTGGATGTGGGCAGATTTTGGCGTGCGTGCGACCACATTTGCCAATCCTTGCCGAGTATCTTGCTGGCGCGCGAATCCTCCAGCCAGTAGACGTCTTCCAGCGAGGCTACCTCGACGGCGAGTAAGCGCTGATAATGATGCTGCAGCCGATGGTCGCGCAGCCATTCGCGCAGTATAAGTTTTTGTTGCAAATGTAGGGCGGCACGCTGCAGGCGCTGCTCATCGCCGGGCGGCAGTTCAGGCAGACGTTCGGGATCACCACAGCTGGAGAGCGAGGAGATGCCTGCAAGCAAACGAAAAGATAGAAGAAACTATAACCAAAGTGATTGTTTATCAGCTGCTGAAAATGTAACTTTTAAATGCATTCTAGGTCATGTTTATAATCGTTAATAATTATTTAATATTATGAAGTTTTATAAATTTTATATTTCGCTGCAGTTCAAGAAAACTTGATTAACTAAAGAATGCTTTTTTACTTGGTTTATAAGGTAAGGCAATGAAATCTTCAATTTATTTATTTTATTTTTAGCCGCTCATAAATCAAAACGGTCAATTAATTGTCATACCCTACCATTTTGAGATTTTTTTAACATTGAGTTCATTGAGTGTCACAAGTAAAACCAAAAATTCACGTATTTCTCAAACAGTTGGTTAATCGGTTTGACCAAAACAAAGTATTCCATCCACCCAGAAACACTGCTACTACTTAATAACAAAAAGAAAATATTTAGCAACTCGTTTAATTCACATCAATCGCCAACTGTTCGCAAGCCAATAAAGCCAACATCAGGCACGAACGTCCAGGACTCCACTACTAAAGTGTCGCCATAAGTAAATTGCGTACTAAGCCAACTAATTAGGGGCACATTACGTATACGTTAAGTACCAATCAATTATATTTCGATTTCGTAGTATTTCTGCAGTCAACTCGAATGAGCCGGCAAAAATGCCACAATTCCAAATGGCGGCTAAGTACCTGGCAACACACGTAATGTGAAGTGTTATCGCAAATGGCGATCACAAGGTGAAAAATTTGTAAAGGCAAAAGTACGAAAGAAGCCAACGAGCAAGAAAGTGTAATCGTAGTGTGGCACGAAGGACGACGAAACTCGCGTACTTTCGTATTTTTCGTTCGTGATGATTTCATGTTTCGGCCGCACATTTAGACGTACGTAAACATATTATGACAAAATTACAGCGCCCGGGTGGGGGATGACGCGATAAAAAGAGTAGCAGACTTTGCCAACTACAGTGACGCTGCTTCTGGGCATTTGCGTGCGCGTTTTTCCCACAAAAATGGCCATAAGTACCGGTTTGTGGGAAGCAGAAGCGAAACAAACCATTTCCGTTAGTTTACTGCTTTGTTTGGCGTATGCAATGATGGGAGAAATGTGGTGGCAAGAAGCGCGTGGAAAGAAGTGGGCGTGGTAAGTAAATATTGAACCAATTTTTTTTAGTATTTCAGAGAGTTATATTTAGATTTCATTTAAATATAACAACGTAAATTCTTACGCAGCAAATATCTAAATATGCAATGAGAGAAATTTTCCAAAATCAATTTCTATATACAGAAATGGACAAAAGATCTCAGATAGTAAAGTCAGCTATTAAGTTTTAATATAAAATACTAAATAAGAAAAGTAAGCATTGAAGGCCACTTTGGCTCAGTGGGTGGTTAGAGGGTTTTGAATTCAAACACCAACCAATTCGCCCAAGTAAAAGAAACTTTTCTTTCGGCATGATACCCTCTAAGTAAGATAATGGTAAGTCTCTGAGTATGGAGTCCCTCCTAGCGCTGTTATTGTTATGGTTGTATATAGTATACACTTATATGCGCTTGAAAACCTTAAATTTCTTTGTTAAACTATGTATAGGTACATCGCAAATAATTTTTTTGTTATATACTTAGTTTGTTTTTTTTTGTTCCTAATGCTTTAAATTACTTTGTATGTATATTATTGTTATGCGCATTTCTTTTGTACGTTATCGATTTTTTTATGCAAACAAAACCATTTCTCTTCAATGATACGCCATGTGAGAAAGGATTACCTTAACAATAGACAATGTCATTTGGTATTGTGTGTGTTTACTTGAGTGCGAAATGATAAAATTGCCTCTTCGCTAATGGTGTTTTATGGCACAAAAACACCCACATACTATATACAATCGATTCCAATGGGTATTAAAGTTTATCGACTTTGTTAAAAATTATTGCGCTGACTTTAGCAGCAATGGTAAAATTATTTATATTGTTCCTTGTTAGAGGGTGAAAGAACTATTGATTGCTTTTTCGGTTATTTACGAGTTCATCGCTGTGGCTGTAATTTTTGTAGTTAAAAAAAGCTAATTTATATAGACAATAGGAGTTATTGGCATAAGCCATTCAATTTATGCATTTGGGAAATTATAGTTTTATGTACGTACGACTTGACCTTTGTAGGGTCACGATTGCCGTGAACTCACCCAGACGCAAAGAGCAAACCTCTAAAAGCCAAATATATGTCAATGAAAAAGCTTTCAATTATCTTTTGGTTATTTTCGTTTGTATGATATATGATAAATGAGTTTGTAATTTTACTAATAATAACTGAAGCAAATAGATGACATCAGTTAATTGCATGTAAACAAATTTGTATGCGCTAGTGCTACCATCTTACTATCATATTTGCATTTTTGAGCCAACATTTTCCTACTTTGCTTTATGCTTATGCTCAAAAGAATTTACGCCACTCCGGCATTGCATATTTTGCAATATTAAAAAATACTGTCAGCATTTTCCACCTCGTGAAATCACTTCGTACGAAATCAGTTGGCCTGCAAGTACTATACCAGTCCTTTCACATATAGTGCTTGCTGTCGTTTGCGATTTTCCGCAGCGCCGCGCTCCAGCACATCCCAAATGCGCGCCTCGTGCCGAGGGTGCAGTTCAGTGCGTTTTTGCCCTCGTTCACCTGGGCACGAGTGCGCGCCAAGTGGCGACACTTGCGCCGTAAGCAATGGCGCACAGTGCGCGCTAAACGTAAATAACGATTAGTGTGGCACAAATAGCAGCGCCAGCTTATGCACGTTCAAGTGTGCATATATTGGGCTCCTTTCGGCGCATTTTTTGCATAGATATCTACTTTGCATGTTGTATTTTTGCGTGATGGCATTTTGATGTAAATTAAAAAATATACCATATACAGGTGTAGACTAGGACTATGCTCTTCGCCCACTGGGGAAAACATTAGCAGATGAATGCTCACACTCACACAATGTTCGATTTTGCCCTCTGCATATTTATTTGTATGCAGTTACTTGTTATAAAATACTGTCAAATGTATACAAACAAGAATTGTTACAGATTGATTGGAGATAAAATTGTATTTATTTATGTCAGACATACAACATGCGCTGCATACGAGTATATGCGGGTGTATTGAGCGTGTAAAGGGTCAAATTGAAATTCTGAAAGTGTTAAGCTCAATACAAACAATTGGGTCAAAGCCATAAACAGCTCGCTACATTGTTGCAGAATTTCAATTGTTGCATCATTTTGCATTGCATTGGAAACTTAAAAACACTTATAGCAATGCATATTTTTACTAGTTCATACTCATATAATCTGAAACGTTCTACTCGTAAAACAATTCGTCTCAGGCGTCCCTTCGACCCCCAATTTCTCAACTCACTTGCTTTCCATTCGCAAAAGCAAACGCCCTGCCTTGATTTGCCTAAAAAAAAACAAAACCAAATATAAATCATTTCGGTTCCTCCACCCACGTGGCCAAAGCCAAAGAGGCACGTTATGCTAACAATGGAAAATATCGAGCGCTGTTGATTGCGAAATGTTTCACAATTTCGCTTTTATGCCCTTTCGCAAAGCTGTAATCAAAAATGCGCAAAGTTCAAGGCATCAGACAGCAAGAGAAATGATAAATACGAGAAATAAATCGCAAAATCAACAAAGATTGCAATTTCCTATATGTGCAAACTGCATAACCGCTCGCTCGCCCACCAACGCAATAAACGTTCAGCCACAGCCAAATCGTGTGGGCCGCATTCAAATACGCTGCCGCAGTGCTGTGAGCCAAGTTGGCACTTTTTGGCAGCTGTCTGCCAAATGAAATGAAATTAATAAATATGGGCAGAAAATGCAGCTGGTCACCACGGCAGTGACAGTTGCGGCTTTGCGGTGCGCTAATACTTAGTTGGTGTCCTGCTCACTGAACGGTGAGAGAGAATATGCACTTCAAAGCAGGTTTGTGACACCTCAAATGGGGCATGGCCGTTGGGGAATGTTTCTAATTCGCATAAACATTATGTGTCTCAGGAATTCTTATTAAAAAAAGTGGCACGTGCTGCATTGCATTATATAAATTTTTTAAAAAGAAAGTTTTGCTTTAACCAAACAAACTTAAAAGTTCAAAAAGAGTTGCCTGCATTGACAGGAAAATAAAAAAAAATAAAAACATCTTTCTCTCTCTCTCTGTTTTGACTACTTGAATTGACAATTCTTTTTAACACCTTAATTCAACTACGCAACGCTGCAATGCACATTTTCATTTTCTTGTATTCCATTGATTTTTGTGTTTGAGTAACTCACCTGATGACGATGACTGCGAATGACGCATTGTGGTAGCCATTGCTATGGAGTTAATTTCCGATTCTGGTGACCACATTTTGTAAGCTATATTTATTTACTTTTTTTGAACACGTGCTTTATAAATTAGTGCTACGGAATTATTGCGGCTGCTTTAGTTGTTGGTAATAGGAGTATTGCACTTGGCATGTTGCGCGTATAGTCATTTAAAAATATACTTTATTGCTTTCGTTTGTGTATGTACATTTACATGCGCATAGTTAATAATAGGTTCGACTAAATTGAATCTGTTTGAATCACATTCACATTGTGCGTTTTTGATTTTGGTTTATGTTTGCGTTGCTTTAAAGAAACAAACACATTGTACAAATTTTGATACTGAACATAACTATTGAGGACTATTCTATTGGCTTTCTTTTAACTTCCCACAATCTTTCTTTTCATCGACGCAGCTTTTCCTGAATAATTTTCTTTTAAAATACCTGTATTTTATCATCAATCATCATCAATCATTCTGTCTTTTAAACTTTCTTTCTTCGAAAAATCAGAATAAGCTATGGTTTAACTATGGCGTATAGACAATAACATGGAAAATGTAAATAGATGGAACACAAGTGTTGAGCAACAAGTCCTCATTATTGCTTAAGATAATCTCAGACAGAAATTGCCTATGAAAAAGCTCCCAACTCGCCGTTCGGAATCGGCATAAAACTGTAGGTCCCTTCCAACCTTGTAAAAATTCGCACGCACAACACGGATGGTTGCGGGTAGCTAGGCCTTAGTCTCGTAATCGGGCTGTCGTGCCAGTCAATTATTATTATTATTAATCTCAGACAATCCCTGATATTAAATGACGGAAGTAATTTTCATATTTAGTTGAAAATAAACACCCAAAACTGGATTACGTTTCAACTGTTGAAAACGGTAAAACACTTAATGAAAACCTCATATTACCCCTAATTCCCCTTATCATAAATTACTCGATATCATTTGCAAAACATTATCCCCCACACATACGCATACACATACACACAACATTGTTCTCACACATCCTGAAGCTGTCAAGCCGAAAGCATTTTGACCGTTTGATATCTTTAGTGGCCACACATCGTTCCATTTAAAATGTAAATAACATTCCGTGGCTCACCGTCACCAAGTATTCGCCGAAAAAGTTCAACTGTAGTGGCACAAAGTGTCATTAGAGAATCTCGTAAGCCACAATCAGAGCGCCACGTGCCGCAAGTATCTCAGCAAAAGTTTTATTGCACAATGACAAATTGTGGGCTGAAAGCGGTTCTCTCGTTCTGGCGGTGTCAATGTCACAACTTGCAATTAAATTAACAAGAAACAGCTAAACAGCGCCAGCAGGCGAGTGGTTAACCCGGACGAACGAATAAGGACGAAAATGTCAAAACTCAAAACGTGCGGCAACAACAAATGCACACTCTGCAAAGTAAAGTCGACTGACATTTGCAGTAGACAACTGGCCCGCATAGCAAAAAATCCAAAAACCAAATAAAATACAATAAACTCGCTGCCCACACAGCCGATGTGTGTATAAGTTTTTCACACGGCACAGAAATTCACACGCACACCGACGCGCTGGCACAATGGGCGCACGCACGCACACGCGCACAGACACTGCAACTGACCCTCGCAAGCAGACAGACAGACATTCAGGCCAACTAACTAATGGATTGTCAGACAGAAAGACAGACAGACAGACAGCGCGGAAGGCAGACAAATACACGAACTTGCCAAAGGACAAACAGAACGCCAACAACAACAACCACGCCAAAACAAACCAAACACGGGCAATGAATACGAAATGCACATTCGCATTCACGACAACGTCGTACAGCGCACGATGAGCTTCCTGTCGGACTGCATGTGCGGAGTAGAGCGGGACTGTGCGGTTGTGCAGCTGTGTGGTCGCCGCATTAGCGCCTCCTCGGCTCCCATATTCAGACTCATGCCCGGCCATCATGCCGTCGTTGTTGCACCGTAATCATGAAATTATTTATTTATGTCGGTGTCTCTGTACTTGTCGTGTCGTGTTATTGTTGTTGTTGTTGTCGCCAATGATGGTGACGGCGATGGCGATGGTGACGGCGATGGCGGTCATATCGGGACAGTGCGCGGCGGACGTGCCACTGCTGCGGCCAGCGATGCCACTCGTTATGGCAGCAGCGGGGTCATCATGTTGTCGGTGTTCATTATTTTGTTCTTTTCGCAAGTGTGACTGCGAGTCGAAAACTCGACTTTGCCTTTGGCACTCATCGAGCGCTTGTGGGCACATTCACTGCACGCCGCACTGGCACGAACGAGTGCAGGACGTGTGTGTGTGTGTGTGTGTTGCTTTTTATGGGCTCTTCACTGTTCGCCGTGTTGCCGGCTATTGTGGCAATTTGATTTTTTAACTGACAAACAGATTATATTGCCACACAAATACACACACCCATATATATATACACACCGGCATATAATGCCATTTTGGCTGCTAAACTATGCAAAGAATAATGGAGAAGCTGTGGGCTTTTGTTTTCGCATTTGCCACGAGTGACGATATCACTTGTCAGACATTTTAAATACATTTATAAGCAAACATTTGCTTATGCAATTTATAGGCAGATTTATGGGCGACAATAAAATGCGACGGCATGGCAGGAAGTAAGATTGCAGCATCGAAAGTGCGGAAGCGCCTAAATGTATGTATACTTAAATAGTATAAGGTTTTCCGTTGTAGGCATCTTTCAACATAAAAACAACAACAACACCAATTCAAAGATCTTTACACATACACACACATTCGAGACATAGTATCTACGACTTTATACAACTTCCGTTTTCGTATTATGATACGTGTTTGTGTGTGTGTGTGTGTGTGCCAATGTATGACATCCGTCTCGTTTTCACAGTTATGAAAATTTCGCACTGTGCTGCTTGTTAGCCTTGTGTCATAAATATGGTAATGTCATGTGGTATTTTCTGATTTTATTTGAGGTGCCATTGCCACACGCAGCAATGTAAATTTGTGTACATAGTATATAGAAGAGGATGGCGCCACTTCGGCACTAAAAAATGACTAACATACTAGTGAGTAAAACAATAATACAATAACCTCTTAAGCAAAATTATAACGGATAATAAAACGTAACGATTTAGTTGGTGAAAAGCTTCAATAGAAAACTAAAAAACTTAATGATGTATGAAGTGCCCGGAATCCCAACCATGTGGCACGTCACCGATTTAAATTTATTTGCTTGCTTAAATTTTGAGAGAATATTGAATGCACGTGCGATAGCTAACAACAGACAAATGTGGTGTCAGATGTGACTGAGAAGTGATTCTGGAATCTTTTTTAACAAACTAGCATTTCAAAGTTTGTGTATTTTCTTGCAGGTTTGTACTTCTTTTCTTCTGTACTTCTCTTTCACTTTTATGCTCTTCTCTCCCTCTTCTATTTCACTTTTATGCATTCAACTTTGTCAATTCCGGCAGACTATTTTACGTGACCGCAGTTAGAATGTGGAATTCATTGCCAATTAATATTAAAAGTGTATCTAATAGCCACATCTTTAACCCTTTCGCTACAGCTTTTTACTGGGGAAAGTTAAAATTTTAAATTTTACGTTTTAAGAAATTTTTAAATTTTTATACTCGGACCCTGTATTTTAGAGTGTTTTTTATGAGAGCAACCACATCGTTGTGGCTGTAATAATTACTTAAACATAAAACTTTTTATGCATAACGAAAATTTGAATATTTCTTCATTTACTTCAGCCAACATTTTTTTTAAAAAGTATCTAAATTTAAAGAAAACGTCAAATTAAAAAAGTTATCTAATTTTTTCTGATTCTTCTTCCTTTACTATTTCAAGATATACCATTCAAAAAACGTGTATACTTCTCTTCTCTAAACTTAATTATTCAGTTTATTAATTTCGTATTTTTCCTAAAGCTTCAAACTATTCTAAGGAACAACCAAAAAAATGTATTCTTGCAACCATAGAGGATGCAGACGTTCACAAAGCAGCATGTTGCCATATGGCAACAAAATAGCGAAAGGGTTAAGCGTCTTCTTTTCCAGCATTTCTCCTAATTATCTATCTCCCCATATCTTCACATCTCTCTTTCTCTGTTTTCCTCCTCATTACTTATCATTTCCTAAATAGTCACTGTTATTTTTAATTTAATTTATATTTAATATTATGTATTATTATTATTATTATTATTACTCTGTTTTAATGTCTTTTTTTTTGGTAGCATTTAAAAGAGAAAACTTGTATGCTGAAATAAATCAATAAATAAATAAATAAATCTAGACAATAAGTGAGGAAAATACGTTTGTAAGTGAAAAGTGAACTCGCTCACTCTGCAGGAACATGGAAAGCCATCATTTATGATACCATTTGAGTTTGAATGGTCCTAGCAGAGAGTGCATCCATTAAAAGAATCAATGTGTATTGTTAGGTCCTAAGTTAGGTCGCTTAGGTGGGGTTGGGTTGAATAAGGCTGAAGTGGCAGCCTTTTCTTAAGAAGAACTAAAGAAAGGCTCGACCACTAAACTTTGAACCTCAGTATTTCTCTGATTGCAAGATTTAAAAGTTAAGTAAGGTTTAAACTGCAACGGAGACGTTAATATAACTAAAGATATTTTTAGAATGAAATCGTTCTCTTCGAATATTTATCGGAGATGTCAAAATGCTTTTACTGAAACTCTTGGTATGAAATCAAACTATTGACCTAATTTCGTATTAATAGCTTCCGCGTTTTCATGGTTTGTTTGTAACTATGTATATGTTACTTCATGTTTTGGGTTGGCAAAAGTCAGTCAATTGGCCAGGACATGTCTATGCTCCGAGCTCATATGGATGACTCGTATAGAATATTTTATGCATTGTAGTCGCATGTGTTTACGTATATTCTCGAACTTGATAACCTATCACATACATGCCATGTAAGTATGTATCTATTGTACCTTTTGCAAAAACGAAAAACAAACGACCATTTCCTTTCGCCATTAACCACAAAGCCTACTTAAGAGCCACTTGTTATAATTGTGCATGTAAATTTGTATGCAGGAAGTAGTGTTGCCCTGGCCTCATAACTCAGCTGACCCCCTTTGCGGCAACAAGTCAAGTCGACAATCGACCGACGAAAGTCAACTCATTTTCTAGCAGCAAGTGCTTTAAAATAGTGCAAGTGACCGGAAGTGACAAGCACCAAGAGCAATTTCAACTTGACTTCCTTTCAGTTTAGTGCTTTATGCATTTCCTAATGAAAAGGACAAATTCATATAGCGAGCAAATTACTCGAATTAGTTTAATTTGCTGTAATGTAAACGGAAATTACAGCTAAAAGCTATTGCAGCAGAAATTCACCATTAGCAACAGCCTTAGGCCTTTAGTCAGTAGAAAATTACTATGAAAATAACTAATTTTTAATTTGATTGGTCCCAGGTTTTTCGCAGAAGCTGATCAAATCCGTTGCTGATTGCAGCCTCAAACGAGAACTTTGTTCGTGCCCGTCGTGGTAGTCGTCTTCGAAATGGGTCAAGGTTGGTGGGTGAATATCTATTCACACTTTCATACATATGCCTCAGCAGCTTCAGCAAAGCAACACAAAAACGCATTGGCGAAAATTTATAGCTGCCTACAGCAGCCAACGTCTAATGTTGATGTTACGGCGTGGTTGCTAATTTCGGTTTGTGGCGCTGCAAAGTCACACAACAAGCGCACAAGCGGTTAAAGTGCGTGCATGGAGCGCTAAATAATTCAGTTGTGTGTGCCCATAATTGAGGTCACTTTTAAGGGCGCCTCAAGTGCCCAGCGAAAGCAGTCGAATAAAAATTAATTGGCAATTAATTTGGCATTTTGAGTGGCAGCATATATTATGGCCATGTTAGGCCATCGCCACCGTCACCACCAGCGCCAACTTAACAGCTCGCACACGCACATCCTGCCATCCTGCTGCAATGCGTACGCACACACGGCCGTAATGTATGCAGGCACGTGTGCTGCGAGGCTGCCTGAAACCACACACACACACACACACACGGTTTTCAGCTGAGGAATTTCTAAAGTGTTATTATGTGATCATTTAACACACGCACGCATGTACAGACAAAAACAAATGTACATACACGCACACAGCCATACGCGTACTGGCTTTTAAAGCGCAAGCAGCGGAATGGAAAATTAATTTTTAAAAGGATCAAGCAGCAAAAATATGAGCTTCACGCAGCGACAACGCATCACTTCACAATAACCAATGTGCGGAAGGACACTCCGCGGGTCAGCCGCTCACTTATCCAAGTTCACTTTTTTCGCACAACACAAATCCACCGTTACACGTACTAATTCCACTTTTCGCCTTTCGTCGACGCAGCAGACGCTCAAACGCTGAAAATTACGCGTGGTTAATCGAATTGTGTACGCACGACTTGAAAAATCCGTGGCTACCGAACGCGCTCGCTTGTCACTAGGAATGTGCCACTTTTGGCCCCCGTTCACCTCCAGTCGCTTTGTTCATAAAAATAGGTTATTCACAGTGCGAAACGGGCGAGACTAAAGGAAGTCGTAACGGGTCGAAAAAAAAAACAACAACAGCAACACTGAAAATATGGGTTAACACACAGTTCTGCACTAAACTAGAGGACTTTCGGCAGTGTGTCCCGTTAGTTGAGCTGCCTTCTTTCTCTCCGTCTCTACACGGCTCCTGTCGACGACGGCTGCTGCGAAACGACGCGCTGCGAAGGAACACCACAACTGAACGGCAAAGGACATTCGACATTGATTTTATAGTCAGGCGATGCAAAGTTCGAGCAAAACGTTACGCTCGGCTGAAAAGAGAAAATTGTGTGTGCAAGCCATAAAAGCCTAACTGGAGTAGTGCGTAAGTTTGGTTTTTTCGCCAAATGTAAAGCCGTGAGGGTGTTTTTTTAACACAATTATGAAAGCAACTCAATTGTCAATATTTTTAGAGACATAGTGTTGAGTTTTCAATATTATGTAAGTTGTGTTATGACTAAAAATAGTTTGAAAAAAAACCAAAAAAAAATGCAAACAGAAGTAGAAATTTTACTTGATTACTCTTCACACAGTTTACTGGAATCATACCTTATATTTCAATAAATTCGTAAATAAATAATAAAAATAAAAAATTGTAGTAAACTTATTGTTTCTTTTTCACATGAAAATTAACTAAAAGAAAATTTATAAAAACATTTTTTTCTAATAAATGATTGAACTTTTTACTTTAACGAATTTTTCTAGATTGATTCTTATTTGTTAGTTGAATCAAAAATTTTTGATTTGGAGTTTCAAAACAGATAAAATCGAAATCAGAGCTCAGATTTCGTAATTCCTTAATACTAAATACTTAACATGTTTCATAAACTATAAAGAATGAATATATACAATCTATTTCATTACTTTGATCAACAGTATTGGATTCGATTGCGCAAACTGGAGAAATTTTCGAAATTTAGTTGTCATTACATGGTATTTTTTAGAGTTATTATTATATACTTTTCAACACTAAATCCACAACCCAAAGCGTATCCTTAAAAAAAAACGTATTTCGCATCCATGACTTACGACATTTTGCTTTGCGAGCTGAGTAATTGGCTTTTAACGCTGCAAGCTTTTATCTCTTTTCTCGTTTTTCGTCTCGTCCTGCCGCTGTTTCGGCACGGCGCAATGCTCCTGTGCCAGTTGGTTAATGTCCTAAGCAAGGATAATAATTTGGATATTCCAGCAGGTTGCTACTGCACTGAGTGGCCTGAGTGGTAACATGTTGGGCTTATTAAATTTTCATTTTCATTATTTGAAGTTCTTTAATAGCCGCGCTATTTTTTCGCTCTTTTGTACGGGCAGCCTAAGCGGCAGCGCACTTTTAGCGCTTTGAAGTCGGATGGCACTAATTACCGACTTTGGCTCTTTTGATGTGAATTTTTCGAATTATTGACATTACATTGCGTTATAAGTGCGTTATAAAGTTTCTTATCAAGTTTATAAAGTTTCTTAATGCACTTAACGGAGTCACGCCTATGACGATTATTTAAAGACGTTTTGCACAATGGAGTCTAAAAATTTAATGTTTAAAATTAAGTTGCTTGCAGTAGTTCATATGATTTTTTAGTCATTTTGCAAATAAAAAAATATGCTTCCTAATGCTTTAACCCATTAAAACCTGACCCCAGAAAGGCTTGTGCGATTTCCATAAAATTTTACACAATCTTATTAATTGACCTAATCAAGAAAAAAAATCAAGCAAAACATTCATATCATGTTTTTTTTTTGTCATGTTTTTCGCAAACATTACACAAATAAACAAAATCAAACATTTGCGGAAAATAAAATGTGCCAATAAAATATCCGCTGCTTGGATTTTGACATTTTCACGCGTTGCGTTGTATGAAAATTGGCAGTGTTTAGGCCCAACGTTGCATTCGCGCAACACAAAACGTAAAGCATATTTTTTGTTTAAAAAAAAAAAAAAAATGTTCAAAACTTATTTTTAAATAGTTTAGCATTGCAAAATGCAGCCCACTAAAGGATTTTGATAGGTTTGAAGAATAAGTATTTTTGATTGAATTTCAAAAATTCCCCAAAAAAAACCTTTGACTTTGGATCGAAAAAAACGTATGAATATTTAAATAATTTTGAAATTCGAGTATGGCAGAATCTAAAACGATCAATTCTAATCCAATTCTACCCATTTTCAAGTCGTTTGTCTTTATGAATTACTTAATATAGCGAAATTCCCAAACGTTGCGCAAACGCAACGCTCAGGGCTTAATGGGTTAAACGTCAATTAATTATAAAACTATTAAATTTCAATATGGAAATTAAAGTAATAAACTAGAAATCAGTAAACAAAAATAAGCAGCACCTTTGGATCGTTCTTACGCTTTGCTATTTTTAGTTTGCAGTAATTTTTTTGTCACTACATTATTTTTGGTGTTCTGCTTATATTATTTTTTTTACTATAATATTTTCCCACAAGTGTGGTAACTCTGGTAGGGAAAAGCTTTCAAATACAGCCAACAGTAATTTCATTCGAACGTTGCTTATATTAGTATTTGTGCAAAGTGTTTATAACTGGTTCCATGGTGTAATGGTTAGCACTCAGGACTCTGAATCCTGCGATCCGAGTTCAAATCTCGGTGGAACCTAAGGTTTTCTATGCTTTTTTTTATGAGCTATTCAATATTTTTACCATCATTGGTTTATTTTTATTTAAAAAAAGTACTAATTCTAATTTAAAAAAAAACAACCAACTTTTGATACTTAATAAATGTGCATTCGCCATTTTAAATTTAAATTATTTTTGATATTTAATGTTGATAGTAAATTCTGGTATTGCATTTGTATCTACATTACTATATTTTTCGTTAAATATTTATGCATACATAGTTTTCATGAGAATACAAAAATGCAGTGCGGAGTCTATGCATCGGCATGGCGGTACGTGTTCTTGCCTTACTTCTGGTTTTTTGATTTTACTTATATATTTTACTTTATAACAACAACAAATACAAGCCGATAAGTCACTGTTGTAATGGAATCTTATATTTTATGTAGAAAGTAAAGTGCTACCGTCATTTGATTACTTTTAATCCCAATAAGTTCTTTTAACATAAAAACTATACGAGCACAGTAAAGACTTGTTAAGTTCAAAATAAGTACTAACATTTAATATATTCAAAACTGATATTTTACATAAAATTTATGGATGGCATTTAAATCAAGAACAACATTCAACGTGATATAGACTGTAAAAATTATTTGTTTATGTACTTCAAAGCAAAAACCCTTTAATCAGATTTCAACTAAACACAATTTAACTAATTTAGTTTTAAAAGAACAACAAATAGCTGTTTAGATTTCCAGCAGGGTCGATGTAGTTTTGATTCGAATGTGGTGGAGCTTTTTAATTCGAATGACTGCGAGAGAAATTTGCAGCCGAAGCTCAGCGCACTTTCATATACAAACACAACGACTGTCAATGCCAAATGAAAACAAACAATAACAGCATTGCCGTAGGACTTGGGGCTACAACTACCCAATGTACACATCTTTTGTCTTTAAATTCGTTTCGGATATTAATAACAGAACCCCTTCTTTAAATCGATCAAAATGAGCGTGTATTTTTCACACAGGTTATAAGCAAATTAACTTATTAAAAAAACAACTTTTTAATAGAATTGAAAATTACGAGGAAATAATTAACTGAGTGTAAGGAAAAAACAATAATTTGTTTATACTTACTATATAAACAATGGACTGTTTTTTTTTAATTTTATATATTTTATATTCTCTTTAACTTTATATTGTAATGAGCACTGGGATGGATTTAAGTCCTTTTGATATAAACAACTGTGTAAACTTTTAAGACAAACTTTATTTGCGTGTTCTAACAATGGCGTCACAAGTAAAAGTAAAGGTAAAACGTAAAGGTAAAGGACCAGCATGAACTTAGCTGCAAGCCCGAGTTGCCACACTGCTTGACAAGCCCAACCACAACAGGGTTGCATTCACCATGGCACCACCTCCACCAATACACTACAACTCGGCCTAACCTGACATTCAATCGACCTCGATTGCTTTTACAATGAATCTTCTTCTAGCTTATCATCTAAAAATTCATAATCTGTACATTCATCACTTAAATTATCACCATCTGTGTTGCCTTCTGAGTCCGTTTCAACTGGCCTACCTCGAGGTTCCAACCATTTCTTCATTCTAGACGAATCAATTACATTGTCATATGGCATCTGAGTAACCTGACAATTTTCAACATCCGTAACAACATAACGATCATGACCTAATTGCTTACGAACTACATAAGGGCCTCTGTACTTCTGAATTAGCTTCTTATTCTTCCCTACCGTAGTGTCTACATTTTTAACCACAACTAAATCTCCTGGTTCAAATTGTTTCGCTGGCCTATGGCTCCTCTCGTAATATTTCTGATTGTACAACTGAGACTTCTGTATTGCAAGCTCTGCCTGCTCCCTTATTTCGGACAAATTAACTTCTTCTCTTGAATATACATCATGCAAATACTCCGTCAATTCATCAACTACTTTGCCGCGCTGCTCAACGCCAAAAAGCAGCTTACTAGGGGTCGTCTTTGTGGCACAGTGTACAGTATTATTCATTGCAAACTCGACATCCGTCAGTTTCTGTTTCCAATCTACATGGTTTATAGGGTCAGTCGTTTTGGCCAATATTGCTTTCAACACCCGATTCACCCTCTCAACCTGACCATTCGACTGTGGCGAAGCTACCGCATTCAAAACATGTACAATGTTATTGTTCCCGCAAAAATCCCTAAACTCCGATGACGTAAAAGCCGTGCCCCGATCATCTATAATTCTTCTGGGACGACTGTATTCAACAAAATATCTCTTCAACGCACAAATCGATTCTTTCGCACTACTATTCGTAGCATACATTTTGACAAATTTTGTGAAAGCATCAATCACCACAAACACATGTTTATGCTTTGAGTTCACACTCTCCAATGGCCCGAAATGGTCAATGTGCACTGTATCGAACGGTTCTGGCTTCTTTGGAATACTATATATATTACGCTCATTGCTTCTAGGCGACGTCGAATAATAAATGCACTTCAAACAATTTCTGATGAACACATTCAGCTTTTCGCGCATACGGGGAAACCAATAATGCTTCCGAATCTGATTTGCACATTTCTCAATACCCAAATGACCATATTTCTCATGTATCAATCGCATAATGTTCTCTTCCATCTCACCCGGCACATACAACTGTCGATTCTGACCACTGACACGAAAGACTAACCCATTCTCCAACTCATATCCTGGCACTTCCCCTTGCTCCAATTCTTCCCGCAGTTTATGAATCACAGGATCACGCGTCTGTATAATCTGAATGTTCAAATCAACCTCATTCTCCTCAATACTACACACAGCTGACAACCGGCTCAATGCATCAACATGCTGCATCTGTTCACCCTTTCGGTGTCGAACTGAAAAATCAAACCCGGCGAGACCCAATGTCCATCTGGCAATTCTTGGATTAATTGTTTTCTTCTCCAATGTCAAGACCAAAGAGTTGCAATCAGTCACAACTACAAACGGAATTCCATCCAACATAGTCCGGAATCTTTCCAATGCATTCACAATTGCCAATGTTTCCAACTCAAAGCTATGATAACGCGACTCCGGATCCGTCGTTGTTTTCGAATAAAATGCCACTGGGTGAAACCTGCCGTCATCTTGCTTCTGTAACAGTATAGCACCATACCCTCGCGAACTTGCATCCGTATGCAACTCTGTCTCCCGCCCTGAATCAAAGACACACAGTACAGGGGGCTCAGTCAATTTAGATTTCAAGGTCTCAAACGCATTCCTACACTCTTCTGTCCATTCAAACTTTACACCTTTTCGCGTCAAATAACTCAATGGGCGCGCAATCTGAGAAAAATTATACACAAATCGTCTAAAATATGAAAAAAGACCCACCGCCCTCTGCACCTCCTTTATGTTGGTAGGTACTGCGTAATTCTTTATCGCTACCAAATGATCTTCATTCGGACGAATCCCCCGTTCACTCACACAGTAGCCTAAATACTTCAATTCTCTATATGCAAATTTGCACTTCTTCAGATTCAAGCACAATCCAGCCCCTGACAATAATTTCAAAACTTCTGCCAAAACCACATAATGTTCCTCAATAGTCTTCGTGGCAATGTTAATATCATCTAAATACACCACAATCCTCTTCGCATCAATCAACGGCCGCAACACTAAATTAATAAACCGCTGGAACACCGGTGGAGCATTAGTCAAACCAAACGGCATAAACCGATACTCATACTGTCCCATCGGAGTCACAAACGCAGTTATCGGTATCGATTCCTCATGCATTGGCACCTGGTGAAACCCATTCCTCAAGTCCAACGTACTGAAGAAACTCTTCCCACCCAAATATTCAATACAATCCTCAACTAACGGCAACGGATAATGATCTCTGACAGTCAACTTATTCAACGCCCGATAGTCAACACACATTCTCAATTCACCGTTCTTCTTCCGCACTAACACAATCGGAGACGCGTATGGAGACGCACTTGGCTGAATAATGCCCTGAGCCAACAAATCATCAATTGTCTTCTGTACTTCTGTCTTTTCCCTATATGACAACCGGCGCGGACCACTGTACACCGGCGCATCACTCTTCAACTGAATTTTCATGCAATAGCCACTCAACTTCCCCCCCTTGTTCTTCATTTTCAAATAGTTCTCAAAAACAACTGATTTCAAAGCATCTGCATCTGTTATAGACAAGTTTTCGTCCACATCAATTAGATCACCAATTTCATCCATCTCAGTTGCACCTACCATCAATATTACTTCATCATACAAATTCAAGTCTTCTGTTCCAACTAAATTTACAACTCCGATACACGACTCAAGTCGAGTTTCACACAAATTTGAATCACCAATTACATTTACCTCTGCATTAACTGAATTAATTTCTGACTTGCCACACTTATCATCTGATTTCAATAACTTAACTCTGTTTGGAACCTCTGTTATCTTAACTACTGGACTCTTTAATAAATTAAACAACTTAAGTGCACTGATATTCAACGGAACTTCATTTTTATTGGCATTATTAATCTCCAGCAGAGTACGTCTACTATATCTCACTGTGTCCATTTGGCACAGGCTTATATTCATTGCCTTAAGTAAATCGCGTCCAAAAAGTAGGGGCACCACTGCCTCTTCATCTGGCAAAACAAACAAATTATGGTCAAATTTACGGTTATCAAACACAATTTTACAAGTCACAAGGCCGTACGTACTTAAATTCATATTTCCCATCCCCCGATACTCTGTCACAGTCAATTCACCCGTCACTTCAAATGGCACAAGAGAACGCTTCACGAAACTAGTCGGACTGCCATTATCAAATAAAGCAAAACACGGAATTAATTCAGTGCACTTATTCTGTTTCAAAAAGGCAACACTTACAAGATTTCGGTGTTTCAGCTGTCGGGCTAAACGTCGGACCTCCTCTACCTCCGTCAATGGCGTCCCTGCCTCCCACTCCTCGACCTCTGCTACTGGCTGCTGTTGTTTCGGTACGGCTGGCATCCGTGTTTGCGTCTGGTTTAATGTTGTATTCTGCATCCGACTACGACGTGGGCACTGCTGGCGCATGTGGCCTACTTCATGGCATATGAAACACGAGTTCGGTGGGCGTCGCGGGGCCCCGCACGCACTTTGATAGTGCCCATATTGAAAACAGTTGTAACACCTGACGGCCGACAAATCCGTGACTTTTGCAGCTGTGTCAGCAACTGGCACTGTTGTATACGACCTCGGCCTAGGCACGGCACCCGACATGACACTGATCTTCGGCACAACCACTGGCGCAGCTGCCCGACGCTTCTTCTCGTAACGCTCCATCAACCCCTTCAATTCACGCAAGGAAGTGGCACTGTACAGCATCGAAACCATATTCGTATCGTCGTTAAGCCCCTCGATGATAATGTCGATTAGGTCCGTTTCTGACACATCGGCGCGGCTGGCAATGTACTGCATCTCAACAATATATTGTCGTGGTGTTTCGTCTGGTCTCAGGACACGGGCACGTAACTGTTGCAGCACATCTCGAACCGTGAATATACGACGGTATTCAGTCATCAAAGCCATCCTTAGCTCACCATAGCTGCGAACACGAGTTATGTCCGCGAACCGCTTCGCTTGCCCAGTTATCAGATGTCGTGCGGCAACCAGCTGGTCTCGCTCACTGTACTGGAAACTCTCGAACACATTCTCCAAGTCGGCCAACCATTTGCTAACGTCCTGCAACTCCGAACCATCAAATTTGCTCATCATCGCGTCCAGTACACCCAGGTCGATTCTACGACTCTCGAACTCGTTCAACTCACGCTGCAGCTGGACAAGCTCACGTTTCTTGCGCATGATCGCCAACTGCCGATCTAACTCAGCCTCTTCAGCCTCAGTACTGGTCACATTCACCACACTCCCTGCATCAACTGTATCATCTTCTGTATCTGGCACATTCATGGGTCGCTCCCTCTGGCTGGCTCCTGGCATCTGTCGTCTAGTCGTCTGCACACTCTGGCTGGCATCTGGCATCTGTTGATTCAGCGGAACATCAGGCTCGCTATCCGCTCTGGCCGCTCTTCCGCTACCTCCGACACGACCTGCTACCGCTTGTTCATACATTGTCCGCAACCGAACCATCGTGGCGTCTTCCTCGAATTCAGCTCCCGCAGCCCGTAGTGCAGCAATAACCGCATTGCGCGTTAATTTGTTCGCCATTGAACCACAATAACTTTAGAACTTAGATAGAAAAAAAATTCCTGCTCGAACCCCACACTTGACGTTGTAATGAGCACTGGGATGGATTTAAGTCCTTTTGATATAAACAACTGTGTAAACTTTTAAGACAAACTTTATTTGCGTGTTCTAACAATGGCGTCACAAGTAAAAGTAAAGGTAAAACGTAAAGGTAAAGGACCAGCATGAACTTAGCTGCAAGCCCGAGTTGCCACACTGCTTGACAAGCCCAACCACAACAGGGTTGCATTCACCATGGCACCACCTCCACCAATACACTACAATATTCTATTAATAACATATTTATGAAGCCCTCTCGAATTCACTGTGAACGCGCCAGTGTGCAACGGCCCCAATATAAAGAAGAAGCAGACACGTCGCGAATGCAAATTCATTATAAACAAAACGAATGCAATTTCACCTTTCGTTTCCCCTCACCACACCGCATTAACACAAAGTGCAAATTGCTGCCGCTCACTGCAGCCCTCTTACCTTTGTCCCAAAAGAGTTGCTTGTACTCGGTTAGGTTCTGCTGCTCGAGCCATTGGTCCACGGTGGTAGGCTCGCCAGGATCGGAGGAGAAGAAACCATACAGCAGCCAGTTCGGGTAAGCATTCCACACCAGCAGAACCAGCTTCAGCAGCGAGACGGTGAACATCAAACTGAGGACAATTGCAACGAGCACCTTCATCAAACGAATTAGCATAATAGACAAACGCACGAGGAAATGGGTCCGCAGCCAACGCGATGCAGTTTCACTAGATTCCCGAGAACTTTGCAACACCTGTGATTCTTCTCTACACTTGTGCGCCGATAATTACACTGGACTCGTTAGAGTGCGGACTTTGCGACTGGAAAACTCGATTTGGTGCGCATTTTTGCCGATTCTGCGATTCGCTCCCGCCAGCCAAACGCCAGCTGTAGATTTATTCGCATTAAAAATCGCAATTACTTTTTATTCAACTTTCAAAACGACACTTTGCGATACTCGTACTTGCCACCAATAACTGGTGCAATGTCGGCGGGTGTTGAGAGGAGGAAATTTAGTAAACACAGAGCAGTGGCTGCAGAATGTGGGTGGCCAGCGTGTGTAAGCAGCACATACAAATTGTTGGGAGCAAACGTGCGCTGTGCAGCTGTCATACGGCACATTTGACATTTGCATGGCGCGCGCCCAGTAGGAAAGCGATGCAGTTCAATCCAGTTTAATTGTTGGTTAATGTTCAGTTTTGACAGCTGATTGGCTTTGGAGCACAAATTTTGTCTTGTTGTGGAATGTGGAAATGGCATGAAAAGAGTGAATAATGAATAAGCATTACTAAATATTTCATTTAAATGCTTTGCAAATTCAAATTTAATTATTGCCAATCAAATCAAGTGCAGTACAAAACATTTTGCGCACAGGCCCGATAAAAGCTTCGTTCACTCAACTCGCAAAACAAAAATAGCTTTTAAATAATTTGAGTTATTTTTAGCATCAAACAATGCTGCCAAGTCCCGTCACAATGGCCAGAACTTCACTAATTTCTTCCCTAAATAGGTAGAAACTGAAACAAAATAAATCTTCAGCCACGAAAGATATCATGCAAAGTTTTAACTAATGTTCAGTAGATTTATTTTTCAATACAATTTTGATTTGACAACAAAGCAAAACACGAATTATCATCTCTTAACTTTGAGTATTCCCTTAGCACATTAATATATGAGGTATGGCAACATTGTTTTAGTGCGTATAGCTGATACACAAACCCTAAAAACATGTTTCCGCGTTGCTTTCGTTACAGTTATTTGCTTCGTTGTTGAAGATGGAAAAAAGAAACCGAAACATTTAGGTTCCACCGAGATTTGAACTCGGATCGCAGGATTCAGAGTCCTGAGTGCTAACCATTACACCATGGAACCTCGATGGGGAGAAGAGGCTAAGTTGTGATCGCAAAGTGTTGCCAAATCAATGTGTCATTTTGGGCAAGAGATTAAAATAATGCGATTAAAACTATATTGCAGCCGCAGAAATAATTTACGGCGATCGTATCTTGTTACTGGTGATCGTAAACTTTACAAGCAATCAAAATTAGATCAAATTAAAATTAAATTATAAACAAATTGTTGTTTATTGAGATACATGTTTGTATAAGTAGATATTTAATATATGTATGTATGAAGAAATGATTTCAATAAACTATAATATAATTATTATTGATTTTCAGAATTCAATTGTGTGAAATTGTATTATTTTGCTCAAGCGATTTACATTTGAAAGTCAAAGAAACATATTATTTTTCAAGCCCAATATAGCATTTTCATTACCGAGTGGATATATGTATGTATTATATCTATACTATTTGTTTTTTTTTTTGTTTTTGATTAAAATTCTATCTGTATAGTAATTGAAATTATTCATTTATTCTGGTTTTTTTAGTTTCAGAGGCTCATCATTGTACATTCCATCCCCAAATAACAAACCTAGCTGCTTTTTCTTTTTTTAAATTTGTTTATCTATTGTTGGCGCACAGATAAAAAACATTCAACACCGCAAACTCATTAAAAATCTTCACCTCACTCCCACAGTTATGAGTAACAGCTCAAACATTTCAAATGGAACCATCGTGCGTACGTGTACGTGTTCCATTCATCGATTGTATGCTCCGTTAAATAAATCTTCTCTACATGTTCAGTGGGCATCTTCAAATCTCATGCTTTTGTAAGAGAGTTTCATTTGTTCGAAGTTTCCGTATGTGTTGGTAGAATATTAAGAATACTTGAAAAGGACAGCACAGTGACGTTCAAGAATTACTGATTCAAAAGCGAAACCAGTTAGTCTGTTGCTTATTTTCCATGCACTATATACTAAAAACTTCCTAGCGTTTCGAATTTTAAATTCTATGTGAATCTTTCTCAAACTTGCTCTCAACGATTCGGCTCTTAAATCCATTTAAACTTTGTTCATTTCAACTCCTAAACTAAGTAGTCTATGAATCGCCCTTTGAATGGTGCTATGTATCTATAGCCAATTATTTTCCAATGCTAATTAACCTCACTCAACCCTACTGCCAACACGGCAATTAAATTATTAGCACTTATGTTATGTTCGTTTTTTTGCTGCAATGATAATTTTTTATTAAAATTTTTTACAACGATTTCATTTTTTTGTTTTTCCTTTACAGACAACAGCGAAACTTAAATTAAGACTAACACTAATTGAAATTGCCAATGTGCATATCCGAAATCCATTATCCTTGGTCCATCGTTCGCGTCGCATTGAGCGGGCAGCGGAGTTCCGTTATCCCTTGTATGAATGCACAGGAGCTCCGATAATCCCACTTATGCATAAGTTGGCATAGTCGGCCGGCGTGTGAGCTTAACCGTAGTACGCATAGGGCGAGCCATAGTAGCCGGAGTAGGCGTAGGGGGAGCCATAGTAGAACTGGGGAGCTGGGTTGGGGCCGGGCAGTGGGTTGGGGCTGGCGACGGGCACTGGCGCTGGTCTGGCCACTGGCGATGGTCCGGCCACGGCGACGGCGAACAAGGCGGCGAAGAGGACAACCAACTGCAATTGCAAAGAGATACGGATTATGAGTTAAATGCTCGAATGGCCGGATTTGTCGTCCTTTTCGGCACTTTGCAACTTACGAATTTGAACATTTTGCTAGTTGTTGGGTTGGTGGTTTGCTGTGAGTTGAGTTTGTTGCTGTTGCTAGAACACTTGCGGTGCTGTGAATGCCTTTTTGCTCGCCGTGCGTGCTCTATTTATACGCAAAAATTGTGAATTCACCGAACATAGGTGTTTGTGTGTGTGTGTCCAACTATTGTTTTTGTGTCTCTATTTTGACTACTATATTTTTGAGGAAAGTACGCGGAGGCGCTGAAGCCTGCACAAAGTGGGCTGCTGCTGCGAAGCAAACTCATTCGTATTCCGCCGCGCATGTCGCCTTGCCGCGCTGCTGTCGGCTTACCAGCCTCGAGCCTCATTGGCTGCTTAAATCTTGTTAAATTATGCTTCTCAGTGCCCGGTTTCGAAATTCCTTAATCGATTTTCGAATTCTAATTTCGGTTTCGCGCACAGAGAAGAAGAATTCAATCCGTTCAAGTGTGACCAGCGACAACAAAACCGGCACTGACCTTCACTCACATTCGGCTTAGTGCACGGCTACCGTCCAAGGCACCAAGACAGTGGTGCGCCGTTGCTGACCCTCTCTGCCGCCGCTGTCGTCCCATTATTATTCCGCTCCACCCACTCTGATATATTCGGATTTTTAACTTCTCCCCGCCGAGTACGTCGCCTGCATGACAATTGCTTCATTTCTAACCTAATCAATAAAAATTCGTAGTCGGCGCAGCTTTTTGCTGGCATTTCACTGCGACTCACACCGCTTGGCGTACGTACTTTGGCCGGTTCTAAGCCTTTTCGAAACAGAAAGTGTATGTACAGAAAGAAGTATGTAAATATGAAGCGAAAGGAAATATTCAAAATAAACAAAAAACCAATTTTTTTCAATAATCACAAATTGATGGCTTACAATGTTTGAGATTTAATCCGAGTGGGTATTCCACAGTGCTTTGTTTACGTTCGCACTCCACACAGGTTTCGGCGAATTGGCATTATTTGTCTTAAATGAAGTACTTTAAATTTTCGTAATGTCGTTACATTGTATCTTTCCACCTTAAAAAAAAATTGTCAATGATGTCAGCAGGCTGGAAATTAATATAAGCATTGAATTAATGTAGGAAATTCTTTGGAAAATTCAATGTGACAAATTTGAGAAATTCTTGAATATTTTGTTGTAGTGTAGTGTGTGTAGTGTGTATATCACGTTATTTGTTGTAATATTGTTCCGTTGGTGGACTTTGTCAGGAAAATTAGATCAGGAGAAGACAGAAGAAAATGTGTGTAAATCTTGAATATGTATGTTGAGACAAAAACTAGTAGTAGTAAAAGTAGTTCTGCGACACATCCTTATAAACAAATTCAAATAATATATGTAGTATTTTTTAATTTCTACTGTTATGTTAAGTTGCAAGAAGTCTATAAGACGAAAAACTTATAACCAGGGAAAGGATTTTGAGGACCTAAAAACCTATAAAAAGGCAAAATAAAATAGCAAAAAAGGCACGGAAAGGCACTAAATACTGCCAAAAAGGCAGAAAAAGGCACTAAAAACTGCCTAAAAAGGTAAAATAGGGCATTAAAAACTGTTAAAAAGGCAAAAACAGGCAATTAAAAATAAGAAAAAAATACTAGAAAATCTAAAAAAGGGGGAAACGGTATGTATTTTTTAATAATTTTATTTCATCTGACGTATGCAACATACAATATTTATACCTCGTTTTTTGTAAAAGAAAAAGAACATCAAGGTTTTCAAAGATAGTTTAAAAACTAAAACTAAGATATTTTAATTGATATGTAGGCACATATTTTAAATTCATATTTTAACTTCTCATATAAAAGCATAAAAGCCGTACTTGTATCACAAAAAAATAAATAAAAGAAAGGATTTCAGCACCTCTCTCAGCACCACCAAACTCTGCTATCAGCGCGGAAATTTTTGCGCTAACCGAACTTTTTGATTTCGGCAGGTTTTTTTCTTTAAATTTTCCACTGCACAACAAAAAATAACGGCTTAGGAATGATCAAATCAATGTAAAAACATCGATAAGTTAACGAAATTGCAATGTAGCCACTTAATTTTTTTTTAGTTTCAAGGTATTTTTGCGAAACAAACGGTGGAAAATATTAAAAACGAAACAAAAATAAAAAGGCGCTCGACAAATCTTGAAAAAGGCATTTTGTGGCATTTATAGGTAAAATAGGCACTAAAACAGGCATTTATGGGTGAAAAAGGCAAACTGCCTTTTTAAGGCAAAAAGAGGCAAAATAAAAGTGGTATATTTCTAATCAGGAGGACCTAATTCGTGCTCATTTTCAATCAGAAATGCTCTATCTAGCAGCAAACAAAAAGGGCAATTTCCACAAAATCCTTTCCTTTAACTTATTTTTAAAACCTGGTTTGGATCCATTACTTTACTTGCGCTGGGTTTGCTAGACTTGGCAGAAATGAGAATTCGACACTACTGGATTGCCAGATCGTAACAGAAAGTGTCCCTTGTACTTTTCATCTCTGCAGCTCCTGCAGACATCTCAAGATGTATTAGCGATAAACGACTACGGTACGGACCACTTCCATTTTCCTACTTCATAAAACTGATGGAAATACGTGCAACGCTTTGGAAATATCAATTCAAATACAGTCAAACCTGGATAAGTGAGAACTGGATAAGTGAGAAAACTCTATAAGTGAGAGTAATAGCCAGGACCCGTCATTTTAAGCTCCCAAAACCTCTATTAGCGAGAAACAGAAACCTCTGTAAGAGAGAGTCGTTTTTCCCTCATAGACCTCCGTTAGTGAGACTGCTACTTATCTATACCTCTATAAGCGACAGTCGAGCTTTATTTACAAATTTAACGTGTGCTATTTTATGACTCATTCTTAACTTTCGTGGAACTTCCTACCATTGTTTTTGTATTCTCGTCAATTTTGTATCTATTCTATTTCGTGAAACTAAATAATGTTGTTATTTTACCGCATTCTTTTCTAAAAATATATATGTACATAATATATGTTGTGCATATCATGCACATAATTTTATCATATTACATATTTACTACATTTGTACTTGCTGTGACTTGTTATTGCTGCGTACCTCTATAAGAGAGAAACGCTACCCATGTACCTGCTTTAGTGAGAAACTCGGGTTAGTGAGAAACCTCTATAAGCGAGAATGAGATTGTGCTCCCTTGAACTCTCGCTTATCCAGGTTTGACTGTACTTAGTATTAAGTGCGCCTCAGCAGTTTCACATTTCCGCAAATGTTTGTGCGAGTTTGTTATTTTAGTTCAAAATTATCATAATTCTGACTGATTTGGAGTAAAAGAATTCACATGAAGTCATATGGAACTGCTGATTCTTCACTGTGCAATAATATTGAACAAATGCAAATTAATGGGTGCCGAATAAGCGTCAATAGTAGTGTTGGGGTAGTGGGTATGACGCATTGAAGCTGATGACGATTCTAAACAGTCGATAATTGACTGAACATAGGATAGTTTTAAGCCAAACATTCAGATTTGCCTGCTTTTGTAATGTTGCTTTGTTGTTTATGTATCTGCATAAATATTTACAAATGTTCTATGAATGTAGTGTCGAAAGATTTGAGTAAACCGATTTTAATTGTTTGTTTAGTTGCAACTGTTCTCATTCTTGAAGTAATTTAGTTTCAAATTTGTTATACAAGTTAAAGCCTTCATAAAAAATCGTGAACTTTTTTTTAATTTCGTATTCTTATTTTAAACGAAGAATTGCATAAAACTAATGTCAGTATATGAAATAATTTTTAAGAAATTTTGTCTCCTCTTTTCTTATTGTTTTTTCTTATTTTATTTATTTTTTCTCAACAAAATTAACCACAACAAATCAAAGTAAAAAACTACTATCGCAATACTTGTTTATACATTATATATTAATTAGTTTCATCAATTGGTCATTATTTATCAACAACACAAATTGTTCAAGGGCAAAGGGTTATTGTCTCAGATGTCAATAATGCGAACCAAAAATCATAGTTTCGCATCGATTCGCTACAAAGCTTTCGTATTTTCAAACCCGAAATGATGCCAACCAGTCAGCGGTCAGTATTACAAGGCGAAGCATTTCTTTTCGATCAAATAAGAGTAAAAGAGGTGCTAAAACTATGACAATGATATGACAGATTGCAATTAAGAATTATTTTAACAGCGCACACAGCAGCCACACTTCACAGTATCGTCGGCGCGTACTTTGCGCCCGTTTGCCACTGTCGGCGCCGCACTTCCAGCAGCTGCTGTATGTTGTTTATTTTCAAATTTTTTTTATTAATACTTTCGTAATAATTCGGATTAAGAACCTTTTTTACAATTTTAAAATGAATATGGAAAAATAAAAAATCAATAACAAAAATTCTAATGGAGCAGTTATTACGCTTGGCGAATGCTTTCGGCATAGTCAATGAGGCCGAACCGAGTTCCTCATGAAAGTGAACAAGAATGTTGCCGCAAACATTTTGAGCTTTCGTTGTGTACATATTTAGCTGGACAGAGTCGTAAGTCATACGCGCGACGGAAGCAGAGGAACGACGCGTGAGGCGGCTTTTGCACCAGCAGTGAATTCCAATTTGGACTTGAAAACAGCTCAGAATGGCAGCGACGCACACATATTTTTGCTGGCGATGACGAAATCCCTGCTGAGCACATCTCCTGTCCACACACACGTCCGACTGGTGGCCGAGGTATAAATAGTTCGCCGAGCGCGCTCAGACAACATTACAACTGCAACGTTTGCATTCGTGGCACTTCAAATCAACTCAAACCAAACTCATACAAAATGATGAAACTTGTAAGTAGAGATGACAGACCGTGATAAAACGTCTACACATATAACTATAACGATTCGTTTCTTCGCTTGCAGATCCTTCTCGTTATCGCCGCTCTGCTCGCCGTCGCCATGGCTGCCCCATCGCCGGTGGCTGGGCCCAACCCTGGCCCAAACCCCAACCCGCAATTCTACTATGGCGCGTATCCGGCTGTGGCCTATTCGCCATATGTGTATTACGGCTGAACAGCTGCGAACTGAAGCTTACATTTTTATCTCATTAACGAACCGGATGTGACTATGGCTTTGCTCTTCTGAAATTGTGCAACGATCTGACATTCAACAAGCTTTACTTAAATTAAGGATTTAGTATTTATTTTTTTTTGGTTTTTTCTTTTTTAATAAAGTTTATGGCATTTTGTTAAAAAAAATATGTTTGAGTTTAATTTTATTAGCGACAGAATAATATGGTATAAATGTGAAAGTTCAAGGCATTTGATGCGAATATGGTTTACTTAATGAGTCCAAAACTTAAGTATTCAAGCGAACCAACGAAATGGCTTATGCAAAAGTCATAAAAAAGTAAAAATTTGCATGATAATGTATGTAGAAGTGCGAAGCACCTCACTAACCGATACTTCAACACTAGTGGGCCTTTAAGTTAAATGCACTCGAACCAGATCGAGAAAAGTCTCTGATCCTCAGTTGTCTATTGAGACGAAAGTATCAGCCGTTGGCTAAAGTTATCACTAGGCTGAGATCATATTTGTTGAAAACGGCGATGCCAAGGTTAATGAACTCACTGGCATCTTAGTAAGTATCCGCCATTGCCTGGGGATTTCAGATGTCGCATTGCCCTGCTGGGCGTCAGCATATAAATCGTGTTGTCGTCACTTATGGCCAAACCAATTTTTTAGGCTTTGTTTTGTTACGGGCGAAGACTGCATTAAAATCTCGCTCGATGATGAACTGGGCAATGCACAGTGATTCGACTCCATACAACCGCGGGACAAAATTAGAAGGAGTGGTCTGCTGAATTGAAATCTTCATTTTGTTTTTCTTAAACTTTTGTAGTTTGGCAATGATTGAGACTTAAATTTGCAATTTTCGTCATTTTTGGTGAGCTATAGCACCAAGTGTGTTGGCTAGATTTTTCAAATTTTACATTTAATCGGTAACGTCAACATTGATAATTGCAAAGAGTAACAGAAATTGTCTTAGGACCCTTTAGTTTTGCAATAAGAATGATAATAATAGATGTATGTCTTGCATTTGTGCAGTTTTATCAATTTTTCATGCCGATTTCTTACTTTTAGGGATGAATTAAAATAAATTTTGTCGAAAAATAGGTGTTTAGACCACTTTTCAAATTGAATTATGTTCTGAGATTGGAAGATATCGGAGGATGTAATTACATTATTCGACAAAGAAAGAATGTTTCTTAACCCTTTCGACCCCGAATTTTATCCTGTGTCTCGATATTACTTTTTGGTATTTAAGTCATGAAACACTTGAATAAGAAGTGTGCACACGACATTTGAAGTCGCCAAGCCTCTTTGTTAGAGTTCTAGAGCTAGTTTAGTTTTGAACAATTTTAGCTTAAAACGGGTTAAATAAATTTTGTATCAATATTTTTTAATTACAGAAAAATTATTTAATATTTATGGAAATATACAAAATTATCACTTTTTGATTTTATTTAACCATTATTAAAGAAACAGGGTTTTGATCAAACGCGACCAATTCGTAGACTTCAATTAGAACACAAACTTTACTTGATATCACTGCAAATTATTATAAATTATTTTGGGGATAACAGTAAAATGTTTGTAATTTGCTTTGAATTCACTTCTACAAATATTAATTTGTTGGTGCCTGCTTAAATAAACCCCATAAATCAATCGTAGCTTTGGTTATAAGATGACAAATAGGTGAAGTTGCTCTCAGGCAACTTTGGGGTCGAAAGGGTTAAAATAAAAAAAGCCAGGAACATACTTTCACATACTTTTTAGATATTTTCCTCTAAATTTTGCCAATTTTCAGATTTTTAATTTTGAAAAATATTTTAAATTAAAAGTGAAGTAAAGCCTCAGCTTTGCAAATTTTGAGATAATATTAAAAGCGAAAATGACCACATCATTTCTTAATCTATATTGAAAGTTTTAGTAACTTCTTGGTAACGATGTATTTTTACAATTTTTTTTTACTCAATAGACTAAAAAACAGAAAATATGTGTTTACATTTTCTTGTGAAAAAAGTTTCAACTTTGAGCCGCTTTTGCACAGACACTAATTAAATTTTTGCACAGATTTTTTTTGGGTTTTTTTAGTTGGAGTTTTACCTTTCAAATCACATCAAAATCGTTAAATTCTGAGACTATAAATTTTTTGAATTTTGTCTATGGAACGAATCACTGTGCAATGAGTTGAACTCTTATAGTATGTTAAAAATTGCACACCGACAATGCGTAGAACACTACCCATTTTAAAGTTAAAGGGGTCGTGTGACACCTCTATGCTGAAAGATATTGTACCCCACCAATAAAGTTGAACTGTATTTCACAGTTGAACTCTATTTCGATTTAAAACATAAGCCAAATATAAGAAACATTTCTACTAAAGTGTAATTAATTTAAAGATTCTAGGCCTCATTTCAAGAATTAGTACATTTAATTTTACAAATATAATTAAATAGTGTTACAGTCCCCATACAAATATTTAACTACTTATTTCAACTTTAAACTTTTTTAGCACAATTTAGTTTAAAACTCATTTAAAGAGACTGCTTATGATCCATGATACAAAAAATAAAAAAATGTAAAATTTTTTGACCCTAATCGTGTTTATTGATTTTTTTCGTATTCGTAAAATGCTTGAGTCGTGATGCCACTTCGATATAATATTAAATTAGAGATATTGAGGGTTCTAAGAATTTTACGATTTTTTTTAATAAACACGGACTGACTGTGACTAACATATTTTGGGCGAAAGCATAAAAATGTTAATGCGAATTCAACAGCAGATAATTCATTGCAGTGTTAAAAAAATGTTCAATAGATTTTCTAAAAACAGTACGATAGCACATTTTCAAAGAAGAACGCCAAAAAATCGTTTAGCCCATTAAAGCCGGGTACCAGTTCCGCCCATACGATTTTGATAAAATTTCATACACGGAATTTTTCACACCAGGAATTGACCCAAAATGATCAGAAACAAAATTTCAGCTTTCTATCTCTGCACGTTGCTGAGATATTCATTGGGTATTTTCTACCCATTAGGCAGCAATGGTAGCTTTTTTCCATACTTTTTAAAGTGATCAGCTAAACACGTGAACAAAAGATATATTGTTTACAGGTGAGTTAGGAGGCAGATTTTTGTGAGGTTCTAGGGCCACTACGTTTCGCCACATTTTCCACCTCCGAAAATTCACAATTTTTGGAGTCTGGTAACTCTAGCTAGATGGCGGAATTTTAGGGTGACCTCCACTAGACTAAGGTAGTATCTTTACCCCACCTATCCCTATCAATGATTTTGAGATATCTCTACCACGAACTTTTCTGTGATTTTTTTAAAAAATCAGTTTTCATGGGTACAATTTTACCCATTAGGCAGCAATGGGTTAGTGTCAGATGCGCCACATGGTGGCTGAGAAGAAGCATTGACTCTACCTTTATTTTTTGTATCATGTTATGATTTAAACATATTTGAGCCGTTCACTGCACAAATCGATTGAATCCACTTTTTGACAATTATTAAATTAAAGTGTCAAAACACTATAGTCATAACTTTTTATATTTGGAATATCTTTCCTGATATCTGATCGCCCGAAATTGCTGCCAAGTGTATGAACGTGAAAACATTTTACCCGTCCACAACACTTTTCCCTTCTCGATAAGAGACTGTGCCGTTTGCCACAAAATTCATTGATCGAAAACTGTATTCAATATTTTAAAATAAAAAAATATAAACAACAACACAAAATGCTGCAAATTAATTCATAACGACCAGGGTTTCACATTTTGCATGCCGATCACATGCGCTGCTTCCGCATGTGCTCAGAATAGTCAATGCGACCAAATCCTAAACGAAAGACATTTAGTCAGGCACATTTTAAGTAATAAGTAGTGGAATAGCAACAGAGCACAACTGCAGCGGAGTAAGGGAAGTTTGTGCTAATCATGCATTTGAAATTTTATTTCAAAATCCCCCACTATGGTAAATACAAATCACGACTACTGATATACTTTTGATGGCGCTGACGAAAGGCCAGTTTAGAACATTTCTGTCAGCTCGCTTTGGTATAAATAGATCGCCGATCGCCTACAGACAGCATTCAAATTGCAACTTCTGCACATTTAAAGCAAACTCTAACAAAATGCTGAAACTTGTAAGTAGATCAAAGGACTCAGACAATAAAATGTATTTTAAAAATCGAATTGAAATCCTTTTCTACCAATTTGCAGGTCTTCCTCCTGATCGCTGCTCTGTTCGCCGTCGCCATGGCTGTGCCATCGCCAGTGGCTGGACCCTACCCCGAGCCAAACCCCAACCCACAATACGTCTATGGCGGTTACCCAGGCTATGGCGGTTACTCGCCCTACGCCTACTACGGCTAAGCTCTGAAGGATCATTTCCCAAACGTTGACGAACTGGCTGTGTTCTCGGTTTTCGTTTATCAATTTGCACCAACAATTTGACGTTCAACAAGCTTAATTTAAATTAGGGATTTAGTATTTGTTGTTTGTTTTTATTCTGTTCTAATAAAATTAATCGCATTTTGTTAAAAAAGCAAAGAAAAATGTATAAAATATATTCGAATTGGGGTAAAGCTTAAAGGAATGCGTAAATATTTCATTTTGCCTGAAATATGCTTGTAGCGTTGTGAGGAAAAGGCCTGTAGGACTAGTTGAAAGTTAAGTATCAATTTCGCGTTTTTGAATGCCTACCAAAGTTTTTCAAACCTTCCCAACTCATCATACTTATTCTCATTTAATTTAAATAAGACAAGAATGATGAAGTAAAGTTCCTCCCATTTTCTCAATTGTTTGCTTCCCCCATTTAGTATTGCGTACTCGACTTTCTCATGTATTTTCGATAGCAAAAATAAACTGAATTATGAACTGAACTACACTACACAATATGACACAATTCGATACACTGTCATCAACAGACGTTTTCAAAATTGTTTTCAACCATCAAATAAGAAATTTTCTTTTTTTGTCCCTAATTTTTCAAAGAGTTTTGCGCAGTATTATGAAACCACGCGATTAGTGCCACAATCAGCCATTCAAAATCCACAGAATTGATCACCCATTCACCCCGAACCCACATCCAACCAAACGCCGATTCACTCTTAACAACGCAGCCTGCCAAAATGGGTGATAACATGCGAAAAGTTTGCCGCAAAATACTGAAAGAGCGACAGCTGAACGATCTAAACGTGCAGAAGAAGCATAAAGAGCGCAATGCCACTGTACCACAGCCCATCAAGTCGACTGTAATCAAGAGTGTGTTGAATATTCAAAAGGAGACAGTCGACCCGCAATTGGGCCACACCCCGCACGAGACCACCATAGACATTCTACTACAAAAAATGCAGCGCGAGCCCTGGAAAACGGACGTAGTACTGCTCATCACGCCCTCCAGCAGGCATCAAAATCAATTCAAACTGCACGTCATCGATCGCGAGCACGAGGACCACATGGGCATGACCACCATTACGAAGCAGGAGCTATCCGAGCTCCGCACGAGCAAAGCCTTCGAGAAATATTCCACCATCATTGGCAGCAAGTACATCGATCTGAAGACGGTGGCTGCCAGTTCGAAGATCCTAACGAACCTCCTGCGCAGTCTCAACCGCGAATGCTGCCAGAACAAAGTCGCAATTCTGGAGACATGCAGCCGCAGCAACCTGATGTCCACAGCAACGTGTCAACACAGCGACGGCATGATGGTGGAGAAGCGCAGCGCGCACCTACACTACCCAGACTACCAGACCGAGAGCAACATGCGACTGGTGGCACTAATCGATCGCATCAACGACGCCTACGAGCCGGCCGAAAACGATCTCCACAAGTTCTTCAATCTGGCGGAAAAGTACAAATTCAAAATCTACATACGGCCCGAATTGTGTTGGAAATCAGCGGACGAATCCGAATCCGAAGACGAGTACGAGGGCGCGCTGATCCGCTACAATGTGGAGTGCTTCATGCTCTTCGACAACTACGTGGGCACCATTACGATGAACTCGGACCAACTGTACGATCAGCTGAACCAGCACTCGACGCTGCTGCCGCGCATACAAGTCGTCGAGGATGTGTGCCAGATCACACCGCTGCCCAAATGTGTGGCAGTTGGACTGCGCACGCTGAGCGAATGGCTCGGCCTGGAGGTGCTGTACGATGCGTTTGGCGAGTTCGTTTTCGACTTGTTCAAGCAATACGCCTGAGCGACAGCGGACTGGGTCCATGTGTGCGTGTGTGTGCATGAACAGTGGGCCAACAAGAAAATAAATTTGCGTTTCGCAAAACAAAAAAAAAATCAAGTGAATGTGTTTGAATTGAGAAGCAGGATAAGAGCATAGATTATGGATTTGAAACCATGGACCGAAAACAACTGTTATTTTACAATTTTGAAATCAAAAAGGAATAAGGAAAAAATTGTCGGTGGACTTTTTCAAATATACCATTATGATCGTAATGGCATCAGCTTCACGAATATTAAACGCCTTTTCAATTTTAGACTTTTACTATAAAAGTTAAAATTAACTGTTATTTTGTGCATTTTATTATTTCAGGCAAAAATAACTGTTTCTTTTGACTTTAATTTTATCGGTCAAAAATAACAGTTATTTTGTGACTTATATTTTCGGTCAAATACATATATCAGGCAATTTGAATTTTTTCAAAGGCCGTTTGACCGACTAAAAAACTATTGATACCATTTTTTTCATCGCACAAGTCTTATAGCTCAGAATGTGCGGTCTGCTGAGACGAAAAAAATCGTACGGCCTTTGAAAAAATTCAAATTGGCTGATATATTTGACCAAAAAAATAAAAGTCACAAAATAACTGTTATTTTTGACCGATAAAATAAAAGTCAAAAGTAACGTTTGTCGGTAAAAATAAAAGTTAAAAGATAACAGTGAAAATCTGACTTTTGATAAAAACCATAACCGGTACGGTCCCTGTTTGAAACCTCACATGACATGAAATTTATTATTTATTTTTTTTGAAACGCACTGTTCTATTCTTTTTTGCAAAGAAATACCTAATAAACATAATAAAAAGACCGTAATTGGAAATTTTGTTCAGCTGCTTGGGTTTAGAAAAAGATGCATTTTTGTAGGAATCTTTAATGATTTTATAATACAGTTTTACTTCCCTATAATGAATTCGCACGGGACCAGAAAAGAGCTTCATTATATAGAAACTTCATTATATAGAAATTATAATTTATATATTTATATATATTTGTTTTTACGTACCTACACATTTGTGAATTAATCTAAATATTTTACTCTTTCAATATTTTATGATTAAAAAATGTATTCAAGCAAAACTAACATCAAATTTGCCTGACAGTTTTCTAGATTCCATACTACATTTATTAATTCTCGGCTGCAAATTAAATCGTCAGTCAAAATTACCATTTCCAAAATTCTAATCGCAAAATCAAACGTACACAACTTTAAACCCATACACCGAAATACTTGCACCTCCACGCGGATATGTTCATGGCCGCACTCGGATGGCAAAATATCAGAATCGATGGCAGCATTTAATTTTAATATCGTTTTCGTTTATGAAACTGCACTCAATACAACAACTATATTTAATGTTTAGTATTTTCCTAGTGTTTTGTTTACTGATACTTTAGTGTTTGGTTGTTGTTGTTGTTGTTTTTGGGAATTTTGTGCTGTAAATGAGTTCGCTCTGCACACGGAATTAAAATTGAAGCATTTCAATTTGTCAAAAGCACCACAACCACGCACCATGCGAGCCAAAGCAAACACAACAAAAGCTCTCCATTAGCATGCAAGCCGAGTGTCCCGGGCGTGGCACGCTCTCTAAATCGCCAAATCGCACTTATGGCCATTTCGGAATTCCAAAATACTAAAATGAGCATAAATTCGCATTTCGGATGCAAGCGCGCAAAATGCAGGAAATTTCACAGCACAAAGGCAAAGAATCAAAAATAAAAACACCCAACAAAATGTTGCATATATCGCATTGTATTTGCATTTGATTCATTAATATTGAAAATGGCCAAATGTTCAAATGGCACCAATGCGTATTACGCGTTTTACTATGGTGTTTGCGAGCGTAATTATAATTGTAAAATGCGGCGGCGGTGTTCCTTTTTGCTACCAAATGCAAATCCGCGCGCCTTCCGGCGTCCGGGCGCGGCATTAAAATTCAAAACTTACGCAGCATTTCGGTGTGTACGCGCGCTTTTGCATTAATTAAGCAGATTTTAGACCATAGCATACATACGCACATACATATAGTATGGGTGCATATGTAAGCCAATGTGTATATATATGCCAATTCGGCATTCACGCATGTACAAATGTACTTATTTATGTGTGTACTTTAATGAAATATGTAATTCTGCATAGTGTTTTTGGATGTTTTCATCACTGCGTGGATATTTATATATGTCTGTATGTCCAATATGTGTGTTTGTGTGTTAAGGAAATAACAAACAGAGGAGGCAAAAACTGACACTGAATTCTTATTGCTTGTGGTTAATGTCACTGATGCCAAAAATCATTGTGATCAGTGTAAGTTTTAGACTGACGCCAGTATTAACCAGTTTAAGCAAGTAAGTAAATTAATAAACGTGGTATTTAGAAGCTGGTTCAGGTTTTTGCAACAAAATTGTCTCATTAAGATTTCCTTTGACTAAAAATCATTGCAGTCATTGCATTCGACATAAGTAAAGCAAAACAAGTGTTTTGATATACAACAAACAACTAACTAATGATTCGAAAGTTGGTTACAATATTGGAACAGATCTTGGCTAGCAATCTCTCTTTCATTATAAACTTTCTATATTTGAGACAACCGTATATATACAAATAATGAATTACTTTAGCCAAGTCCAACACTGTTTCACCAAACCAATTAAATCGAATAAACTAAACAAATGCCAATAATACGAAATATGTTTTCTACTTCGCGCAGATTGCATATACATAGAATAAGTTTTAACTATTTTGTTAACTATTTTGTAAGTTCTGGCATTCTGGTTAAAAAGTCCACTTCTTGCACGAAAAATCAAACTAATAGGAGCACAGAGCTTGTCACTAAAGTAGTGTAAGGAAATTAGGTATGGAAAGAGATCCTGTCTCGTAGTCTTTTCGCGGGTTTCTAAAACAACTCAAGCTCATTGATTCTATTGCTCCATTTCCTCTGTCAACACACATATTTAGTGACATCCTAAAAATGTATGTAAATCAAAAAATTCCGCAATTTCTTATTTTCTAAATGCATATATTTTACTTTTATTTGAACAACAAATGCTACAGTCCTGATTTAAGTTACGCTAATTGAATGTGAAATCGCTGCACAAATTCATGAAATCTAAGCCTGAGTCAAATCCGGTTCGTCAACGTTTGGGAAATTATCCTTCAGACCTTAGCCGTAGTAGGCGTAGGGCGAGTAACCGGCATAGCCTGGGTAACCGCCATAGACGTATTGTGGGTTGGGGTTTGGCTCGGGGTAGGGTCCAGCCACTGGCGATGGCACAGCCATGGCGACGGCGAACAGAGCAGCGATCAGGAGGAAGACCTGCAAATTGGTGGAAAAGGATTTCAATTCGATTTTTAAAATAAATTTTATTGTCTGAGTCCTTTGATCTACTTACAAGTTTCAGCATTTTGTTAGAGTTTACTTTAAATGTGCAGAAGTTGCTATTTGAATGCTGTCTGTGGGCAATCGGCGATCTATTTATACCAAAGCCAGCCAATGTTGGAATCGTAGCGAATGCAAAGAGCAGTTCTAAACTGGAATTCAGCGTACGTAATGGTGATTGTGGGGTATTTTGATTATATAAAGTTGCACTCACTGAATTCGAAATAAGCACACAATGGTTTTATGTCGTGAACAAGTAGAAATATGTGTGTAAAGAGCTTAAGCCACTTAACTCAGTTTCAGTGTTCGTTCAGGTAGTCCAAATCGAATGCGATTTGTGCACTGACATTTTTTTTGCGATTTAACAATAAAATTGTAGATATTGTAAGTGACTGATCCAACTAATAAGCAACACTTTAGAAGAAATTGACTTCAAGTACTGGAGATGAAGAAATGAAAATTTTATAGAATAAATGAATAAAATGAAATTATTTAATTGTTATTAACAATATTAACAATAATTGGAGCTGTTATGTTACATTAAAGAGGAGTGTTAGCCGAAAGGATTTGCAGCTGGAAATTATCAAAGTTTGCAAAGATCAGTAAAATGAACGAACACTTTTACTCTTCTTCGTTTCTTCTTCCTCTATTAGGAGCAGTTTTTTGGTTTAGCCCGACTAAGTTTGTTATGGAAGGCAGACCTAAAAGTTGTCATTGTATTCACAAGCCTGTACCTCCGACCATCTTTTTCGTATCGTTCGACTGCTTTCGTAGATTCAAACTATCACAATGCCAAAGACCCAAATAAAAACGACTCATGCTTCAAAGCTCTTTACAGTAAATTTACCATAAACCATAAGTATGCGCTATAAAAATAAAATATCTTCTATAAAACCGTGAAGCCATAATATAACAATTTGAATTGTTATCAATGTACACTGCAAACGAATATTTCAATGTAGATAATCATTCGCAGGACTCAACTGTTATACATGTGTGATTTGCCGATTTTATAGCACAACTTCAAAACTTTATGACAAAAGCTCTTATCAGCTTTTAGCCCCCAAGCAGTGTTAATATTGGTCGGTGCAAAACTTTCAACAATGATTTCTCCTCATCGTGTCCTGGCCGCTCAATGCGTTGTCTACTCTCCGAGTTTGTGGCAGCCGCATGTTGCAGGCCATCCCGACAACTTGTCGCTCCACTCGCTGCCTATGACATCATTTCGAGACTCGCTCAGCTGGCGCAACATTGGCTGATGCCATGCCGCAACCGAAACTGTGTCAACATGTTTATCGAGCGTGAACTACATTTGGCCAAAATAAAGGATACGGCTGGATACAAAGTGGCTTCAGTTCGTTTTTGATACTGCCGAGATTTCAACGTCCTGCGCGTGTACGACGTCCACGGCATCACGGTGCGGTTATTCAACCGTCAACATTCAGTATTTTGTGTTTCCATTTCGTCCACCCGAAGCGCGTATCTCCGGCGCGCTGCATCCTTCGTCGCGCAGCCTGCCATCCCTCCAGTCTCCATTAGTTGGCAGGATTCTCCGAATTCGTGCGGCTCGCCAACGCAATTCAGTCGCCGTTCGGCAGTCGAGTGCAACGGGCGGCCATGACTCGCGCGACCACATCATCCGCTTCGCAATGAGGAACGCTCTCGCTCTGTTACTGACGCACGGGGTGGCGTGGGTGTCGTGAAAAGGATGCACAAAGGATAACGCAGCAAGCTCAACACTGCACTTGCCCACACACACTTATTGCCTCAACTTAAGGTCGATTGTGTGCTCGACGGTGCTGTGAAAATTGCGCGCGCGCGCGTTTGTGTGCGTGCACGCCGAAACGCACAGCGGTGTTGTTTTGTCTTTTTTCTGGCGCTGATGACAAATTCGTTTGAAATTGGAATTTCGTGTTTCAAGGATAAGTCGGCGGAAATGTTGCCACCAGCGACGCTGCTGCGCTAAGCTCGCTCGTACTGCGGGCTTTGCTCGTTGGTGCCGTTGTTGTTATTGACGTTGTGCGGAAATTTCCAACAAGACCTATTGTCGCTGTTGTTGTTCGCTGTCGACATGATGTCATCTTGGCGCTTCGCTAGTGAAAACGGTCGCGGCGGTATTTGCTGAAAATATTTCAATTATCCCTTCACAAAGGCGCACAGCTACAGCCACGGCGCGTGAAATGTGCAGCCCTTTAAAAGAAAACCGAAACAAACGAAAAACAAAAAGCATGTTCTTGCCAACCACATACTGGCCGGGAACATAAATGCGCGCAATACACAATCCGCAATCTGTCACGACCGGCGCACTTAAGCCATCTCTCTGCGTGGATTTAATTACCCATAAAGGATTACATACTCATTAAAAAGGATAATACAACGTCGCATGGCGGAGCACAGCTCGCCGGATTATTACATTCGGCAGCATATTAAGCCCATAAAACGGCAACAGCGGCCACATCATCTCGCAATGGATGTATTATTATTGCTATATTTGCTTTTCAGTCAAAATGGTACGCAACGCCCGTTCGGCCCGCACATCCATCACGGATAATTACCACGTTATGACTTTGGTTTTTCTCTTTCCTGCCATCCACAAATGTCCTTTTCGCTACCACAATACAATCCTTTAATAGGTCGTAGAGTAGCGTAGAACAGCTAATGGAAACTCGCAGCATTTTTCAGATCAGTTTCATTAAGCAAAGAAATTAACCCTCTAGTTCCCAAGTTTTTAATCTTGTTAAAAAAATTACCAGTGATAGTTTTGTGGTGGAGAAGTAATGTTTGTTCGGGGGAAAAAATTGCATGTGAATAGGAGGCGTGATAGAGGGTGTAGGAAGTAGAAGACCTAGAGGCCTGCTTGGGAAACAAAGCCAAAAAAAATCCCATATGAAATTTTTTTTTTTAATTAATTAAAATTTTTAATTGTTTTTAATATATGTAAACATAAATAACGGGTAACAGTTTCAGTTCATACGCCTAATAGACATTAAATAAAAAGGGTAGGGCTAACGCGAGGGGTAATGTGTCGTGGGGTAGTTTATACACTGCTTTTGGGGGTGTATAAACTAGGAAAACTAAAAAAATCGGTATAGGTATATATATATGGCGGTTCTTATCTTTTTTAATGCCTTGTTATCTTTTCACACAGGTATCGACAAATCTATTCCATGAAATAAAGGACTAGGGTAGACTAGTTTTCTCATCTACCCCCACGAACTACGCCCTTAGTATCAATTTTTGCAGTGACATGATCTTTTTTACATTGCGGTGTATCAAAATTTCGGTTCAATTAGAAAAATAATGCTTAAATATCGAAAAAAATATCATCAATGACCGTTAATTATTTACGCTTTTCATCCCAAGCAGGCCTACAGACACTCTAGGGTTCGGGTTAGGTAGGAGGCGTGTAACAACTTTTTTCACAATTTGTTTGTATTTTCTCAAAGAACACATTAACAGCTACTCACCAGTAATTTTTTTAGTTTTATTGAGGCTCACAATTTATTTAAAATAATTTTTGTTTCTCACACAATTCCAAAAATAATTATTTGCTCACTTTCTCACGAAACTTCAACTTTGTCTTACAATTACTGCCGTTGTGCATGTGGCAGCGTTAACTGACTACATTTATTTTATAAAATGGAGATTCCCCTTTCCATACGTGTAAAATCAGCTAAAAAAATCATAAGGTGTAATTTACAGAATTTGTTTAAGCTTAGGATGTCTACAGGCCTTCTTGGGAACTAGAGGGTTAAGCAAAAAATTTATATATGGAAGATTCTTGCAAAAAAAAATAATAATAATTACTTACCGGGCCCCCAAATAACTTCAAGCAAAGAATGCCAGCTCAGTAATATTCAGCTAATATTACGCCCAGGAAAATGTTCCTTTAAATTATTAAAATCTTTGTGATTAAAATTTGTTTCAAGATTTAAAAACAAAATCTGAGTCGATCACAGCATTTTAAGAAAAACACTAAAAACTCTAAAACCAAAAGTTTAAGAAAATTTTAAGAAAAACACTAAAAACGCTAAAACCAAAAGTTAAAAACAGTTTAAATAATTTAAGCGCATTTTGGAGTAACTATAAAAACTAAATTTACTTTAAATATTACATTGGATTATTGGACTTTAATCTTTGGACTTTTGCTCTAAATATTTGCTAGCTATTATTTTTTTTTGGATTCTGCTTGATCTTTACGTCACTACTAATGTCATTTCTGTCACCAGGCACTGTCAATCTCTACTTTAAATTCTTGCTTTGTATATACTTATTAATGCGCTAACACATCTTTTTTAGTACTTTCGGAACTGGTTTGAAAATTGCTTTCATCAGTAGCCAGTTGAAAGAACCTCTCACAGATATGCAGAATAGCAAAAGTTGTTTCATTAGGTTCAGAAATGTGTCAGTGTTCCTCATTAGCCAGAAGGATACATAAGTTTCTCGGCTCTGCTTTCTTCATTATCATTTTCTGCTTTCTTCATATTCATCTAACCGAACTATCGCCTCTGAATATCAAGAATACAGCCAGGTTCATAACGGAATCTTCATGGTTCCCAGCGCAGCAAGACTCCCCCTTGCACCATCCACTTATGGCATCACAATGAGCTATAAGTTGTGCTTAAGTGAGCTTTTCACATAGAAGACTGCCACTCTAACCTAACCTAACTCAACCTTCCGCTTCCCATACAAATGACACTCGAATTTCCATTTCAAGCACAGATCGAATCCACACAGTTTGATCCCACAAAACTTACTCGGCGTACTTCTTTTATTTTATTCGAAAACAGCTGACAAATCCTTGTATTTTTAAGTTATAACTCATCCGCCAAGTTTATTCAATGAATACAAAAAATTAGCTTTGCTTTCAGTTTTTATGAAAAAAACTAATTTAAATAGTTCTCCAATTTTTTATGAAAGTCTGTTAAATGAGTTCACTAAAGCATCAACAACAATGCATCTTTAGAGCATATTAAAAAAACTGATTTTTTAAAACCTGCAAATTCATTATGCAAAGTTTTTGTGTATTGGATAACTTCCAAAGCTTACGTGATGCATTCTGAAGCACATTTATTTCTTTTAAAATTATTTTGATTATTTCTGTAGCATATTTCACTATTTCGAAAAAAAGTTGTTGCTTTCTAACTAAGTACGGGTTATTTTTAAAAACAGTCAAACAAATTAGTTCTGAAATAGACTTTGTCTTTAAACTTGAGTTATCCTTTAACTCTCAATCGTCCATCCTCAAAAAAATTGCATAACTTCCCACTCTGAGTCCCAGGGACTTATACTTTGATTTTGCTAAATGATACAAAATCCATTAATTTATTTATCATTTAATTTACTTATTTTTAGGGCACACTATGACCTCTTAAATCCATATGTTAACGAAACTTAAGCAAAAATTCACTTATTCAATGATAGACAAAACAAACACTTAGGGAACAGATAGAAGTTCGTAGTGAGTTCCTGGGGCTCAGGGTGAAAGATTGAGGGTTCAAGTATCGTAGAAAAGGGTGCGATAACACCGTGCGACAACAAATTTTGAAATTGCAGAATTAGTGTATTTAACCTCTAGTTTTAGCAGCACAACGATTTATATATGAGTTAATTAAATATTTTATGTTTGTCGTACGGTGCAATATATCTTTGTTTTATAGAGAGAAGTATTAAATTTTTTATATCTTAAACTAATAAAGTTAGAAGGACGAAATTCAAGGATGTAGTAGCGTACATAGGAGTCCTTAAAATATATTTTAAAAAAATTATTGGAAATTTGCAAGGATATTCAAGGATAAAGTTTTAAAAGGACATTTTCAATACCTGTTCGTCGCTTTGCACCAAAACATTAAATTTTCTAAGATTCTAAGGATATTTCTCTTTCATTTGATACCCATATTGTTATTCTACAATGCGCTCAATTTTTAAAATAATTTTTTTAAATAAACATGTCCTTCAAATTTCAAAGTCCTTTAAAAAAAAATCCTGACGTCAGAGAGAAAAACTAACAACGCAGTTTTATTTACTACATTTGGCCTCTAGTTTCGCGAGTATATAGATTTTTTTGTGTGTTTTGAAATTTTTTGATTTTTGTCGCACAGTGTAATCATACAGTACGCAGTTTAGTCCGAGATTAGAAAGTTAATTGTAAATAAAACTTCCAACTATTTTCCGAAATTCTCAAAATCACGTTTTTGTCTTATTGGTTGCAAAAATTGCAAAAAAATCTCAACAAAGAAATCTATGTACGTAAACATATATGTACAATGAAAAAAATACCGACTTTGGTACTGATTTTATGACAGATTTCTGTTGTTTCTTGTTTGAGTTTGTTTCTGGTCTAATTATTGGGTAATTATGGGCTAATCTTTACAACCTATTGTTCCCTCAACAAAGCCTTAAGATTTTTTTTCTTAAACTCTACCCTGACCCCAACGACCTCACACGGCCAATCCTTACCAGCTATTTTTTGTTCATCAAAGGATCATAGTCTTTCTTAAACCTCCTCCAATATAATAAATAATCAAAATAAGTCCAGATTAAGCCATAATACAGTAGCAATGTGTATGTATAAAACAAAACAGACTATTTGCAATGCCAATAATGATTGATTGGTAGGTTAGGCCAGTGCTTAGCGTCTTACAGAAAATTGCAAAGGACTCAGTTCATTCGAATTTTTCGTAATAAATATTTAATCACACAAAGGACAAACGTTTAAAATTATTTCACTCTTGAACAGAGATAGTTTAAATAATTACATAAAACATTGTTCTGCCAAATAAATCTGCTCAATAAATCATTCAATGATTTCACAGCACATATTTGTCGCCAACGCATTTATTTTATTTGCAATGAACCTTGGTGTTTAATTTCCGTGCCACAAACTTTCTTTTTCAAACATATTCATTTTCAAAGCATTGAGCACAAAGAGAAACGATATAGAAGGACAAAACAGTATGCGTAATTGAAAATTGTATAATTAAATATGCTTGAATGCTGTCGGGTGTTATTTTCATGCGCACTTTGACGCTCGAATTTGTTCCATTCAAACTCACAAATAAAATAAAATATAGACACTAGCACACAGCTTTACATATGTACATTCGTATGAATAGACTATGTACAGTTGTTGTTGTTGCTTTCATCATTTGCAAATGAACCCACACACTCTCATGCCGATACACATACATATGTACATATGTATAACATGTCCTTTGAGCACTCAACTAAACTAAATTGTTCTGAATTCGTTCGCACACATAGTCGCTGTGCTTGGACAATTGGGCGGCAGCCTGCTAACGCTGGCACCATCTACGCCATCTATAACACACTTTGTAAATGATTCCTTCATCATAATCTGCAAAACAGTACAAAAGGATATCAACACCAAATGGAAGGATCCCAGCGGCACAGCGCGCGAAAACACAAAAGGGCGTGTTCACATCGAAAAGAAAACGGGTAAGTGGTATAATTCGTATGCCGGCATTTTAGCTGCCGGCCATACGTACTTACATACAAACATGTAAATATGTATGTACGCACAGTTGGCTGCTGGCCGGCCGCATGCAAAACATATTTCCGTCCAAGTGCTGAGCATTTCATGTTCAGTGCAACTGTACGTAATGGCAGATGCTGTCATAAATTTGCGCTCAAGCGAAACTTTTGAATTAATTTACACCACCAGGTCATTTGGCGTTAGTTTTCGAGCATATCGCACTGACGGACAAGGGCAACTGGACGTGCGAGGCCAGCTTGGAGAACGAGTCGACCGCGGACGCTGCCGGCGAGACTACTAAATCCTTTGAGTTGCTTGTGAATCGTACGTTCATTTCCAGTCAACTTCAACTTATTGCACAATTATTTATGCAATGCATGTACGCGTCCTCGTGCTCGAGAGAATTAACAGAAATTTCTGTGTATTGTGTGTCCTTTTTCTCTGCTTCCTTTTATGTTTTTGGTTTATTTACACATTTCGTTTTCATTCGGCGGTCATATCGCTCGCTCGCCATTTGTCATCCACTATTCGGGATGGCACACATCGACCTAAAACTCTGGGGGCGCACTTCATTTGCGGCCCCGCACCCTACACGCGGCCAAACTTGACTGCTGACATGCGGCGCGCAGAGAAAATCTCCTTCGACAACACGGAACTGGTGCAGTCGGCACGCGAAGGCCGAGATGCGACAGTGAAATGTTTCGTAAGAGGCGATCCAGTGGCCGATATATCCTGGCTATACAATGGCGAGTACATTAACAGTAAGTATCGCCTTTACAATGGGAAAAAATTGCGTTTGCCAAAAGTGGAATCATAAGTGGTGTGAAAAAGGGTTGTTGTGTGCTAGGTTGTTGTTACGAGTATATTGACTTATGAAAGGAAATGACAGCTTTTACATAACACAACATTTTGCTATTTTGACATATTATATGTATATGGATTTTTATTTTTTTTCTACATGTAAGTTGGAGAGTAAACCAAGATACGAAAATGTATGTGGTACACTTGTAATTTTCAACGATTATTTTGACTGGTTCAAAAATATTATATCTATTATTTTAAATGGTTCAAAAATGTTATATCTATTAGCTACAGGCAAATAAAACACAAGTATATTGAGTAGAATTACTTACTTTTTTGAGTATTGGAGTAAACGAAATTTGCTGTGAATATTTCCAACACAATATTACCAAAAATATTTTGCATTTAATTACCTACTTGTTTGTATCTTGAAAACAACATTTGCTAAGGATATTTCAATAAATTAAAAGAAAATTATAAATCTAGCAACTATACCCCGGCATTGGTGTGGTGGGGTATACCATACCCCAGAGGTTGTATTTTTGTAAATAATACGGATATCAGTTTTATGTGGGACTATTGCTTCTAGTAGCTGTTTATAACAGTCCAACCATCCACATTTACTATTCAAAAACAACTTAAGTGTGACCAGATTTGAGTCACATCCCGCTAAAGTTCATTGGGGTATGACATACCCCACCACACCAATAACGTAACTTTTTGTGTAAATGATTTTGAATTCAAATTGTTATTTTCGATGGTCTAGTAGTCATCGATTTATTAAAAAGTTCACCGTACGGAAAAATAAGAGGCAAATACCAACTGTCCAACTGCTACATGCAAGAAAAGCTCCCAGTTCAGTATTTCCATGAATAATTTGTAAATTAAAAAAAAAACCAAAAGAAAAATCGTTGAAATAATAAAGCAATGTCCAAATAACAAATAATTCATACATATATAAAAAAAAAAATTTGAAATCCTTCAAATAGTAATTCAAAATCAACCAAATGTCATTTTGAAGCTTAAATTTAAGCCTCTCCAACAATGAAGAAATCAATTCAAAACCAAGTTCTTTCAATTAGAGTTCACTTTGAAAGTGGTCATACCATTGTACGCAAAAAATTACAAGTCTGATTAATTTCTGTTGGCTTCAGCACCGACCAAAACAACACAAAGCAAACTCCCGCCACAGTGGACACAATTTTAACCACAAATTTCATACGCTTTCATTCGAGCTCTTCCTTCTGCCGGACTTCGTCGTCTTTGGGAGTGCACACAAAATTTCACAATACTGATATTTGCTCTTTGCAGCTGCCAACTCGACCAAATACAAAAAACTCTCCGATGGACTCTTCATCAAGAATGTGATGCAGGCGGATGCGGGCGAGTACACATGTCGCGCCATGCGAATTACGCCGACTTTTTCCGACTCGGAACAAATTACAATACTGCTGAGAATACAACGTAAGTGCAACGGAAGCAACACCAGTCCCCCGTCCTTCGGTCGCTCGTCCACTGCAATGCAGTGAAGCTGCTAACTTTGTCACCAATCGACTGGAGTGGACGAGGGAAACATATAAAAAGGCGAGAGGCGCATACGGCGCAGTAGGGAAGACTCGAGCCTGAATGCATTCAATTTGGATGCTTTGCGTAGACGTAATTGTAGTTTATGCATCATCCATGTGGGTTTGCGCTGCTCTGGTCTGGTAATGTTTTTCGTATGGATGAATTCAGCTGTTAGCTAAAGTGAGTGAGCGTTGCAACGGTCCTTGCCAGCTTTTCATGAGATAAAAATGTGTTTGCCACCAATGCCCAAAGCATATTGTTGCTGATGGGACAAGATTGAAGTATTACATGATGGTATGCAGTTGACAAGATTCATTATGCATAATTTTCAAATGTAGAATTCAAAGCTTATACTCAAAACATTCCTGCGTTGCGTGCAACTCATTTATAAAAGCAGAAAGAAAGTTTCCCTAAGCAGTCTGCTACATTTTGCAAATTACGAAATCATTTGAGTTGCTGCAACTTTTTCAACTCACTTCTTGCCAACTTTTCTATTCAAAAATCACTCTACTTTCGAAAACTACAAATAAATGCAATTTCAAAGTTTGTTACATTTCATTAACAACTCACATTCAACCTACTTTTGAGATAATCCACGGGGTAGTTTACTAATGAAATGGAATGCTTAGAGCATCGAAAAAATGTATGGCAACTAGGGATGAGATTTTGTTTGCCATTATGTGTTAAGAATCCCGAGAGAAATGTGAATTTTTCGACTTTAATCTTTATTAAAGCTTAAATTTAATTTGTATTCAAGTTGAATGTGAAGTATTTTTTATTGAATGTTTATGAAATATTATATTAGCAACTTTGATGCTAGAAAATGTTGTTAAATGGTAACCCATATTAAGTAAAGCCCTTATAGAAATATCAAAAGATCAATAGGCAGCAAAAAATTAAACTTTTAAGGACGCAAATTAGGTTGGGTTAGCAATGAAATGCTTAGCAGGAGTATTTAAGAAACTGATTTATCAGTGATTATTTTTCGGTACCCTCGGCAGGCGATTTGAAGGTCAATCAGAAAAATCATTCAGTTGACAAAGAAGTTTGTAATGATGCTCGATAGTTTGAGGACAACTCCTGGTCTAAACTTTTTGGAACTGATATTGATTAGGTTAAGTTAGCAATGAGCTGCAAACCACGCCTTTCCAAAGTTTTCACGGCGACATTTATAACCATCATGAGCACAGAACAAATCTGGCAAGACTTTCCCACGGTGCATAAGTCATGAACAATTTATTATCAAAAAGTAGGTAACATTAACCTCTCTTCAGTTCTTCTTCACTTATTATTCACTGCTTCTTTTAAGCTTGCAAGCTTACGAGCAAATGAGGGATTACGAAATTAATATTGTCGGTTTTTTTATATCAAACGTTAATAATTCAATACAAATATTCTCAATTAGACGTAAAATATTGGCAAGTGCCACTTTTTTTAGTTTAAAGAAGAACAAATTATTAGAATTTCACAACACGAAAATATCCAATACTGGAAAAGCTATCCATAACTGGCATCCCTAGCGATCGCATCCTTTACGTGTGCTTGGGCCCATTGGGAAGGTATCAAATACCAATACGCTGCATTGTTGCCATTCTAGTTGGCAACACCACTGTCGGGAAGAGCCTTTCCAGCGCCGACAACAGCAGCGTCAGCGCTCACTTCACTTTCAACTTTATTGATTGGATTGGTGCGGGCGCACCAACGAGAGGCGGTAGCTACGGTATTCCCGGCCCCGGCCCACCCCCACCATCACACTGTCGCAGCGCGATTGCATTTTGCACCTTGGGCGAAAGTTTCCCAAAAATATTTTCAACATAAGTTTACGGGGTAAATCCCTTTGGAGATTGAACGGGGGAATTACTAAATGTGACTGGAAGCTTTTAAAGCGTCGACAAATTGCACTATGCACACTTTCGTCGTCGTGGTCGTCGGGCGGGAGCTGGATAAGCATTTCATTGCAAAACCTTTACACAATTTTCCCCGCCCCGCTTACTTACCCCCACCATACTTCTCCTTTTCTCTCGTTTATTTTGCTCCAACCCACAACAGATACGCCGCACTGGTTCGAGAATCGAACTACGCCGCTGCAGTACGCATACATCGGCGGCACGGTTAACATCTCGTGCGATGCGATGGGTGAGCCGCCACCCTCGTTCACCTGGATTCACGACGGACGCGCTCTGGCCGGGCGCAACTATCGCATTTTCTACGCCGACTACGGTTCGACGCTGCAGATATACGTGCAGAACGAAACGCATTTCGGCGATTACAAGTGCAAAGTGTCCAATCAGCTGGGCACACTGGAGCGCGTCATCAAATTGCGCCGAGGCCAGAAGCCGGTCGGCCCGACGCGCTTCCAACTCAAGCGGCTATTCGGCGACGGCTTCGAGCTGGACATTCGATCCGTCAAGTACTCGAACGTCGAGGAAAACATGCACACGTTCGGCTATCGGGTGCAATACATGAGCGAGAACGACTTTAAATACAGCGGCGGAAATTGGAGTTATGCCAAGTACAAGGATTTTGCATTTCATCGCGGTGAGTTCAAGTTCAATAAACACCAGCATTAATTGACTGTGAGTGAGTCGAAATTCAGTGAGTGAAACTTACATCTTCAGTCGTTAGGTATTTCAAAAATTAAAGTTTTTCGAAAACGAATAAATATACAAAGATTTTCTGAAAATGACAACTAGAGATATCAGAAAACAAGGAGAAAGAACATATAGTAAGCCATTTACCCTTTCCGGAAATTTGTACGATATATCGTAAAATGTTTTCGAAGATTTTTGATTTGACAACGAACGCACTTTTTAAGTAGGCTGTGTTGTATCATTCTGTTTAAAAATATAAATCATAATAGCCGTGATTACACAGTATGAGTGCGTTTTGTAAGCAGCTTTTTGCAAGAATTTGAAAAACCAGCAAATGACGGTACTTCTGCGTAGGAATTTTTAAATATGTAATACTTTTTGGTACTAAAAAGCGAAACAATTTCAAAGTTTGAATCCCAGTTGATTTATAAAACTTATTAAATTTAACATTTAGCGTATAAATATTTTTCCCGAGTCTTTAAAAAAATTTTACGATATGTCGTACAAATGACCACAAGGGTTGCAAAGCTTTGTACGATATATCGTACAAAATTGATGAAGCTGTAATTCTTAACCAAAATGATTTTTTTGAAATTTTTTTGTATTTTATTGCTAAAATGTTCAATAAGAATAAATATTTTGAAGGAAAAATTTGTATCTCAAGAAATGCGGAAATTGACCGGAAAGGGTTAAAAGAGAAAGATTTTCGAAAATAAATGTATAAAGTAAAATAATCCCTAGTTTTTATTTTTTTTTAAGATTTCTTAAAATAAAAAATTAAACTCAAAGTTCTTCTATCAGATTTCTTTATATAGCATCATTATTCAATTTATGAACCATAAATCAGTATACAGATTTCTGCAGAAAAGCATCTTAATTAGCTGTCAAATTTTTTTAAAACATAAAATTCATCTCAAAGTGCTTTCATCAGATTCCTATTTGATTTCTTTATTTAATTAATCTACAGGTGGCCGTTTCGTAATTCACAATTTGGAGCGAAATACCACATACTTGATGCGCGCCGCCTCGCGCAACATTGCCGGCCTCAGCGATTGGAGTGCGGTGAAGATCTTTGCGACCCTAACAAATTTCGCCAGCAAATCGACGGAGAATTTAGCATGGCATACATGTCTGGTAGTTGGCTTAGGATTAGTCTCTAAATACTTCAAATACTTGTAATTTTCACTATTCCCTCGAGCAATTTAGCCAAAATTGTAGCATAAAATGTCAACAAAACGAACAAATCGAATAAGCAGATAATGTCCTTACCACATATGTTGTTGTCTATTGTATTATTGGCAATTAGTAATTTTGTTTTATGTGTACCTGATTTATTTCCAAGAAAGCAAACATAGTTTAGCAAAAACCAAATACGCAATGAAAACCAAAACGACAACCGATGATGTTCTTTTCAATTCTGTGATAAATTTAGTCAATTTCCTTTTCTCCCACTTCAAGCAAACAAAATTCCCTTTCATTACATTTTCCCATTGTTTACGATTGAATATAGATGTGTGAATTTTTGTCAAAATGTATTCATATTTTCTGCCAAGCAATTTCCACACATTCACCATCGTTTTTGTACTTTTTTAAAAGATTCTGAGCGCATTTAGCATTCATGACGAAATCAAGTGCGAACGTTTTACTGCATAAGTGAATAAGTCCAAATACAAACAAAACGATTATGAAATAATAGCATAATATATAGAGCGACTAAATAATGACGTAATGTTTAAGAAGCGCAAAACAAAACGGAGAATTATGTAATTGAATAAATTCTAATGAATGTGTAAGTGGTGTGTTTTTCTTTGAGAGCGAATATAGTTAAAGTGTTGATGTTCATATCCTACTATTCATAAGAGCCAAATGTAAGTTGGCTGCAATTTACATTGTGCGTTGCGTATTACGCAATGTTGCTAAATGCACTCGAAGCATTTTCAATATTTGCCATTTCAGCTTTTTAAGTCGACTTTTAAGTGCTTCGTTTCCTTATGGCTTTGCGGCGTAATGCGGTGCAACGAAGACATGCAATTAAAATCTCACTTACATACATTTGCCTCAACTTCACATACATAAGCATATGCACATGTACATGTGTGCACAAAATTGAAGCCAGTGCAAGGACTCTTACGCCTGGATTACCGAAAATAACCGAAGACAGCCCGGAGCACAGCATGAAATTATGCCCATAAAGAAACATTGTTGCTGTCATTATTGATGGTGTTTTCATTTAATTCACACACACACACATACACACTAATCTTAGCGTCTTTCAATATAAAACAGTCGATCGTCCTCAATGCTTGACACGCTCGTAAGCGAAAACTTAAGTACAAATAATCGCCATCGATGGACAGTAATGAACGCGTCCTTTGAGCTTCAACTTAATAACTGTAAGTAAATGAATTTCTTTTTGCATTTTCAACTCAGCAATTTACATGTGAATTGCGCCCAACGGCTGCAAGTAAAGCGCCTTCGCTTTGTGTCTTCTGTGCGTGTTTGCACTCGTACACACAAAAATATGACAGCAGTGCAGCCGAAATGATTTAAATAAATCCGTTGAAGTTCGTTCATTCATTGCGCTTTACACTTGACATTAAAGCTAAAGTACTAAAATAAGTGAACAATGGTTCTCAAAGGGAAAGTTGCACGCAAAAGTGCACACAGTGACATATGCATACTTCTCAAATGTGTCTGTGTGTCATATGAATAGATGAGGCTGTGTATGGAATGTCATAAGATGTAATGTTTTTTGCCCTGCGACAGCACTTTTCACAAGAGAAATAGTAAGCAAATAGTTACTTTGAGAAAAGTTATTATATTTGTTTATTAATTTAACGATCCAGTAGAAGTGGTAGTATTGAAAAAAGAAATTACTTAATCAACCACATTCATGAATTTGAAAATGCCCACATAAAGTCATTATGTTATTAAATATATATTTGTTATTACAGATATATTTACGTACTTACTTTGTTTTCCCAAACAAGAAAACTTTCGGATATCACTTCATCAGAAATTTAAAGCTGCCAGTTTGCATTTGCTTCAAAGTATATCAAAGTCAGGAAATCAGATAAACAAACAAATGAAATTGCAATAAAATATAACCGGAAATCGGCGAGAAAGTTGCGGTTTTGGTACTAAAAATATTTGGTTTTTTCATATCAATAACTACTGGGCGACTGCTCTGGTTCAGGTGATTAGGTTGTTGGGCCACAAGTCTGTGGCCACTCATGAGTAAAATTGTCTATAAAGATTTTCCCAACTCGCTGTTCGTCATTGACATGAAACTGCAAGGTTTTCCATAAGTATACAAATTGAAACGCTCAACACATTGTTAGACCTTAGCCTATCATTTAGTCTGTCGTACCGGTTATACGTATTTGATAACCAATGTGCGCTGAGGAGGCTCTCTGGTCAAACAATTCAGATTTTGATTTTTATCGATATATGTAAGTAATATTCCTAGTAAATTCCTAGTTGCAACTGAAAACCACTTTAATATACTTAACATTTAAATGCAAAACAACCGAAAAAACAAAAATTATACCTAAACATTTTTCAGTACTTTCGGTCATCCCCACTACGGATTCCAAACTTTCGTTGTTATCGAATGAATGCTCATAAAAAGAGCAGTGTTTATCTTGTCAACTTGCGTCAATAATTTCGCTTTTAAAGCTTTAATTTCACACGCAATGAAAATGTTGAATTTAAAAAATTTAAAGCAATTTTTTTGTTATTACATTTAGCTCCTATATATACAATTTATCTTTGTAGAAAAAAATTGTCAAATATCAAAATTAATTACTAATTGTAATAAGTGGACGCACAGAGATGTATTGTGTATTTAATCCTTAAAAAAACTTTCCAATTTTCAAACTTATCAAAACCAACATTTCCACGATTTTTTTTCAACACATATGCTAAATTCACTGCAAAAATTGTGTGTAGTATTGTGTAACTGCCGTGTTGGCCGTGTTGCTAGCCATGCTTGACTGTATTTACCAAAACTGATATTGCAACATTTAATATTTTAATACGCAATCATGTGTGCATATATTTCATGCGGAATGTGATAAAATCAAAACATTATTTCATGACATCAGCCATAACCACAAAATGCAAAAAGATTTAACAAAATTTGTAAAAATCATGTTCGATAACTAAAATTTAACAATAAATCGGCTGTAAGTGTTTTTTAATTAAAAACAATGAAACATTTATAACAACTGACATGTGAAACGGCATAGTGAATATGTACATATATATGTATGTATATGTATAAATGTGTGCTTGTAATCGTATAAGAGCAGTTTCCCAATGTAGATGCAGAGCGATATGAAATCAAATGTATGTAATAATTCTTGAGGAATTTATGTTGCCTGCATCGAAACACAATGGTTGTAGGAACAAAAGAAACTCACATACAAATGCTTCCTTTAAGGAACTCAACGTACAACTTTCCAAATTCCAGGAGGCAGAACATGTTATTGCTGAAAATTGGCATTATGGTTAGAATGTAACAACAATTTTATATTTTTAACCTATTTCTAATTCTGCACGAATCAACACAATGCATTGCACTTCGTTAGGACATGACATGCTGAGCATTGATTTTAGTACAAGAACAAAAACAATGAAACAAAATGCCAATCCTTTCTAAAAACTAAATATTGTAGCAAAATAATGTGCGTGGCGCCTGTTGGTTCAAATATTTCATTATGTCTGCTTGTATCCGAACATTGTCTATTTGTGCAATTTTTTTTAATATTGTCAACTTAGAAATTTTATGAACATTGCCAATTCAAAGCACGATTGGACTTTCTGGACCACTTGAAACATTTGGATTGGGTTTTTCTTCTACCTTAAAAAATGGATTTCGAAAAGGTTCCTGAAGGTAATAGTTTTCCATAATATTATTTTTAACAGTTAAAAACAAATGAGTGAAAATCATATTTAGTAGTCAATCCACACGATTGATATCATGTTAGGAAAATAGTATTATGTATATATATTTATTTACAGCAATAATAATGTCTTAGATATTATATTTATTGCAATAAGAATGTTATCTGATAAATACAAGAAACACATATCAGGTTCATGAACTTGGACCTGACGCCTGCTGAACGATAACATACTTTTGGATCATTTTTGATCATTACATCTATAAGCCTCGGTCTTGGTGAATGGAAATTCTGATGCAGTTGTCTTCAGGGACTTAACTATTATAAGTTTTTTAAGAAATTAATTGCAATGTAACTATTACAATGCAAAATAAATTTTATTTGTTGATTATAATTATTATTTGCGACAATTAATTTTTACGTTGCATAACAACTGTTATGAGAAATAAATATTTTTTTCATTCTGGATAATTATTATTTTGGGATTTTTTTTGTTTACGTTGCATCATAACTTTTATTTATGACTTTTTTTATTTACGTTACCGATAACTATTATTTGAAAGAAAATTTTTTTACGTTGCTTCATAACTTTTATGAAAGAAATTTTTTTTATTTACGTTGCCTTACCACATTTTGAGTATGAATTGATTTTTAATTGTTTAGTTGTTGGTGAAAATAAAGTTTCTGCAGTTAATTTGTGTTTGTTAATTTAAAACAATTAAAAATGAATTCATATCCAAAATGTAGTAATTCAACGTATAAAATTTTGTTTTCAAAATAATAGTTATCGGCAACTTAAATGAAAAAAATCATAAATAAAAGTTATGAAGCAACGTAAACAAAAAAAATCCCAAAATAATAATTATCCAGAATGAAAAAAATATTTATTTCTCATAACAGTTATTAAGCAACTCAAAAATATTTATTACATGATAATAGTTATAGGCGACGTAAAAAATTTCTTATTGGGAATAATTATTATAAAGCAATAATTATAGAAATTTCTTAAATTAGGGCAATTTTTTCATTCCCAAAAATTTGGATAATAATTATTTTAGGTCTCTGGTTGTCTTTAAAAGAAGATGAATACCCTAGTTCAACTACTTAGTTACAGACGGACTCTCTCCAGTTGACGATGCTTCTATACCTCTAAAATCATTCACCTTTACATCTCTAAGCTGGGCTTTGATAAATGTAATTTCTGATATATTTCTCTTTGAAAGTAAAAGATGGGTTTTTTTACAAACTAACTCTCCCCAGTTGGCGGTTCTTCAGTTGATGAGTTCCCTTGCTCCTTAACTAAGTTCAATGACTATTTGCAGCTTTGGAACAAATTTAATATTTGCACTTTTTAGTGGCCTTTTTACTACCATTTTTTACTTAAATTTATAAGCTTATAACTGAGTATTTTCGTAAATGTTCTTTCAAAGTATAACTAATATTGTCCAACTAATATGTGAAAACATTCAATTCTGCACTCAGTGAACATACGAGCAGAACTTCAGCAAAATTACTATACTCTTTAAATTGTTGTTATGCTGCAGATACAAAAATAGAAACTCATAGAAATTCATTGACTCGCAGTATTGGACGAAGCTCTGTATGCCTGGTAGAACTTTTTATTTGTACACTCATATTAAATAACAATCAAATATGAACCATACTGGTACGTATGTACATATAAATATATTTATTTCTGTACATTTCCTACCTCTCAGCCTCATTCGCAGTGTTCAAATTTTCGCGCATTATTCCAATGTATCCATTTCATATATTGAATTTACTAATTTGTTGACACTTTGCGCTGTTGTCTCTGGTCATGTTATGTGTTGTTGTTGTGGTGGCGGCTGTTGTTATTGCCGTTACTGTCAGTGTCGTGCTGTCGCCATTGTGATACAACAATTTTAATTATGGTCGTCTTTTTCCGATTTGCATGCACCGCCATAAGTGGGCTTTCATTAATCTGACTTTTTAATTATTCAACGTTTCATTAACTATGTTTAACAATTCATAAAGTGGCTTGTGTGAAATTTCAATAAATTGCAATCAGTTAATGACTTCGATTAAAGCAAAATTTAACTGAAATTACTGGCCGCACACAAAACCACCAAGCAGTTTTATTTGTATTATTTTAGAAAGCATTTTATGCGCATGCATATGTACTACTATGTGTGCATGAATGTATATATATATATGCCTATGTGTATCTATGCAACCAACTTTAAGCAACAACCAATGCTGCCTGAGCACCGTAAACGTTTGAATTAGCAGCTCGCATAAGAAATTCAGCCTCGACGTCACTTGAAAGTGCACTTACTGCACACTGCTTTCTAAAACGCTTTGACTTCCTTTGCAAAACGCCGCGCCTACAACTTTGTGCCGGCATCACTTTCCACTTTCCTCACTGACAAGCCAGCCGTAATTAACTGCCGTACCGGGTTAAGCATTACTTCACCGCAATCTGCTTCAGTTACACAATTTGCGCTTCCCTATTTAATTCGAATATATTTTGCCTAATTAAAGAAATGTGAGATGGTGTGCTTCAGTTAAGGGAAATACCACACCTCAGCCCAGTGATACCTTAGGCGTATGAGTGATTTGTTAAGTCAGTGTAGGCATGAAGATTTGCCGCAGATCGAGGACAGTGAAAATTGAAACCGATTGAAACCGGTTGCAGAAATTCAGAATGAGTGTACAAGAAAATAATGTGATTGCTGGTTTCTTTTATCCAGTGATTATTGTATTGGATCGAGAGCTTGGAGGTTGAGGTGTAAGCGAAGACTTAGACAACAGAAATTACACTGTGCGACAGTATTTTTCACACCGAAAAAATCCATATGTGCGTGAAACTAGAGACCAAATATAGTAATACTGCGTACTCAGTTTTTCATTTCTACATCCTTGATGCTTTTAAAAGGACTTTGCTGCTTTTAAAAAATTAAAAAATATCAAAATACTTAAAGGCTCAAGAACTTAAATAAAATTGATTTTTTATCTATTTGTAAAAAAGAATATGAAAAAGGTCCTTTGAAAATTTTAATCCTTTGTATCCTTGAAAATTTAAATATTATAGAATTTTCTTGAAAAGTAAGTATGCTAAACCCCAAAATCTCCTTGATCACGTGTCAAAATTTCATTACTCTAACTTTATTGGTTCGAAAGTTATTAAAAAAAAGGTGGAAGCAGCAAGCAGCAGAAGTACAAAAATTCTAATTTTTTGTGTATCAGTATTTTAAATAATAAATAGATACAAAATCAATGAAGCGAGAATAATGAAATTTTGACAAGTGATCAAGGAGATTTTGGGTTTTAACATACTTGCTTTTCAAGAAAATTCTACATAACGTTTCAAGGATATAAAGGATTAAAAATTTCAAAGGACCTTTTTCATATCCCTTTTTTACAAATAAATAAAAAATCAATTTTATTTAAATTCTTGAGCCTTTCCTCTTTCATTTTATATACATATCGCCATATTCTAACGAGCTTAAGTATTTTTTTTATTTTTTATCCTCTTCAAAATTTTGAAGTCCTTTTAAAAGGACAAAGGATGTAGAAATGAAAAAATGAGTACGCAGTATTACTATGTTTGGTCTCTAGTTTCACGCTCATATGGATTTTTCCGGTGTGAAAAATTTTTTTAATTTTTGTCGCACGGTGTTATAGAAAACATACTCCTCTCCAGCTCAGCTCTGCTCAGTGGAAACTAAGGCTTATGAGTGATACGTTAAGTCAGTGTAGTAGTGAAGATTTACTGGAGATCGCGGATCAAGAATAGAGAAAATGTAAACAGATTTTCCACTCCAGATTTTTTAATGAGTTTTTAAGAAAAACATTTTTATTTCTTTATATTTATTTACTTTATGATTAGTGTATTGGATCGCGAGTCTGAAGGTGGCAATTCAAGCATCCGCTTAAACAACACAAAATGTAGGAAAACAAACTTTTTTGACAACACCCACCAGCAAATGAACTTTTCTATAAAGCAAAGTTTTAAATTTAAGAAAGAAGAGGACGGAGAAGGACGAGCAAAGAAGTTGAGATGTGTAGAATTTTAGGTTTTGGCTAGTACAAAGGTGAAACATGGAATGGAAAGTGAAGTCAAATCGCTAATACAATAACCGCACACATTCCTAGTATCCCCCAGCATTCGACAGCTCGCGTACACCTATGAGAGTATACACCGACATTGTGACAGAAATGTGAACAACAGCAACAGCATAGCGAGCAAACAATCAACATTAAACATTTATTATCAGCCAACATGCCAACATATCCTGCGAGGATTTGTGTTGCCCACCCAAAACACACATACACACAGACACACACATAACACGATAATATCACTTCGTTGACAAATTCATCGATATAAAAATTTATTGCATAATCGTAGTAAAAAATGCTGCCAACAGCATAAAGGAACAAAGCGCGCGAGACGCTGAGAACACGCGTAGCAGAAATACGGAAACAAATAAATATTTTAGAGATTTATTTGCGTCATAAAACCATTGTTTGCCATTGTGTGAGAGGCAGGGATGGAAAATCCATGTAAGGACATGTGCATGTTTGTATGCATGTGTATTTGTGCATTAAGGTAGAGCCATGCGCCATATTGTATGTTGCGCCAGCATGACTGATTGTTTGTGTGAGAACGTCAGACCGCGAAAAGCAAAATACGCGCCAAAAGCAAAATACGAGCAACGTGGCGGGAACGTGCAAAATCCAGTTGATTCCGCGTACGTTTATGTTGACATTTTGCAGAAGGTAAGCACGAGTGTATGTATGTTTATATAATCCTTTGTAGGTGCTTTTTTGTTTTTTTATCGAGATGAAAGCATTGAAATCCTTGTCCCTGAGACTTTAACCACTAAGAACAACTCTCTCTCTAGTTCGTTTGTAGGTGAAGCTGTGTGTGTAAGTGTTTCGTTTGTACATATGTATTATTTTTAATAAATTTATTATTTATTATTTTTAATTTAATTAAATTATTTTTAATGAAAAGTAAGGCATCAGTGGCAGACTGATCAGTGCAAGACTTAAACCGCCAAGCTCTTCTCAATGTAGGACACCTTCCAACCAGAGTCGTCATGCAGGTTGCTGCTTTTTTATATGAGTTATCAAACGTAGAAAGGCTTTGATCTAGTAACCTGACGCCTAACTGAAAATTAGTGTCCGACCGAATATTCGGTTTCGGCCCAAATAAGTGGTTTCGGTTTCGGTTTCAGTTTCGGCCAAAAAATGGCCGAACGGCCGAAACCGAAACTTCTAGAATATTTTTTTACATTTTATTGTGTAGCAGATATATAGTGAAAGGAGGAGTAATTTAGACGCCACCAATGTAAATAAATTTTTTTTAGCATATAATATTAAATTATTTAATTTTGAATATTAGCGAGTAAGGTACGAAAGGGTGATTTTTTCATGTTTATGCTTTTAAAAAATTAATAAATTGTTTTTGTTAATAAGTATTTATTTATTTATGTTATGTTTGTTTGTTTGTTCTTTATTTACGTAATGTAAAATTCGTTTGTTGAAAAAAATGCTTGATATGGTGATTTTTATTTCAACTAGAATGTTTCGGTTTCGGCCGAATATTAACCCTTTCGCTATTTTGTTGCCATATGGCAACATGCTACTTTGTGGACGTCTGAACCCTCTGTGGTTTCAAAAATAAATTTTTTGTTGGTCCTTAGAATAGTTTGAAGTTTTCGAAAAATACGAAATTAATAAACTGAATATTTAAGTTTAAAGAAGAGAAGTATACGCGTTTTTTAATGGTATATCTTGACATAGTAAAGGAAGAAGAAGCAATTTAGATACTTTTTTTTAATTTTGGCTGAAGTAAATGAAGAAATATTCAAATTTTTGTTATGCGTAAAAAGTTTTATGTTTAAGTAATTATTACAGCCAGAACGATGTGGTTGCTCTCATAGAAAAACACTCTAAAATACAGGGTCCGAGTATAAAAATTAAAAAATTTTTTATGGAATATTGCTAATACCACATAGAAGCCTAAGACGTAAAATTTAAAATTTTAACTTTCACCAGTAAAAACCTGTAGCGAAAGGGTTAAAAAAAACCGAAATTCGGTTTCGGCCCAAAAAAGATGTTTCGGTCGGACACTACTGAAAATCCTATTTTACGTTTATAGGAACGTATTGAATTGTACAAATGTATTACGTACATATGTATGCATGTACTATTTATATATTTTTTCAAACAAGTAGAGCAGCATCGGAAGCTGACTGACCAGTGCGCGACTAAAACTCGCCAAACCCTCTTCGCAGTTTACACAGTTGACATAAATATATGTGAATATGTGTGTATTCATAATTTTATGTATGTTTGTATGTATGTCAATACTGCAGAATGGCCAACAAATGCAAGTGGTAAAATGTGCAAATTGCACAACCAGCTTAACACAAATTCATCACAATGTTGTTGCAATGCTTTCAATTTTGTTACTATTCACAAGGATTTTTATTTCGATGTTGCATGGTTTTTAACTATTTTCATTTTCCACTAAAAAATTTCATCAATAGCTAAGCATGCAATTTGTTGCCGTTTGCGAATCACAACACATTCACTATTGCCGGCAGCACTGATTTTTTTATCTTTTGCTATAAAATACATTTTATTGCGCGTAAATGCATCCATTTGAAAGCACAAATTTATTTTCAATAAAATAAATTCACAATGTTTTGTACTGAAAATTCATTTTGCTTATCATCAAATTTGAACGCAAATTGAGTGCTGTACGAGTACCTTTCGCTACATACGTACGTATGTATGTGTGTATGTAGGCACAAAGGGTGTGAAATTAAATAGCAAAATGTCGCTGGATTCTGAATTTTCCGAATACACATTTCACTAATCAAATCAAGTATCACTTGACTCGCATAACTTCGGCAGCCGCAATTAAATTTCTAAAATTGAAATCTAAAATTCGAATTTCGTTGTCACACAAAAAACCTAAAACTGAAAATTTTGTATTATATTTCAAAATGCACACGCACCACCGCGCCACTTTACACAATTCATTCGGAAATCATGCAATTAATATGACATTTTAGGTGGCAAAACATGCTGATATGCATTTGCATAAAATTCGGTGTCCGAAATGTGATATCATTAATTGGGGCTGGAAACCGCCACCGACCATCACCGCAGGCGGGCGCGCTGGCAGTTCGCATGAAGCGTGGCCAAGTGCGCAAACAAAACACACTGACCGACGGCCACGGCCTGCTGGCCACTGGCCACTGGCCCGACCGCCGACCTTAGGCGTTGGCCGGCAAACAGTGTCATTTCAATACATACATACATACATACGTTTGTGTGTGAGTGTGTTTCGTGTGCAGTACTTAGCATAGTAAATGAGCTTAAATGGTGTTTGCCAGAAATTCGTGCAAAAAATTATCATAAATTTGAGCAAGTTTGAATGTTGACTGTCGCCAGCGATTATAAAACTAAGCGGCCGGGCATGTTTTGGAAATCAATGATGTCGTAGCCATGCAGCGTTGAGAGCATTAATAAAATACCTACATATACGTAGTCGTTAACCGGTGTACCTATACGGAAACACTCCAGTACATGTATGTACACAGTGCGATAATTATGTATTAAGACTGCCTCTAGAAAACACAATTAAAACACGATATCTGGTAATTTTTCGGTATATTTATTGGAAATATTCTCCTCCTGATTCAATACACTTGCTACATCGATTTAATAATGATTCAAACGCGTGTTCCAGCTCATTTTTCGGAATTTCCTCCAGTGCCCTCGTCGAAGCCCGTTGTATGGTCTGAATGTCATCAAAAAAGCATCCTTTCAACTTCAATTTCAGTTTCGGGAACAAAGAGAAGTCGCACGGTGCCAAATCAGGTGAATACGGCGGATGATTCAACACACAGACCTGATTCCGAGCCAAAAATTGACGAACAATGAGTGCTGTGTGACTCGGTGCATTATCGTGCAACAGAGACCAACTTTTTGGATCGCGGTATTCTGGTCGAATACGACGGATTCTGCCATCAAACGCTTCAAAACTTCGAGGCAATATGCGGCAGTAACTGTTTGACCAGTTGGAACAAATTCCTTGTGGATAATTTATTTGCTATCGAAGAATGTGATGAGCATTGTTTTGATTTTTGATGTAACTTTTCGTGTTTTTTTGGCTTGTGGTGAGTTTTTTGATTTCCATTCCGCACTTTGACGCTTGGTTTCTGGATCGTATTGGAAACACCATGTTTCATCACCCGTAACAATTGTTTTCAGGAAGTTTGGATCATTTTCTGCGGCTGCAATGATGTCTCTAGAATGACTGACTCTCATTAATTTTTGCTCCTCGTTCAATGTGTGTGGAACAAATTTTGCGCAGACCTTTGTTTTGCACAAATCCTCGTGAAGAATGAGTCAGATAGTTTATCTGTTGATGTTTAAGGCCTCTTCCATCATTTTCAGTGAAGCATTGCGGTCTTCTGCAATAAAATCACGAACTTTCTGGATCATTTCCGGCGTCCGAACTGAAATTGGCCTTCCTTTTTTTATTTCATCTTCTAGCGACTCTCTGCCATCCACAAAACGTTTATGCCATAAAAAAACATTTGATCTTGATAAACAAGCATCGCCATACGCTTGCTGCATCATTCGGAATGTTTCTGATGCACTTTTACCAATTTTTGCGTGGAATTTAATGACCGCTCTTTGCTCCATGTTAAAATTTCAACATCAAACGAAAACGTGTTTTGCAAAATGAATTTTAATGAATATTAAATGTCAACCAAATGCCATGAAATTTTGGCAGTTAGTAGAGGAAGGTTGAAGCTTCAAAATGCATGTGGTCGCACATAGATGGCGCGCTTTGTTGCTGAGATATGATTCGAGTCTTAATACATAATTGTCGCACTGTGTATGTGTGTTGTATTAGGAATGTGGTTTCATTGGTCATCTCGTGATTTTCCTCACTTGGAATACTGAGTTTTGAAAATTCTTAAATAAAAATACCTAGTAATAAAATAATAAAAATCATTGAAAAACTGTAAGTATTTCTAATATCAAATATAGAATGCACAAAACAAGGAAAAATACAAATATTTTATCAGGTGTACAACTTTGCTTCCGCCGTTTTTTTCCAAAATTAAAAGCTTTATTGCGAAAAAGTGCTTACAGATGTATTATTCAAAGTATTGTCCGTCGCTAGCGACAACTTTCTCCCATCTTTCCGGCAATTTTCGGATCCCGGCTCGAAAAAAGGAGTCCTCTTTTGACGCTATCCATGAAGCAATCCATTTTTCCAATTCTTCGAAGGATTGAAAATGTTGATCTGCCAGGCCGTGTGCCATCGAACGGAATAGGTGGAAGTCAGAAGGGGCGACATCTGGGGAATACGGCGGGTGGGGCAAGACTTCCCATTTCAGCGTTTCCAGGTACTTTTTGACCACTTTTGCGACGTGAGGCCGAGCATTGTCGTGTTGGAGGATGACTTTGTCATGTTTTTTTTAAAACGTTGAAACCACTCCTGACACGTTCTTTCACTCAGAGCAGCATCACCGTAAGTTTCTGAGAGCATTCGATGCGCTTCAGCTGCATTTTTTTGCGAATTGTAACAGAAAAGTAAAACTTCCCGCAAATGGCGAGAATTGGGCACATAAACGGACATTTTCGAGCGTGAATAATACGAAAACAAGAACAACTGTCACTGAAACGGCGATGACAATTCGTTAGGCACTGTCCACACTCACTTTAAAGGCATTACCATCTATGTATTTCAACCAGCCTCAGCCGGTACAGCCACCTATCGGAAAACGGCGGAAGCAAAGTTGTACACCTAATATTTTTCAATTAACTTTTTTTAGTTAAAATGTTTTTGATTTAACCTAACTTAGCCTAACCTGACCTAACCTAACATTCATGTCATACACGTGATCTCAGTACTTTTATAGGTATCAATAGCTTTGCTTATTGAATGCCGTAATATCCAACATCGCCTGTAACTAATTTCTTAGTATTCGAAACAACATTTAAGAAGTGATTCCGAGAAGGACATCTCTAGTTTGTTCAAATATCGTATGCAGCTGTACTAACGTACGAATTATATGCACATGTAGAAGCAACTGTAAATGTATTCAAGTGTTAAATATGCAAAACATAAATGGAAGCGGAAGCGGCAGTTAAATTTGTCTATTTGGTCAAATATTCATAGCACTTGTCTCTGGTGTTTTATGCAAATATCAATGGCGTTGCGTAGAACTCTTTAAATCGATGGCAATGAAATAGAGACACAACTTTAACGTTTCTCGACAACATTTTAATGACATAGCGCACACATACCAATAGAAACATTGCTGCTTTCATTTTAGATAAACTATAATATTAAACTAAACTACTATTTATCTCACCGATGTTCTGCTTGTATTTTTATTTCTATTATTACTGTTTAAACTCACTCAAGCCTCAAAGAACTTCAACTAAAGTAATCAAATAGCTCCCAAAAACGTCAAGATTAACCGATAGTTTAAATCAGTCTGACAAATTATAGCAACACTTAAAATGTATCTAAACTTTGCATCATTTTAGGAGCACAGCACAGTTTTAGCTTCAATGAGTAAAATCTGTGTTGCATTAAAGTTAACCGTCTGCTATCGGCCAACTTTTCGCATCGGCATTTTTCATAGTCGCGGCCAATGTTGCGTATACGCAATACGCCACTTCAGCCTGTTTGCGGCGCACGAAGCATTCAATGACTAAAGTCGCTACGACATCGCCGACACAGATTGCCGTCATAGTTTTATTTATGCGCTAAATTCTAAACGTTAATAGCGCTTTAATAGCTGTTGTCAGCGCCAGACGACTAAAAGTTGCGCCGCGACGCCATTTCAGCCGTCGACGGAAGTCACAGCGGAAGTTTATAGCTACTTTTTTCTCAATTTCTTATTTGATTTTTTATTTTGAATATAGCTGTAGACTGCTGCAGCGCGACGAAGCAACAACATAACAGTTTATGTGGCAGGCGCGAAAAGTCGAAGGAAGAACTAAATGAAGAAAAACTCAAATAATGTTTTTTCACGCACACACACTCACACATGTATCTTGCTTTGTGTGTGTGTGTGTATTGTGCTTTTAATTTAACGTCCATTAAGTTAGTTTATGACGAGCGTGTGTGGGCGTGGCAACGAGTTGCCTTAGGTAAGTTTCGCAGATATTTGTTGTTGGCAAAACAGCGCCGTTGTGCAGCATTGAGGTTTCAAAAACATACAAAAGCAAAGTTGATTAATTGCGAAATTTGTGCGGGGCACTGACCATTCGGCGCTTTGGCAGTTTGCAGTTGCAGTGCGAGCCAATTAAATCGATGCGATTAATCAAAACGGCTGCAAGGAGCAGCGAATAAAGTGGCGAGCATGGTTTTGTTCAATAAATAGATTTATGCTGCGGAACAATGCATTCAAAGGTTATCATACATCAGAACAAGAATAGATCAAACCATGTAAATGTTTTTTTAAGTCCTTTAATAAAAATAGAATTGAAAACTACCTCTTTAAGAATCAACCGCTGATCTGTGAACAAATAATACAAATATATAGCAAAAATCTCTAAATTATCATTTCTTGTAGACAACTTAATGGATGTTTGTTTATTAAAACTCTTTGAAAGTACTAAAAATGCTTGAAAATTTAACTATTTCCATCCAAAGGCTTTCAGAATTTGAAATCAAAATATTAGTCACTTTTCACTGGAAAAAATCAATTAGTTAAAAATAAAATATTAAAGAAAACCAAGAAATAACTTAAGTTAGAATAACCAGATTCTTACAATCCAAAGAACCATAACCATAACCGAAAATTATCCCAGCAAATAAACCAAAATGGTCATTACTTGATCAGAATAAGAATCTTTCACAAAAAATGTGAAAATCATATAAGCTAAAAAATATATATTTACAAACTTTCAATGCCCCAGAACTCAGCTAAAATATTTGCACTGTGCCGGCGTTGTCCAACTTGAAGTGCAGTTTGATTTATTTTTGTCGGCAACCACACAACTGGCGGGTGCCAACGCAACAAATGTGTCACTTTGCAAACTGCTTAAAAAGCGATATGCAAATGTCACGTGTGCGATGTTCAATCGCTGGTGAAGAAGTTGGCAAGTTGAAACGGCCAAAGCTGCATACACGTCCGTTGTCATAGAGCTTTGGGGCCCGCACCTCTTAATAGATGAACCAGATCTATGTTAATGCATTTGGTTGATGTTCATAAATAACAATCAATTTGTAAATAACATTTAATAACAGAAATTCATACTTTTGTTCCAAATCAAGGTCAGCGCTACTAAAAGATCAAGTAAGACATTGAAACATGCTTGAGATGCATATTTATATTAATCGTCCACTTAATTTCGATATCTTATTACTTGTGTCGACTCTGTTCAGTGGCCCCAACAGGCTGGGCCCATATACAAAACCAACACCACTGCCTCTCCGCACACGCTGGCTATATGAAGTGACCATTCGCTGGTAGCTAACAACAAAAACAGACACAAGCAGCCATACCAACTCCGCCCACTAAACCATATTAGCTACAGATGGTCTTTTTAGCAACAAAGTGACCAGCTTAACATTGGAGCAACGGCATTGGAGATATTTGCAATTTGGAGAAATACTTAGTTTGTGTTATTTTTTATAGTAAGAAGAAATGGTTAGAAAAATTTTAGAAAATAATACCAAAGCATGAAACTGGATGTAAATTGGAGTGAAATGGAGTACAATTGAATGAGGTAGTGAGGTGATATGACGAGCAGTAAGATTAAGTAGTCAATTGGGAAGAAATGTTAAATTTTCAAAATTGTTGGCAGCCAGTTCTTATAATTAAAAATCATAAAGTCCAACAATATCTTCTCAGCATCGATTTTATGAAACCTAAATGTTATTTTTGTAACTTGTGCATAGTAGTACAAACTATGTAAGTGAATGTGTTCAGCAAGTAAAATTGTTTGTAAGCTGCCTACTTTTAGGTGTGGTCGCAAAAAGCAGACCATGGCTTATTTTGAAGATTTGGTAAAATTGAAGCACCCATACAACTGTACATAGGAGCTTTTAAAGTAACACATCCCTGTCGGACCTGAGACAACTGGTTTCCAAAATTCATTGGTTTTTCAATTGGTTTTTTGTAAGTCAATTGGACAACTAGTTGTCAAAGTAGCTGTCAGCGAATGCAGAAGTCAGTCAGTTCGGGTCTAATCGTTCACGTTCTGTGTGCGCGTTCATAGGCGAGAAGAGACATGAAAATACGAAACGAAATGAAAGACGAAACAGAGGTGAAATAATCAACAAAATTCTGTTACGACTGATATTGCGACACTTTTGTTACAACAACAACGTAGAAATGTTTGCATTTTTCGAACTTTTTGTTTCTATGACTCGAAGTTCGCTCGATTTGCACGTTTTACCTTGAATGATTTCAGTTAGAATTTTACGTGGTTGCGTGAAGCAACGAATTGCAGCAGCAGTCGAATGGTATGTATATATTAATAAATTTATGTAATTATGTGTATGTAATTATTTATTAATTAATTTATTTTTCAGGATGTTGAATTGCGTCAGACCCCAAACAGTTTCGACAGGTCGAAGTTCATCCTTACGTGCACCAATATTTTTTTTTATTCGCGATGAATTTTTGTTGTTTTAATAATATTTTTAAAATAAAATTAATATTTAAAAATTTCAATGATTTATTTTCCTTCATAAAAATCAACTAAAACTAATCCAGAATAAACTAGTTTGCAAACTAGTCGCTTTGCAACTGGTTCATAAACTGGTTTACTTCGGACTAACCTTGGACTAGTTGCAAATGGATGCAGACGGGAACAATTGACTGTCGCCTAGGACACCGCCACGTTAAAAGGGTGAGTTTGCTCCAAGGAAACGAGTCGGTTCTGAGGTCAGCTATGACTGTCAGGCAACCAGTTGAAAAACTACATTTGGACCTGTCCGATTTCCTACAGGGAACACATCGTACACAGAAAAGTGATCATTCCATGATCTGCATAGAAAGAAAAGATTGTCTACATTGACTTAAATAAAATCTATGTCGGGCTTGAGACTGAGAAATGTTTTATCCGTAGTTTGCACCTATTTACCCATTGACGTTTATTTTATTTTGGAATCATAACCTCACTTCTCATCAAACAATTTACATTTTAGTGTGCAACTCTTATATACTGTGCCGAATTAAGTAACTTTCCGACTATATTCCTTCCAAAACGGATCACGCATGGTCAGTTTATGTATGAGCACAGCTCGCGGCAAGAATAGAATAAGAAAAGCTGCAGTAAGAAGCAGTAAATAGCACAACAGCAGTCAGCACCAGCGCAAACGTTGCTGAGCGTGCATGTGGTGCAGGAAGCGGAAGCGGAAAAGTTAAATTACGTTTTATCAATATGCTGCCGCCACTGTGACACCCAGAACCACCTGCCCCACCAACGAGGACATGCAAGTGCTGTTCGAGTAAGTATGCGTGTCATGTTGATAGCAGCCAGCACGCATCGTCCTGCTCGTCGGCGACAGCAGAGCAGCACTGGATATGCATATGAGCCAGCGGCTGCGATCCAGCAACGCCATCTCGCCTTGTAGCGGCACGGTTTGTTAGAGTTTCAGCTTCAGTCCCAATGGCCAGCGCATACAGTTGTTGGGATTTATTATGCAGCTCACATGTGTGGAGAAAAGTCCCAATTGCATGCTGTGCTATCATCCTCCTCCTCTATTTAGCATATCCCGCACTTCCATCTTATTTGCCACAACGATTGCTGCTTTTTGTTTTTATTCGTGTGGTTGCTGCAGTTGTCTTTCTTTGTTGCTGGACGAGTTCATATGCAAATGTGGAAAAAGTATTGTAACACAATTTTCTTGTTCAGTAGCGCTGGCTGCAGCAGTTCTCAGTAATATCTGTAGATATGTGAAAGTAATTTGCGTGCACTCGTTGACTTGTACAGGGTTGAAGAACTCGCGAAAATTGGTATTTAGTTTGATCTGGACAAAATTAACACAAATACACACTATTTCGAATCTGGCTAAAGGTATACGATTTTTAAGTTAATGTGACGTTAGATCGCAAATATAGTTTAGCCCGGGTCAGAAAACCATTAGGGAACTAAAAGAGTTCAGAGTATCTTCGAAGCTTAGTTGAGGCCACGGACAAGCTGTATAGTTGGGTAGACCCTATTCAAAGCTGGCCCAACTCCTAACTTAATTTTTCAGAAAGGTTTAGCTAAGAAGAATGCAAAGCTTGGAAAAAATTCCGCAGCTCAAGCTCTATCACCCTTTATGTGTACGCGCTCGTATCAATGCAGATACTTTACCCGATTTTGTTTTATCTAAAAAAGAAACCAACATAAACACAGAACATTTCGAGGAATATGTAAACACATCTGTTGATATTTTAAAAATGCCAACAATGTGTAAATTCAAAATGATTAAAGTTGTACACTATAAAATTCCATGTACCGAACACTGTCCCATATTTCGCTGCGCCCATTAATAACACACGCTGATTTCACTCATAAACCGTATTTTATTTATATATACTATATATGTGTGTGTAATGTAATTCAGGCTTCTCCGACTGAGAAACTGTTTCAAATGTTTGTAGGTTATGATAAAGTTTTTACGATAAAGTTCTATGTTTTGCATATCTTCGGAATGGCTTATTCATTAAGCAAATACACTTTTCAGTTGTGTTGCAATTATAACGTGAAAATATGCACAGGGTAAACATTTTGCATGCCTAGTCGTCGAATATTCAATCAAAGCTAATCAATTCTGCTGTCGCCGGCTCCTCAGGCGCAGCGGCAGCACTCGGCTCGGGCTCGCTTTGCGGTGGAGCTGGTGCAGCGACGACAGCCTGTATTTGCGCATTGGCAGCAGCGGCAGTTTGCGGTGGTGGTTGAGGTATTGTTGTCGCTCCTGCGCTGCTGGCAACCACGGTTGGCATTTGTGTGACAGTCGGTATAGGGGGGTGTGACTGCACGACGTTCTGATGCTGCAGCATTACATGCGTCAGCTGAGGAGCTTGTTGGTGTTGTTGCGGTTGCTGATGCTGTGCCGGCGGTGGCTGTTGTTGCTGCTGCTGTTGTTGGTGTTGTTGTTGTTGTTGTAGTGCATTTCCTGCATTAATATGCCAAAGAAAATGTTATTGTACGGCAGATTCCACTTGCACATACGTTTACAATTTACGTACCTTGCATATTAGACATACCGTTGTCAGTCATTTGCGGCACGCCTGCTGGTGCGCCCGGCATCATTTGATGGCCATTTGGTGGTGGCATCATACCGGGCGGCATGTGCCCTTGCAGCATCATACCCGGGTGCTGATTGGCATTCGGCAGCGGCGGCTGCATGGCGGCCGTGTACATACCTGGCATTGTAGTGGCTCCTGGCGGTGCTGCAGGATTCGCGTTCATCAGCTGCCCAGTGGAACTGAATTGAGCCCCGCTCGGCGCCGTCATGGGACCAGGCGAATTCGGATTATATCCGTACGGGCTGTAAACGCTGTTCAGCTGGTGCGACGGCGAGCCGTGAGCGGCGTTGGTCATAGCACTTGGCATAAAGGGAAACGCTGTCTGTCCCATGCGATATTGTGCCTTCTGCTGCTCTTGACGCAGCTGCATCTCACGTTCCTGCTCCTGTATACGCTGAAGCGCCAACTGTCGCTGATACTGCAGATACTCTTGCTTCTTCTTGCGCATAATTTCCAATTTCTGGGCCATCTGTATTTGGCGCTGGCGCTCCTGTTCCTCAGCCATGCGGCGTAGTTTCTCAATATGCTCCTGGCGCAGTACATCCAACGCGGCACGCGAGTCCTTAATTTGCGCCAGCTTGTCCTGCAGCTGCTCGTACCACATGCGCTTATCATCCATTTCCTTGATGTACGACAGCTGCTGAGAGTGCAGCGATGTCAGCGTCATGAAAAGAGTCTGCACGGAGGAATCGTTGGCAATGCTGCGACCACGATTGGAATTCGATTTCATACGATTCAGGAAGATGTCCACCTGAGCGCGCATACTGGTGGCGAATTCATCAATCTGTGCCTCATCTGCGGGCTGCGAAATGTCCAATTAGCAAAGCATCAAACCAAATTAGTAACAGAGCCACATACCTTTGCCTGGATGGGTGCCTGCTGTGGTTGTGGTGTTGGCATCGGGCTTGGTGCTGACGGGCTGGCCATTGGTGATTCGGTCGCTTTGCGCTGCTCCCAGTAGGTTCGATTTAGATATTTGGCCAGATCGGGATTGGATTCTTCCTGTTGATATTCCTTGGGAGCGGGTGGCGCTTCCGGACTGGGCGAACGTTGTTGCAAGCGATAAGCAGCAACAGCAAGTGACTGCACAAACAAGTGAAAGTTTTAATAAAAAGATAACTATTGAAACCACATGGAATATTATAGGGGAGCAGGCACCCAATGTGGTCAGAAAGGGTAAGCAAGTTGTTACGAGTCAAAACTTTGACTTAGAGCAATCGTTCTTCATTAAATTTCCAATGGAAACAAATTTCGACCAACACAGTGATTGTTAAAATATTTTTAAATCAAAACTAGACTGTATTCACTACGAACCCAACTCCCCCTAAATTATATATACATATTTTAAAGCAACGCAACGCAACGCACTGCAAACCACTTCAGGCGATTGCTCACTTTGTTTGTTATTGTACTGGCAGATAAGATAATCAACAGGTTTACCTGTTTTTGTTGTTGTTGCTTCTTTTGTTCAGCCTCAGATTGACTCAACGCTAAAGCCAGCTGCAACTCCTCCTCCTCCTTCAACTCTTGCTCAGTTTTGCGTGGTGGTGTCTGAAAAATCGCAATTTAATCAACAAATCACGCAATTAATCAAAAGCACAACGTACCTGAACTTGCTGCGACAACGAACTGTTTAAATACTCCGCTGGCAGATCGCTGTCAGCGACACGCGGAGCAGCCTTCGATGTGGGACGCTGAAGCATGATGTAGCAGCCGTCGCAAACACGCACCTAAGAAGGCAATTAAACATTGGTTTGACGGTTCTCCATAGACGCCAACTATTTGGTACTTACATCTTTCTCAATGCCAAATTTAGGCAGCGGACACTGCTTGGCCGTGCATTGGCCACAAAACACCTGACCACAATTACGGCAATGGTGCTTGCGATTCGTGAAGGTAAACTCGACGCGACAGCGATGGCACACCTTGCCATCCGTCCAAATGGGCGCCGTATCTGCGGTGAACATGGCATCTGCCTCTTTTAGCTCGGGGAAAGTGTGCCCCTTGGCTTTCAGTATGGTCATCGTGTCCTGTAAGGCCAAAATCATGCCAGAATAGTTATGTCCGAAACAATTACAATATTGCTACATTGTCAACTAAATACATATAAATACTTTTTAATATATACTTCATCATCCAAACTCAAATCTTCCTCCGAACTCATTTTTCGTTTATTTTACGTGTTTTAAGTGTTAATACAATCAAAATGTTCAGTTGTAGTCCAATTAACTAAATACAAATATTGTAATTCAATTAGGCAAATGTCATTCCAACCTCCTTTCAAAACACTTTCTTTCCCTCTTTTTTCAGTTTTCGTTGCTTATTCTTCTCAAACTTATTCTTGTTCTTAATCGTCTCTAACATACACACTTACCTTGATGGCTTGATACTTGTCTGACGAGCGGAATGCATAGGCCCAAGTTTGCACCAGTTCCAGCATTTTCTGGCGCACATTCTCGTGCGGTGTCTGCTCCAGAAAATTGCTGAACATCTCGCAATTTTCCTTTGTGAAGACCTCATCATGCATGGGCGCACCACAATTCTTGACCACACTCTCTAGCACCAGCAGCGCATAACAGGCCGAGTGCGGATTGGGCGAAGTCATTTTCTTCTTAATGGCTGCAAATGCAGCCTTGTTACTGTCAGTAAAAAACAAATACAAATTTACCGAAATGTTTGCAATGAAACAAAGTTTCACCTACGTGACATCCTTTTGATTAATTTCATCGCAAATTAATAATATCGATGGCCAGTCTGGCTCCAGACGCAGATGACTGGTCGCATTTTCTGTAAATGCAAGAATCCGATGAATGTTACAAATTATCAGATACCGGCCATTTTTCACTTCATTTTTTTGTTTTATTGCATAAAGTGCAAAACGCAGTAAGCAACCACAAAGCAATCGCCAACTCTGCTCATCCGCTGTTCCTACTGGCAATGCAACTAAATTTCTGATGAGTCACTTTTTCCCTTATTTGCAGTGCAGTTTGCACTGTTAATTACTATTTATTTTACACAATGCTTACCAAGATTTTTTTCAAAACTTGATCGAAACATTTCTGTATATTTATTTTAAACTATTTCACCTGCTTTCTGAGGAAACAAAACAAATACTTTGGCTAAATTTCTCCCAGCGACCGAAATGACTAAACGTCAATAAATTCACTGCAATTGTCAATGCGAATTGTAATAGATTTTATGTAGTTCGCTGCCAAACAGTGCTGCCAGCTCATTGTCAGAAATTATAGTTGAAAGAAATTTGAATATTAGTAATAATACACTAAGGTGTTCAATCCCGAAGCATTTTGAATACCCCGGATTTCGGGATTCGCGATCCCGGGATTAAATGCCTTATAGTACACAGAAATGTGGCTTTAACTATTAGAAAAGAACGTAAAGCAGTCTTCATTACATTATTTTCGTATTCAATTAGAAAATTACTAATTTGCGCTTCTTAAAACTTCCAAGTCTTCAAATCTATTTTAATCTCTTTCAATCCTTGAAAGTATTCAGTAATTCAACGTTGTCTGCTTCAGTCTTTAAAGCATCATATTTAAGGTAATTTTTAGAAACCACATCAACTTACCCGTAATCCATGAAAAGTCTTCTTCACTTTTTTCAATAAAATCGATTTCTTTATTTCCATATATTTTTGATTCAACAAAAATCGCGCTAAAGTGCACTTTATGCATTTACAATACTTAACAACTAATCGTACAACAAGATCACTTTCAATAAAAGTACATACTTACTCGTAAGAACTTTTCTATATATCCAGGTAGATACTCACAGGTAATCACAAAACTTGATTACACGAATATCAACTTCAATTAACGTTTTACAATATGTATTGTATACAATTCTTTAGAATTAACTATAATTAAACTTATAATACTATCACACGCCATTTTTCGATAAGCTTAAGTAAATCGAACTAAATATACATAATCCATAGTACACACGCCTTCCAGAAATGCTAATTTGTGTATTACATTTAACTAAGACTAGCCAAGTAAAATTACATTTAGTGCGTAAGTTTTCGCTTAAGCATAAAGTACGCCAAGCCTTTAAAAACCGTCACTTGCAGCATGATCATCAGAATGTTGAAGCCAAAGTTGCCGTTTTCCATGCCAAAAGTGCGTAAAAGTGTGGCGGGATTTCTACAAAGCAGAACAAAAATTAAATTAGTTCATTACACAAACATAATCAAGGATTAGGCCAAGAAAGAGTTGGTTCGAACTAAAAAGAGGAAGTTCGACGTGTTACAATGAGCAGGTGAGTGGGGAAGTTTGCTGATAAGTTTAAGTCTAAAATCCTCTTCGTTTAAATGGCCTAGTTAATTTCATTGCACATGGAAATCAAAGCATTTTACACACTCACTTGAAGTGACAATACATAACATTGGTGGGACAGTTCGTGCTCTGGCGATTATTCGAATAAACTGCCAGCACCATACTCTCCAGACCATAACGTATGGGTGAGATGTACGAGATGACGCGCATCAGGTTCGACATGTGCGTGAGCAAAATTATAAATCCGGAAAATATTAGCATGAAACAAGTCAAAACAGCGCCAATAAATGTGCCATTCTGAAAAGACAAATGTATCAAAGTGAATTGAAGCAACTAATATATTTTACAAAGAGGCAAAATTTATTAAAATCTTGCTTAGTTTCTCAACAATTACTTACAATTGGATTTAAAAAAGTACCCAGCAGAATACCCAGACCGTCAGCGCATATTGTCATCACCACCGCCGTCAGCATAAACTTGACAAAGCGCTCAATTTCAAACGGCTGATCCGTCATCATGTAGGCGATCGTTATATAGACCATTGAGAAAATTATCTGCAAGACAGCAAATCACAGTACGCTTCAGGTTCTGTCCGCAATGACATTTCAAATTAATTACTCACATGGACCGGCGTAGAGGTTATCAGTGTGGCCATATAGTATGTCCTCAATTTGTACCAATTGTTGAACGTCTCCTTCTTTATTATGCTTATCTCCTGCGGAACTGTAATTTGCAGTGTTTTACTCGCTCATTAACTCACACCACAATTATATGTATGTAGGCACAATTTGGCACACTCACATCGCAGTACGCCCGGCATCATAGTCGTATACCACAAATACACACAGTGTATGATAAACGCGCCAATGTTTGCCACCTGCTTTGTGGCGTTCGAGCCGGAGTCGCCGTAGATAATGCCGATCAGAATCGCGCAAGCAATGTGCACGGCCAACTTCAAGTACGTCACAGTCTGTAAGGTTTTCACGTTTTATGAGTAAAAATGTTCACAAATTCAAATATTAGCTTGTCAGACATACCCAATCCCTAAAGAACTGCACGTGACAACGGCCGATCAGCAGCCATAAACGGATCCATTCGGGCGGTGGGTAGATATGTTTGGCCGCTGAGAGTGGCGGCGTGGACGATGGTGTGACGCGTTTCGGTCTACTGGCCTCAACCATTTTCACAAGTTGCACTTCATTCACACCACACTCGTCCTCTCCATCGCAGCGCCATTGAGGATCGACGGCCGCTTTGGCCAAAGCGTCGGTGTGATCGCCATATTCGCCATTGACGCACTCAAGCACTGAAAAGACAATCAGAATTATTATTGATTTTCTTTGAAGAAAAATTTATAAATATTTTACTAAATGTAAGTTCAAGAAATGTCTTCAATAAAATACGAATTTGAACGACCGACAACGCAAGTTAGTTGTTGAATATTATATTATATGAAAGGGCAGATCGATAAAGTAAATCTTTTGGCACCTTAGTCATTTTTGTTTATCGAATTTATTATATATTTATGCTGTTAATTTTGATTTAATTTTAAGTGTTTTGTAAATACTTTTTATATCTAATTGTAATTGCTAGTCAGTATGAATCTGTTTCTATTTGACTATTAATAATAAATAATAATAATAATAAATAATAATAATATTTATATCATCAGTGTTTGTGGTGCGGTCACTATTAGTCACATTGTTAAAAACTGTGCTTGGTGTTAATGCTGGTGTATTTCTTTATTTACTAAAGTGTAATCAGTATAAAAATAATTACTATTACTAGCGACTGTGACTTTTGACACACACAATATTTCTATTCATTTATCACTATCTGTACAATTATACATTTCGAGTTACACTACATCACACTATGCCTAATTCTGTGGCTTCATGAAAAGCCGGCTACACAAGTTTGCTTGGTTCGAGTAAAGTCTCAAAAGGCGTTCTTATCGCTATGGCATCGCACTGCATCGCATTGAATGGGCAACACGTGTTACTGCATTATGATCTGTTATGACAATTGCTCAACCAATCCGTGTTTATATAGTAGAAGTTGTATAACAGTGCTCATTAAATGAACTCATAAGTTCCAGACTAATTTTTTTTAAGTCAAACATAGTGATAAGAAAAATAAGTTCTCAAACGCTTCAAAATATTAATTTCTTACTGTAGCAACACAATTTCGATTTCATTCTATTTATATATATTTATTTGTTTGTTCTTGTGAGTGAGCCCTGACCCACTAAGCTAATATTGCAATTAAAGTGTGTTTTGATTTAGTTAGCCAAATAACAATTTCAATGCAATTATTTGGCCACAAGTAGAACAAATTTAATGAATAAACAATGGGTGTATGAAATTACAAATACTATTAGTACATATTTGACAACATTTTCAAAACACTGATTCATTATAGTCGCCTTTATACAATTCAATTTCGATTTCATTCTATTTATATATATTTATTTGTTTGTTCTTGTGAGTGAGCCCTGACCCACTAAGCTAATATTGCAATTAAAGTGTGTTTTGATTTAGTTAGCCAAATAACAATTTCAATGCAATTATTTGGCCACAAGTAGAACAAATTTAATGAATAAACAATGGGTGTATGAAATTACAAATACTATTAGTACATATTTGACAACATTTTCAAAACACTGATTTATTATAGTCGCCTTTATACTTACAAAAATCAGCTGGGTTGTGGTAGGTGGGACATGCCAGACCCACTGACTTCAGAAAATCGACCGTATTGCCAGGGGTACCGCAAAACGTGCACAGACCCTGACTCAACACGTAAATTTGATTAAACAAGTTGTAAACATGCGAGGAGGGTTGATGAATTGTGCAAACAATCGTGCGGCCCTCATTGGCCAACGTCTGCAACAGCTGTATTGTGTCGAACGAAGCCGAGCTGTCCAAGCCGCTACAATTAATTCAAGAAATTAAAAGTCATTCCATAAGAAGTCAGACATCCTTAAGCACTCACGTAGTGGGCTCATCCAAAAATAGTATCGCAGGATTATCGATCAACTCCAGGGCAATGGACAGTCGTTTCTTTTGGCCGCCCGATAGATTGCCACACCGTGTCAGCTTTGTCTGTGACAGTTTCAACGTGTCCAACAGATGCTCAATCTACAAATTTTATTATCGAAATTCACAGAATTAGAAGCAAGTTCTTGAGCGATTTGCACAACACTAACCAGCATTTTCTTCTCCTTCATGTTCATGGAATTATTCGAAATTTTAAGTGTGGCCGCCAGCAGCATTGTTTCCTCCACCGTGAACCACGAATAAAAGTGATCATCTTGCATGATATAGCAACAAAGTTTACGTGACTTGGTCTGTGAGTCACCGAAATTGATGGCGCCACTTACACCGCTTTTACTAATCATTTGTATTTTATTCATGCAATTATAGAGTGTCAAGTCAGCACAACTGCTCTCGCTGTGGTCAATAATGTAAAAACACTTACGTGAAACCAGTCAAAATATTCATAAGACTTGACTTTCCAGCTCCCGACGGTCCCATGATGGCCGTCAGTTGTCCCGATTTGAATGTGCCCGTAATGCCTTTCAGTATGGTTTTTTTCTCTGTTGACAAATAATAATAATAATAATAATAATGAGTAAATAATCGCTTAGTATACTCATTGTTGACATACTTCGTATATGTCTGTATGTATATATTCAGTTCTCATATATGTAAAAGTGAATCACGTTGAGAAATACTACAGCTGAGTTCATTAGTACCCAATAGATACAAATTATGCAAAAAAATTTGCACATTCCAGAAATCTGATTATTACTTTTGTAAATAAACAACATTTCGAAAACTGCACAACACAAACTAAGTCATACGAAAGCGTTCAACTGGAACAATAACTTAAAAACTTAACGAGGGGAAGATTCCGACTCTGTTTATGCACATTGATTGAGTGTTTTGTTTTAATTTTGTTTTGGAGACAAGTTTAGCTCAAAATCGAACCGGTTCCAATCGTAAACACAAAAAGCTAATTATTGATGCTCTTTCAAGTTTTTTTATTAATCAATAAATTGCATTAATCAATGATACCTGCATTCTAATCGAATTTGACAATGCTTGCCAGACATAGCCTCATTTGACATCTTTTATGTCCACAATTTCAGCCTTTATTATTATTTATAAATATACAAAGTCGGGCATGATTCTTAATAATTGGTCATTAAATATGTTAATACGAAAATTAATGTTGTTTACTGATTAGAGAAGAAGCCGTGGCCGAATACCCGAATGTATAGTACATTCACTCATACTGGCAGCTACAGGTCGAGCTGGTGTGTATGGTTTCCCGGAGAGGTATACTTTCACATCACGCAGCTTCTGAGCGGGCATGACTGTTTCAGAGTCTACCTGCATTGGCTCGGACACGACAGCGATCCCCTGTGCGAGCTCTGTGCAGTGCCAGAGGATACCGAACACATATTCTTCGAATCACGAGTCGAATGAACGTCGAACGGGTGAAAGTCTCGCACTACGGCTTTTAATGCTTTTCCACCTATTGCAAAACAAAACATGCGTACTGGATTAGCCACACATGTTTGTATACGTTTGTATATCTTCTTTCATTACCAACAACAAAAAGAGGCCGTATTGACGCAGGTTTAATATTTAAAAGTCTTCTCACAATCCTCAAAATCAAAAGCTTCCAGACTTAAAATGAATCTGATTTTGATGAATCATTGCAATTTTTGTTGAAGACTCGCAGCTAATTTTATAATTATAGTCACGCAAATACAAAGTGCTCATTCCAAAATATTTATAATACATATGTGTGTATAATACATATGTATGTGTCTGTATGCGTTATGAGTATACAGAAGTAAGTATGCATGAAGTTATGCACAAAAATTCACGAATTTCGTTACATTATTGAGTGCTGTCGACACTGTAGAAATTTACAAAATTACAAAGTGTCGCCTCTAGCAGTTCCTTGTTACACGCAAACCTGCGCTGAACCCTGGTAGCTATATGACAGGGTGCAAGGTACGTGTAGTATAATACTACTATACTACTAGTATTGCATATATACGAGTATGATAGGCACTAATAACAGCTAATTGTTAAAACACACGCACACGCCTCCGTCACAATTATTTGTCAATCAAAACATTTTTTATTTGTTCCTCTAGTAAAAGCCTAATTACCGGAGACCGGTGTTGTGTACAGAGCGCTGCTTTGCAATGCATTTTCCGCAAGCCCCTGCAATAATGAATAATGCATTGCACAGACTTGAGGCTCTCTTACGAGTGCACTTCAAGCTGCATCGACGCTGACACTTTCGATTTCGTACAATACTCGTATTTGCATATCAGGTTGTTAACTTGCCACACCGTAGAGAATTTTAAGTTGTCCACCGCTTGAACGTTGGGAGCAATCACCATTTGAGTGGAAAACAATCAGCATTCGCCGCTGTAGAAATTTACACGTATGTATATATGTATGTTTGTGGAAGTCTAGCTTTAAAAATACAATGCGGTATGAAAAATACAGAACAACAATGTGGTTTTAACAATCCACTTGGAGTCTGCCAACAATTAAGCGACCCATTACATTGGAATATCAAACAACAACAACACCGAGGACTGAGTAGTAACGAAGCAATTTTCCGAATGGAGCACATTCTAGTTTATAGTTTAATAAAAATAATTCGTTCAATTGTATTTAATATTCACTCAGATTCCAACTGTCTTTCACGGCACAGTTATAAAGGGTAATTTTTAGTCCAATAATAATTTAATTTAGTTAATTTAGTAATTTTTAATCACCTTGAGGCGGTTCTAGTTATGAAGGTAAATTATTGTCGAATTAAAAATGTCAAATCAATGTAGTGTAAAGTGAATATAGAAGTGTGGTAGAAAAAATCCATTAGTATTAAGTATAAGTATGCGATATAAGAACAGTTGTGGTAACTAATAAAATTTAGTCATCCTCAAGCTCAGTTTAAGGGCCTAGTTCTAATAAAAACACTATTGAAATTTGCTAATAATTTTTTTTTAATTTCATATTTCCACTAGTAAATCAGCAATGCAAAAACTTGATAAAAGCATTCTAATTTCTAATGGAAACATTTCAATGCGCATAATGTTTATTCACAGCAAGAATCAGAAATATTTGTTATCAGCGATGGTTTTTTGTATTGAGGAAATATTCGTTCTGCAGTGCATATTTTTTGGAACAAGTGCAGAATACCACACCCTCTTAAAAAAAAAAATTACAGAGGGCGTGGTGGAGGGTTAAATTTCCCACCTGGGAAAAACTTATTGCCAAGAAAAGACCAAGAGACAAGTTAGAAAAAATTAAAAAAAAATACTTAAAAACATAAAACTGTACATTTTTATATTTCATTGTAAAGGAAATTTCACAGGCTTTAATATGGTAACAAACTTATAATAGCTTAATAACGTATTTTTTCGAGAAAAAAATCACTTTTTTTTTAATTTATGTAAAAAAAACAAATTTTCGCTTTTAACTCATTGTTGGTAGATATAACATATCTAATGTTATACATCAATCGAAAGGGGGAAAAAATACCTTTCATATGACACCTATATTGTTAGGATCGGTTGGTTATTTATTGAGAAATTCGGATATATAACTGGGACTTTGGGGGCGGACCACGCCCTCTGTGAATGTTTCCGCAGCAAAATTTTAAGTTTGTTAGACTAAGAAAATACTCCTCTTTCCGATAAAAGGAAAAAATATTTTTTTTAAGAGGGTGTGGTATTCTGCATTTAAGCCTATTTTTTTGAATACATTTTCTACTATTTATAGGTACTACATGTTTTTATTGTTTTCACTTTAGATTAAAAATAATCCACAGAAAAGAAGAAGAAGCAAATATTGTGAGAGGCTGCAAGTTGACATGCAAAAAAAAGAACCGGAAATCAGTTGCAGACTTTTTGCTATCGGATGCTGGTGAGATCGCTTTCGTTTTGCAATGCATTTCAGGATACATAAAAGACCATTGATCACTTTCTACAGAAATGCGCCACTCCGAACTAAACATGGCACATATAACACATACTCTGGGAATATGAATAACTATAGTAAAATGTACTCAGAATTATTTGTAAATATGAGAAAATTTCTAATCTTAATTTCCTCATTCCTTCTTGCGGGACAATGAACCCCTAAATAATCTTAGTGGAAAATATACTAAAATAAATTCAATGTAGCAGTGTTGAGAGAGTAGAAAAATAAGCAGAAAAATAAATAAATATCATGAAAAACTATTTTTTAATATTTTTGCTGAGCATTCTTTAAGCCCACTCAAAGTATTCTTTCTATAATTGTTCATTAAACTCGAACTGCACATACTTAAATTTTTCATTTCAAAAGTCCCACACCATTCCCAGAAATTCGCTGTTGTTTTTACGAGCAAACTGACCCAACACTTATAGTTACCAACTACTATACACAAAGTATGTACATATGTACATATGTATACAATAAACAGAGTGCAAAGACACACTAACCAATTGCACTCATGTGCATAAAAAATTATATGTAAATCAAACGCTGGTCGTTTGCCTCTCGTCCAGTCAATTTGACGAATGGCAACGTGTGACTTTGAAAAATACAAACAAATACATATATACATACATGTGAATGTATGTATATGCGGTTCATTGTTCATTCACATCACAATTTTGAAGTGTATGAAGTATGTATGTATGTATGCCAAAAACGTGACGTCGCCGCATAACCACTGACTCACTGACTCCAATCGCCAAATGTATGAACTTTGTACATTGACGTGAACAAATGCACTCAAAAGTAAACCAAATCAGTGCGCAAAACCGCACACAAACAAACTTTCAACGTATTGGCTGCTTCAAAACTGTGTATAGCTCACAACGTTCGACAGGGGTTTTTCGCTCAACGGCATATTGAAACTTTGTAAGCTGAATTTTCATAATAGTTAGTGCAATTTGAGTAATGCGACAACGTTTCTTTTATTACATATTTATATTGAGTAATAAGTGCAGTCATTAGGAGAACGTTTCGCGCGCTGTAATAAAGTAGTTCGCTGACCGTAACGCAATTTTTCAACGAGTCATTGAATCAGATCACACTAGGGCACTTTTATATTCTATTTTCTATTATATTTATATTCTTTATCAACAATGTGCGCTTTGTACAACGACACTAGTGGGAGTATGTATTAAAAGTTCACCATGTACAAGCGTTGTCCACCAAGTTGAGCGGTTTATAAGTGTTCAGTTGAATTTGTTCTATGTGTAAAAATAATTCTGCACATTAAATGTATTTAATTTAGTAGCGAAAGTTAATTAAAATTCGATTAGTCTAACTTGTTAAAACGTTGGACCGCGAGCCAATATCAGAAATATAAAAATAACAATTTTTCTTTCGGCACGAAATGGCAAACCTCTGACGCCAAAAATTGCCTAAAAGCTCTCAACTCGCTATTCAGAATCGTCATACAACGGTAGATCCCTTCCATCTGTGGACAAATTCACAATCATAATACTTATAAATAATGAAATGCATTTTAGATGTACATATATGTTTTCCTTATCTTAACAGTCATAGTCACTATGCAAATACTATATAAATAAATTTTAGTCTTGTACGAGTTCGCACGTATGTATAATTGCAGGAATACGAATAAAAACATAATGATTTATTGCCATTATAAACCAAAAAGTCCCAAAAGAATTAAATTTTTTTGTTTTTTTTATTCTTTTCCCATAAACTTTTCCATTAAGCACAACGCACAACAGGCAATTTCACAAAACAGGTTATGACATTAACGTGCTTAACGATCGCAATTTGTGACTCTAAATAATTAAATTTAAAATAAACAAGAATCAAACAAAACAGAAATATAAGTATTTAATCTCAATCACTGGCTAATTTTGATGCTAATTTTCTCCTTGAACTTCAACTTTACGAGCAATAACCTGAATTAGAACTTGAGTACTCAACTTTGCTTGAGAGTGTTCTGACGTTCGTGAAATTTTTAAGTTATGTATTTTGTGAATTTACTTACGTTTTTGCACATTCACTTGATAGGTCAAGTCCGTGAATTGTATGTCAATGGGCTTGACTTGCTTTTTTAGCAGTTTGTCTTTTATCTCCAGTGCCATCCTGATGCTCGTTCGATTACTTTTGATTTATTTCACAACTTTTGTGTATTTTGTATATTTGTGCGTTTTTTGTGGATTTTTTTGTCAATTTAAAAGTGCTTCTAATATTCCCAGAGAGCTCTTCTGCTATTCATTATAGTGTGTCGCAATTTTCGTGTATGTAGAGTAGCTGGAAGAATCTGTAAAGTTGAAAACACAATTAAACTTGTGGCAGCGCCTTGTAAGAAGAACATTATAAATATGTAAATTTACAATATTTAAAATACAGTACTTTTCGTTTATAACGAACTCGTTTAAATCGATTTTCCGCCTAAAACGAACTAATTTCAAAAGTACGCGCTTTATGTTTTCGTTTATTACGGACCCTTTTTAAAGTAGTACGGAAGATAAATCGCTTAGTCAAGTTGTGTGCCTTTAAATTATGTGATGATCTTCAGAGAAATTAATCGTAAGCCGTTGTTGCAAATGTCAAAACGTATTCTTATCTTAAATCGCAATCTTCTCAACATTTAATGCATAGGCAAAATTATTTAAGCCTTTTTAATTGCTTCATATTGCTTGTAATTAATTCGCTGTCAGTCATTATATGTTCAAGTTGCTCGTAAGAAAAAAAATCTATGTAATGTGCGCAGTATAAAAAGTTATATTAATTAATAAAGGGCGGGTTATTTAAAACAATTAAAGTGACAATTAACATCATTTGACGTTTCTGACGCCATTGCTGCGTAATTACTTCAAATATATTCAGACAAGCGACAACTTATTGCAAGCAATATTATGTCAACAAATTATTTCAGGTAATGGGAGTCAACAACTGCTCAGAAAACACTTTACAGCTTCAAGAGCTTTAAGATGTACAAAGTGTGCCGCGTTAATGTCCCATTTCTTTTTAAGATTGTATCAGTGGCGGATTTACCAGCAGGCTAAGTAGGCTTGAGCCTAGGGCGGCAGATTTTAGGGGCGGCAAATTTGAAAACCGAATTTTTTAGATTTTCGTCAGACGATTTTCTGATGTGTAGATATCTCATGGACAATCATATGATAATGCCGCGAATATGTCTGGAATGTACAACGGCTTACAAGCTAAAATTCAAAGCCAAGCACCGTTTGCTTTTTTCGTTCCTTGCTCTGCCCACTCTTTAAATTTAGTGGCAACTACGACTGCTGAATCTTGTACAGCAGCATGTCGCTTCTTCATGTTGCTCCAAGAAATTTACGTTTTTTTTGTAAGTTCAACACAACGCTGGAAAAAATTAATAACTGAAGTCGGAGAAGGGAAAACGGTGAAAAGAGTAAACCTCACACGGTGGTCAGCTAGAGAGGATGCATGCAGAAGTTTGAGAGATTCTTGGCACGAAATCCTTAAAGCTTTGGAAACAATCAGGGATGATTGTACCGAAAAGACTGTTACACGAAACGAAGCTACAGGAATACTTCTAAAATTAGAACAGCTGGAAACGGCGTTAATGGTTGTTGTGTGGAATGTTGTTTTGGAAAGAATAAACAAAGTGAATGTACAAATTCAGGCTTCTACCGTAGATTTGATTACTGTAGCCGATCTTTATGAATCTCTTCGCAAATTTTTCGTAGATCAACGAGGAGATTTTAAGTATTTCGAAGAAAAGGCGATGGAGTTAAGCGTGTCGAAGCAGTATACAAAAGACATGGAAAAAAGACAACCGAAAAGAAAAAAAAAATATGATGAAACGCCTGATGAAGAAATAAAAATGACAGCGAGTGATACTTTCAGAGTTAACACATTTCTCGTCATCATTGATAGACTCGTATCTGAATTAGAAAAAAGACAGAAGGCCTACAACAAGTTCAACGAAAAGTTTTCGTTTTTGGCCAAAATGAGTGAATTGTCATCATCAACCCTTACAAAAAAAGCTCTCGCCTTGGAAGAAATATATTCTAATGATTTAGAGACTGACTTAGTTCAAGAATGCATTCATTTTAAAAGTCACATTTCTACGGAATGAATTTCAGTAAAATCAAATTCTGAATCATTGGAAAGTCTATCTTCGTTTCTGCGAAAACAGAATTTGCAGAACGTTTATCCTAACTTGGACATAGCTCTTCGTATGGCATTATGTACTCCAGCGACAAATTGTTCGGGTGAGAGAAGCTTTTCTTGTCTAAAAAGGGTAAACAATTATCTGAGATCGACCTTAAGTCAAGAAAAATTAAACGCTTTAGCTCTTTTGTGTATAGAGTCAGAATTAATGAACAAGATCACTTACGACGACATTATCGATGATTTTGCCAACAAAAAATCACGCAAAAAGGTATTGTAAGAAACTTTAATAAGTTAATTAAAATTATTATTTTTTAACTGTTTGTAAGTGCAATAAAGATTATTTAACTACGTTTACCGAATGTACATTATTGTGTGAGTGGCATACCCTGCCTTATTAGTCATACATCATTGAACTTTGATTGCCTCAGAAATATACTCAAAAACTATTTCTTGTGCAATTTGAATTGCACCGAATTGTTGGATTGTAAAGATAATCTGGGAACTGACAATTCACAATTGTAGAGGTAAGGGCGGCAAAAATTCAACAGCCTATACTTGGGTAATGTGTAAATCCGCCACTGGACTGTATGTATATACTTTGACAAAATTTGGCATATTAAAAGAGCTGACCCATTAACCCTTTCGCTACAGGTTTTTACTGGGGAAAGTTAAAATTTTAAATTTTACGTCTTAGGCTTCTATGTGGTTATATTAGCAACATTCCATAAGACATTTTTTAATTTTTATACTTGGACCCTGTATTTTAGAGTGTTTTTCTATGAGAACAACCACATCGTTGTGGCTGTAATAATTACTTAAACATAAAACTTTTTACGCATAACGAAAATTTGAATATTTCTTCATTTACTTCAGCCAAAATAAAAAAAAAGTATCTAAATTGAAAGAAAACGTCAAATTAAAAAGTTCTCTAATTTTTTCTGCTTCTTCTTCCTTTACTATGTCAAGATATACCATTACAAAAACGTGTATACTTCTCTTCTTTAAACTTAAATATTCAGTTTATTAATTCCGTATTTTTCCTAAAACTTCAAACTATTCTATAGACCAACAAAAAAATGTATTCTTGTAACCATAGAGGATGCAGACGTCCACAAAGTAGCATGTTGCCATATGGCAACAAAATAGCGAAAGAGTTAACTAGAACAAGTTTAACTTTTCGAAGAGATTAAAAGAAGAAAATCGTTCCAAAACATCATTATTTACGTATGTACATATATTTGATGGTTTTGTTTTTTAAACTTTTTGATAAAATTTGCTGTAGCAGAAAAACATTGAATTATTGAATTATCATATGATTCCAACTGACAATTCATTCACTTCACTTGACTTCACTTTTCAACATTTTGAGTTTGACTTTGACGCTAATTGACTTCGATGTAGCTCTACCAAAGGAAAATCATTTAAGGGGGTAGTCAGGTAGATTTTTTCAAAAAATCGAAAATTTTTTCTTTGCAGTTTTGGTCTATTTAAACCCTTAGGAATCATGTAGAAACCTTCCTTTACCTCGGATAGAATCCGAAAGCGATTGAAAATGAGATTAGCTGTAAGGGCTCGCGCGCTCGAATCGCACACCTGGCGCGTGAAGTAGATGCAGTATTTTTTGAGCTGGCTGAAACGATTACGGCCGATCTACTGCACCGATTTGCTTAAACTTTATTTTTACATTTTCAGAAAAGGTTTGGCTATCGCGTGAACCACGATCATTGTCCATTTCTATGTAACAACGTTATGACACAATTATTAAAAAAAAAACAAGCAACAAAAGAGGAAAAAATTTACAATTGCACTAAATCTTTATTTATTAATATTTTTTTAGAGTTATAGGTCAAACGAGAGCCATTCATTTGTACTTCAATATGAAATTTGTTTGGTATGTTTCAGATCACCCAAAATGGAGAAATCCTGTCAGCCAGATTTCAAAATGGTGTCTTCCGGTCGCCCATATCTCCCCCGAATATAAACGAAAATTTATAAAAAAAATTGTGTTCAGTACTCAAAACTATGTACAATAACATATAAAATTTTTAATGTGGAATAAAAATTTGTATGAAAAAAAATTACTTAAAAACATGGTCGATTCTACCTGACTACCCCCTTAAATAGCCTAACATCAATCACTTAGTGCATTTGTTACCTCTCATTGTTATTTTCTCTTTATTGTTTTTATTGCATATTGTTTTTTATTATTGCAGTAAGGCAGTAAGTTTCTATGTACATTTGACTAATAAATTTAATTAAATAAAATCAATTCTGAGCCCAACTCAACTCAACTCAATCTCAAAATCAATCTCACCACCAAATATATAAAGATGAATTTTTCCAAAAAAAATTGTACCGAAAACTGAAAACCAACATTATTTTAGTAAGTCAGTATAATCTACGAAAATCTTCTTAAAATTTTAAATATAAAAATTGTATTCCAAATTCGTTAAATTAATTATTTTAAAACTTAACACTTCACACGGAGATTTCAAATACTTTTTTTGTGTTGTACGAAAATCGAAATATTAATGCACTTTCAAGGCTGAGCCGCAATCTGAGGAGCACAGAACACCTGCTCGAGCTGACAGACTAACGCGTCGCACTGGCAATTCTCACTTCGGTCACAACTCCTGCACCGTAACTACGGCAAGCAAAAATTAACACTGCAGCTGGAGCCGCCAGCTAAAATCAACGCAGGCACGCACGAGCCGGATCGAGCCACTGACAGCGCCAAAACCGTCCTACCCGCTAACCGTTTCGTCGGAAACTACGGAAGCAAGTCCGAAAATTGTTCAAACCAGATAAGTCGGCTCCAGCCAAAACAAAAAAATTAAGAGTAAAAACAAAACGAAAACATAAAATCCACATTTGCCGATGCAAAACGCGTCGCGGAACACAACATAAGCAAAGTCAGCAGAGTGCGGCTTTGACAAAAGCAAAAACAACACAAGAGCAACAACAACATGAGCAACGGCCCAAAACCTCAGAAATTCAAAATCAGAAAAAGATATATGTACCTACCAACAACAAAATACAAAACATTCAGTTTTCTACGTATGGAGCGAGTTATTGTCGAAAAGAACAACAAAACCGGCAACAACAATAACAGCGTGAAGAAAAAACTTAAATATTAATAAGTTAACAACCTTCAAAGCGCAAGGTGGCTCAAAAATAAACCAACAACAAAAATAAGAGAACAAAAATATATGAAGAAAAATGAAAATTGAACAGAAATTCCGCATAGCTCTGCACAGAAATGCATAGTCGCACAATTGTTGTGCCCCATGTGCGAAAGAACTGACAAAGGAATGAGGATTGGGTGAACGAATATAAGAATCAGCAGATCAGGTGCTGACACACCTCAGTGCCGCTTTTATCGACTTACACAAGTTTCCTACTTTTTATGCCATGTAAGACGTAATTTTTCCAAATGATAACTCAAGCAGCTTTCATGTGGCCTTTTTTTGGGCCCAGCCACATGCCTAGAACACAATGAGTTTCATATAAGGTGCTCACGTATAGAAATCACCGGGTGATTTCTAGACGGGTGGCGAAAAGATTTACTACCGAGTCGCAATACTGTTAACATATTTACTGATGGCTCCAAGATGAAGGAGGGAGTGTAGGAGGAGCTGCAGTGTACTACTCAGAGCTGAGTATCGGCGAATCGTACAGACTAGTCAAGACTGCCCGACTACTGTAGTGTGTTTCAGGCAGAAGTGTTCGGTGCTAGGAAAGCAGCAAAGCTCGTTTGCAATGCTAATGCGGTCAACTCGAAAACACATTTTTACACAGACAGCCAGGCGGCAATCAAGGCCATTGTGTCCAACTCCATATAAAAACGTCCTACAATGTCGGACGGCAATGGGAAGACCAGCCGCAACTTGCAGACTTCATATCTATTGGGTGCAGGGGCATGAAATGAGGCACTGAACATAGTTGCCAACAGTGGTGCTAATGCCACTTTGCATTTTCTACAGAGACTTAAAGATCAGCATGAAAAGAAAGGCAGAGACTAGGTAGAGGATCTTAAACACTTAAGACTGCAGAACCGTCATGTGGGGGGAAGACGAAGCTTTGGAGGCATTTGAACATTCCTCTGCTTCTGCTCCGTCCAACTTAGGGGCAAACGATTTCACCAGACTAGAGGAAGTGGCGATGCTAGGCCTGAAGCGTTTGCTGAAGTTTGCCAAAAAGCACTCGTATTCTCACGGTTCATTACTACAACTCATAAAAGGATTTCCATCTAGTAACGCTGAGAACCCAATAAGGATCTATGTCTGCCCATTCGTGGCCAGCCAGCTATACCTGCCTACCTACCTGACCTGAGTACTACTAACTATTTACGGAATGTGGAATAAATACAGTTAGTACTTTAGAAAAATGTATCACAGTTACTTAATGTCGAAAATAGTATAGAGTAATGCAGCAAAATTGTAAAAAAATACAATATAATGTTCGCTGTAAATGCCACTATGTCGAACCTCTTCAGCTTCAGTCTGATGATAATTGTTCTTAGCGAGACTAGCTCATTTCCATTTATAATTATTGTATTGTGGTAGTAACACTGTGATAACATTATGATTTCTTATTCCCTGAATAAAAGTTCCCTGTCAACTTATCAAGGCATGGCAACGCGAGCTGCTGGATTTGTATCATCTTATGTCACATCATACCACCGGATGCTCGTACCGGATCTTGTATACTAACGATTTATGAGGAAGATTAATAATAATTGGTTATGTTCGAGAGATTACCACAAAGTCTAAAACAATGTTGGCAATGCAAACATCAAATGTTGTTGGTGGCAAATTTTATATTAAAAAGGTTATTAAACTTTACAAAACAATTAACAAAAAAATAATCATGAGTAATTTGCTTAGTGGCAAAAAAAGGCTTTTTAATGTTTAAGATATAATCTAGAGATTTTCTCATATACTGACTGCTTATTTAATATGACTTTCACAAAATATTTTTAGCTTGACCTTAGCGGTCCCCGCATTCATTCTCGTCTATGTTTTCTCGCTTCAGACTAAGAATTCCCATTAATCAATAATCAGGCAATTTATCTATGTTCTTTTTTTATTTGTATAATTTTTTAAGTTCTTTTTTGCTCATAACATGTACAGATATTCCTTCACCGGTTTCAAGTTTATACGCACTGTTTCCTAATGTTTTGGATATAATTTAGAGATTTTTTCATATAGGTACTGACTAATTTTTTAATTTGACTTTTGCAAATATTTTTAATTTGAGCCGCAGCAGTCCCCGCATTCATTCTCGTTTATGTGTTTTTGCTGCAGACTAAGAATTCATATTAATCAATAATCAGACAATTTATCTATATTCTGTTTTTTCTTTATTTATATAATTTTTTAATGCTTTTATATTCATAACATGTACAGATATTTGTTTATCGGTTTTGTATGAATGTGTACACATAATTATGTGTATTTGCGCATTACTGCTGGGTGTAAGATCGTCGGCGGAGCGGATAATTAAAACGCGTTGGAGTTATATTTTGGGATGGTGTTTACTCGCGGGAATACGAATAACGAATGACTGCCGCAAGTGTGTACAAAATACACTGAACGATACAATCGGCCGAGGCCGGGGCACAGAAATTGGAGGAACATAAGTACAGAAGGAGAAGGAATGGATGGGATTGGAGGTGGGATCGACAGATCACTGAACACACACAGCACTCATTTAGCCACTGGGAAATACTTAGTTTAATGTGGGCGTTTTCAAACGTATTTCCATTGAAAATTTATATGTTTTCTCTATTATTAAAAATGTTCAAACAATTTACAATTTTTATTCGCTTAACGGTTAAAACCCGAAAATTCCAAATACTGGAAAATAGTTTAATTTGCTAGAAATGGTTTAGTGTGAGTTTTTTTAATTGAAATATTAAAAAGATATGTGTTTTCCATATTCTTTCAAATAACATGAAAATCCAAATTCTAACCAATCTAAATCTTTCGACATGAAATTATTATATGAAAATATAAACGATCCAACTTCTACGAGAAGCTTAAAATTCATATGACGGCTCGTGGTGCACATTACTATCAATATGCAGACACATGCCACATATGTACATATACTCGTATACACATACGTGTGAACATAACATAACACTCCGCTCATTTTCAATTTACGAGTGCAGGTTTGCTGTAATTTCCTTGAACTTGTTGCTCAAGCAATGCACACAAAAATGGCATAGCGACAATAAAAAAACCAACAAAGACAACAACAACGGCGGTAACAACAAGTGCAAAGCCAGTTCGCTAACATAAACAAACCCCCCCACACGAAAAAGGCAAAGTGAAGCAAGAAGCGAAGCGTTCCGAACGAACCGATGCGAGGCGAAGCGCAACGATATCAAATGAGAAAACAGTTGCAGGCAATCGCGAAACGTGATGGAAATACGTATTGCAATTTAGATATCGCTGTGCAGCCGGAACAAGTACGCCTAATTGCGGACGAACAGTTCGGTTCCCAGCAAGTCGTCAACACACACTCGCACACTCACCGCATAGATAAAGCAAACTTTTGTTTCAAACCCAATCGATAGAAAGGCTGAAAGCGCGAATTGGAGCAAATTTATTTGAATTTCAGAATTTAGCGTCGACTATATTATTTTGGCTTCGCTTTTGCTTAACAACAACACAAATTCAACTAAATCTGGAGACGTGGTGTTCAAAATCCGCGCAATTCGATTGCGGTCTAATTCTATGCATGTATAAATTATCCAAAGCTCGAGCAGAATTTTAAATTTTTGAACGAATTTCAGTCATGTTGCCATACATTTGCAGTAACCTAGTCTGAATTGATTTTTGGGCGCATGTGTCATATCATCACCGGGTAACAATAACTGCTAAGATACAATCCTGTCGCGTTACTATGGTGTGCATACGTTTTTACACTAATTTTCGTGAAATTCTGTGCGAAAAAATCACACTGCCACTCGGACGTTGCAATTTCTACATGTGCAACATGCGCTCACTTATCAGCAAACAAATTTCCGCTATGCACAAGTTGTGCTATCTCACTCGACACTGCACTGCACATTATAAAATATTGTATTTGCTTAATCCATTCAACTCGGCATTCGAGTAAATGCTTACGCGTTCGCTTCCTTTCACTTTGTGCATTCAAAATACAATGGTCGAACATGCAACACAGCAAAATGGCCGTAGTACTTTTCAATCGAGCAATTATTCACACACTATTAGTTATGCACACTTCTATAACGTTTTCGCGTTTCATATGCAAAACTCTTTCAAATTACGTTTGTAGATACTACAAAGTCGGGCACCGCTGACAATTTTCGTCGTTCCGCAACTGTTGCTCCGCAGCTACAGCCAAACCGACTAAAATGATATCACAGACTTGTGTTCTGGTGCACAGCAGTGGCCAGCAGGCGCAATTTCACTTGCTCTCCGATTCTAATCGGCACGCTCTCGCGCTCATAGAAAATGCTACAATTAAAAATTCAAATTATAGGAGAAATGTAAAATGTGAAATGCAGATGCCAGCAATTACGCTCCGCATAAATACTGTGTATGGCACGTAGACTTTTTGTTTGTATGTATGATTTTTAGTGATGCCGATAGTGAACAATTTGATTCCGAAATACAGGAACAAGAACAAATTGTGAGTTTGTTTTAAAACGTTCATTAATTAACTTTACTTGCGAATAATGACGCAACCGCTAAGCTGAGCTGTAGAATGACTTTCGACAGTGCTTATTGATGGTTGGATCTGTCGGGAAAAGAAGACGTCATTATCCTTAGCAAGGCTCTGCTGAACTTGGAATTTTTTCTTACTTACATATATCCGATATCACTTTTAGCAAATAACCTACATCTCTTTTTGTGTTGCAAATAATACCAGTATCCAGGCCAATGCCTTCGTAACATAAACCAAAGTGTCAGAGAATTAGTATACTGAAATTACTCCAATTTTCAACAGTGGCAACAAAAATGATGTGTCCAATTATAGACCAATCTCAAAGTTATCCACAGTTTCTAAACTTTTTGAAACCATCGTTAAAGATAAGGTTTATTTTGCGGTTAAAAATATAATTAGCCCAAATCAACATGATTTTGTGTCTGGTCGGTCCACTTTAACCAACCTAGCGGTTTTTTCTGAGTACTGCATCTCGGCTTTTCAGAAGGGCTTACAAATTGATACTACACCCATACCTCGCTTTGCGTCGTTTCGTTTTGCGTTGTTTCGAAGTTGCGTCGCTGCTGAATTAGTACTAATTTTCACTGTGCGTCGTTAGATTTTCGAAGTTGCGTTGTTTTGGGTTCGAGTCTTTAATTGTTTTTTTTTTAATTTTCTTTTTTTTTCTAAAAGATGACACGACTTTTGTTTCTAATTGCGCCATGCCATCAAAACTCGGGGATTCCCTTTCTAACTGAAAATCAACGCAAACATTGGACCAATTTTTTGTGAAAGAAAGCCGACTTACGACAACAGCCACTATGGACTCATTAGACAGTGATTAATTTTTATTTTGTTTTTATAAATTAATTGAATATTTTATTTTGTTTTAATTGAATTTCTTTTTTTTGTTTTTTGTATGTATGTAATAAAATTTTATATTATTTTTGTTTTTTAAATGTTTAGTTTGTTTAACTTTCTTTTTAAAAAGTTGTATTTTCGTAACCCTGGAACCTATCTTCGATCTTTACATAGTTTGCTATAGAAAATCATAATTCACTTTGCGTCGTTTCAGTTTGCGTCGTGTTTTTTTGGAACGTAACCACGACGCAAAGTGAGGTATGGGTGTATTTATACTGACTTTCCTAAAGCGTTTGATAAAGTCTCTCATAAAATTTTGCTTGCCAAGCTTTCTCGCCTTGGTTTTCATTCTTTGTTTCTTGAATGGTTAAAATCCTATCTTAGTGAACGTCTCTGTGTTGTTCCCAGCCTTTTATGGCGACCTCCGGTGTTCCCCAGGGTAGTATTTTAGGTCCACTATTATTTGGGCTCTTTATTAACGATGTTTGTTCGTGCTTTTCAACCTCCAAATTTCTATTGTATGCAGACCAGGGGCGTAGCCAAGGGGGGGGGGGGGGGGGGTTAGGGTGTCAGAACCCCCCCATAGCCTATAATATGCCAACATTTTCAATCACTATGCATCGTATGTACGTTCCCACATTAGCAAAAAGGTCTTTTCATCTTTAAATATTTAAAAGAATATTAACAAAACCCTTTTTTTCCGAAACTAATTTTTTTTTTGTATAGTCCCGTTTAGGCTTAATTCAGCGATTTGCATGTTCTAAAAACATGTCTAAAGAGTAGTTTAGTTCGTCGACCGGAATGTCCTTCAGGATGTCGGTACAAGCCTTTTGGATGGTTTCTACGTTCTCAAAACGCTTTTTTTCATCGGCAAATGCATTCTTTGAAAAGGTGAAATTCGCACGGTGCCACATCATGTGAAAACAAAAAAATAGTCAAAACAAGTGTCAATAGATGGGATGGCATCCTTCGATAGCCAAATGTTCAGTTAAAATGCAATAAATTTATGCTAATGAGGTACTTAACCTTCGCCTTACTAAAGATGATCCCAGGCACTTCCGCCGCTATTTTGAGTAAAACTCACAATAAATATATAATAATTTATGATTTTTTTTCATACTTCAATATTTAGTATCTTCCTCTGGCGATAGTTCGTATTTCGAAAAAAGGCCTAACTTTAATGATTTATTTTGAGACTATGGAAAATATTAGAAGATTTCTTTCCAGAGGGTTTATTGAACATCGTGAGTTTTAATCAAAATGGTAGCGAAAGCGCCTGGGATCACCCAGGTACATTTGTATAAAAAATTACAAAATTCAAGTTTAAACATGAACAAAATTTCAAAATAATATGTTTTCATGTTATTGAAAATTACCTTAAAATTTGTGCAGATATTAAACATGGATATTAAAAAGATCACCCGGTGGGTATAAGTAAAGCGAAGGTTAAATCCAATTTCAAGAATTTCAATGAAGATTTTGGCTTATATTTTATGAATTACCGCCCAGTTTTGATCTACGGTGAACGCAGATTCAGTTAGCTAACACTTTGGTCATCATTTATGTTCTGACAATCGTTTTTAAATCGCTTTTATCACTTATAAACTTCACCACGGTATAAACAAAAATCACCAATCATTGGTCCATCAATTTAAATGCTTCGGTTAAAGTTTAAACATTTTTAAAACAATAGTTAATATTGGATCTTTGATCGATGCACATTTTTGTACGATGACACAAACATACTTCCACTTCAGATGAAATAACTTCGCTTTCAGTCCACCAAATTTCATGAAATTGTTACTAAAAATCAGGGAAAAAATTTCGTTTTTAATGCATTAAGTCACATAAGCCACAACAAAATGCCTTATTTGGAAAGTGCACTTTACTTTAACAAACATGTAATACTAAACTGGAAAATTTTTTTTTTTAAAACCCCCCCCCCATGACCAAGTTCTGGCTACGCCCCTGATGCAGACGACCTTAAAATCTATTCTGAGATTAGAACCCCTGAGGATTCCTCTGCGCTTCAATCTGAGCTTCACATCTTAAATGAGTGGTGTGTCAGAAATCGTCTCTTTCTTAATACCAATAAATGTTTCCAACTAACTTTCGCTAAAAAAGTATTTCTTTTCCTGCCTCCTACTTTATCTCAAACTCTGGGCTTAAAGTGGTCAGTGTTATTAAAGACCTAGGTGTCTTCTTCGATTCTAATTTCTCTTTTTCTGCACATATTGACTCTACCATCTCCAAATCGTATTCTATGTTAGCCTTTATTCGCCGTAACTGTTCTACCTTCTCTGACCCTTATACTTTCAAGTTACTTTATTCCGCCTTTGTTCGTTCCAGGCTAGAATACGCAGCCGTCATTTGGGGGCCATTTTATGCCTTAAGTATAAATCGGCTTGAGCGAGTGCAGAAGGTTTTTATTCGCTTTGCCCTTCGTTCCCTGAATTTCGCAGATCCGATTCCCTCCTATGACGCACATTGTCAGCTTCTAAACTTGAAATCGCTACTCAGTAGAAGATCTTTTCTCTCATTGAAATTTTTATATAATATTGTGAATGGACTTATTGACTGCTCGTCTCTTCTTGAAAAAATTAATTTTAATACTCCAGCCAGATCTCTTCGGCGGTCTGAGCTTTTTAATGTTGGCTTTAACAAGACCAATTATGCCAAAAATGCTCCCATTACTAGAGTTTTAGCTGAATTTAATAGCCTCTCAAATTCTTTGGATATTGATCTCGCTTTACCTTTAAACGTATTTTGCACCTTGTTATCTAATTATAAGTACCTTTAAGTATATTTATGGAATTTGTTTGTCAATTCAAACCTCTTATTTCTCTAAGTCTGTAATTTGATTAGACTTAATTAATAAACAATAAACAAATAAACCACCCTGTAAACGTATATACAACGCATACAAATGCTTATTCAGATGTGAGTGCACTATAAAAAAACTGTATTTACAAATATGTTCTCACTATGCCACTGGAAAACTGTTACAATGATTGCAATTTACTTATGCAAATAAGTATGTAAACTATGTTGGTATAAATTCAATTTATAAATGATTGCTTAATTATTCATTTACATAAAAGAGTTTGGCTTTGAAAAGTCGTCGAAATACGAAATCTCTCTTCGCTAAGTAGCAGTGCCGCTGACAATTGCTCCATTTTCATATTCTCTCTACTATCGACGCTACATAAGAATGTATTTATAAAGTGAGGAGGTCAAGGTGATATTCTTGCATTTATGTACTCGTACATTACCTACATACATATAGTATATTTCAGGTAGGTAAATGCGGGTATATTATGGTATTAAACCGCATGTTGTAGTACACGCTATGCATAGAAACACAACATTTCACGCTACTTTTGACAGCAATTAAAGCGGAGTTAAGTTAACATGCTTAAGTTCGGTGCAAAGTTGATTCATTAGTAATACTGCATGTACTCGGGTCGTTAAAATCAAGCAAGAATATTGCAGAGTTAATTCTGAGTCTGTGAAATGATTTGTTGTGGAGAAAGAATTAAAACTGTAATCATAATAACTTTAGGAACAACAAAACGTAAGGCCAAATTATCAAAATAAAAATAATGATAATATTAATATATTCGTTGTGCGATAGAAGAGTATTATACTCATTAGACTTTGCATATAATGTCACTAATGGCAAAATAAATTGTGTAGATTTGTCGAATCTCTTTGATCGTTTCATTCCCCAACGCAACTTGAGGAATAACCGAATTTTCATTGGCGCTACTCATAAAACTAATTATGCCTATAATGAGCCCATTACTATCTTAGATTTTATTATCTTAGATTTCAATTCATCTCTCTCTAGATTTAAGCTCAACTTGTTCACTATTTTTAATTAGTCTGTAAGAATTTATTCTGTAGACCGAAATAAATAAATAAATAAATAAAAATGCTTTATATTTTTCCACCAAGTTATTTTTTTCATCAGCACTGGTTCGAAGTTCGAAGCCGCACCAAAAATGTAATAATCATATTAGATATATGGTAAAACTGTGCTATAAAACATCACCACTACGAAATTATAATAATCTATACATAGTAACTGCATCTTGTTTTTCATGTTCGAAGGTTGCTTTGTGCATATCAGCCAACAAGCCAAAGCCAAATCTTAGCAAATGTTCTGCTCAGAAGCATACTCTCATACTGCAATATCCAATAACCATAAATAAATAAAGTTAACCCTCCATTACTGAAAATGTTGGCTAACCCTAATGGCATACTACATGTCATGTACTTCAACGCAAACGACACCGATTTTTTGGTGATAAAACGTTAAAAGCGGATGTGGTTGGTGGACGAACAAAACAATTTATTTTATTTTACGAACTCACTGTACCGCCAGTAGGGTGTACAGACGTCGAGCAGACAGCGCGCTCTGCATGTTGTTATTACCTGCGAATTACATATGTATGTATGTATAGCGACTGGAAAAATATACGGCACAATTATTTTCAAGTGTACAAGCACAAATTCCTGACCAATCACCGGCTTTCTTCACACTACGCTCAGCACTTATTATCTGATTTCAGTTATCGGCGCCCTCACACCAACACAATTCTGTTCGCCGAACACATGCAAGAAACGACCAAAGGTGCGCAAATTTGTCTAATATATTTCTAATAGGGGTCATTTAAAGCATTTATCCAGCTTAATTACAACAATAACAGCTATTATTTTCATTAGATACAATTAAATCGAGAAGTACGGTAAAAACACGCATACATAGTTTGCACCAATAAAATGAAATGTGTAAATGTGTACGCGTGTGCATGTGAATTGTTGCAACTGTTTAACTGCTTTTACAATTCCTGCAATTGGTAATAAAATTGTTAAATTGTTAATTGGCTCGTTCGAAGTGCTGATTAATAAGGAAATAGATCGGTGATTGAGTTCAAGAAGCTGATACAGCGATGGGCTAATATTATCGTATTGCACAATAGTTGCACTTGCTCTTCTTAGGCCGATTCCGAACAGCAGGTTGAAGGGTCACGATCTCATTGCCAGCTAAGAATATACCCAGAAGGAAATGGTTTGCAGTTAGTCATTATTAACTCACACAGCCCTACAAGTAAGCATTATTTACTGTGTGTAGTTATCAGTTTACGATGCGTATTAGTTTTAATGACGTCACTGTAAATTTGCATGATAACAGCGGGTTTTCTAAGCGAAAACAATAAAAAATAAGGTGGATAGTTGCGTGAAAAACTTACATGGAAATTCCACTTTATATAGAAAAACTAATTGCACAAGGAGCACATGTTCTTATTGAAAAGTTGTTACAAAGAAATTATTATCATACCTGTATGAAACAAGTTAGATAGATGTAACAATAATTCCATAGATGCAAACAGCAGTATCAGCATCCATAAATATTATAAATCAAATACGGTTGGCGCATCTCAGGTAACCCTATAACACGTGCACCACACTTTGATATGTGCAGATTAGCATTATTTTGTACGGTCAAAAGATTGAAAATTTTTGCAAAAGAAAACTAGTTTTAGTTTGGTTTCAAGTTCAATAGAAACAAATCAATGGATGGATGTATAGAAATTTACAAACATGCAGCAGAATGTAGTAAATTTTCCTTCTTTTGCTACCAACATAACACAGTGAACGTCACTTAATTCTTTTCAGCTTTTCTGTATTTTTGAATATGTAAAAACATTAGTGGGTTATTTACGACTATCACTCAACAAACTGTCTTTACCTTTAAAAATCAACTGAGATCTAGAAAAGATAACCGCTTCTGAACGAGCCCGTTGGGAAACTCTTACGAAAACATCTGGTATTCTCTGGCTTACGACCCCAGAGAATAGGCAGAAAACTAATCAAGCAATTTGTGATGAATATTCTCACGCTTCCACAGTATTGAGATTATCTCAGTTCTGATATGGTTAGCGATTTCGTGCACAGTTTTTACATCTCACTAATCCACGATTATACCTTTGTCGAATGACTTTTTGTAAACTTGTCAATCGGCGCACTTCAGTACTGTTAACTATATGACTTTGTAACATCAAGAAGAACTCCGATGGAATCGCATTTTCAACAATTTTCCAGTAGTTGGAAAGTGTTTGATTCTTCAGGCATTGACTTTAATAATAATAACATCGTTTTGAACACTTGTGTTTCCACGATTACCGGCTATTATTGCCGTGAAATGACAATTTCAAATTGTCATTCAATGAGAAAAAAGTCCGGAGACACGTTCACGGCCGCGTTGTTTCGCGCATTTTCATCATTTACTTAACTGATATTCAGTCATGATTACAAAGATAAATATAATTACGTGCACAAGCCCTTTGCAGCAATGGCAGTAGTTAGCTACAAACTCTCAATAACACAGTCACTCACTCAAACATTTAGTGAATGCAACCAAGAAACACCCACAACACCGAAATATCTGTATGTGTATTCCAAAAAGCGTGCTTTTTATGCTTAAGTTTCGTATTCGTAACTATTCCTTTCCAACACACATCACACGATAAATCAATATCTATAATAACGCTGGACCGTATGTCGTCGCAGTCGTACGAATCGATTGTTTGGTAGTGCGGAGCCAACCACAACTTCCGTATTCTCGAGATTCCGTACCGTGTCGTTCCGAATGTGTCACTCGACTGAAGTTGCGACTAAAAACAGCTCTTGACTAACTGAATACAGCAAAGGCATTAATATCAACGACAACGACAACAACAGTAGCAACAAATCAACTACGACAATAATAATCAAAGGCGAATCGTGTTTAGGAAACCCAGCGGCAGCACTGTTGAGCGCGTAGTGGGTTATTCTGTTGCGCGCTCTCGACCGACTTTTACAAACGGCCCATAACTACCGCGCAAGTTCAACGCCAACATGTCGTGTACACCCATAGCGCTCTGTGCGTGTAAGGCTTTGCAAATGTAAGTTCTCCGATGAGATGAGAATAGATTAGTTGCCGGTCCCTCGGATTCTGATCGGTAGCACTGGTATTAATGACTGTAGTCATGATTTCATTCGCTAATCGCGCATCGGTACTTCAGTGTATCTTGTTTGTGTGAATAGTTGTTCGTTAAATGAAGGAGCAAATTAAAACTAGTTTACTAGTTTATTCAGTGAAAATTCGCTTATATAAATTGATTGAGCTACTCTATTCGAAGTCAAAACACCGCTTACAGCGTTTGTCACTCCGCTCTAAGTTATTGGCCCTCTATGGCCATACATTTGATGGTACAAACACATGTTCGTACAAATAAATATGTATACGGACATTCATTTGATCAAAAAAGAAATGTACATTTAAGCACCAGTTTATATAAGACTGCCACAGCAGTAGAATCTTATGCGAAACTAGGTCACAGTTTCGGTAAACATCCGCGTTTGTGAAGAAGAGACATAGGGGAACCTGAGACTCCAATATCTTACCTTTCCCTCAATATAATCCCAATACTAACATAATCTTAATCTGGGAAATAATATACTTTAAGTGTGCTCTTTTCATAAACCAACTATGTTCTTAATCAACCTATTGGCAGGTGCATAAGTTTTATTATTACATGCCTTACGACATTGTTTAGAATTTAATTGCAATCAATATCTTCTTATCACAGACCTAAAATAATTATTATCCATATTTTTGGGAATAAAAAAATTGCCCTAATTTAAGAAATTTCTATAAGTATTGCTTTATACAGTCGAACTTCCCTATAATGAATTCGCACGGGACCAGAAGAAAGCTTCATTATATAGAAACTTCATTATATAGAAATTATGATTTTTTTCATCTTTTATTTAAAATAATGAGGTATTTTAGTTTAGATTACACCCTTCCACTTTTCTTCCGCAACATACATTTAGAGACTTAAAAACATTATTCGGTACGTTGCTCTTCATCTCCACAAAGGTTCGTACAACAAGAGAAGCAGAAATTCGTCCCAATGTAGGTAACACCACATCCGCCAATTCTTCTTCACTGGCCATTTCTTCTGGGGTTCCCCTAAATATGTTTTACTTTTTTCGGTATTCAGCGTTGTTAATATGCGTGACAGAAAATAGCCTGGACAAATTCATTATATGGAGACAAAAAACGAATGAAAGCGAAGTTTTCAACTAAAAAATTTATTCATTGTAGAGAAATATTCACATGGAAATTCATTATAAGGAGATCAAAATGCACTTAGAATAGAACGATAAAGCTGTGTCTTTGAAATTAATTCATTATACGGAGAACTTCATTATATAGAAGTTCACTATAGGGAAGTTCGACTGTAATAATTATTCCCAATAAGACATTTTTTACGTCGCCTATAACTATTATCAAGTAATAAATATTTTTGAGTTGCATAATAACTCTTATAAGTAACAAGTAGGTATATTTTTCGTTGTCGATAATTATTATTTTGGGATTTTTATTTTTTACATTGCTTTATAACCTTTATTTATGAGTTTTTTAATTTACGTTACCGATAACTATTATTTTGAGATATTTTTTGTCCGTTGCTTCATAAGTTTTATTTATGATTTTTGTTATTTACGTTGCCTATAACTATTATTTTGAAAAAAAATTGTTTACAGTTATTACGCAACGTAAAAACTAATTGTCGCAAATAATAATTATAATCAACAAATAAAATTTATGTTGCATTGTAATAGTTACATTGCAATTCTTTTCTTAAAAAACTTATAATAGTTAAGTCCCTGCTTCTTATTCTAAGCCCTTTTTATTTTTTAATTCGTATTTTGTAATGTGGAATTACATGTTATTTTTATAGACTGTAAAACATTTTGTCAGTAGACTGAAATTAACAAACAAAAAGAGTAATACAAAACTTTTCTGCTTTTCATTTCATTTCATTTCATTTGAAATGAAAATGCAATACACGTTCAAAGCTTAATGTTATTCAGACACAACTATTTCCAAAGACAGGTGTAAAATATTTGTCATACTAATTTTTAAATACTTACAGACATATAAACAAGACAAATATTGTATAAATACACAATGTTAAAGTTATTGGGCATTAAAGTTTTTCATTTAATATATACATTTAATTGAATACAATTGTGATAATACTGTCATAAAGTGTCAAACAAGGGTGCTTGAACAATGACTTTGTAGCCTCATGCAAGTATTTCGACACATTGTGTTATAGGTCTTCGAGAATATAACATTTCTGCAATAACAAAACGCATTGAAAAAGCTATAATTATAGTTTGGCGGATTTTCTTAATTTCGTAATAAAATATTGCAACTAACTAAAATATTGCACAAAAGTTGAGTGTGTCTTAATTGTTATATGCTGGACACTAATTAATCACAATTGAACTGCGACAATCAATTTAATGTCATTGTACTGAAATACGACTGAAAATTGTCACGTTTCGTTGCACATAATTTAGTGCACCGACCACTAAAAACTTTAAAATATTAAATAATAAGTCACAACAGCGAGTCAATTATTCTTCTTAATTTATATTCTTAAAAAGTAATTTTGTGTTTGAATAATGTACTTTGAATAAAGTTTCAATAATGTGCATACAAGTCCTAAAGTTTCAGGTGAGCATTCGACTTCCAGATCCATCCCACTATACTAAAATACTATACAAATGTACGAATAAAATAAACGATCAGTTGAGACTGCTTAGGCTGCTTTTTCAGTGTGCTTTGTGGAATTTGTTTACAAAATATGAAATGCGATTTTGATTTATTCATTTACCGCTGTGTATACAAGATTTATTCAAATGTATAATATACATTGCGTCGGATATTTAATGTTTCAAGTATGGCGGCACTGAGCTGACAGATAATTAATAAAAACGTTTTATCTGCTCGTCGACAGCTACTAAATCAAGTTTTGCATTTTAATATTGAAACAAAAACTGTCTCGTATTGTAAGAACCTACTAAATTTGTATTTAGTATTTCTGTATTTTTTATTTAATTTAATGAAAATAAATTTCAAATATTTGATTTGTTTACTTTGTTTTCATTAATTGTTTTTGTTTAATTTTGTTTTTTTATTAATTGTTTCGTTTATAGAATATTATAAGAATTAATTTGAATTTTTTTATTTGAACTAGTCAGTTACTGGTAGCCCAGACTGCATTACGTATTCAACCTAACCAAACGTATTCAAAACACCAACAACCAATACAGTAAATCAGCCTAATACTATAAATTCAAAGCTTCGACACAATCGGGATAAAAACGTCCGTTAACGTCATGCTAACAATTTAGTATGCATTGTCTGGCAAAAGCTAATTAAAATTTAAAATATTTCTTCAGTAGATAATAAGATAACAAATATTTCAAGATATTAATCCTATTAAGCTTAGTGCGCGAGTTTAAGCCTAGTGTAGACAGCAAAGATTTACAAACAACAACAACAAGATTTTTTTTTTCAAAACAATCCTTAACCGCTAGTAGAAAGCATCTTTTTATATTATGAGAGTGGCGCCAAGCTGAATGGGACTAATGTTTCGAAATCGATTGTTAGAACGAAAGCTTCACATACGACTCGCTGTACCTCTTACTTGAAGTCACGCCCTAAGTACCGCATATTTGGAAGTAAAATTCTGACACAAATAAATCGTGTATTTCCTGATTGAAAAACTGTGCAATTATTTACATGTGTTGAGGCAAATCTGTATTTCAACTTTAGGGTTAAAGCACTGGTAAGAACAACTGCAAGACTGTTATTATATTTCCGCACCGATTACATGAACCAATCGACTGACATAGACAATATATTACTACGCTATTATAGAACAATGTCTCTTTATGCCGTTAATTTTACAAAAAATAAATAAAATAAAATTAATTAAATATGTGGTCAAGTAGCTGTTGTAATAAAGCAGAATTGTTGTAGATAATACAATCGCTTACAAGGCTTGAACCCTTGAGTGTGCAGTGTACAAAGACAACAAGTAAGTGTAATTGCAAAGTCAGACCTAAATGCCATTATAAATAGATATTATATTATTATGTATGTACGCACATACTTATTACTGTGCATCCATACTTGTAATTAACTAATAGACATTTGACTGTCAGATGCCGCAATATTACACATGTCACGAGCAAGTTGCAACCTACACTTTTTTTTTTATTTATTTCATTTTGTATGATGTAAAATTTAATCAACTAAAATTACATGAATATTTAAAAGGGCAGTTGCATAATACATCAAGATCTGCCATGCAAGCGCCCAGCACAGTTAAGTTTAAATGTTATTCACACGTCCACCTCGGACAATCCTCCAAATAACTTGATGCTACATTTATTAGCTATAAGCACGCTCAGCTCTACTTTTGTTCTTATTGTATTGCAATACAAACGTACGCAGATATGTAGATATGCTGTATAAAGCTCTTGCATGCCCGTTGCGGAGAACTGGTTTGAAATTAAAAGCTGTAACTCAGGCAAACTTCAGTTTTAGCTCAGCCCAAACAATGTAAATATTAGGTCGTTAGTGGCGCCAGTGTGAAGGCATCGATTAAAATTCCATCATGCCAGCTCAATGTCAATGCCAACACGAAGCATACACCTAACTTATTTCGAGCGTGTGTATAGATACGGTAGATATATATAGGTATATATATATATGCATATATGCCAAATGTAATCAACGCACGCAATCATGAGTGCCGCCCCTATTTTTTTTAAGTATTTATTAAAATAGATACTCACGAAAATTAGCGACCACATGTAATCTGTTTCAATTAAATTTTTTTCATACAAATCGATCGATACTCAAAATAATAATGAACCTGTAGAAATATTTATTTAAATGTAACTTAAAGACAAAATTTGTCGAAGATTTGGCGCCCATTTCGCTTCGCTCGCAAATTTTGCCACCCCTCCCAATATGCCCTCTAGGCATTTGCCTCATAAGCCTCGTGCTTTGCCCGCTACATACATCCAATGTGATTTTTTGGATGTAAATTAGACATTTTTATGATCTCAACAGTCCTTACAACAGTCCTTACAACATCTTATTCCTCAACCCAACTATAATTCGCACCAAGTAAAAACTAGAGAATTCTCCCAACTGACAAGACTATAAACCGCGCATCAATTGCATGGAAATGTTTATGAAATGGTACGATTGCTTTGATGAGTGTCACGCAAGGCGAATTAATGCAAAATTAATTAAAAAATAATAATTTATACGCCTTGGTGTCACTACCCACTACAGTTTATGATTTCGGAATAATCCCTTCCCTGCCGGTGTCAATTTTTTAAAAGCAGAACAATATATCCTAAATCGCTGAAAAAAATTCCATTAGTAACTCTCTGTGCCCCAACATTAATTAACAGCTGCACAGTTTGCACAATAAACACAGCTCGTTGCCTGTCAAACTTTTGTCAGTGTACCTCCTCTCATCTACATTTTTTGAGTAGACAGCAGAAAAATATAACTGCAAGGCAGAAAATCACACTTAAATTCGCGTGCAAGAGTGTGAAAAAGTCGCTGAAATAGTAAGTGAAAAACGAGACTGAAAGGTCAAGTTATTAATGAAAAATTGAGTGAGCGCTGATATTCAACAAATCGCATTCACGTGAAAATGGAAGCGCTAATTCCAGTCATAAATAAGCTGCAAGATGTTTTCAATACGGTCGGCTCCGATTCAATACAGCTGCCGCAGATTGTCGTACTTGGAAGTCAGGTAAGCGCTATAAAAACAGTTTTTGGCAGCCTTTCACCCACTTGCAGTAAGCAGCTGAAGTTGAGAATTTTTAGTACTACGCCCTCACAAATGCTCAAAGCTGGGCTAGCTGTGCCCCCAGTTGTGGCGACACATTTTCGCATCCCACTTATGGAATTTGCTCGCCACTTAAGGCTTATATAACATGGCGTCAAAAACCGGCATAAATGTTGTAATTGTACGCAAAGGAAACATGCGAGTTTGCTAAAAATCCCATGGTAATAGTCATGTTTATATAATTCCGTTTGGAGCCCCGTAAATCTGACTACTGGCAGCGGGAAAAAAATCAATATTACAAATTATTTGACAACGCTAAACGACTGTGGATATGACTGCTGTGCTGACACATTTCCCCCACACGCACACACACACTGATGTATACGCCTCGAGAACGCACTCGAACGAACTGTGGATACACGTACCCCTTAAGTTGCGCGTTCTTGAAATATTTCTCATTTATCCTAGAAGCAGCTGGCTCATTTATTTTGTCATAAAGTATTTTAGCGCAGATTATTTTCAATTTTTGTAACCCGAACTGCAGTTTTATCAGCTGCATGTGGAATTAACACCTCAGACCGCTTATGGTATATGCTTAGTTGTGAAAAGGAGAATGGGCTTGCACATTTGAAGCGGAGCTGTCTTATAAGATGACCGCTTGACCCGACCGCTGCGACAAATAGCACATTTTCAATTAATATTGCCTTAATGCCGCAACTGAAGCTGTTGTGGCTTATTTACCGTTTGGTACCGTTTTGAAATACTTTTAATCGGTCAGTGTTCATGATCACTTCCTATTCGAGTTCTATTCGATCAAACTGTTGTGCTATATCAACTTTCTTTTGCGTTCGAAAAAAATTCAATTACTCATAGAAATTAGCATTTAGTGTATTACAATTTCTGTATACTTGTATGTTCCAATTTTATAGCTACAATTTTATAAGCAAATTGATTTAACTTAGTTTCTTTTGCGACACGATCTCATCTGAGAAACCATTGTTGCCATTAAAATTTCGTGCTTTTTTCTTGTTAATATTAATCGACTAGAACTGTCTTTATTCATTATTACTTAATATTATTACTTGTTTTTATTCACAGAGCTCTGGCAAGAGTTCCGTGATCGAGAGTCTAGTCGGCCGTTCATTTTTGCCTCGCGGCACTGGCATTGTGACTCGTCGTCCGCTCATACTTCAACTCATTCATTCGCCACTGGAGGATCGCGAAAATCGTTCCGCTGAAAATGGTAAGCAAGCTAAGTAAGACTACCAACAGCAAACGTCCTCCACTTATCCAGAATTTACAGGCACTGCCAACGTCGAGGAATGGGGAAAATTCTTACACACACGTAAAACCTTCACCGATTTCAACGAAATTCGTCGCGAAATCGAGGAGGAAACCGATCGCGCCGCCGGCACCAACAAGGGCATCTGTCCCGAGCCCATCAATTTGAAGATATTCTCCACGCGTGTAGTCAACTTGACGCTGGTCGATTTGCCCGGCATCACTAAAGTACCGGTTGGTGATCAACCCGAAAACATCGAGACGCAAATCAAGGATCTGGTGCTGAAGTTCATCGAGAATCCCAATTCCATAATTTTGGCTGTTACGGCAGCCAACACAGACATGGCAACCAGTGAGGCGTTGAAATTGGCCAAGGATGTGGATCCAGACGGCAGGCGCACACTGGCTGTGGTTACCAAATTGGATCTGATGGATGCCGGGACGGATGCCATTGACATACTGTGCGGCCGCGTGATTCCAGTGAAATTGGGTATTATTGGTGTAATGAATCGCTCGCAGCAAGATATAATCGACAAGAAGCAGATCGAAGAGCAGCTCAAGGACGAAGCGGCTTTTTTACAGCGCAAGTATCCGACGCTGGCCACGCGCAACGGCACACCTTACCTAGCCAAAACACTAAACCGACTACTGATGCATCACATACGTGACTGCTTGCCGGACCTCAAGGTGCGCCAATTGTGTGATGGCAATTTATTCGATTGAATACTACGTTAAATTTTAATGTTTTCCCAGACCCGTGTCAATGTAATGTCGTCGCAGTTTCAATCTCTGCTGCACTCCTACGGCGAAGATGTATCGGACAAGAGCCAGACGCTGCTACAGATCATCACGAAATTCGCCAGCGCCTATTGCTGCACCATCGATGGCACGGCACGCAATATTGAAACCACGGAGCTGTGCGGTGGAGCGCGGATTTGCTACATTTTCCACGAGACCTTCGGACGCACGCTCGACTCCATACATCCACTGGCGGGCCTTACGAAAATGGATATACTCACAGCCATACGCAATGCCACCGGACCGCGACCGGCACTGTTTGTACCCGAAGTTTCATTCGAGCTGTTGGTGAAGCGACAAATACGCCGTCTGGAGGAGCCGTCGCTGCGCTGTGTTGAGCTGATACACGAGGAAATGCAGCGCATCGTACAGCACTGTGGCAACGAAGTACAGCAGGAAATGATGCGGTGCGATGGGCGTAACGGAAAGCATTATCGAGTGTTCTAATTAAATATTTTTCATTTAGTTTCCCCAAATTGCATGAAAAAATTGTGGATGTGGTAACGCAACTGCTACGTTGCCGGCTGCCCGCGACCAATGTGATGGTGGAGAATTTGGTGGCCATCGAGCTGGCGTACATTAATACAAAGCACCCAGATTTCCACAAGGATGCAGCACTGGTGCCTAGCCTACTGAAGACAGACAACATAGAACAGTTTGCGCACATGGCCGCACAGCGTCGCACCAATACACCACGCAACTCCAACTCATCGCCACAGGTGTCTGTCGGACAACAGCAACACCAACAGCAGCAGCAACAGCAACAACAGCAACAGCAGCAGCAACAGCAACAACAGCAACAAAATGACAGCCATGAGGTTAATGAAAATTGTATTTTAAAAAGGATTTTTTATAATTAAATTTTCTATAAAATATCTTAGAATCACATTATGGAAAACTCGGTAAGCAATAGTTGGCTGTCGAACATACTTCCCCCACCACCACCCATTCGCCCCGATAGTATTGAAAGTTCGGCCAGCAACACACCTATACACAACAACGTCGTGAGTCCGGTGAAGCCGGTCAATCTATTGCCGGATGTGCCCGCTAATCATGGTTCTCGGCGTCTGACTGATAAAGAACAAAAGGATTGTGATGTCATTGGTAAGCACTAGCAGGAATAAAGATTCGTCTCGGCATTATATTATATTATTTTTGCAGAGCGCTTGATCAAGTCGTACTTTTATATTGTGCGCAAGTCCATACAGGATTCGGTACCAAAGGCAATTATGCATTTCTTAGTTAATTACGTTAAGGATAACTTGCAAAGTGAACTCGTTACACATTTGTACAAATCGGAGCGTGCCGAGACACTACTCAACGAGTCCGATCATATTGCTGTGCGTCGAAAAGAGGCGGCCGACATGCTTAAAGTGCGTATTCCATTACAGATTTGTGCAGACACATTTTACATATTCACTCTCTCCCATTTCGCAGGCATTGACCAGGGCCAATCACATCATCAGCGAAATACGTGAAACTCACATGTGGTAGATGATTTGAGTTACAGCGATCGCGTGTGAAATGTAGTTAAATGTGTTGGCGATGTATTTATACTATTACATTTTCATTACCGCTGTTTGTTTCTTTGTCGGTTGAGTCAGCATGAAATACGATGCCTCCGCATTGGATTCGAAGCTCCGCTAACATTATTTAGGATATTATTTATATATGTAGTCGTGCAGTGCAAGGCGCGGAACGATGCAAAAGACTTTGCAGCTTGCTTGCAGCAAGAGCGAACATTTCCCGTAAATTTTACGTTCATCCAAAAACCAAACATCAACCAGCATGAAATATGCACAGCAACCATCTAAATGCATTTCATTGTATTACAAAAAATGTTTCATGTATTTTATTTCGTATTTAACGGGTTCTCTGAATTGTGAGTTGTAGTCGATTAGGCATTGGTGTTATGTTTGTAGTTTATATTAATTGTATATTGAGATCGTTGCCGCCTAGCAATAACTTAAACATAGCACACATAAAACTATGCGGGCTTTACTGAGTGAATCTACACTTATGTAAATACGAGTACTTACGTACTCTAGCCACACATTCGGGCAAACTAGATTGCTGCGGAAAAATAAGCGATTTCTTAAAAGTGCTTTGTAGCTGTCCAAATGTACACGCACTCTCGAATATTCGGTGTTTTGGATTGACACAATCGCAAACACTTGCAGCCAATTGAAGTACTCATTCCCGCAACGTGACATTTAAAAACGTTTAATAAACCAAGACCCCTTAAAAATAAAATATAAATGTGTTTTGTTGGTGGTTGGATGGGATTTTCCTAAGACTAGTGACAATTATAAAAAAAAATAATTAATTTTAATATATTTACGAGAGGAAGAAAATTCGATCAAATACGTGAGTGGTCCGATAAGTACTTAGCCTACAAAAGAAAAACGAAAATTTTGGAAAAGTTGTTATTTCTCAACGTAGTCTCCTTTCAACTCGATACGCTTGACCCAGCGAAGCTCCAACTTCTTTAACCCGTCTGAAAAATACGTTTTCTGGAGGCCTCCGTGGCGGCGATAACCTCCTCATTCGACTCAAATTTCTGCCCGACGAGTGACTTTTTCAAGTTTTGAAACAAAAAGAAGTCACACGGGCCAAATCTGGAGAATACGGTGGATGGGGCAGCTGTTCGTAGCCTAATGCGACCAATTTGGCCGTGACGACGGCGGAGGTGTGAGCGATATTGCTCTTTTCCATTTTTCTAAAATCCGCGGACACGTTCGTTTCCACACGCGGTCAAAACAAAACTACAAATCCAATATGGCTGAAATTTTGACAGTATCTACGAGGATGTACTACACGATCGTAAATTTCTCTTACGATAGTGGCACCATCGGGCGGTGGGGCTAAGTACTTATCGGACTGCCCACGTATGTGAAAAATTTCGAGTTTAACACGATTTCAAACTTATTACTAAACATCAGTTGAGTGGAAAAGTTCCAAACTAAACGAAAATTTTAAAAATTTGAATTTTACATATATTCAAATACAGTTGAACCTCGATTATTCGGGTTGCTCGGGACTGGGCTCATCACGGACAATCGAAAAGCCCAGTTAAAAGAGGTTACATATAATCGTTTATAAATTGTATTATTTTTATTTTTGATAAGAACATGTGAAACTGCTTCTATAAAGGTACATTTGCATCAATAAATCGTATTCTATTTCAAAAAATGCATTTCTTTAAAATAAATATGTGTGTTATACGGAAAAAAACAAACACAAGTACTCCACGGATAATAGAGGTAAATCACGGTTAATAGAGGTATAAAATCAACCACGCAACATCCCGGTTAATAGATGTTCCCGGTTTATGGAGGCCCGGATAATCGAGGTTCAACTGTAGATTGTTAGACTTACATTTACTATTGAACACACATTGATTTGCTGAATATTAATCAAACTTCCATTGATGAATTCATCAAATAATGTAAAATCAGTTCATTTAGCAGTAAAAATAAAACAATTGCTGCATTATTTATAAAAACAAATACTTTAATACTTTTTTGTTCAATAAAATTAATAGAAACGAATTATTAAATGCGATATCAGGCAAAACATAATAAGATACTTTTATTTTTTTTTGGACGTTCTCTTGCATCCATTTGTTATTGGAAATACCCGCCAGAACCTTTGACCTTGATATTGTTACTTTGCTACAATAATCAGAAGAAGGAAGTCGTCCTAAAGGGCTTTGCTGCTGTTTAGGTTACTCTCTTATCGGTACCATTGACCGCTGTTTATATAACTGCTTACTATGTTACTACGCTGTATTTTTGGAAGTTTCGCATTGAGCCACGTGCAGTGCTGCTGCACGCCTAAGCTCGATTCGTGTCGGATAGCACGCGCACGATACAGCCTACGCCTCCCTTGGCAAACGCTTTCTCGTGCCACTGCAGCAGGTGACCGCTCGAGCCTTCCGAGGGTATTTCGAAGCCGCGGTAAATGTACTTCATTAGCACGTCCAGCAAGTCGTTCTGCTCGAGCGTGTCGACGGCCTGGTCCATTTGCGATGACTTGATGGAAAGCAGCACACGCAGCGTTACGTTCAGGGCGTTGTCCTACGTGGGTGACCCAAAAATAAGGAACGAAAACAACAGCTGACCTAGAATCACTGTCAGTGTTTGGGCTCAGAGTGCACTCACTTTGATTTGCTGTTGCTTACAGCGCAGCGGCGCGTTCTGCAGCACGTTCACCAGCGCCTCCACAAATTTTCCCTGTGTCAGCATTGTCGTGATTTCGTTCTCGTCCGGACCCACCGCGGCAGACAACGCATCGGTCTCGTCCTCTTTGAAATTATCCTCATTGTACTGATCAACGTCGATTTTCCGAAAAGCTGAACTGGAGGTATTCTTTGCCATTTTTAATAATCTTATTGCTTTTCAATGAAATGTACGCGTTTTAAGGTATTGTATTAAATTCTCGTAAGTATAAAAATGATTCACACAAGAAAGCAGCTACAAAAAACGCTTATCAGCAACAGTCAGGTTGACAGTTGTAGTCGGCGTTGTAGTGCTGCCACACAAGAATGCCAACCATGCACTCTCTGTTGTGTTTTTGCAATTTGAACCATGTACAGCACCATGTACATATTTGATAAAAGCTTTATTTGAAAACTCGAATTATGTACTTTACAAGTGTTTCAGTTGCAACGCATTTACTGAACCATTGTCAATTGAGTGCCAAATGAACTGAACAACAGTGTGGCCACATTAGACTACAACTGCCAGTTGTGACAATCAGCTGTACGTTTGACAACCAACTCCCGCTGCGTTTTGAGGTATTGAAAATTTTTCAATTCGATATTTTTGCATTTGTTGTTCTACCGCTCGTAAATTTTTAGTTCCACGCAAGAATGACGAAGTATCTGGGATTAGATCGCCTGAGCAAGATCTTTCAAGCCATACGACAAAGCGGCGGCCTACGTGGTGCTTACATGAGATTGTACAAGTAAGCAAAGCATCGCCTACCCAATGCTTATATAAGCATCTGTGCGTCCATTGATTTTGTATGCTTCCAGGAACGATGACTTGAAGATTGGAACACTGGTCGGTACCGACAAGTACGGCAACCGATACTATGAGAATCCCTACTACTTTTACGGCAGGAATCGCTGGATAGAATACGCAGACCATGTCCACTTGAACTACGATGGTTCACAGATACCCGCTGAATGGTATGGCTGGATGCACTACAAGGTGATATATTTGTTTGCTTGCACGAGCCAGCTTGATTGTTTATGTGCGTTTACAGACGGATTTGCCACCAATCCGTGATGGCAATCGTCCCAGATTGAAGTGGATGTCCGATCATAGTGAAAATCTTTCGGGCACCAAAGGTATATGCTAGATTTGTTAATTCTTAAACACTTAATATTTTCATTCTTCTTTACAGAGCAATATATGCCTTATTCAACGACGCCCCCAAAGATCGAGGCTTGGGATCCGAAAAAAGCAAAGAAGTCCAACTAGCCTAATTTTAGATATGTATCCGAAAAAGTTGAAAAATAGCCAGCTAGACAATATAATAAGAGAAGAAATAAAATAAATTTGCAGTTGAAAATTGCGAAACATTTGTGCAGCATTTGGGTTTTATTTATTGTCATAGTAAGAATCAGAATTTTGTAATTATACCAATGCAGTAAAATACAGCGGACGTCCAGTATAACGAACTTTCCATTTAACGAATTTTCGATTTAACGTACGGCCAAATTTTTTCCATTGATGGTTCTATATTACGAACAAAAGTGAAATTTGCTATTCGATATAACGAATAATTATGTTGTTTTTCACCCTTCGAATTGTTTTTATTTGAGCATTCACATTCTTTACAATAACAATTAATGTTTGGTTTCGTCAAGTGAACGGTACCTCAATTGATTTTGTTACGTTAAAACTTTCAAATTTACGTCAAGTTACCAACATTTTCAAATTCTGTTTGTGTGCATTGCTGATCATTTTCACAGGATTTGTTTTGCGTTCGGTCTGCTTTTTTCTTTTAAAAATTACAATTTCAATAATCAATCAAGAGAAATTGCCATACAGAAAACTTTACTTGCGGTAAAGAGGCAATCGCGCATCGAAGACTACACACATAGCCATATTTGTATTTTGAAAATGCTGGAATAAAACAAAATATTTGTTTAACCTTCTGTCTGTCCTTTGCTCAAAATTGCGTTCGCTTTCCTTTCGGGTCAGGATGACCCCAATCAAACGGTTATGTAATTTACTGACAAAACATGAAGAAATGTTATACATAAATCACAAAAGAAAAAAGTGTTTTTCTCGATTTGTTATTGGGTTGTAAGCGCGATTAACACTAAATAACACAAGTAGACGAGTGTACAAAACCGCTCAACCGTTTTTTTAATTCCGCCTGGGGTCAAATAGACCCCAAAAGACAGGCAGAAGGTTAAAAACAATATGTGTATGTTTAAAACAAAAAAAATGTTGATCGATTTAACGAATTTTTCGATTTAACAAATTGGGGTACAACATAAGATTCGTTATATTGGACGTCCACTGTATATAAATGACTTAAAATTGTTACATGAAATATACATGCATATACATATATACTGAGAGTTCTTACATCTATAATTTTGGCCATAATGAATTTATTGTCATAGTAAGAATAAGAATTTTATTATGCCAACGAAGTAAAATATTTAAATTACTTAAAATTGTTACATGAAATATTTATGCATATATATACTGAGAATTATTACATCTATAATTTTGGCCATAATGAATTGGAATGCCGTAAAATCTTAAACCAATTCATCTTTGATATATATACTATGATTATGATCTTCTATCGTAATATAGATATAGTGATAACAATTTGAGTAATGCCAATAGAAATTTAGTTATAAATAAAAATAGGGTGCATAGAATTAAAATTGCACCATTTTATACTTTTGTCGCAGGAAAGGCAGAATATAATTTGTGAATTTTTATCATGGTAAAAGTACAAAATAATTTTACATTTTCAATATAAAACCACTAACATAACTCATTATTACTCAACCATTATAAAAGAACGAAGTCACTTCTTAGTGACTCAAACTTTTACTGCCTATGATTAAGTATATTTAAATATGTCCTTCGATAAATGAAAAAATAGTGCAATTTGTTGTTGGCGTCTTACAAGCTGGCCATTACAAGTTTCCTTATATACTTATTGAATTGCTGCTACCACTATCCCGTCTGAGTTTCTTGGCGGCATCTGAACACTTCGTCGTTATGATGTTGCGTATTTCACGCTCCGATATGCCGGTTAGCTTGCGCACACAATATATAATATCCGACGTCTTCTTTGGATCCAAGGCCAACTTACGTGGACGCGCGCGTCCTTTGAATGCTGGCGATGGTTTGCCGGTCAGCGTGTGTGTGGCCAATATATCTGTGTGGAAGACAGCCGAAAGCAATGTGCGCGTTGGTGATACTGGCGAAGACCAGTCGAGTTCGTCGAAGAACATGGCTGCAATTTGTGTGCCGTTTGGGCCCAACACTACCATCGGTACAATGCCATCCACGCGCTGCGGATACTGAACCAGCGGCGATTGACTTACAACATCGCTGAAAACGTGGCTGGCGTCCAATGGTTGGCTGTCCGTTGAATTTACAGTTGATGAGACCTCTTCAAACGCTGAGCTTGAAGGTGTTTCGGGCCCAACTGGGCGAAGGTACCTTCTAACTTTCTGCTTTTGACTTTTCCGTAAAGAATTTTCAGCATCACTTTGCAATTGCTGTAAAACACCACTGATGTACTTGAAGGCCGACATAGTGGCACGCTGGCTCTCGATAATATCCAACAAGCGTTGGCCAACACACGGCTTTTGGTTAACTTGGATGACGGGTGGCTCACTGCTACGCTCTGGAGCTTTATTCTGTTCTATTTTGGCTAGAATTTTTAAACAGGGTGCCATTTCCGCACAAGTTGGCATTCGAAGAAGGGGCAAGGTTCCTACTGCTGATCTTGACGGCTGACCTGTAGCAACGAAATCAATACAACGATTTTATATGAAATAAAATATATTAACCAGCCTCTCTTTGAAAATCATACAATTATACTTAAATACGTACATTTATATATAAATCATATATATACTTACCATCCCTAAGCGATGGTGGCGAAAATGTTTCCATGTCCGAGCAGTCTGTTTTGCCAACAAAAAATAATAATCGATTGGTTTCAATAGTCACAGTGCAATACTTGTACAATTGCCTCACCCAAAGTATTCAAATATGCGTTGACTTTGTGTCGATACATGACTAATTTTTGGTTATTACGGTTTAAGTTCAATTTAGTTGTTTTGTATAATATGTGACACAGATATTATTGTCCGAAATATTTTAAATACACAAGCGCCAAGCACAACGCAACTTCTTTCAAAGACAACTGACAAACAAGTGAAGTGCAAGGAAACTAAGTTTGACGATGTAGACTCGTGCATTAGTTATGCAGTATCGCATAGCGGCTTACCTGCATTAGCAACAACGTCTAAAATAACGGCTCTGCGCATTTCTAAAAATGGTTACAATTTCTAAAAGGTTAAGAAAAGGACAAAACCCGGAAAACGCAAGCTCTTCGCACTCCCTACAGTCACTCAAGTTTGGCTTTTTAATGAGTGTATACAATAAAGTGTAGACGAAAAGGATTTCAGAAAATAATGTGTGATCCGCCTTTATTCACATCGAATGGTATTTTCACTTTGATAAGAAATTTATAGCGTACAAAAAAGGAATTGTGGCAAGAATTCAGAAGAAACATATCTTCATATTATCTTTATATAATTTATATTTGCATATTAAAAATGCAAATACAGTCTTGTCTGGATATAGTGAACTAATTATTGCAAGGCCTGTTCACAGTATTGAGCTTGTTCACTATATCAAGGTTAACATTTTTGTTCAAAAACTCGTTTTATTTGCTCAAAATACACTTTTTGCTTTTTGCTTGAAATTGTTTTCAAAATTTTGTTCAATATTTAGAGGCTACATGTCATGTTTGGGTGTTTACTGTATCGAGGTGTTCACTAAATAGGGTGTTCACTATACGCAGACACGACTGTACCTGTACTCGTTGTCAGAGTCGAGTGCAACGCTACCTAAAACCATTTACCAGACGTAATCTGGAAATTTTGTTTTATTGTTAAGAACCTTTTATATGGAAAATCAGGTCAAGAAAGCTACTCTATGTTCTCTTCAATTATGCCATTTGCATTCTAAACCTCACTACCTGTTAAACTTCCGCAACTTTAAGACAACTTTTATGAATAGTAATATCGCGTGCCGACGACTTCTTTGAAAGGAAACGAAAATCACTAAATCATTATCTTAGTATCAGCTCAGTTCATGACAATAAATTTTCTTGAGGGGAGTTTTTGGGGTTGATCAACCAGATTCACCAAAAATTGATAATTTTGAAGTTTGAAATCTGAGGATGTGCAAATATTGTCTTCGAAATAGTGGTTTCAAGGAAACCATTAAATTTTTAGCAAAATGAAAACAATAATTGAATTTATGTAGCTTAAAACTATGTAGATTTTAATTCTTAAAAATTACTATCACATGTTGACATGTGATCGTGATTTTTTTTATTATGACTGTCATGTTTTCTGCCACAACAATTCTATTCTATTAACTCAAGGTTTAAAACCTTTACTTAGAATGATCCAATTGGTTTCCATGTTACAAGGCGCTTATTCATATGTGCTATTAAGACCGTTCCAAAGGGCTCCACTTGAACAGAGCTCGTGCACCGCCTCTAAAACTAGATTCTCATTGCAATCTCACACAGTGTGGCAGCACCATGAACACCATGATGAGGTTTTTTGAATTTTACCCACCCCTATGCATTCTGTTGTTGACCGATTACACGAATTGGATTCGTTGTTCGCTCTCCTTCTCGCTCCCTTTTCTGTTTCATTTCGCTAGTTATCCGCTTCTTAACATTGCTCCCAGTGGCAGGGCGCGCGAAATTCCTTTTCACGACATTTCTATTTTTGGTCCTTGCTGGGCACAGAGTCGAGCATTCGAAGCAGAATTACACCCGAGGGGTTGAAGCGAAGCGGTGCCTGCTGGTTGGATTGAATAGACCTCGGAAGCGGGAAAACGTACGCTACCTGGAATCCAATAGAAGAGCAGCAACAACAAACGAGCTCGAAAACGTTCCCTACCCGGCTGCAGCCACGGCGGCTGCGCATGCCAACGAGCAGGTAGGTGGAAAATTAATGGGATTGCAGTGGCTGGCCGAATGCGTAGTGAGAAATCGTGCTGTGGCGTATATCTTTGCAGTTGCACGATTCAAATTCAAATTAACCACCCCGCTAGTGGATAGTGACGATCGGCAGTCAGTGTGGTGGCGTCGTCCCAGCTATACGCATTGTAAACTCAGACTGAGTTCTTTTAATCTATTTGGGAGTGGACTATAGTGAAGTGCAGACTTTTAGCCGGAAAATTAATAGTGTGAAGTGAAACCTAGAATTGTTGGAACGCTTGCAAGCATTTTCTGTCACAGCAAGAGACATGGAAGAGAGCCAAATGGTGAGCCAAGTTATTATTTTATATTCATTACATATAAACACTGCAAACAATTCGAAATAATTAAGAACTGGTCCACGAAAAATATTTTAGTTCTTCATGGTACTGTACGGCGGGCACTTACGCTGAAATTTACCTCGATTCGTTAGTTTATAAAAGACTTCATTTTGCCAAAATTAAAACATATCCTTAATTAGCACATTCATTAAAAGAAAAATATTGAAATGCAGAACAAACTTTCCGCAATGATTTTTGCGGAATTCTTTTTTTTGAATTCTTTTTGCTATTTACATCCTTCGCAGAATCGTAGGTAGAAATATAATCTTAGAATTTCGAAGCATAATCTCCATCGTTTTTAAGTATCTCCAAAGATTAAAGAATATTACTATTTCATTTGCTATGTATGTTTGATACTAAAATATATAGAAATGGCATGCTATTCACATAAAATTTTACATGGCCACATCGTTTTTCTTTGCAGCACATGCGTGCCCATCTTCCGCCTCATGGCCATGTTGTGGTCCAGCAATCGGAGACAAGAGTTGTAGTTTCGTCAGCAGCGAATTTTGAACGTGTCAGCGACCCCGGAGAAATGCGGTATTATCTTGAACGACCGATGATGCTAAACGCGTGGACACAAACGACCGGAGAAGATTTTATTTACCTGCAAGAGAACAACCTAAAGCAGAATCAACAAACCAAAACCGAAATGGAATTGCTTGAAAAAATACGCGTACTCGAGGAAAATCTGCGCGCACACTCCGACATATTGTCCCAAATACACGCCACGTCCGCGCGCAAAAATACCTTGCTAATGCAGCAGCAACAACAACAGCAATACCAACTGCAAACACAACCGCCGCCGCAACCACCACAGTATCAGCAGCAACAGCTACAACAACAGCCAGAAATGCAACTAACACCGCACACAGGAGGTGCATTAACAGCAACAACGTCCGTGCCACAGACTGCAAAAGCTACCTCACAAAGCCTAACGGCGGTGATCAATCCGGTGCCTCAGGTACCAACCGATAGTGTTAAATACACAATCATCGCCGAGGCAAATGGCGATGCCAGCGGCGAGCCGATCGAGATTCAGTTGGCTGAGGAAGATAACGCTTTGAATTTGAACAGTTCGGCCGACTCGGGTCGGCTGGAGATATGCCTGACCGATGAAAATGCCGACGTGAAGATGGAAAGGCCCGAGCGCTCGCCGCCGCCAACACAATACAATATGAATATACCAGCAGCAGCCTACGGTAAACGTCGTAAAATTTCGAAAGGACAAATTACGCCGGATCCAGTGCAAAACACGGATGCGAAATTCTACATCAATGAACTAGGCTTTATTACGCCCGTATCGGCATTGCCAACGGCAACAACTGCACCAGGGCCACCGCGTGCACAACAAAGGCGCAACGAGTCGTTGACGCCGCCATCGAGAAATGCCACCCAAACAGCTTCAAGTACACCAAATATGATAACCCAGAAAATTGTTATGGACAATGTGATGGTCTCGATCGGACCAAACAATACGCGTGTGCCGGCTATGGTGTATGAGAACATGACCTGGACATCGGCTTCGATAGCAACACGCAAATTGCTGATGGCAATTTTCGATCGCAAAACCCTAGCCACACACTCCATGACGGGCAAGCCGTCGCCGGCATTCAAAGATCATGATAAGCCGCTGAAGGAGATGCTCGATCCGCTGATCATACAAGACATAATATTTGTGGTGACACGCAAGTGCAATGTGTCCGAAAAAGAGGTGCGCAATGCCATCACCACCAAATGCGCCGACGAAAATAAAATGATGAAGTTGCAGCTGAACAAGAAGCGCTCATTGCGCGAGCTAAACAAGGAGAATGAGGCCTGAATTCGGCTGAACAGAATTTGTTTGATAGTATTAATTGCATGGCATCGCATGAAGTTTTCGCCTGTACTTACCAAAAACCAAACCAACAAAACAAAAAATAAAAGTTAAAAGTGTATTTATTTTTAATTTGAAATATATGCGAGCGTTTATAGTGGAGAATATGGACGGAAAGTACATTTTAACAATGTAACTGTCAGCTAACTTTTTACAAAACTTGATGAATATATGAATTTTTATATATTGTAGTTTTACAAAACAAGATGTTTTTTATTGGGAATCGGTAAAAATTCCAGGACAATGAACGCGGCGTATTTTTTTGTAACTTATCAAATATGCCCGAAAGATTATGATAGAAACGGATGATGCTGAAAAGCGAAAAGCGTTTACTCATATTGCAGTTAATTTTGAAGTTTGGCTTGGAACTGCAAAAATTTCCCAGTTTGTAACGAAACTAAGAAATTTGTAATATCGTAAAAAAGTGTAAGAAATCGAAAATTCATTCAAATTCAATGATTTCATTAGCAAAAGAGTAAAATGCAAGCGGCCAAATATATATGTACGAATATACAGTGGCGCACTCCGGATTTTATTTGGAGGCGTTTTTTTCACCCCCGACCCTACTATATGCGCCACTGGCTATATATATATATATATGCGTATGTAATTTCAAAGCCATAACTCTTTTGCTGTTTTTTAAATTTATTGGAGTACCTACGTTAGCACAAATTTGAATAAATTTGTCAAAAGCATCTGAAGATAAATAGCGGTTTTTGGTAGTTTCTTTGTATTGTGAAAATTTTTCGTTTTGATTTCAAAGTTACAAATTTCACATTATAGAAAAAGCAAATATCCATATTGAAAATATATCCATATCCAAATAGGAAATAAAATATATCAAAAAATATCGATAATTTGTTCATTGATCAGACTTGCTTTTTGGCAAATGACGCATTCCAGAATTCTTGGCCGCAATAGAAGCAGTAACATGGTGCGGGTTTGTCCTAGAAAAATGCAACAATTGAAATACAGTTTTCATACATGGTCTTCACAAGCGAAAGATATTTATTCACTTCTAAAAAAAAATTATAAAAAAGTGGAGCTAGCAGCTTAGGCTTGTGGACAGCTAAAAGGAAAAGAAAAACACTTCTCATTTGACAACTTGGTTAAGAGGAGTTGAAAGTGCATGCATCCGATATGATTCCTATTTGTTCGCAACGTAGTCAACGTGCTAATAAGATTTTCATTTCCAAATTTATTTGAGAATTGCGTGCAGATGTGTACGCATACCTAAGTATAGATGTGTGGATGCATTTACTTATCTGCGCATATATCGGTAACCATACTAACGATGCTTTTGTTTTTACTTTAAAATCTAAAACATACGTCTGTAGTATTATGTAATAAAATTCGAAGCTTTAAAATGATAGTGATGGTTCTCGATGGAAGTATATCTGTAAATTGAAGCCATCTTTTTGACTTCTTTACAAAATATAAGTAGTCTCACCATACATATATAAACCCTTGGATGACCCAAGAGTCCGCCGCCATCACAGTGAACAATACGTTTCGTGGTAACAATTGGTTGGAAGTGTGTGGCCATATTCGCAGACCAATTCAAATTCACGTAGCGTTTGGCATTGGTGAAACGCACATTGCGGTAATCATCCTCAGCCCAAACCTAAGTTGGAATATGCCATCAAGAAAAGAGCAGTAAATTCAATTGAATTGGCAATATATTATTTTCGTGAAATGAATGCGACTCGTCTACTTCCGCTTTCGTAACTCACCTGTCCGGTGTGTGTGACTCTGGTCAGATCGGGTCGCTTGGGTTTACTATGCACCAACGCCAAACTGCCAATGTTAATCAGTTTCTGGCCATTTTGACTAAAGATTTGAATAGATTTCTTGCCTAAATTTCTGCTGCCCATAGCCGTTTTCAACATCTATTGTCACAAAATAATTTGAACGAAATTGGAAATTTTATTTCTCAGCTGCCACTCATAAGAATATTTCGGTTTTAATGGAGTGTGATTATTTAAGGATTGTCATGTTTGACTTTTTTTATAATCCAGTGTGTTTTTATTATTCAGGGTGATTTCCAATAATTTGATATGAAAATACTCGGTCTTATTTGAATCATTCCAATAACAACCAATAGAGTTGTATAGTTCAGTTCTACAGCAAAGGTTGAATCGGATTGCCACCTTATTTGACATACCTGAGGAAATATCATCTTTCACTTCGGAACGCCCATAAATGAACTCTACCATAAATCAATTTACACATCTTCTGCTTTCGACCACAAGAATTGTGCAAACACAATATTCAATTACAATTTAATTCACATTTTCGATTAAATGTAACATTGAAACATTTGCAAACAGTTATTTAATATTTATTCTGGATTATTCTGGAAATATTAATCTGGATTGGCTAATTGTTGTACATGTTCTAGTGGGCATCTTTCTTAACAAATCTCAAGCCACAATAGCCACAAATGTGTGCGCCAGGTTTGTCCTAGAGCAAGAATTGAACATTTTTGTATTTAGCTACTTTAGTAGCACTCAACAGTTACTGGCTTACCAAATTAATGTAGACTTTGGGATGGCCCAAGTTGCCGTCACCGCCATCGCAATAAACAGTCCGCTCGGTGACCTCCTTGGGTGGTATCTCGTCTATCAGTTTGATGGCCCAATTCTCGTTCACGTACCGTGCGGCATTAACAAAGCGCGCATTGCGGTAATCCTTGTCTTCGAATTTCTATTGTAAATAAAATGACAGGATTGAGGCAAGAAGCTGCAGCAAATCAATGCGGCAAAGCGTTTGCGTAACACTACCGCTGCGACTCACCTGGCCAGTGTGTGTAGTTTTCTCGATATCGGCACGTCCGCTGGTGCTGCGCACGGAGCTGTTGGCCGCTACTAATCTGGCCCCACCGATTCTTAACAGTTGAGTTTCGCCCACCAATTTTCTGCAGGCCATCTTTATTAAGTTCAATCAATATCCAAAAAATCCAATTCTCGTCAGATGCAATCGCCTCACATTCGCCAGTCAGCTGTCAAAAACAGCTGAGATACAGTGGAAGGCTGGAAATGAGCAGGCTGCCAGGCATTTCGATTTAATAATGAATGAAATGCTTTAAAATTTGTAAAAACAAAAAAAACATACAAACGGAACACTGTAGAGTTGCCACTTCAGAAACAAATTGTGTTCTCTCTATATATTTCTCCTTCATATTTGTTGGCTAAGCCGGACTTAATTCCGGAACCTTAAATCCCCAGAAATGTAAATTGAATCTATATTTACATTTTTATTTATTCAAATTTCTTCAAGTTACAAATTTTCAAAATATCTTGCATTTTAAGTTAAACTCGTATAATAAGCATTTTCATTTAATGTCATCATATCGTATATTGCAATATACTTCTCAATAAATTTATAATCCATAGTAATTATACCGATGTATTTGACAATTCTTGAGTGATCCTATACAAACGCTAGCTGGAGACTTTTAGAACTAGACTGTAAACAACAAATGACAAACTATATATGTATGTAATTTTAAACTGTATACAAATACAAAAATAATAAGTTCAACTTTTAAATACATATGCTGGAACGTACGTAGAAAACGTTTCAAATTGCAATTTGCGTTCATTCAATTTAATACACTTCATTTGTAAAGCAACAACAGCAGCAGGCAATGTTGTGGGCGTGCTAAGAGAGGGAAGGCGCTTCCTGCGTCCGCAGCCGGAAAATACAAGATATCGCTTATGGTGTGTGCCGCTTCGACTCGCACTGGTCCCGCTGAATATGTAATATATATATTTATATATATATGAACATATATATGTAACGGATAAATAAAATAAAGATGGATGCAGCAAACTGCGCGTTACTCCGACCCACTGCTCAAAGGCCTAAACGATCTCGCGCGCATATGGTACGAATGCCTCCCAGTACGATATGATCTGCGAGACAACAGATACATTTTTAAATTCAAGCATAATGAGCAAAGCTGTCGTTCATTAACCTGTTGTTGATGCGCCATTTGATCTTCCATATATTTCACTATATTCGCTTTAAAATCGCACACTCTACTCATCTCGAAGCGTTCCATTTCCTTTTTGATCTCGGCGGATATGTCGTCGAACTGCTGCTGGCAGCGCTGCACCTTGGTCTGCCACTGAAAAATACAAAAACGGATATGGCCACAATAATAATTAATACAGAATAAGTAACCAAATATTTAACAAACCTCTTCCACTTCCTGATTGGCCTGGTCCAGTTTTTCGGTACGATTAGCCAACTCGTAGCGTCCGCGATTCTCTCGTCGCTTCGACAGCTGGAGCTGCGCGTATTGCCAGTTCTGGAAAACTTTAACACGCTCATGGAATACACACTTTATAGCACCAAATAGATCGATATAGTCTTTTATGAATTCAGCCAATATGAAAAAGTCCGAATTGGCTTGCTCGGAGCGCAACATCTCGATCTTCTCCTCCACATCCGCCAGATTCGACAAGGCTCGTGACAGTCCGGTGTGCTCCTCGCACGCACTCAACATGGCAGCCGACTTAGCGACCAAAAATGTCAGTGCGGCCAACTCTTTGCGTGTGGCCACCAGCGACTTGAGAGCCGAATGTAATTTCTGCAAATTGGCATCAAGACTTTCCACCTCGGTGATTTTCTCATCGAACCACTGTCAAGCAAAAAATAATAAGCTAACAAAAGATTTACGCCACAACAAGAAAATAAGTTTTTCGTCGGTCTTGATCGACACAAATATTCGTTACCAAAACATCTATACACGCGTATAAAAACCGCAACTCACCGGATCATTTTCATCCATTTTGTATGTAATTTTATTCACAGTTTCGCCCACTTTGTTAAATAAGCGCATAACACCGGCACCGCTTAGAGTTGCTGTATTAACAGCGCGAGGCAGATCCTGAAATAATAATAATTAGCAAACCACTAACTGTTCAATTACATGAAAACAATAACTCAAACCCACCTGATCGCTTTCTAAAAAGTTAACAAAGTCTAAATCAACTCGCAGCACCGGATGCTGTGCCGTACGATTGACATAGCGCTGCAGGGCGGCGCGTCGTGTCTCAACCCACTCGGATGTGCGCGGTGTGGCAAGCTCAGCCTGCTGCGGGCTCATTTTCACTTTTGTGCTGCCTGTGGAGTATAGTTTAAATCTGATTCTACATTCATGTGCTATGTGCGATGGAAATTTATGTTTTATCTCGCTATTTGGTAACAATAAATGTGCTTGCTCAATGATTCCGATGTTCAGGCACAAACACCTCGTCTTTTATGTTTTATATGCCCAACGGATACTCTTATAATGGAAAGCATTGCGTTAGCTCTGGAAGGATGCAAAGATTAGAGACACGGTTTTGAAGAAAGAATTCATAAACAATGACTTGATCATGATGCGGAAAAATTTCCGTAGAAAGACAATTCAGCAATCCTGCAGTATGAGCCATAAGCCAATACATACAGTTGAAACGATTTAGCGGACAGAACGGATGGCACAATTTTACCATATGCTGATTTCAAACAGCCAACATATTATTTTTCTGTTTTTGCGGAATCGAACTAGGGATTCGAGTGTCGGCTTCAGACCCGTGGTCCAACGCATTAACCACCACGGCGGTCGGACCAATACATAACATAAAACATTTATGGTTCGAAAAACAATAAAAAAAATTAGCAACCGAACCAAATTGGCCGGTGGAATTGCGTATTGGACGATACCATTATATTTTACATTTACGTCCTGATGAAAATTGCATACCCTATTGAATTGCATGTGTTCTAGCTTGTGCATACCTATAATATTTTTGGATGGTGCCGGTGGAATGATTCTTCCGAGTCTTGTGTATTTGCCAGCCAAAAGGGCGTGAATGCCAAGAAAATCGCTGAAACGCCGCATTGTACTGAATTCAGTGCGTTTGAATTTTGGAATGTTTGTCTTCGTTGTTACTCTACAAAATGACAGCAGGTTGCAATTTTATTATTACATTAGAAGCGTTGTGTGTGCCTTTGCTTACTTGTAGGACAGATAAGAGCCGATGCCATCCCCAACTTTCTGCGGTTCAGACACAGCGATTTCGATGAAATAGTCGCCATTTTCGGTGAGTACATCTTCGAGATTACCAGATGAAATACGACGCTAAAAAGAAATTGGATTAAAGATATCTTAGCTTAGCCCAGAATATAAAAATCATTAATTTTAAAACATGTTTCAATTTAATAATTTTTAAAACATAAAAGTCAATGACGTTGGTAAACGTAATCTGTGCAAAAATCGCTCGTATCATGTTTTTTGTCTTAGTCCGATCATGGCAACTGCTGAACTGATTGCTTGAACTGGCAAACGTTTACATATCGGAGGCGAGTCAAGTTTCGTTTACGAAAAAGACACACTGACAAATAAATAATACAAAACTGCTTCAATCCAATTCATGTGCTGAATGAGAATAACGAAATCTCAGAATCGGCATAAACCAAAGCCAATAAGCAACACATTAGAGACCCCCGTACAATAGTCGACTGTGCTGCCGCCGTCGCCGCCGTTGATAAGCGGAAAACGCATAACTTGCGACAAATTAAATCACACCAGTTGTCGCGCTATCGCATAGCGCCACAAAGCCGCTGCCATCAATGGACGTATGTGCACAACCAACGACCGTTACGTCGTCGAGTCATCGACAAAATACACAACAAGCGATAAACCGCGTAGCAAACCAACAGCAAATGCAACAATTTCAGCAGACACCGCCCATTATTTCGTGTGATTCGTCAGTGCACGGCACGCTCCCCGGCTACGGCTACCCGCCCTTGACCAAATATCGACCATATTGTGCTAAGCGGAACGAAATCAATCAGTTAGTGCGTGTGCAACATGTTGCACTTGCGATATCAGCTTCTATTCGCGGTAACTTTTACTGCGCTGCAAGGCGCTTACATGCGTGTCACTGGTCGGTGTTACTGCAAATAAATCGTTGTCTATACTCCCCGGCGCTGGCACTTCCTCCTCTTCGTCTTCCTCTGCTCCAGAAACGTTGCCGTTATTTATGTCCACATCAGCGAATTGCCTCTGCACGTCCGCGCTTTGTTCGTCGGCCATATTGTACAATTCTTTTGCGCGAATTTAGAGCCAAATTTCAACTAGTTTTGACTTTTTCTATATTTATTTTTTTGTTAGATTTTTTATCGGAAGAAAAAGGCTACTCAATTATTTCTATTCCGCTGCCTCACAAAAAAACAAAAGAATGCAAAATGCAAATTTCCACTTGTCACTTAGATTGTGTCAATGGCGTCGGTATGGCAGCGTGGAAGTTGGCTACTGCTGCCACCAGTTGGCGATTTATTCGTTTTTATACCCGAATACCTTACTAAGACCTATTTTTTCACAATTATCCGTCGTGTGTGCGAAATTTTATACGTATGAAAGGTATTCATGGTTTCATGCCAGATCTGAATGGTATATGTATTTTACAGATGGCACATGGCTGCGTGCTATGCACATTAGAAACTATTTGGCCTGAATTTAGAAAATCGTATCTCCTGCACACACGAAATATTTACTTGAATCAGATATTACCTGCACTGCAAGTTGATGTGGCATAAAGTTGTTGCGCTGGCAGCCCCGCTTTGACATTTCTTGCACACTACATCGGTCGGTAGGGCAGTGGCGTTGAGACGACAGTTGCTTGTAGTGACTAATGAAAAAGCGGTGCAGAAGAGAAGTGGCAATAGTACGGAAATCGGTTTTTGACCAAATTACAATTTGCATTTAAAACGAAACAAAATCGTCTCAATTAATAATTTATTCAGAGCTGTGCCAGGTCAAGAAGATAGATAAAACTGGGAACAAGCAGCGGATGTGGAAAGTGGTTTAAGTTGTAGGCCGTTCTTGTTGCCAGCAATCAACCCAGCCCACGGCAAAGAGGTCAGCAAACGCAAAGTACGACGACAGCGACAGCGACAACGTCGACGACGACAAGAAGCGAAAGAAGAAGAGAAGAGTTATCTTCTACTGCGGCCGCTGCACAATAGAAACCAAAAGATAGAAGTAGGAAAGATCGAGCAACATGTCATCCGGCGACTTCGGCAACCCCCTGCGTAAATTCAAATTAGTGTTCCTCGGCGAGCAAAGCGTCGGCAAGACTTCGCTAATAACACGCTTCATGTACGACAGCTTCGACAACACCTACCAGGCGACCATTGGTATTGATTTTCTCTCCAAGACCATGTACCTAGAGGATCGCACCGTGCGCCTGCAACTGTGGGACACGGCCGGCCAGGAGCGCTTCCGCTCGCTGATACCGTCGTACATACGAGATTCGACGGTAGCGGTGGTGGTGTACGACATCACCAACACCAACTCGTTCCACCAGACCTCCAAGTGGATTGATGACGTGCGCACGGAACGCGGCAGTGACGTCATCATCATGCTGGTCGGCAACAAGACAGATCTGTCGGACAAGCGGCAGGTGTCGACCGAAGAGGGCGAGCGTAAGGCGAAGGAGTTAAATGTGATGTTCATCGAGACGAGCGCCAAGGCAGGTTACAACGTTAAGCAGCTGTTCCGACGTGTAGCGGCCGCACTGCCCGGCATGGATTCGACGGAGAACAAACCTTCGGAAGACATGCAAGAGGTGGTGCTGAAGGACTCGCCCAACGAGACAAAAGACCCCGAGGGAGGCTGTGCCTGCTGAAGATCCAACGAACACGCTAACAAACGAACGGACGTGCTGAAGTGGAGCGGTGGGGTGGGCTGAATGAAAGCGAACGTAATAAAAACAAAAATCGAGCGGTAGCGACGAATTAGTGGAATAGCCGATGAGTTGCTAATGATGATGGTGTTAATGCTTATAATGGTAACGCTTGTACAGCGGCGAAACGGGGAGAGACACAATTTTATGTTTAAGTTTATTTATAACGTAAATAAAACAGAAACGAAGCAAAACTGCAGCAGAATCAGTCGATTCGACACCACACAGTGAAACCAGCAGCCAAGAATAACGACATGAAAAAGTGAATATCACGTACGCCGACGCAGGTGCTAATGCTGTGGGTGGCGCTTGCTAAAACGGCAACATCAAACACATAAGCAGCTTCTTACCACTTACAGCAGCAGCATAAGTTATAGAGCATTTAGTAAAATGATTGGGAAACTAGGCGATAACGCATTGGTGAAACGGTTGTAGGAAGCGCGGTGGACGATGCAAAAAAACTAATGCTGTATGTGACAGTGGAGGGGGCTCACCTAGAATAGCTTAAATAATCATTAAACGAAACAGCTGCAAGCAGATATATTTAATTGTACTTACTGAATGCTTGAACTTGAACTTCACAAGGGTGGGAACACACATTCGCTTAGAAAATAAAAACGCCTTTCCATATGCGCAAACCGGAATGGTAACACGAGCGCGGGGCAGTCAAAATGCCAATCGAGCGCATTCCGAAATGTCACCAAACCTTGGCCACAAATTGTCGGCGCCGCAGATATGTGTGCGTTCGTCCACAGAGTATTACGGCAGGGCTTGGCAGTAAGCGATTCCGCATCTTCATACATTCAACATTCCTCGTTTTATGTTTTTGAAAATTTGTTGTTAGGCTTTAGTACGTAAGTTTGTGCAGCTATGCGCCGATTATTGCAACGTGGTATTTACCCGTAGTAGTCACAGCGCCCAGCTCATCATTACCAACGTCGCACGCTTCAACCGCTTCAGCGCGATCTCACTCGCTGTGTCTGCGGCAATGTGCATGTCCCTACCATTGTGTGTTCAGGCGTGAACGTTGCATTAGATAAGCCGCTAACGTAGATGAACCCGAAAATATCACATTTTGAATGCATTAACAATTTATCCGAAGCAACAGAATAACGAAGTGAAATTTCAGAGAATAAAGCAAACACATGAAATAAGCATAAAATATTACAAATTCTCATTACAAGCATCTTATGAATATGATATGCAAGAATATTTTTTAGAAATTGATTTGCTTCAACTACAGCAAACCGCAACAACACTTTTATAATGCAGCTTTGAAAGTGACTAGAAAACAACCACAAATAAAAAATTATTAACAAACAAAAAATATCGTAACTGCAAATTATTTTGCTTAACATTTTAAGCAAACATTAACATTTAGTTATAAACTTGAAAATTTACTAAAACAAAAATTAAATATAACAAACAAGAAGAAATGCACTTGCTACATGAATTTTTAAAGAAAAAAAATCATATTTGCAATAAAGTTTTTTGAAATAATCGAACACGGCATCATCGTCGGCTCTTTTTTTACAGATGAATCCTTTCTTAATGTGACTTCCTCTTCCCCACTTCCTCATATTCCTGATTTTCTGCTACTGACACTTTACTTCCAACTGTCTTCATCCAATTTCGTATATTATTCATCCCCTTCTACAGGTTCTCACTTGGCACAACTGTTTTCTTAATCACTCCAGTTATACGACGTTTGCCCCTTTTTTCTTCAATTCAAACTTAATCACTTAACCTCACTTTTATTTCATAAAAAATCTGCCACGAAAGTTGTTATAATTAAAAAAATTCAACTATGCTATCTTATTTATTGTATATAACAGCAGCATTGGCAATAGCAAAAGGAATTTTTTTCAGTATGCAGCAATTTCCGCAGTTCCAGCCAGTTAAATACTCCAAACAGAATACTCACTTCAAATACTTGAAGTGCTCGCTGAGCTGGTATAGCTGCGCCAAACACACAAATGAAACTAGTTGGCTAGAATGAGGTTTATTTATTAAATAATTGTTACTGCTTCGCAATACACTCGTTTCCTCTTTTTTAATGAAAGCGCAAAGCAAAGAAATACCAATGTTTATCGATCTATTGAATTTCGTATTCACGTGGTGCCGCATAAATAAAAACATAAATTATAATAAGGTTTGTCGAATATTAACGCGTGTGACGCCATTCGCGAATCACACCGCTGCTGGCAAATGCTCGATTAGATTAGAAGCTATCCTCGTTAGTAATGAATTCATCTCGAATCTTCTTCAACTTTGTAATCAAATCAGCAATGGTCACCTCGCCGTGCACTTTGTTGTCACGTGTGCGTACATTCACTTTGCCCGAGCTGCGCTCCTTCTCACCCACAACTAGTATAAAATTGAACTGGGCCAGTTGAGCATTGCGAATCTTTTTGTTCATGGTATCGCCAGCGTCCACATCGGCCTCCGCCATGAAGCCGGCCTCATGCAGCTGACCGCGCACTGTTTCCGCGTACTCGTCGTACTGGGGTCCTACTGGTACAACCATCACCTGACGCGGTGACAGCCAGAAGGGCCACTTGCCCGCATAGTTTTCGGTCAAGATTGCAATCATGCGCTCAACTGAGCCGAGTATGGCGCGGTGTATTATGACCGGTCGCTTCTTCTCGCCATCGTCTGCAATGTAGTTCAAATTGAATCGTATGGGCAGTTGGAAGTCCAGCTGCACGGTAGCGCATTGATGCGCGCGCTTCAATGCATCCATTATAGTAATATCGATCTTGGGCCCGTAGAAAGCGCCATCGCCCGGATTCTCCTTCCACGGCATACCGAATTCGTTCAGCGATTCGGCCAACGCTTTCTCGGCGTCATTCCACTGCTCTAGTTCGCCAAGATACTTCTCGGGGCGTGTGGACAGCACCAAGTTAAAGGTGAAGCCAAAGATTGTGTACACGTGCCTCAAAAAGTCCAAGCACCCTTTCATTTCGTCCTTTATCTGCTCCGGTGCGCAAAAGATGTGCGCATCGTCTTGCTGGAAACGGCGAACGCGTGTGAGCCCTGTGAGTGCGCCAGATAACTCATTGCGATGTAGCACACCAAAATCGGCCATGCGCAGCGGCAGTTCCCTCCACGAACGATTGCGATTGTCAAAAATGAGACTGCAAATTACAAAAATGTTAAGAAATACTCAATGACTTTAGATTGTGTGTACATCGTAACTTACCAATGACCTGGGCAGTTCATTGGCTTCAAAGCAAACTTTTCTTTCTCCACCTCAAAGGAGAACATGTTCTCGGCATAGTGCTGCCAATGACCAGAAGTCATCCACAGTTTCGCGTTGTAAATGTTTGGCGATATCACTTCCTGGAAGCCGCGCTTTCTGTACTCGGTCTTTATAAAGTTTATGAGTATGTTGTAGATGTGCGTGCCGCGAGGCTGGAAGAAGCACGACCCCGGCGACAATTCGTGGAAGAAGAACAACTCCTGCTCACGGCCAATTTTACGGTGATCCCGCTTGGCCGCCTCTTCTTGCAGTCGTTCCCATTCCTTCAGCTGTTTCGGATCCGGAAACGAGATGCCGTACACGCGTTGCAGCGTCTCCGCATCAGCTTTGCCCTCCCAGTAGGTAGACGAGTTCTTGGTAACTTTCAACGCCTTAACTTTGCCGGTGTGGCGCACGTGCGGGCCTCGACACAAGTCAATGAGGGAACCACATTTGTAGACAGTTGTGGTTTCGGTGTCAACCTTTTCGTTCAGAATTCGAACCTTGAATTCATTATACTTGAACATTTCTAGTAAGTCGCTCTTCTTCACTTCTAGTCGCTCAAATGGTTGTTTCTCTTTTACGATCTGCTTGACCAGGCCCTCAACGGCACCGTAGTCGTTGGTGGAGATCTGAAAGACAATAAAAACTGCTATAAATTCACCACAGCACGCTACAATGCGGCTCATACTTACACCCTCACCCTCCAAGTACATGTCGTAGTAAAAGCCGTTATCGATAGGCGGCCCATAACACAAGTGGCCGCCGTAGATGCGCTCCATAGCCTCGCCCATTATGTGCGCCGAACTGTGCCAAAATACTGCCTGTGCTTCGGGATCGTCAAACTTGAGCAACTGTAGTGAACAGTCGTTCTCTAGGACACGATCCAAATCCCAGACAACGCCATTCACTTTCGAAATTACTGTATTGTCAGCCAGGCCCTGGCTGATGCCTTTGGCAACGTCGTAAGGTGTGGTTTCCCAAGAGATGGCCTCCACTTGTTTGCCATCCGGCAGAGTCACCTTAATTGGGCTGCGGGGCTTGGCAGCTAAATCGGCTTGGTACTGAGCCTTAAGCTTTTCCCAAAGCGCATTGCGCTCGTCGATGTATGCCGGCCACGGGTCCAATTCTATTAGGAAAATAACGAATATGTAGTGAGCTCAGTGAAGTTTTACGGGAAATGCATACTTATAGTAAACATTTAAGAATACATTGAAGTTTTATTATTTATTATTATTATAATTATTAATAGGATGAGAAAAAACTGCTAGGAAGTATCTTTTTAAATTTAGAGATATACTTGATATTATCTCAAAACGATTAACTAATCAAGGATAGGTATGGTGGCTCTATGGTCCCTATGGTGGACTATGTAAAGTCAGTCAAACTGAACATGACCAAAAAAAAATTCACATTGCATCAGCAGTTTCATTCTCTTTACCTCCGATAGCAAGAATCAAAAAACAGACAAAAACGTCTACTGTGTTGACCAGTTTTAAAATGTATCCTATTTTCCGTAGTCCACTTCGCAAGGTACACGAAACATAAAATTCAATCGAAATATTCTTTCTTGTCTACATATAGATGGTAATCGGCAATGTTTGGAAAAAAAACATTGCCTTCTAATACCTACCCTTCTTCGATGCTTCAGCCGGTGCGTTCTTTTGCTTTTCCTTCTTCATTTTGCTGACCTGAAATTAAAGGAAGGGAAAAAATCAATGAATGTCGCAGCATTTTAGCGTAACTTGAAATGCAACTTTCGAGTACTACAACAAAGCATCTAACGAAAAATTCAGATAAAATCTCTGATTGTTAAACGACAGTTATAAAACAACAAATTCAACAGACGCTACACCTAAAAACTGAGCTGAAATCGGAACGACTTCCTCGCAGATTGTCTGAGTTACTGCCACCTCACACAACCAGCCGGTCACGCTTTCAATTTCGTAAATTGTCTTTGGTTGCTCGATTGTACCGCTACGCGATAAGTGTGATTTGCTGTTATTATTATTAGCAGCAGATAGACAAATGTTCGACTGCAAGATATATTATAACTGCTCCGTGACTCCAAACCGGCATGTCACTTTATGCATCACTTCCGGCATCCGACAACACGACTGATGCAATACCTCTGTGAATTTGGATAAGAGCAATATGCCAGCACTTTCTACACCCATTCACATCCCACTAGCCATCACAACAATTCTCTCCCACTTCTACGCAACTTTGTTTTAACTAGAAAATTCATGAATCATGCGCACATACGACTCTTCTTTTTATGCCATTTTCATTCATAAAGCTTAGGTGCGGTGGCGCCTCCAAGCTCTATTCGATCACCATTAGCTGAACGTTGCCATTGCCATTTGGTGGACAAACATTTCGCCGCCTTGGACGCGCCACTGCCGCCCAATAAAAAACAATCATTGCTTGGCACCGACCAATGTTGCGTATCGTCGAGTGTTGGTAATGCCGTTGCCCCCCTTGCTTTCGCGTCCTACTCGCTTGGCCAATGAGTCGAGTGCCTGCTGTGACTGTAATTTTTCGTGGACGCATAAGTCGGCCGCCGCAATGTGGTGGTACTGAGCCAGTTGCTTTCTAACGCTGAATGTCTTCACGCTAATCCGCCGAGATCCCACAACTTGCACAAGTTTATTCATAACTTTCGCACTTTATGAACTCAATATAATTCACTTTTCATCAATTACGAAATGTTTAACATGCCTTTTTCTTATTTTATCCAAATGGTTTCGCAGCGGCACCACGTTTCACAAAACCTTCGTTGTTTCGATCAGTGTTGGCAATGCGAATTTCCAACACAATTGCATTGGACAGCGTAATAGATTGACGAGTAGTGCTAAAAATCGGCTGTTCTGTTCAAGTGTTGCCAGGCTTCTTCTATCGTTACTTCTCCTACTGGTAGCACCACATTTAAGTAGCCTAGCTAGAAAACATACCAAAACAATTGCATACTTCCAGGCGTAGAAAGTAATATCCCAAAAACAAATCGTTGCGTGTTATGCACAGTGGCAATTGTGTTTCGACATAAATTTAAATCGAAAATTCGTTACAGGACCAACAAGTGAGGCGGAGGAAGGGCATTAATTGTAAAATGGGTCACAAGACATTTTGTACGTCAATGTATGCTTGATTATTGGTCACTATTGATTTTCTGCAGCTGGCGTTTTCCTTACAAGCAGTGAAGTGTGCTGGTGTTTTCGTTTAGGACAGATTTTTTAAATCTTCGCTTAAGAAAATTTATTTATATTGCACAAATCATAAGACACGAATAACTTGCAATTTTGCACACCGATTCCACTCACAACCAAGTGCCGTGAAATTTTTCCTATTGCCCAGTGCCGCGAAAAGACTAACAAAATTTCTCATCTACTGGAAAACCCACTCCACCAATCACCTTCGGGCGCAGTGGTTGTGGAGCGAGCGGACTATTATAACGTGGCCGCCACGGACATCATCAGGACGCAGCACAGTAAAGTGCATCCCAGTCCGGGGGCCGCCCGCAGCGTGTGGGCGTTGCCCCTGACCTCATGCAACATGGTTGCAGAGGAGGATAGCGCAGCGAATACGGATGACCGGCCACATTCGCCACCGCCGTTGCGTCGCGGACGCACTGGGGTCGGAGGCGTCGGCGTCAGCGTAGGTGTTGGAGGCAGCACTGTAGGTGTGGGCGTGGACGAGCACGACGACAGCAACTTGCTACTGATCGAGGGCGTGGACGGCGTGATGGCGCACCTGGATGATATCTTCGATGTCATCAAGAACGGGGAGGTGTGCGATGTGGAAAACTTGGTTGAAAAGTTCGGTATTGAGTGTTTATCAGCGCGTGATCGGCACGGCTACACACCGGGCCACTGGGTGGCACTGAATGGCAACGTGGAAATGATGCGCTACCTAATCGAGCGCAACGCCCCGGTCGATCTACCCTGCTTGGGCACGCAGGGACCGCGCCCCATACACTGGGCGTGCCGCAAGGGTCACGCTGCCGTAGTGCAGGTGCTGCTACAAGCCGGTGTCGCAGTGAATGCCGCCGACTTCAAAGGTCTAACGCCACTAATGAGTGCCTGTATGTACGGAAAAACAGCCACGGCTGCGTACCTGTTGGGCATGGGTGCACTGAATCATCTGACCGACATCAATGGTGATACTGCGCTGCACTGGGCTGCTTACAAGGGCCACGCGGATCTGATGCGTTTGTTGATGTATTCCGGCGTAGAGTTGCAGAAAACGGACAACTTCGGCTCTACGCCGCTGCACTTGGCCTGCCTCTCCGGCAATATGACTTGCGTGCGGCTGCTGTGTGAAAAGTCAAACATGGATCTGGAGCCGCGCGACAAGAACGGCAAAACGCCAATCATGCTGGCACAAGCACACCAACACCAGGATATTGTGCGCCTGCTCTACAACGAGGTAAAGAAGAAGTCGCGCTGGATTCCGTCGCTTTCGGAGATCTGGGGATGGCTGTTCGGCGGTGCAGGCGACTCCAAGGGACCGCTGTTGCTTTTCCTGTTTTCGGTGCTACTTTGGGGCTACCCCATGTACATGATCAGGGTGTGTACAATGTTAAATATTAATATAGTGGAACCAGCATTGTCAAGGTCGACTCTTTTATTTGTTGCAGGCAATTCCAATCACTTGGAACATATTGCGACGCTCGCATTACTGCTTTATCTACTGGAATGCTGTCATGTGGATCAGCTGGATCATAGCAAACCGGCGCGACCCGGGCTACATACCACTCAGCTCGGACGCCTACTACCGCGCCATCAAGCAGATTCCTTACTTCGACAAGCTGAAGAAGCGCAATGTGATCTTAACACGGCTGTGTCATAGCTGCCGCTGCCTGCGGCCACTGCGCGCTAAGCATTGCCGTGTCTGCAATCGCTGTGTCGCCTACTTCGACCACCATTGTCCATTCATCTACAATTGCGTGGGCCTGCGAAATCGCATGTGGTTCTTTCTATTTGTGCTGTCGGTGGCTGTTAATTGCTCTTTCACTATTTACTTTGCCTGTTACTGCGTCATGATTGAGGGCTTCACGCTGCTGTACGTGCTGGGTCTCATCGAGGCGGTGGTGTTCTGCGGCCTGGGCTGGATTCTGACATGCACATCGGTCTGTTTGAAATTTGAAATTTTGACTATTTTCGCTTCTAATTCATGGTATTGTGAATCATTGCAGATTCTGCACGCCTGCATGAACCTCACCACCAACGAAATGTTCAACTACAAACGTTATCCGTATTTGCGCGACAAGCGCGGCCGATACCAAAATCCCTTCTCGCGTGGTCCCATATTGAACCTACTGGAGTTCTTTGTCTGTCTGCCCGATCGCGGCGATGACAACGATCTGCTGCTGGATGATAACATTTGATTAAAAACATAGGATCGCGCCAATGCACGGCGTCGAAAGGTTCCCATACGCGGATAATAAACAGCTTGGCTAATGCGTGACACCACAAGGAGAACGCTGCACGGTTTCGCAATCTTGCAATAAAGGCTTAAACGTTTTATTCAGATTACATATTGCACGCACAAATCAAAACTATGGAAGAGTTTCAAAACTGCAAACTAACGTTGAATATTCGGTGTTGAAATGAGTCCTCACAAAATCGAAAAAGGGACTCACTTCTCCAAGCACTGGCGTTGTACCGTTCTATATATTCATTCGGTTCGTATATATTCACACTCACGCTAGAGGAAGCATCAGTGTTGCAGTAATTGCTTGCAGTATACAGTAATCCATTCACTCGTGAATACTGTAAAAGCTTAGGTATAACGAAGTCAAGTCTACCTTATCGTTCAGTGCTAGTGAATTTTTAACTATGGTTATATTTTAATATAAAAAAAATATACTCACTAATCAAATAGCTCGAATGACGATATTTTAATAAGTATTGATATATTTATTCGTAAAAAAATAATGTCGCTTTTGCCAAACGCGCTAAAACTACACAAGTTGCCATTATAAATAAAGTAAAATAATGCGTAAAGCAGTAAGAAATTCGTGTAACTTTCTACTTCTTGTTCGTTACAAATACGCTTTCGTTTTCAGTCGGCTATTGCACTCTCTATAAGATAATATTTGCGAGTTACGCCGAACATAAATATGTATGTATGTATAGTCCGCAAGCATTTGCAGATTTCATATGAAAGGACCGATTAAGATTAAATACTTTGGCATACTGTCGAAATAATTCTCACGCTTTTTTGTGTGCTAGAATTGTAGACAAATGTGGGTTTTGTTCAGTTTTTAATTGTTGACGCATACGATTAGTCGAGTCACCATTAAAAATCAATTGAACTGGAATCTTGCTTAACTCCAACACACTTTTTTAAAATTGTCTTATAAACTATTCAAATGATGGGTAGTGGTTCTCACGTTCTCTATGCAGCGGTTCGTTGAAGAAATATTCGTGCTGCTAGCCCCTCCGTCCACGATTAGCTCTCGAAACAAAAATCATAATTTTCTGGGTCTTCCGGTATTGGCGGCGGATCCTTACTGATGTCCACACCTTCCGTGTCCAACAGCCGCAACTTGATCTCCATCGAGAGCAATGTGTCAAAATCCTCTTTCTTTTGCTTACTGACCATTTCCTGCCCTAAAAGCGCATTAATACCGTCCGTCCAATAGTTGAAAATCGTCTCATCAGGCGCCACAAAGTCCAGCGTTGTGTTCTCCATGCTGTCTAGTGTAATCGAAAATGCCAAATTGCCTGCGGTTTTGCGCGTACGCATCTCCTTCATGTGCGGACACTCTTTGCCCTCCAACAGCTGCTTGATATCTATCACCGGCACTTTGTTCGTCAGCTCCTCCAGCGTCGGTATGGTCTTCTCGTCGCAGTCGCCATAATGTATGACCTTGTGATTGGGCGACAGGCGCGCATACCAGAACTTATCCTTCGAGCGTGTGCCGCGTGAATACTTGGAGAATCTTGTGCCTGCAAGCGAGTTGTGGATACACATAGGAACTTTCAAAATAATCCCACTCACCTTCCACTAAAAACGACAAACGTTGCTGCTTGATTAAATCCAAAATATGAGGCGAAATTTTCTCTTTCAACTTCACAATAGCCGACGCGGTTGAGTCACATTCTTCCTTCGAAGTGCGCTCCTGTTGTCGCAGATTGGTTATGGTCTGGTAGGTGAGCAAAGCAATTTTCGCTCGGAAGTCCTCCAAATTTTCCGGTCGCTCTTTCAGCGTTCGAGTGATTTGTTCGCGCACCACGCTAAACACCTTTTGGAAGTCCTCCGCCGTTGCGCGCATATCTTTCCACGTTCGATTTAGCGTGATTATGCAAATGCAAAAGAATTCCTCGAAGGGATGATCGTGGGTGAAGAACATGGGCTGAAAGTCGCCAGACTGCTCGGCTGGCGGCTCGCCAATGCGCAGTATGTCGCACAGGACTTTCACCAGCTCAATGGAGGTACGACCGAACGGACACTCGTGCTCGTCGGCGCGACACGAGTTCTCGTGCACAATCTTCGTGTACTGCTGTGTGTAGTTTCGTGCAAAGTAAACCATGCAATCCAGCGCCAAAACACCTACATAGCAGCGACAAAAACTTTTACTTTATTGGTGTTGCATTAGAAAGTGTACCAACTGACCTGGCGGAGTTTCGATGAAATCCTGTGCGGGATTTATATCGCACTTGAAGCCAAGTTTCTTGTAGAATTGCGAAAAGTTTACATTGCCTCCGCCTGAGCCACTGCCACCCCGCCGCAGCTGCTCCTCGTTCAGACTAATCTGCCCGGAGTAGTCGTCAAATGCAATGCGTCTTAGCTCCTTAATTTTCTCGTGTGCATCCTGGTCCTGGGCGTTCATCTTCATGCGCATGCGCTGCTCTAGCAAGCCCAGCGTAAGTGTTTGCAGAACGTACAGCTGGTGCGTCATTTCAGTCTGCCGGCCAAACGTGTTGCCCAGCAACGCAAGTCGATATGTCTTGGCGCTAATGGTGTGCGCAATCTGACGCTTCCGCGCTTCGTCCGCCTTTATGAAGAGCGCGTTTATCAACGCAATGGCGTTTTGCTGTATTACCGACGAGGAGGCTTCTTGCAGCAGGCGCAGCAGATCCTGCAGCGTCACCTCCTTCTCCACCAGCGCAAACTTACTGCTGTTCTGCACAATATTCTCTAAATTCGAGAGGGCCGATTCCGTGCATTCGCGCGGAAAGTGCTGGAAATTGCAAACAATGTAAATGTTGCGCTGCACGAACGTGCTCTGCAGTATCTCCCACGAGATGGTGCCATGCTCCATCAGCTCGACAAAGCTGGCCAAACTGTACTTCAGTATGTCCTCCGCCTTTTGCGTAGGGTCCTCAATCATATTTATGATGATGCCTAGACCCTGTTCTTTTATGAATTCCAGCGCGAACGTCAGATCCATGCTGAGTGAAGCGAGCTCTTTTAGGCATTTTTCCTTCTCAAATGTCGAGCCGGAGCGCAACGTTTCCAGCGTATCGTTAGCCGTTTTCGATGGTGAATACTGCAGACGCAGCACCGAACCATTTTTGATCTCGTTGCGATTCTTCTCAGTCACGTACTTGTGGTTGTTCGGCTCGCAGAATTGCAGCGCATAATTCTCCGGATCCACAATGCTCCAGCAACTGCAAATCTCCTGGATTTTACCTGCAAATAACGCAGCGAGCACATTTGTAAGTCACTTCCTGTCGAAAGGGCGTTGGCCTGCACCATCACCTGACAGCACAGTGCACTTAGAAACCACTCTCCGGTGCTGTGTATCACCGTATGAACAGTTTTACGAGCCGACATGAAACGTACCTGTTAATGGGTGTCTCTGGTCCAAGTTGATTAATTGGGGTATGTGATTTTCCAGCTCTACAGCGATTTTCACTATGTGCGCATCCTTCACGGGCATTTTCTTCGGTATCATTTTTAGGCCGGCTTTTTGGCTTCACCACTCCTAAATCTCAAATGTATTTTTCGGCTTTCTCTAATCTATTATTTTTTACAAATGATCGAAATCAGCACTCGCTTTTTAAAAAAGGCAAACCATGGGAAAAATTAATCACTCAACTAAACGACCAAAGCAAAGATTATTGTTCTGCTGCTTCTTCTTTGTTTAGTGCACAGTGCATAGAGTTGCCAGGTGTAGGCGAATCAGCATACATTACAGGATTATCGGCACTAAAACAAATCGCTTAAAAGCTTGTTTGCTGTCTTGGGCATAAATAGATAGATGTTTCCAATTAATGCTGTTCGTGTGGAGGTGTATCCTATGACAAAGAATGAAATTCGAATATTTTCGTACACTCTACCATTTGTTGAGATATGTCGGACCCTATATGAAAGAATACTCTTTGAAGTATTGCAACTTAAACACGAAGCCCGTTAAATCAGTTTAGTATACACAAATATCCACTTTTGTTTAATTTGCGAACGATAAATTTATTGAGATTAAGAATGCAATAAATGTGGTTACAATTCTTCATTGAACATTTAGTATAATAGTATTTCATAATCCATTAATGTTAGTGCGTTGGTAAAACATCTATAAGTGCATGCTACAATTCCAAGCACAGCAACTAATTCGTTCCAACTTCCGTATAACTACGCCAATATGCCACTCTAAGCACTGGATGTCGTCGGCAAAGCTCCCAAAATATCATCAATGAAGCCATCAGGATTCTCAATCAGATGGAGAAGCCCTGCAAAAGATCCAACATAGTTCATCATATCTACATTATTATGAAAAACTGCAATGCCAACTTACCGGCCACATCGCAAAATTCACCGAACGAAGTGCAGGGCAAATACTCTTCCGTAAATGTTTGCAGTATACCGTCGGTCGACTTCAGCATTGCCTCGTCGTTCTTACGTATGTAGTCAAACAACGAAATCGACCAGTCCTCCTCCTTTGGCGTACTAACCGTCTTGAAGAGCGTGTTGTACAGCAAATCCACCAGAGCCCATATCATCAGGAACGGTTTGTAGACATTGTAGTCCTTTGTCTGTCGATCGCTCTGCGACAGCAGAGCCTTGCACAGTACCGACGGCGAAACATGGCGCGCGTGCGCAACCGCTATCAGCCGCTTCAAATGCGCCAGCTTGTATTTATTCCATGTTTCGGAGCTGTGCAGTGCCAAGGAAATTGTCACCATATACAGTGGACCCTCCACTTCGTAGCCACACTCCAACCACTTCTCTGAAGGCGCAGTTGTTAAGTAGGTGATTAAAGTCTTGCTGTCACGCGCAGCCGAACGCGATGACAACAGCAGATACACGGCATAGAACAGCAAGTAGGGCACAAAGTGCATATTGGACTGTGGTCCGCCGCCGCCAGCATCATCGTGAAAGCTGCGTTCCCAAGCAAAACGCACTAATAACATTTTCAAGTCGTGTATACTGCTTGGGAATGAAATGTCGCAGCGCTGAGTGCTTTCCTGCATGTAGCTGCTGTGTCGGGTCATGCACGCCGAGAACGCCGCCTCAGATACATCGGGGCCCCACAGCGGCAAAAGACCATTGCAACGGGTGTTGGCGTTCTGCAGACTGGCACGCTCCCATTCATCACGACCGCGTGCCAGCCGTATGGCTGACGTATGACAATCCACGTGCACCACATTGAAGTGAGTGACCGTGGTATAGCCGATGGTCTTGCGTGACTTCAATTCGAACTCTTCGACATTGCAGCGTTTGGTGAACGTGTAGATACCAAGCACCTTAGCTGGCTGGCAGGCATAACCCTCACGACAAATGAAGCACGTCAAGCCAGTCTCGTCACGTAGCTTTTCGATTTTCTGCAAAATTGAGCCCTTAGCTGTTACTTGACCTTTCTCATTGGTGCGCATTCCCAACGCGTCGAGTTGCTTTTCTCGAGTCGCCATGGCCAATCGTTTCTTCTCAGCCCTCGTGAAATCCCGCACCTCTTGCACACGCGTCGCTGTAGCCTCATCTGTGCACAATGCCTCCAGTAGATTTTCGGCCAAGCTGCCGACGTGCTCATCACTTGAAACTTGTTCCAGCCGGTGTATGATGGGTATAATATCTTTGCTGATAGCAATTTGGGTAGCCTCATGCTTGCTGGCTAAGCCGGTGAGGAAGCGCAAAATGTACTTCAAACTAGGGCGCGATATAAACTCCTTCAATTCGTCAGAGTCGGTGCGCAGCAATGTGGGCTTTACGCAGGGCGCGTGCTTTGTAATGTACTCAATGGCACGCTCCACAATACCCAAGCTGACAATATAATCTTTCAGTGTGCCGCCAATGCAGTTGTGCTCAATCTGGTTGGTCAACACGCAAAACAGCTCCATTTTAAACTCTTCTTCTGGTGAGCGTTCGACATCGAAATGATTAAAGTCTAATATCTCCTGCGAATACAAACAGCATTAGTAACAACTAAGACAAATGTCTTATTTACATGCTTACCTTGAAGTGTTCACACAAGAGAGCCATTTTAACTTCATTGCCATAGACGAGTGCGGCTAGCACACGTATCAAATGTCGCAGCACCGACGGATTGTTGCGTACATTCGGGCAGTCGGTGCAGGAAATCAGCGCCGATACATACTCTGGTCCGCCGAATGTCAGCGAGAATTGCAAGAACGAGTCTAAAGTGTCACTGGCCGCCTTCGACAGGATAGTCTCCATTATCTCCAGCAACTGTTCTGTTACCGATGACTGTATGGAGTCGTTCTCGGATTGCAAGCACATCTGTAGCACCTTCAAAAGTGTGTTGATCGCCCCTAGTTCTGGCTGGCACAGTACCTCCTGACAACGACGCACTTTCACGCAAATTAGGAACAACTTCAGCAGCACTTGTATTAGCTCCCTGGTGCGAGATATATTTTGCAGACTACCAATGCGATCCAACATCACTTTCAAGCCATTGCAATCGGCTAGCACATTGGCCATGCGATACAGCTGCTCGGTGTCGACCTCTTCCTGACTCTTGTTGTTCAACGTCTCGACAAACTCCTCTGTGGCATCGCCCAATAATCCACGCATGCGATACACAATACGCATGGCATCACGCTCGCCACCTTCGGCCAGCCACACCTTCTTGTACACATCTTTCACTTGCAAATCCAAACTGATGATTTTGTTATTGACTAGCAACTCCATGCCGTTGTCATCCTCTAACAACGCGATCAATTCGCAGTCGGTACATATTTTGTTTTTCACGTCGCGCATCAATGGCCCCAAGCCCACCTCAGTTGATGGATATGGATTGCCTAACATACGGCCTTGTAGGAAATCCTCCTGCTGCGGATCCTTTTCTAGTGTCATGAAGAACTCGCTCTCGTCATTCTCCTCGGGATGAATGATTGAGTAAAGTCGCTCAAAGATAAAGACCGGTGTTTTGATGTCGTTCATGCGTGTCTTCTCCACAGTGTCAATCAGGATTTCCATGAAGGCGCGTGTCTCCTCCTCGGTACCACTAGTCATTTCCTCCAGCATTTCGAGCAGCTTTTCTTGCGCGTCGTCAATCAACCGTGTGCGCTGCACAACTAATTTACGCAAGGACAAGTAACCTTCCAGCACGGGTCCTAGCAGACGCGTCTTGTAGGCCTGTCGTATGGTCGAGCTCTCCAAGAACAGTGAAAGCAGTTCCACAAACTGCCGCAAAGCGTAGCCTTGCGACAAGTCCGACGACAAGGTAGTCTCCTCCAGCCGATGGATCTTTACAATTTCGGCCGTCAGCAATTGCGATATCTCAGTAAGGACACCTTTCAATGCTAAATATTGACGCCATGGTGTGTCCGAAGCCAGCGCACGATACAGAGCTAGAAATTCTGCACTGGCCTCGCCAGCCTCGCCGACACATTTCAGAAATCCTGTAAGCAAATTCAGTATCTCACGCTTACGTTCATGGGTGCGGCTCAATGAAGTGATGAGTGAGCAGGCCAGTTGTCGACCGAAGCGAGAGTTTGTATTAAAAAGAATTGGCTGCAACCAGTGGGCACTCAACAGCAGTGGCATGTTGACACGGCCCTTATTTAATACACGCTGACGCCAGCGCCGTCCGTACTTTTCGCACAAATATGCTTCACGCAGCACTTGTCGCTTCGATTTTTGCGTGTCGCCACGTGATTCGCCAGCCGGGGCATTGATTGTGGCTGTGGCAGCACTACCGTCATTTTGATCGACCACCGACTGCAGTACAGAGGATAAAATGCGTTCGTCTTGCGCTACGCCACTGCCGCCTCCGATGGTTTTGCGGCTTTTGATGCTAGTGTTGGCGGGCATGCGCGTCTTCCAGGCATCATAGGCGTGCTCAGGGTCACCATTCAGCCACTTACTAAAATCAACAGTGAGCCCATCCACGCTGATAATAGTCGAGAGCTCCGAGGGACTTAGATCCCGGTTCAATTTGCTGGTGGGCAAAGTGGGACAGATCAAAGCTTGCATTATGCGTAAGCATGGTTGAATAACAGAAATGGCTGGACCGCGTGGTGCACTGCATAATTTTCGAAAATGATTTGTATTAGTATAATATTAAAGAAAAGAAGGAAAAATATACCCTAACCAATCTTAATCTTAATTTAATCAATTTTGGACTTTTTGTAAAAAGATACTCTAATTTTTAAGATAATATTCTCTTACCGGCACGTTATTAAAAACAATTCAAACACCACTTTCAGTTTGTTTTCCCAGCAGAAGTCGTCTTGTGCGATTAATACCTCAAGCAATACCATTTCGTGATGTATTGCAGCGTCCAAATTGGCCAGCGGTATTGCACCCAGGAGCGCCGTTTTCACGCGTTCACTAATCAACTCCAGCAAACTCATGCAGGCATCACGATTATTCTTGGTAAGTAACACAAGCAGATTGCGCACTTCGTCTTGAATCTGTGGTGTTCCACGGCGCAAATTGTGTTGAGCCAACTCCTCCACCAGGCCCTGCACATACAGACCAATACGACATTCGTAATTAGAGGCCATGGCGCGCAACAGCGTCAAGCACTGCTCAGTTGAGGCCAGCGCACAACCGTAGCAACGATTTATCGCGTAATTCTCGCGTGTGTCCATGCTTTGAGCATTGTGTGACTGATCCTGTTGACTGCGATCATAGGCAACCAACTCGCTGCAACATAAAAAAATGCTGTTTAGATACCACTTTTAAATAAAATGTTCAATTATTAGTTTATACTAACCTGCGACAAGCCTTGACCTTCTGTACAATTTTGCTCAACTCCTCGAAGGAAGTACGCGACTCCACACAATATTTTTGCGCCAGCAACTGTATGATTTTGTTTACCTGCGAAGTGCTGTGAACCGTTCCCAAATTATCGTCGACCAGTCGATCGGAGCAACGATGCTCAGCTACTTTCTGTATAAGCAGCTCAAGTACCTGCTTGTTGGTTTGTAGCTGTCGGTAGATGCGATCAGCGCGCTCCAATGATGAATGTATTATTTGTACTGTTTTGGCACGATCTTCCGCAGATTCGATGGGATCAACAGCACAGCATACACGCCCGTAGATGCTAAAATCGAACTTTGCGTACTTGCAGAAACCACACGAGTGGCACAAGAACGGATCTTTCTCGTCGTAATTGATTGCGCGGCATTTGTGACATTGAAACACGTTCTCGCCACAGTTAGCGCACACGCCAGGATACGCAGGCACCGCAGCGCTGCAGCGTGGGCATTGCAAATTCTCGCTGGATCCGGTGACAGTCTCATAGAAGTCAGCGTACTCGATCATCAAATTGCAAGCGGTTATCGGCAGCGGAAAGTCGATCTTCACCTCGGTCTGACCCGACTGTAAAGTGATCGAGCGCGCCTTATGCCACATCGCCGGCCGATTTTTCAGCTCTACGACCGCTTGCACCGTACGATTGTTGTAGTAAATGTTGATAGTACGCACCATTTTTGTACGCTTGAGATCGGCAATGCGTACAATCATTTTTGAGATGGTGTGACTCTGCACCAATTTTACAATCATTGTGGTTGTGGTAAATTTCGAGTCAGATTTTATAGATGGCAGTTTAATGTTGGCCATTGGCACCTCGGGGTTATTGCAAACGAGGCACGGCTCAGACTCCAGGTAGTAACCGTTCACCTGTAGAATCTGCTCGAGTGTGGTGTATATCGGCGCGTTCGGATGCTTGGAAAGTAAGTCGTTTTGCTGACGTAGCACTTCAACGGCCTTCTCCGTGTACTCAGGCAGCTTGTCTATAATAGACTTGGTGCTCAGTGTCAAGTAGCCCAAGATATCAACAAATTGGGCAGTGCGACGACCAAAAGCAGGCACCAAAGGCCACATGTTCCACAAGACACTAATCAGCTTCTCTTTTTGACGGTCATTTGAATTTTCGTACATGGCAAATATGAGCGAGTGCGCTTGCCAGCGTATGGAAGTGATATTCGTCTCCAGGAGGAATATTCGCACAAACTTGTTGAGCAACGTATCCGACACGAACCGGAATATCTGGTGCACGAATGTGCTGCAGTGGGCGGGATCAAATTTTGAATCGAATGAAATTTCAATCTCTTCAGATTTGTCTCGTTCCGAGCGCACTTTCGAGGAGCTTGGCTGGTGCTGCTGCTGCTGTTGTTTGACCGCCTGAATGCTGTTACATAGTGCAGCTTGCAATAGTTGCAGAATAATAGGCGAAACGCCGTCATCAAGCTGATAGCAGGCGATTTCAATCAGTACCGGTATGACGTCCTCATGGATGAGGCAAAATTTCTGCCAATTGCCGGTGCGTATCTGGCTGATTTCTTGACAAGTGCGTAAGTGTTCGGTGAGCTCGACGAGTGAGTCATAACTGAGTATTGGTATGGACTGATTCGAAAGAACCAAGTTCTAGAAAAATAAAACATTATTTGTATTTTGACGGGGGAATATTTCGCTAAATACTCACCTTTGTATTGTATAGATTGCAGATATCCTTGACAAAGTTGAAGTGAACGTCCAGTGAATGACCATCGCGGAACATACGGAACTTCTCCTTGTTGCCGCAAATGTACATAAGTAATTTCCGCACCTGACGCCGCAGCAACGCATTCAAATTCAACATCATGTACTCGCACAGAGTGTACGTCATGTTTTCACAGTAGTTGTGATACCAGTCATAAGTGCCGGGATGCGTGGATGACAGTCGCAAGATCTGGTAGGGCAAACGTACCGATGTCTCTGTGAGCAGTGCATCGTACGACTCAAAAATATCCGGGTAACTTTTCAAATAGTTGTGCGGAATTAATGTGGAAATATCAGGCTTGGGTCCGTAACGTATTGGCTTCAGTACATTGTTCTGCGCCGGTGTGACAGCATTGCCCGCTGTTGGTGTCCCAGCTGACGTCGATGTGCCGAAGCCGCTAACATTTTGCTCATTCGAAATACGCTTCCAATGTTCCAGCAGTGACTCCATCACTACTAGTGAAAATGTGAAAGCGCCGTTGTTGCTCAGTATGCTGGCCGTGGTGCTGGCCACAAATGAGGCATTATCTTTAAACTGATGGGGTGGGGATGTAGTGCCGGCCTGCTTTGACTTAGTTTTGCCCATTAAAACGCCAAACAGACAAAGCAAAACTAATCGCACCTCGTTCTTCGAGCTCCGATCCTTCATCTACAAAAAAAAAAATGTTTAGTTAAGTAGGAAAGGGTTAACAAATAATTATTTAAAACGCACCTTTGAAGCATTTGATATAGAATCCATTTCCACATAGTCTACCAAAGCTGATAGTAAGTCATTTAACACTTTCTGATCGCGTTCACTGTTGCCATTCAAGTCAGTTGTCAACATTAGTATGACTTGAATTAAAGGAATGGCCTGCACACCGCTGCAGTTATCCAGCGTGTGTATATTCAGAATGACATTCTCCAAAATTGCAATTCTGCAAATAGAAAACAAATTTGTGTAAAGCAGCAATTACAAATGATTCATAGTTGGAAAGGTTAACCTTTCACTCACCTCAAATCATGCAGTTTGGCCAAATTCTCATCTTCCGAAATGTTGTCTTCATTGCTGGTGTTGGCTACTGCAGCTGCTGCACTGGTACTCGCTATGGGTTCCTCAGATCCGCCAACAGCACCTGTGGCTGGGCTTGATTTATTCGTCAAACTTATATCGGCTTGCACATTTGCTGCACGTGGTGGCGACGCATTTGCCTGATCACCGTACGTGCTGCTACGTCCAGAAGTGCCACCAATGCTCTCCACACCACTGCCACCGCTTTCTGAACCGCCACTGCCCGCTGGCTCGGCTGGCGAGGTCCGCAGTGTTGAACCATCCGTCGCTACATTCGAGCCCTCATCATCCGAGCCACCAGCAGAAACACTGGCAGCGTTTGCAGCCATGCCCATGTTGTTGGCATCCAAGGCCTGCAAATTGTGTAAGTTGCCTGCATTCCGCATGCCTTGCAGGTTGGCCAAGCCCTGCTGCAAGGACTGTAGTCCTTCACCATCGTGCTGCTGCAAGCTCAGCGCTATGGCCAAATCCATAATTGCCTCATCGTCGGCATCCTGCTGCAGACCCAGCAACTGTGGGAAACCACCGCCCATGAACGCCTCCAGGTTTAGTAACTGATGTCCGGCTTCGTGTGCCATCGGGTCCAACGCATTGGCATCAACAAACTCCGCGCTGTTACTGCGTCCCACTGCCGCCGCTGGGCCGCCTACTGCAGCAGCGGCCGCAGCTTCCAATACTTCGTCGGCGGTCACCTCCGCAGCACCGGCCACTGCCAGAGCGTTTAGACTGGACGATGTAATCGTGTTGGTTGTGTTCGACGGTGTTGGGGTGGAGCAGATCGGCGGCGTAATGATTGCCACCTTACGCCGTTTAACGCGCGGGCTCAGCAACAATATAATGGCGTCCTTGGCGCTATGGCTGACCACACTGGACTCGTTCTTCAGCAGGTCGATGAAGTGCTTGGTCATGCGCTCGACTTGCTCTGTGTCGGACAGTGCGAACGCGTGCATGATCTCCACCAGACAGTGGACAATAGTTTCCGTGTGGCTCAATCCGCGCCTGACAATCGAGGTCGGCTCGTCTATTTGTGGTGTAATCTGGTACAGTTTCTCAACGAACTGCAAAATGTCCTGGATAATTTCGATTTTGTTTTCAAGGCAAATCTTGGTCAGCGATTGAGGACGCGCTGTTGCTATACTGCGCACGAGCAACACAAGTCGGTAGAATGCTTCCGGGTCAATATCTCGCAGAGTTTCTATAGAGCTCAACTTCGACTTCATAGCTTGCAGTTCGCCGTTCACATGTAGGATAACTTCGTTATCTTTGTAGGCGTGATAACCGGAGCGGTTGCCGAATAAAGTGGCGAGCACGTATCGCGATTGCACCTGCACCTGGTTGGGAGTGGGCATCAGCAGCAGTGAGGTCGCAGTCTTCACGGCTTTTTGCTTGATGGCCGCTGCTACATTTTGACCGCCTAGTAAGTTCAGCGAGTAGTCTAGGACCTCCAACAGACCCGTTACCATTTTGTCGAGATTGTTAATTGAAGTAAAGCCTTCGCCAAAGTTCGCTGTCGACGTCGGGCCATTCAGAGTGGCATTGGCAGGGCCAGCACCTGCAGCGGTGGCATTGCCAGCAGTGTCATCGCTGTCATCCGGCCATCCCACCAGATCCTTCGACTTGCCGTACACCTCAATGCTGTCCAGCATGCTGACGTTCTCCGGATCTTGCGACTTGCCGAACACAACCTTTAGGCACTTATCCGACTGTAGTATCTCCTCGCGCGTCAGTGGTATATCAAACCAACGCGCCCGCCGTACCACCGTCGGTATCGCGCGGCCTAGCACAGTGACGCTCTGAGGTGCACGCAGTGCGTCTTGTGTTCCCAATAGTACGCGTATGCCTACAATCACCGTATTCGGATCATTGTTGTACACCTCCAGAGTAAAGCCAGTGGGCTTGGTTGAGGCCACAAACATGCCGGTTGAGAAGAGTCGCGTCTTGAGTTTCTGCTTGTTGTAGATCTGCAACAAATCATTGCCGCCAAATTCCACGTCGGACAGCATGGTGCAGTGCTCGAAGAAGTCTATGGGGAAGATCGGCGCACCGTTAGGGCCGACTGTCTTCTGTTGGCTAGTCGATTTACGCTTTAATTTTTTGTTGCTGGTGCATTTCGCAAATAATGTGGATGAGTACAGTTGATTACCGAATGGCTGCACCTGTGGCGACAGCCAAAAACTTGTGTTCTCCGGTTGGGCGGTGAAAATGCGAAGACTGCCATCTTCGCAGAGCAATATCAAAGTGGTTTTCTCCACGCTAGACACCGTGTGACGTATGGCCACCATATCCATGATGCGGGACTTTGACGACTGCGCCTTAATCTCTTGCATGACAATGCGATCCGGAGTGAACATGAATATGACAGGGTTGTTGGAAGTATGCATCATGGCGCAGATGAGACCTGGGTGGCCGGCTATCTCGGTCCATTGGCAGAGGGGTTGCGGCGGTCCCTTCGACGAGTTCTTCGAAGCCGGACCGGTCTGAAGGTATGTTATGCACTTCACACCCTTGTTAACGTCTGTGAGTGGCGCCATGAAGCTACGCCCTCCCGAGTAGCTGAAAAACAGCAGCTGTAAGGTGTGCGAGTAGTAGATGGAAATTCCACCGCCACCAACTTGTCCGTTCACTTCTTTGATGTGCGGATGATTAAGCTCCAGGGAATTTGTCACATAGAAGTCACCGTGTTTGGCCAGACTCTGGTCGTCCAATTTCTGGTAGTAAATATAGCCAGACGAGGCTATGATCAACATGTAGTAGACGCCGTCCTGATAAACGAATGTACAGTCACGTATCTTTCCAACCGCAACCAGGAAGTAGTATTTGGGGCTGTACGAATCCTCGGCCAGTTCATAAATCTTCACGTAATCCGCCGTGACCAGCGCCAGCATGGTCTGCGATCCCGGTAGCCAAATGGCCTTCTTAATGAAGTTGCCATTCTCCAGTTGAGGCGTCAGCACAATGTGCTCGTTGGTAGTGCCGCTGTTGGAAAATGTCAAAATGTGGCATTCTTTTAAGCCACAAACGGCCAGACAATCTTCATTCGCTGGATTGGCTGTCAGCGAAAGCACAGTGCAAGGAATCGGCGCTGAAGACAACTGCGTGAGCGTTAGTTTACGTTTCGCGGCGTCTGCCTGTTTCAGCAATGCGGACAGCTGTAGAATGGTCACCTTGCCCTTTTCATGCGACACGGCTAGGTGCTGCCTCTTCCCGTGCGGCGACGACAAGCAGCACAGCGCCACGCGGCGCACCAGTCCAGATGACAATAGCTGCTTAATAGTTTGGCCTTGGTCGCCCGAGTAGCTCATGCGAACGTTTTCGAAAGCTCCCTCCTGGGAGCCCAATGTTGGCACCATCAGCTGGTCGGTGATCTGAAAGGATTGTTCCGGAGTGTGCAGCCGCTCTAACGCAGTCTTTGCGCGTCGATGACAGCCAACAATCGAGTAGAGCGCGCAGTTCTCGCGTATCGACGGCATTAGCACGTCGAAAAAGTCCAGTATACAGCGTACAATCACGCTCCATTGTTCAGTGTTCTGCAGCGCCTCGCGGCTGCTTTCGAGCAGTTTGGTAAGAAACATTATGCGTTCATTAGGCAAGTCAGGGCGACTTGCATTTGTTGCTACCTGAGATGGTGGAGTTTGAGCACGTTTTTTGTTAGTCAACACATTCATGCTGGCGGAGAAGCTTTGGCTGTAATCGGTTGGATTTCGGCTTTCTGCACCACCACCACTGCCGCTCGAGGAAACGCGTCTGCTTAGTGCCTGGCACGACCCGTCTTCCTTGGCGCCACAATCGCAAAAAAAATTGCCGTATTTAGCGTAGCTGACGTCATGGCCTTTGTGGCATACACGGGCGCAGACCGAGCACACACCCACTGTGTTTACCATGTTGCAGGTATGACAGTGATACCAGTGCTGATTCATAAACTCTTTTTGTGTTTGAGAGAACGTGCATAACTTGTTGTTTAGGCTATCCTCATCGGAGTCCTCGACGAAAGAGTCGTCTTCCTCTATGCCGATATCGTCCATCAGCTCTTCCATGTCTGTTTGCATTTCATCATCCCACGGTGGGCTGAGATTCTTGCTGCCTTTATAGCCCAGACTCTGCAGCAATTCACTCAGATACTTAAGCAATGCATTGATGTTTTCCAGTGTTATCGGTGGCAATAGTGTTGACAGGTTCTTAGCATTCAGCGCTCTTTCCAGAACTTGAAATTTCGTTATTTCCAGCCACACTATTATGGCGTTGAACAGAGTTGAGTGACCGCGTCCCTGCGATGTATCAGCCAACGTTACCATGACCTGCAATATGTCGGCAAAGTCCGAAGCTTCTTGTGGCGGCGCTATCAACGACTGGCCCAGTTGAAGTAACGACTGGAATAGGATTAACGCAACGCCGGGTGGAGATTTGCCATCGCGCACAATGTACTTAACAACGCTCAGCAACAGCGCACCGTTATGTTCGCCATTCTCCTCCTGTGACGACTCGTCCGAGTGGTTTGTGACGTAGCTGTTTCCGGCGTTTTGCCACAAGCTAAGCGACTGCACTTGTACGCTGGTCGGCACACATGCCACAGCGCCATCGTCGTCCGTTTCCATGGCCTCCGCATCCAGACCTGATGACTGGGCCAATTGATCGGAGATGCTCGGCATGGCCGAAACTGTGGCCATATTGGTCGGCGTCTGGGCATTACTTGAAGGTGTGCTCGATGGCTGCATGCTCGCCAGCACTTTATCGACTGCATCAGAGCTCGTTTGAGCACCATTCGGCCCATATATAACATGGCTAAGCCACGCCTTCATGCGATTACTTTCGACATTTGCCAGCTCAACAAAGCATTGCACCAAATCTTCCATTGGGAAATTGCAATCCGGTTTTTCCGCCAGCTGAAACAGTTTCTCGACGAACTGCAACAGTTTCTTGGCATAGGTCAGTGACATCGTGGTGCCACTGAATGAGAGCAGCAGCTCCACCATGCTGCCCTCTTTGCTAATTTTGAAGAAACTGTGCATTGCCTTCACACCGATTGGCTTCTCCAACATCTGCATCATAGTCTTTAGTACAGCGAACAGCATCGACTCGCTGAAGATGATGCGATGCGTATGCGCTTGTGGCTGACGCAATTCCTCGGCAAACTCCAATAGCAGCTTATAGCAATACTTTAGCGTATACTCGTAAATTAGCAACTGCTGCGCATCCGAAGTGCTATCTACGCCTTCTATAAGCGTCTGCATGCACTTCTCACTGATGTCAAACACATACTCCATGCGGATGTCTAGCATGGCCGCAACCAAAATGGGCTTCAAATCTTTCTCAGTGTCAATGCTGATGCCCGCACTCGTGCTTGCTTCCAGATTGCAATGCGGAAGTAGGAAATTAATCAGAGTAAATATCGATTTCATACAATGCTTCAGCGAATTCAGCAGGGAGTAGCTGCTATTGCGCGTCAATTCAGCAATATGTGCCTCAACTACCGTCAGCGTGTATTCTTCGACAGGGTAGTTCTGCTTAGTAAAGGCGGACTCGGACACTTGTAAGCACTTCGGCCATTCCGCGGAAATAATTTCCTTATCCTGGTTGGGTAACAGCTTCAGGAATGTGGCATTCAGATCCATTGCGATGGGGTTCTTTGAACTCACAATAGGTATAATCAGGTTGAGGATATTGAGTGGAGTGGCATCGGTCAATTGTTGCGTCATCTTAGAGCGCACGGTTTCCGACACAATCTTAAACGTTTCGATCAACAACACGAGCAGGTCTTTGCTTATCTGAGCGCGCTCCTGCAGCAACACAGAGGGTGAGTCCGATTTGTTTTTTTGGTCGAGTGATTCCGAAGATGAGTAAACATCTTGATCGGCTGTGGTGATGGGCGAACTCGAACTAGGCAGACTCGGACTGGCACTGCCGCTGTTATTACCGCTTGTACTGGTGCGTTGCAGCTTAATGCCTTCCTTGGCAGCCCAGGCAACAGCCTGCATATGCGAGACGACAGCGTCGAGGACAATGATGTGCGACAAGCGCGGATTGGCTGCCAATTAAGATAACAGTAATTATTAAAAATAAACTAAACATCACTTTTGTTTTTCTGACTCACCTCTATCAATAATATTGTTGAAATTTTCCACTCCCAGTTGTGTCTGCTTTAGGCTGAAATGCATTTCGCTCACACGATCGCTTACATTGCTCCACAAAGTCTCAGCAAACTGTGTGTACATGCCTTGCTTTATCAAGCTGTTTACAATCAGATAGTGGGAGGTGGACATCGGGCAGCGAATCGACCACAGCAGCGAATGTAAATTCGGCACTTTATACTCCATGAGTGATTCTACGTGCACCGTGGAAGGCGGCAGCCCGAGCAGAAGTTTCCAGCAAATACTGAAGCAGTACTGCATTGCGCAAAGCGTGTGCGACGTCACCTTGGTTTGAGACATATCCGTAACGGAGAGTATGTCGATGAGAGCGTCAACGAGCAATGGATACTTCAGCTTGTCCGGGGTGCACAGAATGAAATTCCAGGCAAGGCCGTCCAATTTAAACTCTTGTTGTAGCTGTGTAGTGGACGAAGCGGCATCAACGACCGTCAGCGAATAAAATGTTGGACGAATATCTAGAAACACAAAGAATTGCAATTGATTGATCTAATTCCACTGTATTCTACTCACTTGACAAGTAATCAGATGATGACTTCCGGAACTTGTCTTCAATGTCCTTCCGGCAGAATGATGTCAGTTTAGTCTTACTGTTTAATAGATCGGACACTTTCTGGTTCTCGTGCATTGTGCTGATACTGAACAGGTTCCAACGCACCTGATCCAGTAGCTCTGGTGGCGCATTATATAAATGCTTCATCAAATACTCGAGAAAGAGCAGCAGGCGTGACAGTAGCATTATCTGACTATTGCGCACCGGTCGCTCAGGTGAAATTCCCCGACACACCTCCGCACAGCGTGTCACAGCACCTGCGGTCAACAGTAGTATCATTTTCTTCTGCATCAAATTGAGTGAGTGGAAGAGAAACAGCAGCAGTTGTGCGTGCTCCATATTCAAGTCCTCGTAGTCCACATCGGATGCGGTGCTTGCCACCGAGGTGCAGCAGACTCCTTCGACCAAAGTATTTATGAGGCGATGCCACACAGACAAGCAGGCCGCCTCCTTCTCCTGTGTGGGCTTCAGCAGTAATATCTGCACTAACACCGACAGCGTACTGGGGTACACCTGCAATGGCCAAGCATTTGTGTCCGTTGACCATGGCGAAATAGATAGATGCTGCAGCAAATTTGACTGCAGCGACTCGCTGAGCAGTGATGCCGAGATCAAGTTGTGCAAGTAACGTCCAATGGCACCAGAAAAGCGTATCATTGCAGCTTGCCACTTGGCGCAGGCATTTGCTTCGGGTTCACCACGCGCCGCATCCCGGTCCAGATCCTTTAGTATGTTGGCCAGCAGCAGCATTTGCTGATCGCTCAAGCCAGCTTTCACATAGCGATGAAGGTAACTGTGCTTGTTGGCAAAAAATTTCTCCATAAAGCAAAAGATTTGCGCTGCCAAATCAAGATACTCGTGCGGTTCATCCACAGCCGGCACCAGATTCGACTTCTGCGCCTCGTTACTGCGCTCCAGAGCCTGCGCATTAGCGGTGTCATCATTTGCTTCGGGCGAAAGCGTCTCCTTAAACCAGTGTCCCAAGTAGCTCTCGCTGTCATCCTCTTCTGAATTGTCTGAGCACGAGAGTGTATCGTTAAAGTATGTGGTTGAATCCGAGTAGCTAATAGGCTCGCACTCGGTGCGATCTTTGGCAGAAGCACGTTTTAAAGCGCACGCCTTACGATACGCGACTGTGGCTAAAAAGGTGAATAGCTGGTGCAACGTTGCCGTATTTAACACGCGTATAACGCGCTGCAGCGACGTGTAATTTTCTAAAATGTCAAAGTTGGCTGGCTCGGGCAAGTTCTGATTGCCAGTGGCGCCAATGTCATTGCAAGTAGTCTCAATCTTTAGGTCTTCCACCAACTCTGTCAACAATTTGATGCAGTGGTTCGCAATTGCGGCATTGAGTACACCAAATCCCTGCTGCACTTTGAACAGATTAACACGCGCAGTTGGTGTGGACGGTGTGTCGGGCGCACGTTGACTGGTGGACGCTTTGTTCTTGGTAGCCTCATCTGTAGACTGCGATGCCTGTTTACTGCTTCCGGTTGCGCCGCTGCCAGAAGCACCCAGCGCACCTTGTATCCCACTGACTAACAGCCAAGCGCCAAAGCACAAGTGATTTTGATAGACGTGCGAGCGAGCTGACGTCTTGAACATGTTCCCAATCAGCGTGTAAATCTCTAAAGCTTTATCGACAATAAAACGTGCATGTTCCTCGGTTTCGTCGCCATCCTTGGCGGCCTGCGCTCCACTTATTCCGCCCGACGACTGGCCGCTCTTCTGCGATGAAGCTGAGCTAGACATGCTCAACACGCTACTGGCAATCGAGGTCAATACGGCGCAGTAAAGTGCCGAAATTGCGCACTTTGACAGCTTTGTAATACGTTGGGGCGACAGTGGCTGCATAATAGGCAGAGATAGCGCTTGCCACAAAATCGATATATCGGTGACCATGTGAGAAAGTGCGTTCTTAATTTGTGTGGCCTCCACCTGGGTCAACGGCAAGTACAGCGGCTTTGTACTCATTGCAGAAATGGTCTCCTGGTATTTAAGCCTATAGCGTGAAAGTATGGGCAGCGATATACACATGTCGAGTATGACATCGGCGCCGTTCAACGACTGTAAGTACGCAATGTTGGACGCAGCGAGTATCTCCTAAAAGTACAAGACTAAAGTCAACAAGAGCTCAAGTGAAGGAATGAAACATGTACTCACACTGCAGTCAGCCAGTTCTTCACTCAACGGTGACCAGGTGATATTGCCTGCCTCAAGTGGCGAAATCAGCTGCTGCAGAATGACGGACGATAAGTCTGAGCGTGAGCGCTTTATCTCCGACTTTGGTGATTCCTTGTCACTGCCGGTTACAATGCTTTTGCTGGGTTCTGGGTACTTCGCACTTTTCAGCACTGCAGCAACCACATTGTAGTCGAACTGCAACAGCGACGCACTGGACGATGCGCCACTGATGGCATTCGCTGATGTAAACGTCGATTTGACTGGCGCTGGTGCCTTGCCCTCGCAGAGGCTCTTCAGTGCTGGGAGCAGCCATTTGATCTCGTAAACACTTACTTTGCTTAATTTACCAAGTATGAAACGAATCAGCACAGCGCACGCCTCATGAATCTGCGGCACTTGTGTCTGGCAAACTGCAAAAAAAAGAAACAACAAAGTGTAAAGAAACATGTAATAAAATAAAACGACAATCGCCTCTGCCGAACAAAGAGTGCTATGCCGTTTTCTCTGCTTCGGTGAAAAATCATTAAATCGCAATTCATGCTTCCACTTACCTAATTTGCATTGGCTCAATTTGTCGGCGGCCAGCGCCGCAAAGGCTGTGTAAAACTGTACGTAATTGCTCTCTTCATCGAAAAAATCATTTTCGCTGCAATGAAATTCACAAATAGCAGTAAAAACCAATTACACGAATTTTCGCAATTTCACCAATGAAATGCATTTTTCTTCCCCGGCCGCCATCTTTGATTTAGAGCACAGACCCAAATTTCCAATTGTGTTTTCCCTTGCTAATATCACGTTTACCCAATGAATGTTGAGATACTTACCATCTTGTAATCGCCTTAATTATGTTAACAATTTCTGTTTTATTTAAAGCGTTATAACGATTGGATAAAAGCGGTTTTATAAAGCTCCAATCCATCCCGAATTTTTTTTCAAGATTGACTTTTCATTCTTTTCCTTGAACGAATGCTGCCACTCTATAGGAATTGCTGAAAACTCCCCAGAAAAATTTGTCTCCTCAAACCCTCAAATTTTCACGATCCTGACTGATGACCCTGTATGTAAAGTTTTGGTAGTCGTTATCCGGTCTTCTACGTCGTTTTTGTGTCTTTACGATATATTGTCTAGTTTCTTAAAACTCTTTGCTTCGAATGCTGCAATCTACATGGACAAATACTTATTTAATTGCTTATGCAATTATTTCATGTGGCAACGCATTTTTATAAATAACAAATGTTCGTCATCTGGTGGCAACGGTTATGTTGTCAACAGAAATCATTGAGAATAGTGCTTTAGATCAGCTGTTACTACGTGCCATCCATATGGGAACAAATTTCATTTGCTTTTACTTGTACTGTTTTTATTGACCGTGACCATGGAGCAAGTGGACTCAACTTTGAAAAATTTGTTGCAAGCGACAAATTCGACGCATAATAATAAGGTAAACTCTGTTTATGCACCACAAGTAAAGTAAGGTAATGCATTCTTCTAAATGGCAGCCAAATCCACACAGTACCATTCAGCCACAGCAACCGGCAGTAACACCCGTTGAACCGAAAGATGTGCAGCACGAAGTAAAATTGCAGTATGTGCTGACGCAAGCTTCCATCACAATAAATGATAAATAATTCACGCTTTTTTCGTCTTCACTACAGGAATGTTGTGGCGACCGTGTCGGTGGCGTGCGAGCTGAATCTGCAAGACATCAATTTTCGTACGCGTAACTCGGAGTACACGCCGTCGCGTTTTCATGGCGTTGTAATGCGTATGCGCGACCCGCGTTGCACTGCGCTCATATTCCGCACTGGCAAAATAATTTGCACTGGCGCTCGTAACGAAGCGGAGGCAAGTTTGGGTACCCGGAAGTTTGCGCGAATTCTGCAAAAATTGGGCTATCCCGTGAAATTTACCGACTACAAACTGCAGAACATTGTCGCCACTGTAGACTTGCGTTTTCCCATACGTTTGGAGAACCTAAACCAAGTGCACGGTCAGTTCAGTTCCTATGAGCCAGAGCTGTTTCCCGGTCTGATCTATCGCATGGTGAAGCCGCGTATGGTCATGTTGATATTTGTGAACGGAAAAATTGTGTTTACCGGTGCGAAAGCGCGCAAGGACATAATGGAGTGCCTAGAGGCGATTTATCCCATTTTGCTAAGCTTCAGGAAAAATTAAGTAGCCGGTTTAAGTTTAGTGTTTGGTATAAGCATTACACAAAAGTTCTTTTATAAAGAATGCTGCTAATCGGTTTTATGCTAAAATCAAATCAAGTATATCTTTCTTTTGTATTGCCTGTTTTTATAAATAAAATGCGTCATGTTTATAAAAATTTTAAATCAACAATTTTAGTCCTGAAAATAACGTGAGTCAAGCTTTTTATATTTTGCTTACTATTTAAACACAACACTCGCATTGGCTTATAACACTACACATATGTATGTAAGTCAGAATTTTTTCTGAGAAGTTTTAAATAACATAAATCGCGTTTCCGATATATAACGCCCCATGTTTAAACCATTTATGCTTGTTTGAGTATTAATAATTAAAATGTTACGTTTTTGATCACTTTTTTCTTTGTCATTGCCTGCATTCTGCAATGACTCTAAAACTGTACATCACCGACTATGTCACGTCAGCTGTCAAATGCGCACTAACAAAACGGGGACAATTTATCAAATTGAGTGGAAGAATTTTTCTCTGGCTGGAAAATTGTTATTTTGCATTTTTCAACCAACAAAAGTACTTAAATTGTAATGCACAGGGAGTGCATTTCGCGTATCACGCATTGAAGTCAAAATACGAACAGGAAAACAAACAGGAGCAGAAAGCAAGCAAAAGCAATGTCGTTTGTGCGAACGACGGCGACAGGGGGCAATGAATCGGTGCATAAATTCGTGGAGGCGCTCCAGGCGGACTTCAAAACCCTGTCGCTAGAAACGAAAAAGAAGTATCCACTGATTAAAGAGGTGAGCGGGCGTACACTTTGCGGTGGACGGCGCTGTAAGTCGCCACATAAGGCAGTGTGATTATTCGGTGTGGTGAATGTGTGTGTGTGTTGTTTCACTTGAAGGGGTGGAGTGGTATTACTGGTATCTAATAGCGAGGGGGTTGTATCGTAGGAGTCAGAGGGAGTAACGCAACGCATTATAGCCAATTAAAAGAATCGTCAACACTACTGCTGCTGCTGTGTTGTCACTTATGAAAATAAGTAAACGATGGAATGGCTACAAGAAATTGATTTTCACTTTGCCTATTTTTGTTTCGCCGCTGCCGTCAACCGCACACATTGCTATCTTAGGAATAGAGAAATATCAATATGATTTGGTTTGTTACAGTCATGTGAGGAAGCAATTTCAAAACTGAACAGCGCCGGCAGAGATCAGCAGACGTCTGTCTACTACACAGTCAACCAAATCCTGTACCCGCTGGTGCAGGGCTGTGAGACGAAGGACCTGAAAATCATTAAGGTTAGTCATCCTGCACAATATGCGCAATCGCCCTAATTCCGCACAGTGGTTAATAGCTAGTAATCCAAGTGTCTTATTCTAGTTTTGCCTGGGCATGATGCAGCGTCTTATCACGCAGCAGGTTGTTGACCAGAAGGGCGCACGCTACATTACCGACGCGCTCTGGATGCTCATGGAGAACAACATCGAAGAGGTGAAGGTGCTCCAGACGGTGACGCTGCTGTTGACAACAAACACCGTCGTGCACGGTGAGACATTGGCCAAGTCGCTGGTGCTGTGCTTTCGGCTGCACTACACTAAAAACTCGACCATAGTGAATACGGCGGGCGCCACAATTAGACAACTAGTGTCGCTGGTGTTTGAGCGTGTCTATTTGGAGAAGGACTCGCTTGCTACTTTGCAACAGGGACAACACAATTCTAAGGATGTGATGGGCAATGCCCCAGAAGCCGATGGCGGTGGTGGCATGTCGGAAATGCAGACTTTCGCTTCCGATGCATTCTTTCTTTTTCAGGTAGTTTGTTGGGACTATATATGCCCACATTATTTATGTGCAACATGTGTACATGTGGTATAATTTGGCTTATGGTCACAAAGACAACTATTTTAATTAAATTTGCACTAAATTTTGTAGGATCTCGTCCAGCTTGTAAACGCCGACCAGCCGTATTGGCTGGTAGGTATGACAGAGATGACGCGCACTTTTGGTTTGGAACTACTCGAAGCTGTATTAACAAATTTCAGTGCAGTATTCCATGAGGTAAGTACCTCTCTATCAACAAGAAAGTTTTATCAACTCCATTATTTTTTCTCTGTAGAACAACGAATTTCGCTCGTTACTTAAGGAACGTGTCTGTGCACTGGTCATAAAGCTGTTTTCGCCGAATGTGAAACACCGGCAAGTGCCCACGCCTAGTAATGGCAACACGGCCGTACCCAATGACAAGCCATATTTTCCAATCAGTATGCGTCTTTTGCGGCTAGTGGCCATTTTGATACAGAAGTATCACACCATCTTGGTAAATGTTTTCTAAGGAACTACCAATCAACCAATTCTGACGAATGCCCCTTTGGGTTGTAGGTCACCGAGTGCGAGATTTTCCTGTCGCTAATCATAAAATTCCTCGATCCCGACAAGCCGCATTGGCAACGCGCACTGGCGCTCGAGGTCATACACAAGTTGGCCACCAAGCCCAGCCTGATAGCGTTCTTCTGCAAGTCGTACGATCTGAAGAACCACGCCACCAACATTTTGCAGGACATGATCTCGTCGTTGGGCACCTATGTGCGCTATTCGCTTATTAATGCGTCGGCCTGTGAGTAAAACATGAATTGACGGATTTTATTTTTTAACTATAAATTTAAATTTTAGGGCAAAATGGACAACAGGCGGCGGGCGCACAGAACAGCTCCATAGCGGTACACAGCGCAGGTAGTCAGTGCGGTTTTATGTTTCGCGGCGCGCACTTGCCGCTGGTAGCTACCTTTCCTCCAGGCGTCTCCAAAGCGGTTTAGTACGTATGGAAAACAAGATCGAGATGTCATAACTAATGTTACCAAAATTTCAGCTTGGAAATGTTGGACAAGCTGGAGGCACCCAATATACCCGAGAGTTATGGGATTTCTGTGGCTTACGCCATACTGTTGGATATAACACGGTCTATTGGTTGCGTTATTCAGCGCACGCCAGACATGGTTAGTAATGTGACATACGATTTCTTACCCACTTTAACTGGCCGATACCTTTACAGCATCCCACACACAATTCTGCCGTCATAACCGAGGAAGAGTACAAACCGCTCTGCCTGCAACTAATCAACTCCAGCTGGTCGGGCCTGCTGTCCGCATTTGTGCCGCTCGTAGAGGCCTCTATCGACGAGGCCACCACAGACAACATTCTAAAAGCAATGCAAAACTATGCAGCTCTCTGCGGCATGCTGGATCTTCTAACACCGCGCGACGCTTTTATAATGGCCATTTGTCGAGCCTCGTTTCCGCCGCACTATGCAGCGGCAATTTTCTCGAATACGGCCCACATGGATGCAGACCTTCGAGGTAAGTGTTATGCTGTAGTGTTTCTTTGCGTGGAAATTCGCTGATAACTGATATCTTCGAGCAGGCCACACGCGCAGCAACAGCCAGGATTTGAATAACCAGTTTATGAGCACCTGCAACGAGGGCGATTTTAGGCAGCAAATCGTTGCCGTGGGCACGCCGCTGCCGAGTGCATCGCTGCCGCACAGCGTCATGCAGGCGCCGGTAATGCTGACCACGAAGAATCTGCAGTGCATGCGGGCGATACTGTTCTTGGCTCGCAGCAACGGCAGCATACTGGGCACCTCGTGGCACATTGTGCTGCAAACGCTACAGCACTTGGTATGGATTTTGGGTCTCAAGCCGTCAACAGGTGGCAGTTTGCAGGTGAGTGAGATGCTCAGCGAGCGGAAGGAACAATTGAGCGGACTCGATTTGCACATACTACTTGCAGGCCTTTCCTAAACCGGCCGTTGAAGCGAATGTGGGCATACAAACCGCCGTTATGGCCGACTTGCCAGTGCTGTCGCAAATGCTGAGTCAGTTATTTGAGTCCAGTCAGTATTTGGACGATGTGGCGTTGCATCATTTGATTGATGCTCTGTGCAAGTTGTCACATGAAGCTATGGAGCTGGCCTATGCCAATAAGGTAATGCAATTTTTGTTTCGATTATTGTGACTGCATGTACAACCGATTTCCCCCGATAGGAGCCGTCGTTGTTTGCGGTTGCAAAGCTGCTTGAGACCGGACTGGTGAATATGCCGCGAATTGAAGTGCTGTGGCGTCCTCTCACCAATCATTTGCTAGAGGTGTGCCAACATCGGCACATCCGGATGCGCGAATGGGGCGTAGAGGCCATAACGTATTTGGTGAAGTCGGCGTTGCAGTTCAAGCACAGCGTGCCGTTGAAAGAAAACATGGTAAGCATATTTGAAAAAAATTATTCCAATATAGTTTTTATAATTGGTGTCTACTTTTAGGTGCTGCAAACCATGTTGCTGAATCCTTTGTCGGAGCTCTCGACTGTCATGCACGCCGACGTGCGCCAACGCCAACTGGACTGCGTACTGCAAATCCTGAATGGAGCCGGCGAAATTTTGTCCTTCGGCTGGCCGGCCATTATTGAAATAATTGGCGCTGTCAACGATCACCACGGGTGCGTTATTAAAACTTTAGTTGTTGTGAAATATACATTTATATTACTTAAATTGCAATTGCAGGGAGCCTCTAATTCGCACCGCCTTTCAATGTCTACAGCTGGTCATCACTGATTTCCTCACTGTTATGCCGTGGCGTTGTTTGCCACTGTGCATCAGCACGGCTGCGAAATTCGGGTCACAAACGCAGGAATTGAACATTTCCTTAACCGCAATTGGCTTGATGGTAACCAAATGCTGAATATTTATCGTTTTCTCCAGGCTTCACTAAATTTGCATATATTTGTTTGTGAATTTATTGCAGTGGAATATTTCCGACTTCTTCAATCAAAACCAAGATAAACTCATGTCAACTCAAGTCGATGACACCTCAATCTTACCAGATTTTCCGGGAACTGTGAAAATGCCACAATTCGACAAGTTGTGGATGTGCTTGTACGCGAAATTGGGTTCGTTTTTGGCAAATAATGTTGCTCGTTTGTGTTATTAGAGTTTTTGTTTTATAGGTGAGTTGTGCGTTGATTTGCGACCCGCAGTACGCAAATCCGCCGGTCAGACGCTATTCTCCACTATTTCGGCGCATGGAAGCCTTTTAAATCCGCCCACTTGGCAGGCACTTGTGTGGCAGGTGTTGTTTCCGTTATTGGACAATGTGCGTGCGCTCTCTAGCTCTGCTAGCAATGAAAAAGTGGACGCTAGTGGCAACATTTTAATACATCATTCGCGCAACACAGCGCAGAAACAGTGGGCTGAAACACAAGTGCTGACGCTGTCCGGCGTTTGCAGGGTATTTATTTGGATTTCCTTATGTGTATTGACTTTTTAGAGTAATGTAATGTTATTCAATGTGAAGGTCTTCAATACGAAGCGGGAACTACTGCAAATGCTGGGCGATTTCGATCGTGCTTGGGCGCTTGTGCTGGAATTCATACAGAATGCAGCGCTCAGTAAAAACGGTGAAGTTTCTTTGGCGGCACTCAAGTCACTGCAGGAAATAATGTACCACAATGCCGACCGGGAGCGTGTAACGTGCTTGAATGACGAGGAAACAGCCAAGATAAAGGACGATGAAATTTGGACAGTAGGTTTTTCGTGGCTGAAATCAAATAAGTATGGCCTGAAAATTCTTTAAATGATTCTTATAGATTGCTTGGAATATCTGGTTGAACATTGGCATGGAGAGCACAAAAATGACAACGCGCAATAATGATGCTCCGGAGGAATTCTACGTACCTAGTCAAGCATTTTTAACGGCGCTTATACAAATATTTCCAGCCATTTTTCAACACATACAAAAGCGGTAAGCACAACGAACGAGAATGAGTACATGTTATATAAATTGGTCTGCTTTTGTTTTTATGCAGTTTTTCATCGGCCGACTTTGAAAAGTTCTGCACAGTGCTAACGAACGCCGTCTGCATACCCGTGCAGACGGATGCCGTTCCCTACATCATGTCCTCGGTGTCCGATTCGCTGCTTACGCCGCTACACGACGGCATACTGGAGTGCATGGAGCTCATACAGAAGGTGGCTAAATTTTTATGTTTTGAAAATTTATACTATTTCTTTATCTTAACAGGAAGCGACCAAAGAGGACTCCAACTTGCGGCACATGATTCCTGCGATTTTCCGTCAATTACTGGTCTTCAGTAAGTTCACATGCGCCCCGCCCGCCTTTCAAGGTGTCGAGCACAAATACGCCAAAACGGCCAATCATTACACCAATAACGCTTCGGTGGAGATGGTTAGCATGAATTATATACCGTTCGGTGAGAAATCGATAAGTATATGCGTCAAGTTGTACCAGAGTACAGCGACTGAGGAGCCAGTGATGCAAGAACACATTTTGCATGAAATCATTAAGGTGAGTCAGCACACAATGCGGGCGGAAAATGGCAAAGTATCTATGTATACGGGGTGTGTGTATTTTCAGGCTTTGCGCACGCCTTTAGCCATGAAATATAAGTGTCTTTCGTCGAGCACTTGGAAGTTGGCAATCTCCAGTTTGATAACAATTTTGCATACAGGCCTGAAGGTGGCGCGGGCGAAACCGAATTACTTTACTGGAATGTGGGACGATTTGGCGGATACGTTCGACAAGTTTCTCTTTCCAGCAAGGTGTGTGGTTTTTTAATGGGTATATTTAGTAGATTATACTCCATCACAACTTTTAGTTAAATTTCGGTTTCGATCTATTCAAATATTCTAAAAGCCCCACATAATGTATGCAATGTATTCAAAATAATTTCATATGCAGCGTTTGCACCATCGAAGATCGCGGCCTCGAAGAGATCGTTCTCGACGAAACAATCGATTGTCAAGTAATCGAATTGTTGCGCGACGAAGTGCTGCCGTTCGCACACGAGATGCCGCACCAATTCATCATGCAAATCGTTGTGCTCCTCAACAAAGGTTCCATACATTCCGCCTCCGACTCGAATATCTGTTATGAATCTGACTGGAAACTGCGCGAGATATTTGCCAAGACCTGCTTCGAGACCCTGCTGCAGTTCTCGCTTCTGGACGACACGTGCAACAACAACCGCAACAGCCTGAGCACAACAGCCACCGCAATGGCCATGGGCATGGGCCTGGACATGTCGGGCGCAGCAACTGGCACTGGTGCGAGTGCGCCGTTGAATGCGAATGTCTTGACGGGTGTGGTGGGTGGCGGTGGCAAAGACTTTGCCGGTCGCTTGGCGGTAACTGCGCTGCTACATCGCTTTCAGGAGGTGCTGAAGCGCTTCAACGACGATGAACGCCAGAGCGGAAAGTGTCCGTTGCCACGGTAAATAATTCACAATTATTAACAGTCTGTTTGTGAATATAATAATTTCGATTTCGCAGTTTCAGGCTATCGGAAATTTCGTTTGTGCTAAAGGCGATTGCAACGCTTGTTGTGTCAATGAAGAAGGCGCCGCCATCGAAAGGTAAATGTGACCGGCTGCCATGTGCAGCGTTTGACTGATTGAGGTGCTAATGTTCATTTCGTTTCTGCAGTTAATAAGCCAGCTTGGGATCAGCTAATCGGCTTGTATCCATATTTGGTGGATTGCACCACAACGACATCACCAGAAGTATCGCGTTCATTGCGTGAAGCTCTACTGCAATACACCGACCTCTTGCAGCCCCCCAAGTGCTTCAGCACAGAGACTACAACAAAAGCGGCGACAATGGTTGGTGGTGGATCGATTGTTTCCACGCAAACGGGAGTGCAGCAGACAAATGGGCAGGAGTGAAAACGTATTAAATCGAACATTTAAAACAACAATAGAAAACAAATCTGAAAGATGTAATGATATTTATTTTGGACTTAACTAATAATTCTATATACCGTGTATTCTATAACTGGCTATACAATATGCCATTCTACGCCAGACACACACATTCACATTCGATTATATATTTTAGCAGTATCTGTAGTGCATAATACAAAAATTAAAAAGTACCTCTAGACCAAAAGCAAACATTAAAATAATAGCAAAAAAAGAAATGTTGAACTAAAATGACGGCAAAAAATGATACTAATTACAAGCAATTGTGCTCGGAGCTGATTTTATGCGCAAACTAACTTTTTTGTTTTGTTCTGTTTTGTTGTAGTCTTTATTTAAATTTTGATTTACGTAGAACCATGAAGCTACAAACAATGCATTGACACTGTAGAATTGTATAAGAACTTTATAGTGAAAGTTTGTAATGACCTAAAAAAAACGGAAACAGAAATGAATTGAAACAAATGTAATTTAAGATACACTGTCTTATCCTATTCTACTTTCGATCATTGATGAATAAAGTATTAGGCAAAGCAATTTTTTGCGGCATTGATTTCTTGAACACATCGAACACGTGAGGTCATGCTGGGCATGCAATTGTTTGCCTTGCGGACGAATTCATAGCAACAGGCCGGGTTCTAGGCAGCATATAAATAGAAAGAGCTGGTTTGTCGCCACTGTATCTACGCGTACTTGGCGCAGTCTGTATTTTGCTTGCATGCGGTCATTGATTGCGTTGGCCTTGCGCGGATGCAATGACGTCACTGACGCTTAACGTTGCATAGCTACAGGTATGGCTGCACACCGACTTTTCTTACGGTGTTTTTTATCAGAAAATTTGGATTGTTTGCCCTGGCTTGTAGCTTGTAGACACGCTGCGTAAGTGGAGGTAGAACAGCTACAGAGATAACTTGATATCATTGTTGCAAATGTATATCGCTTTGGATTTGTGTTATCTATGCACGAATGGCAAATGAAAATATTTACAAACGTGTTGAAAGAAACGTTTAAGTGTTTAACTGCCAATTCTGTGCCACAGTCGTGCAAGGAGACACTCATGTTTTTAATCAGAAAATGCCGTTTCCTAACTGATGCTGCATTGCATCACCACCACCTAACCTCGTCACTTTTAAATTAATTATTTATTTTCTATTCATATTTGTTTTCTATTTGATTTTTTACGCTAAGTGTTCGTTTTAGCATTATAGTGAAGTTTACCATAAAAAATATGATACGATAGGTCGAATGGTCGAAAATCGTTTCAAAACTCACATGTTTACCATTTTTTGGTTTTTCTTGTTCACTCCTTTTGGGTAGGGTAGCTGATTGGCCTACCGCAATTAACCAATTAAAAAAGTATAATATTTAAAAGTTTGTGTGGTAAACTGGAGCAAAACGAGAGCCACGTGCGGCAGCAGTCTTAGCTCCATGCAATTTTTTTCTTCTGCCACAGATGGAGCCGCGTGTTGGAATGCCCATAAAACAATCGCTTAGGGTGTCGAACTGGATAATCGGATTTTTCCCTGCTTCTTGTGGGATAGCAAAAAGTTAATAGGAACAAAATCGGAGTAATCGCTAAACTTGGAAGAAGAAATATGTTAGCTAATGACACAGCCGCTTCCAAAAATTATTCTAGTAACGAAGTAAAATTATATTCATTTTTGTAAATCTCACCTGTTACGCTTTCAATTTGCTATAAAATTGAATAAGTAAAATGCGTTGTTTTAGTAATCTAAATAAAATTTTTTTATTTATTAATTTTTTATCATTAATAATAAGTATAATAACATTTTTATTTTTAAATGTATTTTTATATATATATGTTTTTGCTTTTTATTTTATTCTTTATATTATATTAGAATTAGGCAATCAAGTTTTCAGTAATTTTTTTCAGTTTGTCTTGTGTTTTCTCATTTTCTTTGTTTTAATTTAATTAAGTTCTACGTTTTCCGAATTAATGCAACGAGTTTTATTTATTTACTGTTTTAATTTGCTCATCATTCATCAATTTATGTTCACTACACTGCTTTGTTTTATTTTTGTTTTTTCTTCGTTTGTTTGTTTTTTTTTGTTTGTTTTGTTTGCTGTAATGATTTGTTTTCTTGCATGTATGTAGCTTATTATGATTTCCTTGTGGTTTTTTCTTGTTGTTTTTATTATTATTATTATTTTTTTTATTATTATTATTATTAATTTATTATTATTATTATTAAATGTTAATTTTACTAACCACCATTTTAAGTGCAACTGCTTTGCTGTTGTTTCTTGTTGTTGCTCATATTGTTTTTGTCGAAATTTACAAGGGAATTTGTTTTGTGTTTGTTTTGTTTATAAAATTGTATGTATGTATGTATGTTTGTATGTATGTTTGTATGTATGCATGTATGTATGTATATACGAACGCAAGTAACGTTGCTGCTTTGTCTTTTTCATATTCATTTGCATTGCATGATTTCTCTTCTACGTCCCCTACGTATGTAACTCAATTCGCTGCTTTCGCTTTGCTTTTACAAAGTTTTGTTTACTTAAATATTACATTGCTATTTTTTGTTTGTTTGTTGATTTGTTTCTTTGTCTATTTTTTCTATACGCTCTTCGATTTGCTTTCCAATATCTCTGCGATTGCGGTTTTAGGGGCTCCACTTTTTTTTTTGTTAGGATTAACAAGGAGAGTAGAATTGTTAGTTGCTGCTGTTAGTCGGTCGGTCCGTATGTCTGCCTGTCTGTCCATTAGTCTGCTTGCCCTTATGTACCTCTATGTATAGTATGTTTGTATGTATGTGCTTGTTGTTGTGTTAGCCATTTGAAAGCTCTTAAGTGCCTATAATACAATTTCATGCTTGTGGTGTTATTGCGCTGGTGATTTGATATCTTCAAGTGCCTCGGTAAATCAGCTGCAAGCGATGCCATTAACCCACCAACGACGGCTGCTAGCAGTGCACGTACTAAGCAGCGTAATGCTTATAATACATACAGCTAAAAAATAAACCGAAACAAATGATTGCTAGTGCAGCAGCGCCCATTGGAGGGTTAACGCAGCTTCGATTTCAATTTTAATAGTAGTTAGCACGCTCACACCATGTTCGCATATTACAACGTTAAAGTTTCAAAGTTCTTTCACATATATTTGTATGTATGCACGTAGATGACTTCAATGGTGATGGATAGCAATTATAATCGTAGTCGTAATCATAATCTAACAATAGCATCCTTTTCTCCCTACTGTAGCATGCGTGTCTGTGATTTTTTTTCTATGCTTTAGCCATGCATTCAAGACAATGAAATAGTATGAAGTTTGTTGCATAATTATTGCTTCGAAGAATTATTTAAAATTAGAGAAAACAAAATTGATACTTAAGAGTTATAGTAAACCGATTGGACTGAATGTTAGGCAACCAAATACAATTTCCGCTAAATTCACCATAGCTGTTATATGTACATGTACTCGTATGTATGTATGTATGCATGGTGGTTTGATTTGATTTGCATACTTTGATAGTTAAGCTTGTATTAGTTGTATGTGTGTATTGTTGTATGTAGGTTAGCTTGTTGTTGCTGAAATGTTTTGGTTTCTGCTTACCAAAAGCGGCAAACGAAAACAGGAAAACATCTTTCAGCCAAGTCGAGTTCAGTTTAGTTAATAGTAGCTCATAGTTTTTAGTTAGTTTAGCTTTGTTTATTTGTTTTAAGTTAGTTTTATTTATTTTTTAGTTTAATGAACACTTCTCTGGTTCAAGGTTTTTGTGTTTTTGTTGGCTTGTTTCATTATTTTTGCATCGTTTGTGTTGTTAGTCTGTGGTGTTCTGTTGCGGTACGTGTGTTTTGTGAGTTTTTTATGTCATGTTACACCCTTATACTATACGCCAATTCAACTTGCCGGCGAACGTGTGCGTCGAGTGAAATATAATTATGACTACACCGAAAAAATCCAATCCAAGGGTTGGAATGGGAATGTGTTTTAATTTGATTAAAGCTACTCGAAACGAATGTTAATGTGACTTTCAGATAAGATTTCCAGCTGATCAGCTTAAAATGGATCTAATGCATCTGCTTTCTTTTGTTGGTCGCTATCTCAAGTTCTAGTTGACTGAATTACTTTTCACTAAAGCCAAAGTATACCAATCCTACTCGTCTTGAGCTAGAGCTGAGCTATAGCTCATCCGCTTCACCAACTACCGTCGCAACTGGAATGAGTCTCTCATCCAGAAGGAAGATATCCTGCACTTTGAGCCAAAGCTTTGACTTGGTTAAAAGTAGACATCCAGCATTGTTTTGCTGTCATAAGGACTCTCCGCACACAGCGGATTTTTTGCTGTTATTCACAAAATTATTCGCTTTAAAACACATTCATGAATCATACCCAAACATAAATAAATTCAAAAATTCTACATTCCTAAATACTTTTTGTAACTGAGCAAAATGTATGACTTTCGTTTACGGGCATTCAGTTGACATCGAGCTTATGAAGGCTGATGAACCTCATTGCACTAAACTCAACTGCTGTAGCAGAGGCTTGAAGGAGCGTTGTTCGAAAGTTGTTTCATTTCTTTGGCGCCAAATTATTTGCCAATAATTCGAGTTCCCGGAAAAGGATAATTGAAATTGTGCAGTTGCACTTCGAACTGAAAATGATGACTGCAGAAATCGTACAAATCTCGTGAGAGTCTTCACAGCCGAGCCAAATTTGGCTGCTAGAATACCGTCAACTTTGAGTGCCAAACAATTTTCAAACAAGCCAACTACCCGCAGACTTTGTTGTACTAGAACCAACGGTTTAATATTGTAGTCTTTAGTCTTAACACATTTTCGCTTTCCAGCGCAGCTAAATTGGCGTCAGGATTACGGGTTCTGAGGTGTTGGTGTGTTTTAGTTGGGTTGTTGCACTAAAGTGAAAATTTGAAAAGTCGCAAAGGAAACGAAGCGAATGTGCCCTGTTGATTTTGTGTGTATGTATATAGTTAGTAGCAACTTTTTATTTTAATTGTAAATTCTTTTAATGTTCTTTTTTATTTTTTTCTCGCTTGCTTTTGGTTTTGCTGTGATTTCTTCATTTTGTATTTACGTTTAAAATAACACAATGTCTAAGTATTTAATGTTGGTTTTGTTGTGGATTCTCTCTTCATTTGTTCTTTTTTTTTGGATTTGTTATAATGTTTTTAATGGTGTGTTTATTATGTTTTAAGTTTATGTTAAAGTTTTGTAATGTTATTTTCTTGAAGACTTTTGGAAATCACGCTCGCGATTTGTTCAATTTGTTGTTGTTGTTAGTCGTTAGATTCCTTTCGAATTAGTCATGCAGCTATGTATGCATAAGTGTGTACTTTAAAATGTAGTTTGAAACTTGTTAGTTTGATTTTTGGTTTTTTGATAATACTAAATTGTAAATGGTTTTCGTTTCGTTCGCTGTTCACTAGCGTCATATGTGGCGATTACCTGTGTGGCGAGTGTGCATGTGTCTGTCTGAATGTATGTATGTATGTATATATGCATGTATGTGTGTGTGTGTGTGTGTGGGGGGGGGGGGTGTTGTTTAGTTAGTTATGGTTGGTAATGGTTGACTGGCTGGATGGCTGGTTGAATGTTTTGTTGGTTTTAATTGTTGTTGGTTTGAATTTCAATTTTAATTTTTACCCGTAGTAAGTACGCAATAACATTTTCATTCTACCTTAATTTTGGTTTCAGTTTTTGCTTCTTTCAATTTTCTTATTAAATGTGGTTGTTGTTGTTTTCAAATGTGAGTGTATTTAATTGGTTTTTGTTTTTGACTTGTGTTTGTTAAATTTATTTATGCTTTTTACAAAATTTGAATAGTTTCGTTATTTGATGGTATTAATTTTGTTAGCTAATTAATAATAAATCGCGTAATAATAATTTTAATTAATACAAAACAAATATGAAACGCGCCTCTACGTCATGTAGATTTTTTTATTGGTATTTAGTTGTTTGTTTTTGCTGTTTCCATTTGTGGTTGTTGTTTTTGTATTTATAGGGTGTTTCGAGAATCAATGTCACTTACGGCTAATTAAAAGTATATATTATCTTAATAATGTTTATCGTTTGGTTTTGCGTATTTATTTGTTAGTTTTTGCTTTTACATTTTCCTCTCTGGAAATTTAATGTACGTGTGTATGTATGTATGTATATATCAATAATTTACATATGAAACAATAACCGAAAGCATTTTCATTACTTATATATCTTTTCTCACCTACACGTACAATTTATGCAATAACAAAAGAGTCGAAATTGCTTCGTCGAACAGAAGCTACGCGAAACAGAAACGTTCAATTCACATGCTACATAGTTATGTGTCTCTGCCTGCGTGCGTGTGTGCATGTGTGAGTGTGTATATATGTGTGTGTGTGTTTCGAATCGTCGAACGGATCGTTGAACTTGGTCGACGTCGTTTCTTTCTTATAAACTTAGCAGCGACAACAGTTACGAAATCAAGTCCAGCGTAAACAAATGTACGACTACTACAGTACATACATAGTGCACACATTTCTTTACTATATTCTTTAAAAATTATAAGGCAGGAGGCTGAGTTAAACAAATTTACAGACGCCCATTTTCATATAAATAGTTTTCATGTTTTCACTTGTTCAATTATGTAGTTCTTTTTTTTTGTTTTTAGTTTTGGTTTATTTTCATTTCATTTATTTATATTTCCGATTTTCACATTTACACCTCTACGTACGCATCTCCGTTCATTTTCATCCTTTTTTTATATACTTATTTTGTGTGGCTTCATAACCTCAAAAGCACTTTAAAGCCATTTTAGTAATAGTGAGTACACCGAGTGCTGCTGGCACAGCGTATTCGTAAGAAAAACCTAAAAAATTCGCTAAAGTCAAAGTGAATATATGGTGGAAGTTTTATTGCTTAGCGTCGCAAGCGTACGCGCACGCCCGCCTAACGCTTACGCGTGTTATACAATAACGTAATGTATGTATGTACTTATGTGTGTGAGTACGCTTAACGCTTATTATGCTGCAGCCCTCTGGCTCACCTACAATATTCCTTAGTGAAATACTCGTGTTAGCAATTCGATTTAAACAATCTAAATTTGAGAATTGTTCATGAGACCGTTTCACTAAATAATCCGTTTCAAGAAAATTGTTTCACTACAAGTATGTATGTATGTATGTACTACATAAACAAATCCATATCAGAATCTTTAATTTCGTTGTAAAAAAATTATTTTGTCTTGTGATTATGTTATTTACAGAAAATTAGCCTTCAAAACGAATAATATTCCATACACAGTTGAACTAATGACGACGTTAGTACACATAGTAGAAATTCATGTTAGTCCCAGTTGAGTTAACCAATAACTTTAACATGGGCTGCACATAAGGGCAAAGTTGCAAAAACTACGTTAACTAGTGTCCGACCGAATATTCGGTTTCGGTTTCGGCCTAATTCAGTGGTTTCGGTTTCGGTTTCAGTTTCGGCAAAAAAATGCCCGAACGGCCGAAACCGAAACTTTTTAGAATATTTTCTACATTTTATTGTGCAGCCGAGCAGATATATAGTGAAAGGATGAGAAGGAGAATTTAGATGCCACCAATGTAAATAAACTTCTTTTTTTAGAATATAATACTAAATTATTTAATTTTGAATATTAGCGAGTAAGGTACGAAAGGGTGATTTTTTAATGTTTATGTTTTTAAAAAATGAATGAATTGTTTTTATTAATAAGTATTTATTTATTTATGTTATGTTTGTTCTTTATTTACTTAAAGTAAAATTCGTTTGTTGAAAAATGGTGATGTTGATGCTTGATGTGGTGATTTTTATTTCAACTAGAAAGTTTCAATTTCGGCCGAATATTAAAAAAAAAAACCGAAATTCGGTTTCGGCCCAAAAAAGTGGTTTCGGTCGGACACTAATGTTAACAAAAGGCAGGGAGAGTTGAACGTGCAGTTGAAATCTACTGCGGGATCAGCGCTGTAAAATGTATAATGTCATGCAACTGCACCCAAGACTCGATTACTTGCGAGAAGTACAAATAAAAGTCGGCCGCACCACAGATCGACTTGCGGAAAGCTAGCCCATAAATAAGTCATCATTAGTTGAAGGCAACATTATTTGTGAGTTGGTACATTAGCTGAGAATCGGCTAGAACAGGATCTTCAATGTCTGCTTAACACTCTTCCAAAATTTTACAGAACCAACACGTACCAGTAAGCCGCCCAATATCAGATGCAGCTGGTTGAAAGTTGCCGCTGTATCACAATAGTTTAGCTTCTCACCTCAGTCAGTGCTATGGAAATCAAACAATAATTGTTTGACTTGTCTCTTGAAAAGACTTGCAGGCCTTGGATGGTGAGGAAATTATTTAAAAATATCCAATTGGCATGTATGCGTAATGGATTTATACACCGTCGAGCTCGATTCCACAGTGCGGCATATTATTAAGCCTGGACCGATCTTAGCTTAGCTGCCTGCCTGCTAGTCTAGGCATATAAAAAAAAAGCATGTACATTTTTTAATACGAGAGTGTATGTATTACAATTATTCAGATCTCAGTGGTAGATCTATTGCAAGGAAAAGAGGTCAGAAGCAAATTTATTATGTGAGTAGAATTTGCCAATTACTCGAAAGAGTATTGAATTACTTATCAAAAGACGCTAATATAGCGAACAATACATATATGAATACATGAGATAAATTGAGATAAGATAGGATTGTGTAAGGTAAGATGAGGTATGATAAGATAAGGCATGATAAGATAAGACAATTTAAGGTAAGATAGAGTTGGATGAGGTAACGTCAGATATGGTAAATTAAAGTAGGGTATGAAAACTAAGTGTGAATTAAATTGTTTAAGGAGTACTACAATTCCTCAGTTAGCTCACCACTCATAATGATAAGCAACATGATGGTGTGCTATCTGTAGTGAAGGTAAGCTACTTGGCGGCGATTAAGCCTCGCATAAGTCATAGAAGTTAGCTTCATGGTGCTCTCATTCAAGTCAACTCTGATTTTAACTCTTTGGGCTGTTACCATATCCAAACGAAGTTGAACAATGATTGTTCACACTCTCGATTTACTTTGGCTTTGTGTTTCACATAACTTTACAATAGTAGTCCGTATTAGTTAAAGCACAAATACATTGCTTAAAGAGCGTAACAATTTACGAATATTTTTCCCTGAAAAACTGTAGAACAAATGCAATTTTCGCCGTTGCTGTGTCCCACGTCCAGCAATTGTCAGAGGCAGACAGCAAGTCTTCGTTTGCTAGCACATATTTTACAATGTTGAAGCCAAGGACTCATGTGACAACGAGAACTTAGATGGCAGCCAGACATGTTTTTGTTAACTTCTGTCAACAGATCAGTCAGTTAACAAATTGTATATGTTTGTGAGACATAGTTTGCATTTTAGTAAATCAATTCGACAGTCTCAATCATGCAAAACATGTTTGTCCTGCGTTTCTTGCGTCCGTTTCCCAAACAATTTTGAAAGAATTTCAAAGGATAACTCAACTTGTTACTCTTTTGTTCAAGTTGCAACGATTTCACGATTCATAAGCTTACTTGTTCCATTAATGATTCATCTTCTCTACTGTGGTTTGCAAGACTTCGGAAATTTTGGTCGGAGAAGGCTGTAAGTTGTCAGAAATAACAAGCTTTCCCATCAAATTGACATCGTTTGGTATGAATTTCTTTAATGCGATTTAAGGCTTCCCAAATGGGAAACTAAATAAATGTGGTACTAGCGGAACTCTGCTAACCGGCCTAATACAAGCGAATGCTTTAATGGTGTTTACCGCCTTTGCGCCCCGATGATTTCACCCCAACGAAGTTAGAGCCTACTAACTAAACCCTGTTGAGTCTGTTCAAAAGAGGAAAGATTTTCTCTCCAGCTATGCGTGCAATAGTAAATGCACAATTGATGTTGATCGGCAACTTCATGGTAAAGTGTTGTAGTAAAACCAAGTATTTATGTCTGTATTGGTATAGATATCGATATATTGCCCGATGCATATCAACGTAATAACAATATTCTTGTTGCTTCAACTTGTGTTGTAGTTGTGTTGACTGCTGTATTTGCACATGAAGAGCGATTGAACTAAATCCTAAACTAGTATTGTAATGCTTCTCATTTCTCATCTATAACAAAAATTATTGTTAGCTTAATTTTATTCACATAAGCTCAGCTTTAAACAAAAGTATAGTCTATTCAATTGTTTTAATTATTTATTAATCATTTGTTTAATTAGTTATTAACTTGTTTTGGTTTTCTAAATTACCTTCTTTTGTTAACCGACAAAACTGTCCGGAACTTTAAAAGTTTTGGCAGTTGTTCTTAAACTTATATGACTGGGAACAAATTAAAAAATCTTCATTTTAACTTCAATTCATACATTTTGCTCATACGCTAAACATCATCATCATCGTCATCAGCATTAGCATCATCATCGTCATCAATTAATTTGTTACTTGTCTTTAATTGTTAGTTTAGTTGTTTCTATTAAAATTATACAATTCAACAGTTTGCACCATAAAATTAGTAAATTTTGAATTAATCCTTTAAGTTATTTTTTTACATTTGCATTACAAAATTGTATGTTTTGTTCATAATTTGTTTTTGTTAGTTTTAGTTGTTGTTTTCATAATTTATGAAAAACTTGTTCGCCACTCTGCACACGTAGGGCGCAAAGCCTTTTGCGCGAATGTCATCCATTCGTCTGGGTTACATTCTTTTCTAGCGTTCTTTATTTTTGTTTGTTGTGTTTATTTGTTATCTATTCGAACCTAATTTCATTTTGTTGTTGTTAGTTTGTTTGTTTTGTTTTTCTTACTTTAACCTTGTTCTCATTTGCTCGGGGGTTTTTTATCACTTTCGACTTGGAATACAATTTTATAAAACAAGGTTTATGTTTGTTTGTTCTTCGCTAGGCTCGCACTCTTACAATTCGAATTTAAGCTTCACGATCGCAACAGTGTGTGTGTGTTTTGTGTATATGTGATTTTATTTCTAGGAAATTTAATCATAATTTCTCCTCTTCTTTTTCCTGCAATTATAAATAAGTAACGATTTTTAATATAACGAATTTACTGCTGCAGATAAATGGGGAATTATGCTTAAGTTTATGCATGTATATGTGTGTATGTGTGTGTGTGTATTTTGGGTATTTTGTGTATGCGCACTAGAATCTAGCTTGAGAAGTGATTTATTCTTTTTTGTTTGTTTTGCTTGTTTATTTAGTTAATTAATTAGTTGTATTTAGATTCATATTTTATTAAAAAGTTAACATATTTTTATCGAAGAAAACGTGATGGAAAGCGAGGTTACGGGAGGGGGGGGGAACAAAATCTATTTAGTAAGATGCATATTCAATCAATTCAATGTGAAATGCTAGTTGAAAACAAAAGTCAGGTGTGTACATTAGCAAAATTACATCGTCATCATCATCATCATCATCATAATTATCATGTTCTTTATCATACTGCGCTAATCAATGAATTAATTCAACAATTCAAGCGCGCTTTTCGATTCTTCGCCAAATTGTAGCTAAAACTAAAACGCAACGCTTACTACTGGTGGTGATGGTTGGTTGGTTGGGGTTCATTGAGGTGGTTATAGAGGTGGTTATGATGATTATTTGGATGGTGGTGGTGGTGGTTTGGTGGTGGTCGTAGTGGTGGTGGTGGTGGTGGTGGTGGTAGTAGTTATAGTGGTAGGACTTTAACACCATTCATCAAATCAATCTATTAACTTGGATGCTTGCGACTTGCATCACGATTATCAACTACAATCCACGCACGAATCAATCGCATTGTTAGTTATGTTTTCGCAGTTTACGTAGGTTGATTGTTTTTTCGCAATTCAGTTTGAATTTGCGAGTAATTCAAATGCGTAATTTATCACAAGTAAAGAAAAAGAAAAGATAAATGTTATTAGGATTTTAACATAATTTTCAAATGGGCATGGGAATTCAAATATATATGTGCCTAGAAGTTACGATTATTGCATGCAATGCAAAATTAAGATAACAATATAGACTTGAACAAAAGTAAAACAACAACAAAATGATGAACACAAATTTCATAAATATGTATATTCATACGTATCAGCATAACATTCAGATTTCAGGTAACCTACGTAAAGATTTTTTGTGGAAGAAAAAAAAAAAGTATAAAAATTTTAGTATTGCAGCGAAGTGTCCGTATTGATATTAAAAATAAGTAAACAAGAAGGTAAATTAATGAACATATACTTAAGTAAAAAAACAGAGAATAAAAAAAATGAAATTATTCACCTCAAAACATATCTTTAAAATACACACCGAAAGCAAAAAACTTGTGGCATTACACATGGAAAAAGTGGTATATGAAGGTGTGAAAGTAGTGGTTGAAGCAATTAAATATATTTGTTTGTTGTCTCATTCGCTGTTGTGTGACGAAACAAAGAAGATGAAAAGGAACTAACTAGAACACTACCTATGTCAGTTGGACGCAAGAACGGAGATGTAATACGGATCTACTTTGCTTCAACAAAAAGGTCAAAGTATAATTGGAATTGTTAGCCTTAAGCGAGAGCAGAGCTATTTGGACCTGACGGATCTACTTTGCTTCAACAAAAAGATCAAAGAATAATTGGAATTGTTAGCCTTAAACGAGACCAACAACATAGACCAATTCACATTGGGCCATCCAAAGGAAGGTGCAACTGTAGATAACAGAGTAGTTGATCAAGAAGGCGTGGCACAACTGACATATTGAATACAGAGCAGCTTTGAAACATAGGTTTTAATTACAATGACGCATTTTTGTACGAGATGTTTGACTCTTTAAACTACACACTTTGCACACGTTAGTGAGTTATTACCTTGTTTTTAGCATTTCCCGCCTTTCTTTTAGCTTTCCCATACTTATGTGAAAAAAGATTGTTGTACAAACGTCGAAGAAGTTAGCGCTCGCAATAAAATCGTATTGAAAAATCATGAACCTTCTAGTCACCCTCATTTCTCTAACTAGTTGTGTGTAAAATATTGTTTAGTAATAAATTTCAATCTATAGCAAATTTTAAATATTGTGAAACCATTTCCAGCTTCACTGCTACTCAAAAGATGATTGCACACACCTCAGTAGTTACTTTCTTATCTTCAACATCTTTGTTTGACCTTTTTCACGGGACACACATTTGCGCTAAGGAAATTCATCACACCACTACGATAAACACAACTGAAGCAATAAAAGCAGCGAATTTATCAACTAAATCTGCAAAGAAATGATCAAAAAGTCAATGAACTAATAAAATAAACAGCACAATTCGTTGTTTCTTTGTATGTATTTGTTTTTCAATTGGAAATGTTCGCATATTTCCAAATTTCACAATTCATTGTAAATATAAACTTTTTCTACTGAAAAATGTAAATCATTACAATCATAAGAATAATAATAATTACCCGTACAATTAATATAAGTAAACGCAATATAACGTACACAAGTTCGCAAAAGAAAAATCGAATATAATTAAATAAATGTGTAATTGAAATCAAACAACGACGGAAGTGAGTAAATCATATTAAGTGTTTTATTGTGGCGCAGTAATTATAAATAGCTGTTCCTCCTCCTTCCTAACGCTTAACGTTCAAAACAAAAAGATTAAATTTAATGTAATTAAATAAAGCAATAAGTACTTAAACAAAACTAACACTTCCACATTTAGCTTTTTTACAAGAACAATCCAAAAGCAGTTTTATATTATGTGTGTTTTTTTTGCGCTTTTATGGCGACAACAGAAAACTATTGTTTGCGAATTTTACAAAAAGTTAGCGCTTCAAAGTACAATATACAAAATTAAGACTACGAAAAATTAACAAAATAATAATAATAATAATAATGAAAACACTTTACAAACAAAATTAGCAATATTTGTATCGGTTTGTTGTTCTTGTTCTCGTTATTGTTTGCGTTGCATTTGTTGTTTATGGTGTCGTAAATGAAGCAAACGAAATCTAATTAATATGCTTAACATTCATAATTTGCGTGTACGCGTGTTGGTCTGTGTCGATATGACTTTGTTATATGTTAACTCAAGCTGTTTCAGGTGTTTCTCTTTTGCATATATGAAAAATAATCATGTACTTGCATAGCAGAAATTTCAATACATAATTCAAAAATATAATATGTTTACATTTAAGTAAATTATAATTTTAATTTGTTAACTAAAATTTTTACTAATTTTTAAATTACTCTTTAATTTCTGTCTGCGTCAATGTCGTAGAGTGTCGGCTGTCTGTGGTCTACTGCTTGCTGTCGGTTATATGTTCTGAAATCTTTTTGCTCAGCTATATGCGGTCGCCTGTCATCTGTCACCTGTGCCCAATAATGTTAGGAGTGAGGAAGCTGTTTACGCCGACTACGTTTGTTTTGGCGTCCGTTCAATGTGCTGATGATGTACTTGTTGAGTGCGAGTAAAGTTGAGTTGGGTTGGAGGGGATTAGGCTGGGCGAGGGCATGGGCTTGGGCCGGGTACGGTTGTTGGTCGTTGTGCTTATGTTACACAAGTCGCAAACTTACTGTTCTTGTGGATCTGTGTCACTCTCCTCCAATTCAGTCTTGTTGCGTCTCTTTTCGTAGATAAGAATGATGGCGCACAAGATCAGTACTTCGGCGCAGATACCCAAGAAAGGCCACAAGGCGGCGAGTTTTCCTGTAATTAACAGCCAAACGCAATTCACAGCCGAAGAGTTTCAGTATGCCGCGCGAGTTCACTCACCTTTAACACGCACAAACGAAACATCGCTGGCTTCGGCGTAGTTGGCATGTTCGTTGGCAGCATTGCGGCCTATGCACTTGAATTCACCTCTATCGTCCAAGCTGATATTTTCAACTGACAAAATTGCATTCTGCACTTGATTATCATCGGGTTTCAATATGTAACGGCCTGTGCTGTTTGAGATTGTTAAATTACCTGCAAATTGATGTGCGCAAATATTAATGCATGGTGAAAGAAAACAACATTGGCAAATATATTGAGGGCTTACCAATGGCCCAGGACAATTGCGGGTCCGTGCCGACCACTGTACAAACAATTGTCAATTTCTCACCCTCAACAACGCCGCTATTTGAAGGCACTCGTACAACAACGCGAGCTAAAATGAGACGCAAGGTGTGGTCATAAGGTAACTTACAGTAAAAAATTATAAAATTTTACAAAATACTGCGTAACAATATCGAGTTGTATTTCTTAGATTTAACGTATTTTGCTTTCGATATGTTACCATGCATCTGTGTCATTTAGTTGCCATTACTTACCAACAACATTTATATCTTTTTTATGATTATTGGCCACACAACTGTAAAGACCATCGTCATATGTGTCCGTTCTATCAATTATGAACTTCCGTTCGGGCGCAATAATTCTGTAGCGTCCCGCGAGTTCCTTGACTTTTGAAACAATTGTACCATTCTTCTCCCTGCAAGCAAATAAAGCGCATAATAAATATATGTATACTTATATAATGATATATGACCGTAAACGTAAACATAGATGAATGTCTCAGGACATTAAATATTTTGATATTTGTTGGGTTTTCAAGTTGTGTGTTTCGTACAAATTTTAATCTTTTATCTACTTGTATTTTACATGATTAGACCTCTGGGTCCAAATGAGTTGTGGCAAATTCGGAAAGCTCACGTCATTTAACTATGTTTTTATAATTTATATAATTATTTTTACGGTGTTTACTTCACACTCCAAGTTCACATTGCAAGTCGAATTCAATTTGTAGACTACTCAATTTTTGATGCAGGCATCCTGGCATTTCTAAACTAATATATCGTTATCAACAACTTCACAACAACTTCTTTCATTTGACACTCAAAATTGAGGCTAAAGAGTGGCCGGGGCGCATACCACCTTGTCGCTTTCAATCTTCATAGGTTGACTTAAACACCTTTTTGAAAATTTTCCCGTGTACGTGCAACAATCGAGCAATCGAGTCGATCTCAAACGTTTTTCAAATTACTTCAAACGTTTCAAAAAATTTTTATTTTAACAATAAATTTGTCGTATTCAAAACGATTTTCTTTGTGATTTCTATACGGGGAACAAATTTTACGTTCATTTCGAGCAAATTGTTGTAAAATTCTCATCATTGGTATCTTGGCGTCGGCGGCAACAGCACAGCTCAACCCTACAGCAGCACCTACCGTTTGACCCAGCAAACAACAAAGGACTTGCAAAACTTGCGAAATGGCCAACCAAAACGGACAATTGATTTTGCAGGCGCTGCAGAATCTCGACGAACCGGCAACAGTTACAAAAATCGTAACGCACATAGCTGACACGGCAGGCGTAAGTGTTGGCGCGTCGCTCCGCGCGCTCGCTCTGGCCTCTCGCTCGCACCAAGTTTACCCCGCGTGCTTCTCTACCAACAGGTACATCCCAGCGATGTGAAGGAATCAGTACAGGAGACACTAAATGGCGGTGTACGCTACGGCTACATACAGCGCGCCAATCGCAAATATTACGCGGCTCCCGTCGACCTGGACGGCATTACCGGCGAAGAAGGCAGCGAGCCAGAGGGCGAGAACAAAAAAGAAGATACCAAGGGCGAGGGTGCCGGCGAATTGCAGGACCGCGGCTCGCGACGCCGCAAAAAAAGTGGCAAAGGTGGACGCAGCCGCAGTCGCAGTCGTCACGGATCGGGCCGCCGTCGCCGACGATAGACAGGTGACAGCACAGGTCCATGTAAATGCGAACGTACAAACACTGCAATGGGTGGCTCGCGTCAACTAGTGTCAAATTATTGTAAAAAAAAAGTCTGAATGACGAAAATTTATGTAAAAAATTTGCAATTTTTATGTACGAGTATATGTTCGAATTGTACATAACGATAATAAATATATGAATGGGACATATGAAGGAAATTGTTTCGTATAAGTGTGCATACTTGCGAGGAATGGTCTCGGAATGGGCTGGTGGCAAGTGGCAGCGGCAATTGTCGTAGTGACTATGACCACCTTACAATATCACTGTGCCTATGACAAAGGTTCCAATTTTTTCAAAATCGAAAAATTTCACGTTGAAAACTTGGCAATTCAAAATTATAGATCTTGTCGGGATTCATATACGCCCAGAGTGCTTTTTCTGAACAGGCAATTAAGAACATATATACAGTGCAAGCTCGGTATTCGCGACGGCTTAATTTTTAACATTGCAGGTTCTATAATCGCAACTTTTATCTGTTTTTTTTTTATTTTCTTACAATGTCTTTAACCAAAAAAGGGAAATCACCGCCTTTTGGTATATTAACCTTTTTGGATTTTTAAGCCGACAACAGCACTATATGAACTACGTGATTCAGCTGTTATTTTAAAAAATTATTTGCCAAAAAAGCAACTCAAAATCTCCAATTTCTTTAAAAATGTTTAAAATGTAAATATATCAGTTAAAACAATTGTAATTTTAAAAATTACATACAATTTTTCAACAAAATTTTGGGTTCTGTTATCGCGAAAATTCGGTTTTCGCGACATGTCTGGTTTTTAATTAGTCGCGAAAATCGAGCTTGCACTGTATTAGGCGATTTCGAGTGAGCAAATTTAATATGCTATAGGAGAAAGATGAAACTGCTGATCTCAAATTCAATGCAAAAAATAATACTTACCATGTGAGCTCATAATCACCCTCTTTGGTTATGTTACAGCTAAGAACTAAAGGTGATCTGATTTCAAATACTTTTAACTTATGTTCTGGATTATCGTAGTTTGGCACCAAGAAATCAGGCTCTGTAAAAAAGAATGTTACAAGTACGACGTATTAGAATAGGTTAACATCAGGACATATCACTGCTAAAGTGGATAAAAACTAACACTAATGACAACGATAACGATGATGTTTCAAATGAGTCAATACATTTTTGGTAAATCGAAACACAATACCTAAACAATCATAATTTAAGAAAAATAAGGAAATTTGAGAAAATTGTGCACTAGCGCATAGCTAATGGTAATCGCTAATGTAGTTGCTGGCAACACGTGTAAAACGGTAAATATTTACAGTGATAAACCGAAAGAAATGCGAAGTATAGACTTGAGGCAAACTTTAAGCATGGTTGTTGAAAGAGATCAACTAGCTGGCTGATGAGTGATCGCGATCGAATGCAAGTGGCGTGAGTAATATTTTGTCTCAATGGCGATGATATCAGTTCGAATGAAATGCGAGTATATAATAAGTATGTGTGGTGGATGCGGAATGCGAATAGAGCGCGAGCAAATCTCAGCTGCGACATTCAAATATATATATAAAGTTGTTTAACAACCAGGAACTTGGACTGAAATCAGATAAATTGTACAATACAAATTTTATTTTATTTCTACTTTTCTTTTCTTTGTCTTAAATAGTGTCTAATATGTGAGATTCTTGTCAAAATTTAATGTAACACAAATTTACACATTTTTTGAAATTGACGATTGCATTTAGAATATGTATAGAACTAAGTAAAATGTTACACAAATACGATAGATTAGCATCAAACTCATGGTTACTTTAGCGTTAGCGGACGTTAAAATGTTATTCGTGTCTAAAGCGGAGCATTAAAATACGCAATACAATTAAATAAGTACTATATTTGACAACTACTTTTGACAGATTCCCCATTGTAATGACGCATTTTAAACATTTTAAGATGCATCACTTAGGGACGACCATGCACGATGCTGATTCCAGTTGGAAGATATATTTTGACAACGACTTTTGGCAGTGCTCTGTTCAGCATTTCACATCTTGACAGTTTTAAGACAAGTGATTGAATTGTAAGTGATACCTTTTAATTAAAGAAAATTGGATTGACAGAAAGAGACAAATTTTGCTTTGAATAGGCAACAGTTTATCCAACAAAAAATTCAAATTTTGATAAACTAGCAACTAACTAGTGACACCGGGCAGGAACCTTGAGTCTACAACAACTCGTCAATGCATAAACAACATGAACACAACCTTTGAGTTTGTCACTTTAGCAAATCTAACGCCCGAAATGCATTGAAACAGTTAGAAGGCCAGCTTATCAATTCCATTGGTCTACATTATTATATTTGTCCCCCTTAAATTAAAAAAACTGACTTGTGACTCCTCCCGAACTCAATTGTTTCGTTTTTCTAAATTGAAAATTTAATACACAACAATAAATGTCGCTAAACTAAGCAGCACCCATAAATTTGATGACTAGTCAATCGATCATTCAATACAATTCCACACTAACGCGTCAACGTTGATTCATCACATGACGTAATTATTCACAAAGCTCAGCCAATAATTCAGTCAGGTATTGGCTTTTTTTGTTTCTAAGATTTTCATTTAGTATTTTAGCTATAATTTCTTAAAACGTTTGTGTGTAACAATATAATGTCGTTTATATGTAAATTAGATACTGGACAAAAGAATACATATTCTAGCCTATGGCATAAGTACAATAATAATCATATGTAGAGTAATAATAATAACGACAATAATAACAGTAATAAAAGAGGCACAAGCGTAGAGAGAATGTTTTAAAATTATATTTAAAAGTACTAACAACAATAACAACAACTGTAAAATCATACAGGAAAAAAATAAACCAAGAAGTGTAACTCAAGTAGAAACCAACTTCAAATTCGAGTCCATGGTCTTTGAGAGAAATGGCTGAGTGGTTGTGGTGGTAGTGGTGGTGGGTGAATGCTGAGATGCGTTGATGCGTTGAGGTACTGAGTTGCTTTTTTAGCGATAAAAGCTAAAAAGTTAAGGCTCACCCTTGCGAATCGGCGGCATGTGCGCCGTGGGAGCAGGCGGCGGCAGCAGCATTGTCGTCGTCGAACTCGCTGTTGCGCTTGGCACGTGCTGCTGCTGTTGGCGCTGATTGGGACTCGGTTGCGGTGGATACGTTTGCATTTGGTTGTATTGTTGGTAGGTATTGAATGGCTGGGTCTGGGTCGGGTATGGCATCGTGGTCTGGAATGTGGTTGGCTTGTAGGCGGGTTTCGCATGCTGATAGTAGGTCGGCTGTGCCGTCTGTAGCGGAAACTTTGCCTGCGACTCTTGATGGTAGCCGCGCGTCGTGACGACCGCATTCACCGCCATGCCGTGGTTGTGACGATCGCCGTGGTGATGTGTGGGCGTGTAGTATTGCGCAGGCGGTGCCGCCGTTGTTGGGTACATTGCGGTGCGCGGTGGTGGGAAGTCGGGCATTGGCGGGTATTCCGAACGCGTACTCACCGCTGTGCGATCGATGCTGCCTCTGTTCGTGGCCGATTGTGGCCAGGGAGCGGTGGTTAATTCGCTGTGCCTGGTAGGAGGCAAATACTCTAGATTGATTAGGCCGATGCCTTCCTTGCTGTCGCCCTCCGACCCCGACCGCGACGGACTACCATCGAAATTTGTGGCATTTATATAGATTAACTTGTTGTGCTCGTCTGCTTTGGATTCCTTCAGCAGCTGCTGCTGCTGATGGTGGTGATGATGTGGTCGCCGATGGATGGGTGTTGTGGTGATTTGTGTTGGCAGTGGCATAGCTGGCGATTCGGGTTCCATTTCCCACACGCGTGTGAATATCTCATCGGCCGAGCTGGGCGTCAGATCGTGTATCGTTTCGTAGACCGACTCCGTGGAAAGATGTCCGTCGTCGGCGGTAATTATAAACGGCGACTTGGTCTGCGGCTTGGGCACCACAACGGGACTGTGCACGTGGAGCGTGTGGTAGCTGCTGTGTCGGTCGTTGCACCGATATCTACCTTCGTGCACTTTCAGCGCGTGTCGCACTTTGATGTGCGCTTCGATTTTGTGTTTCTCGCCTTGGTTGGGAAAGCATTTACAATGTAACAAGGGCCACACGATATGCGAAGGAGTTTCGGGATGCGACGTAGGGTTGGCGGTAAACCATTCGCCCTACAGTTTTACTGTTGCCATTTTCTTTTCTCTTTCTTTGGCGTATATGAGACTAAAGAAGTGGTGTTAAACAATCTTAAATCATTTCCAAGAAAGTAACTACACCGCTCATTGAAAAATTTAATAGTATAACAATATTCTCCTTCAAGAGCTGACACAATAATGGCCAGCATGAACAGAGCCAAACGAAGACAAGATGCACTGGTGAGTTGTGGCACAATTATCAGACAATTTATTAATTACGCAAATGTTCTAGCAAAACTTTTGAGGTTTGCTCAAGTAAAATTAGACAAAATTCTTCAGTTCTTTTACTCGAATTCAAACTGCAAAATTCAATACAGGTGAGAAAATTTACTCAACTACTTAATTGATTCTTACAGCCGTTTTCAACGCTCCCATAGCCTTCACTTCTACCACCCAGGCCCAATATATCTATACACATATGTTACTCACTATGATGTAAACTATTAAAAATACAAATTCCTGCAATTTTCACTCTTCAAATACGTCGGTGTCTTCTAGTGGAAATCTATATTGCGAGATTGTTGAATGGCGTACGCTCAACCCCAAAGTTGCACTCCCTATCCTGGCTAACGCGAAACTCGTACTCACCCTCGATGCTACTCTCCGACAACATATACGAGTGCTCATCACGCCCATGTCGTAAATTATGGAGCGTTATGGGTTCGCCATCTTTAAGCCACGCTATGGGGTCGGTCAACGGAATTATGCATGTTATTGAAAAAGGCTCGCCGATATTCACATTCGAGTCGCCGTAGTAAATCGCAAAACCCCGCAAATCTGCGTCGTCATGTTATTGTTGTACGTTTCATTTATTGCAAAATATTGTTTGTTGTATTTGCAGCGTTGTTTTGATTGGTTGTTGTAATCCACGCCATTGTTTGCATGCATAGTTTGCGTTTAGTAAATTTGATTGCATTTTAAATTTCATAATTTGTTTTGTTTTTTTTTTCATTAACTAATTATACACTTTGCAAATGTCAATACAATTGAAAGGAACATAGACACTACAAAAACTCTTGTTGAAATTCAAATCGAAATTATAATTAAATCACCAACTAAGCACATACATCTGTAAATACATATTTAGTCAAGAATCATAACTAAAAATATACAAATCGAGTACAACTTAGGAATATGTATGTAGATACCAGTGTGTGGCGTGTGTGTGTTTGCATGATTGTATGTGGAATTTTTGGTTTTTGTACTTGTTTACTTTAATGTAATTGCAGTTTCATTATGTTCAAAATTTGTAATCAAGAAGAATGACTTTAATTTTGTTCTGTTTATTTGATTTCAGCTCCAAGTTGAATTGTTATGAGTTGATGACGAAGCAAATTGATGAATAACAAAAATGTCGATGAAATAGAGCTATAGGTACAATATTTAGGTACATTTAAAAGAAATTAGAACTGAAAGTTGGATGCACAGACCTTATAAAGTCTACAGATTCCCTGATTAAATTATAATAATTGGAAGCAAAAGTTCACGAGGAGGAAATTCGCAGGATGGGAGCACATCATGACAGGGATTTGGAACGAAAAAGGTGAAATTGTAATATTTACACCTAATGTAAAGCCGCCAGTAGGCATTTTGAAAAAGTTGGTTGGTTTGAGTTGCAATGGCGTTAATTGCAGTATACAAACGAATATGCTGCCGTAGTTCCGTGGTCGGTACAATGTAACGTGAGACATGGGGCACAAAACATTTCGCACACCCACTTCAAAAGTGACACAACTCAAAATTTTTAATTTTCGGTTTTATGTGTTAATACTGTGCACAATGCATCTATCTACCAATAAGCAAAAGCTCAGTATATTTTGTTGTTGTTAACTGTTGCCAAAATACAGTTAGGTCTCTCTTCATGTCGAGAACTTTGATGCTATTTGATCGCTGCAGCTCAATGCAAAAGAGTCCTAATTCAAATTGTGACACTTTTGACGAAATACATTTTTGTTGAAGTTAATTTTAAGTAAAGTTGTGACAATTTTAGTACAGTGGACGTCCAATATAACGAATCTTATGTTGTACCCCCAATTTGTTAAATCGAAAAATTCGTTAAATCGATCAAAATTTTTTTTGTTTTAAACCATCCTTAAAGAAATAAGTCTCACATATTCAGTTTTTAACCTTCTGCCTGTCCCTTGAGGTCTATTTGACCCCAGGCGGAATTAAAAAACGGTTGAGCGGTTTTGTGCACTCGTCTATTTGTGTTATTTAGTGTTAATCGCGCTTACAGCCCAATAACAAATCGAGAAAAACACTTTTCGGAGCTTTCCTCTTTTCTTTTGTGATTTATGTGTAACATTTCTTCATGTTTTGTCAGTAAATTATATAACCGTTTGATTGGGGTCATCCTGACCCCAAAGGGCAGCGAACGCAATTTTGAGCAAAGTACAGACAGAAGGTTAAACAAATATCTTGTTTTATTCCAGCATTTTCAAAATACAAATATGGCTATGTGTGTACAGTGAAAAAGTCTTCGATGCGCGATTGCAAATTGAAAGTTTTAACGTAAAAAAAACAAAAACAATTGAGGCACCGTTCACTTGACGAAACCAAACATACATTGTTATTGTAAAGAATGTGAACGCTCAAATAAAAACAATTCGAAGGGTGAAAACCAACATAAATATTATATATTATATTATATCGAATAGCAAATTTCACTTTTGTTCGTAATATAGAACCATCAATCAAAAAATTTGGCCGTACGTTAAACCGAAAATTCGTTTAATGGAAAGTTCGTTATACTAGACGTCCAGTGTATATATTTTCAAAAAAACAATTTCGAATTTTCAAAAATTTTTTTCGGTAATTAATGAATTAAAATATCATCAAAAAAGTCACAACTCAAAATTTTGGATTTTCTAGTGTAAAATTAAAAAAAATCTTTGTAACTTATCCTAAAGCATAATCTGTAGGGATTTTCTACTGAAATTATAACTGATAAGTTATCAATCTCAGCATACAGCGAAATGTGCACATAAATATTTCAACTAACGAGTTCATTGGAACAAATTTTCCATTTATTATAAAAGGCAATTAGCGCTTAACCAACCAACGGCAATAATAATTCATTATGACTGCGCACGAATAAATAAATGAGGCACATCTTAAAAAGATTCAGCCACCACATCAATCTATCGATTCGGTCATAAAGCTGTGCTCATGTATGGCAAATCGTATTAAATAATCTCTTACTTATTTAGCGCTCATCTAAATGATCCAAGTAATTTGTTGTTTGTTCGCACATGCTCGAGCCACAATGCTCCATTATATAATTTTTAATATTTCCATTTTTATGGTCTGCAGATACACATATTGTAATGGTATTCGCAGGCGCATAGCCGCAGTCGTATGCTATTTAAATTATGGGTCTGTCATAAATTTTCTTAAATAATCGGTACTGGCGAATGCGGCAAAAACTATTTCAGCCAACAATAAACAACAACACACTTCAAGTCGACATCTTCGTGACTTTAAAGTTTAAGCATTTCGCTGCGCTGTTTGCTTTTGTTTTGGCACACAAGTGCGCGGCGATTGCTGCCGTTGCCAGGGGAAAAGGGACGCCGCCGCCGCCTTGTTCGTCAACATGTGGAGGCAAATCAAATTGGTTCGTTGTCCGTAGTCACTTGCAAATATGTCTACGACATGTGCATGCGTATGGGAGTGTTAGTGTGCGGGCGCTGTTTACGGAGCTTGGGACAGCGCGTCTGTATGTACGATTAGTCGTGTGCTATCAACGCGGCACGCCACTTTCAGCAGGCAAACACTTTAGAGGATGCGATAGCGCGTTTATGAAGCAGTCGCTGATAAGATTAACTGCACCGCAACGCAGTGGCCGAGCCGAAGCTGGGTGATAAGAGCGCTTCCTCATGCCCACCCCAACCCCGGCCCAGGCGCGAACGCCCAGTGTGGGGTGGTAGCGGGCAAACGCGCTCAAGACGTTACAAGGTGATTTCAATTATACGCGCACGCAGCGTGGCGCGGACGGAGCGGGAAAAATCGCATTGCAGTCATTTTTTGCCCGATTCACTTCAGGTAATTGCGTTGACTCATTGATAAGAAACTGCGATAAGTATCGAAGATACGGCAATGCGAACATTGTACCCATACAGACATACAAATTGTAGTATGTGACAATTTTCGACATTGGTATTTTCACAACTGGGCTAATAAAATACAGCATAGCAATTAGATATCTTAATTTTACGGCAGAGTCGCCTGCAAGTCAATAAATACATTTGTGGTAAGCGTATGTATGAATGCAACGAATATTCACTTTGGACCCGCATAAAGTGGTTATATATTTGAAGGTGTATCTATGTGTACATTCACTATCTACCGGTTAAGGATCACGCACACGGATGACACTAAATACAATAACATCAACGAATGTGCGACTCAAAGACGCATTTCATTATGATGTGCCAAAATAGCAATATATATTTTATATAATATTTTTCCATATTTTTGTATTTACAATTCGTACTTTTATTTATTTATGTATTTAATTGTTATATATTTACTATTCATATGTTTTTATTGATTTAATACAATTTAAAGTTACGAATACTGTAAGGACTACAACTTTTCAGTTCAGGGTCATTTGTAAAGTTGACCGCTTTCGATCGTACATAGGTCGGCCGTATCTCAAAGCAATGCTACATTCAACGGCTCAAACAAAAACAACAAGCCATTAGGTGACAATTTGACGGGATTTGCATTGAAGAACCTTAATCTTGTGGCGGCTTGGCTGGTGCCTTTAAATAGGATTATTACGTTTTGCTAACGAATCATTACGTTTAGGTATCCTCTGAGTGTTGATCCATGGAAAAAACTATATGAGACTGAAAGGCAAAGTAGGGACTGCTGATCCCTTAATTTTTGTGAACGACGAATTTCCGATTAGAGACAATTACTTATTCGGTGGGATAAATGTCGTGGCGAGCACTATGATTGCTTTCGAGACATATTTACCCAGACGCAGATTTTCATATCTGGCCAAAAAATTTGTTATCAAAACGCATGACAGTTTTAAGAGTTTTGAGTGCAACATTGAGTATGAATGGGAAAAGTTCTCAACTTTGATTCATTTTATTTTGAAACTAAACTTCACTTAATTTGATATTTGAAATCAGTCTCACTCTACTCATAAATCAGTCGCTAGTCGCTTAGCCAAAGCGGTGCCGCACCTAATAGGGTTTATAATTAATTCTTAAAGGTTTATTGTACATGGAAAGTGAACACTGATTCTGGCCAACGGTAAGAAAGAAAAACATAAAAGTTAGAAATAGAGTCATACACATGGAAAATTTCATAAATCTATAATATTAACCACAAACTGTATATAAAACATAATAAATAATCAGAGCTATCGGCTTTGCAAGTTTTTAATTTTAGATATTTTGGAAATACAATCAGCAACTTTACAGTGCGAAATTTTTACATACATCTGGAAAACGGAAAGTGAACAAGTTTCAATTTATACTTTTTGGGTGTGCACATGTGATTTGTGCACACTTAACCTTCAATTTTTATGAATGACCCATTTCCAAACAGCCTCAGCAATATGCGCCAACTAATGTTCGCACCCAATCTTGCAGGTAGATTGGCCGCAGACACCCGAGCGCACGTTTAGTGTAATCAAACTCCAGCCGCTGGCGCTCTCGCACAGGTGCACACGTGTACGACAGCTGCCAACTGCTCCATGCAAAGGCGCCTCAAACAAAGCCAAACCAATTGTGTATGGGTCGCAAATAAATATTTAAATAGGCAGACAGCTAAGCACAAACTGCTCAGAAATGAACAAACGAGCGGCCCAGCGGCCGGCAAGGCAATCGACTTGCAGCAGCAGCAATTCCATTGCTGATACCGCAGTAAAGTTATTTGTTTACATTATTATTAGCATAGAAGCTCATCAACATCGCAATCAACAAATGGCAACAACAGCAACACTTTAAAAGTGGGAGGTGCACCCCTCGCGCTCCACAACACGCACAAGCCCAGTCGGCCAGAGAATGCGAGTAATAGCAAATAAAAAGTTAATGCCTTGTGTGCGCTGCGATTTTATTTAAGCATTAATATTTAGTAAACAAATATTAACAAGTAGAGAGCAAGTGCGCGCTGACAGCTTCAAACTGAATCATGTGCAATGCGCCGCAGCGCTGCAGCACAGCGCAAGTATCACAATAACACATAGTACACATGCGGATACATGCCAACCACGCGATTGCTCGTTCTTTGTCCACTGGACCGAACAAAGAAAACGGGGCAGCGGAGGTGCATGAACCTGTTATTTTGCATATGGCTGACTTTCAAATTAGGCGAGGCATCGACATTGGGTGGGTTATAATTGATAAACTAGGCTGAAGGACTTTTTGCAGCAATAAGATTGGCGTTTAAGGGCAGTAATACCCAAACTATATTGTTTGATGTGATTTCGGCAAATTGGTTTCAGTGGGTTGTGATCGGTTTGATGAAAGCCAGCACTGCGTAAAGTTGGTCCAAGAATCGAAAGCTCTCAATAAATTTCACTGTTGATTCACTCCCCCTACTTTTCGACCTACATACACTAGTCAGAATAAGTTTGCGTACAAGGGGTACATAGTTTTTTCATATGAAAAATAAATCACTTAAAGTAATTTTTCAAAAACAAAATATTTTTTATTTTTTCCATAAACTTAGTTCTTTTATTCCATTAAGATAATAATATCAAAAACTTGACCAAACTGTATAAGAAGGGCCAAAAACAAAATGTGTTATGAATTCACCTCAGAAAAAGTTTGCGTACAACATAAGGTTATGTAGCAAAAATTTAATTTAAACTAAGTTTTGTCCAAAAATTAATAACTTTTTGGATACGCTTCTCTTATTGGAACTCCCTGCAGAAGTTTCGGCATAAATTTTATTAAATTATGTGTTTTTTCAGCTGTTCTTTTGATATATCCTTGAATTGTTATATTTGTTTACTATATCTTTGAAGATGGAGTGTTGTTGGGCTCAGGGTTCAAGTAAACCTTTATATATTTAATTAAATGCACGTTAGGTGACTTTTTCCAACTTTTTTGAGCCAGTCAATAGCAAAGATAGCTTCACATCGTATGCAATGCGCCTGAAGGTCATCGTAAAGTTGAAACGAAATGTTGGAACCTGATCCAAAATTTTGAAACCTTGGCTTACATAAGCTTTTAGAATATGTAAATAACCCCTCGGAACTATTTCTGAATAAAAAAATCACCGCCTACTCACTCCTTTACTAGACATGCAGCCCCATACCATACCCCCTCAAATGCTATGCTTTACTGTGAATGCCAGATTTTTGTCATTCACTGAATCCTCTTCAAATTAGTTGATGCATTTTAATGGCAAATATGCCAAACCATTATCAGAGAATAAAGGTGCTTGTACACTAGGAAACATTTCACAAGGAAACATGTCGGAAACAGGCAAGAAACACGTTTCCCTAGTGTATAAGGTCATGAAAACTTGTTTCTGTGAAAATGGAAACAGTTTTCGGCATTGTTTCCTTGTTTCTGGGCAACGAAATTTTGAAATGTTTCCACATAGTGTACAATACTTGAAAACATCATGAGGGAAACATTTTCTCAAGTTTCCATATGTTTCCGTGTTTCCGGTGTCAATGGAAACACTCATAGGAAACATTTCAAGTTTCCCGAAAATTTCGTTTTGAGTGCTACAGGACAATTTTTCAATTTCGCGACGCACCATGTCGGTAGTAGACATTTTTGATACGGAAATCGTCCCCGACCTCAGCGAGAGTCAACGACCACAGAGCGAAATATTTGATTGGAGCGATGGATGCCAATCCGAACTTATTTCTGCCGTGGAAAAACACCGTTGCCTTTGGGACGTTTCCAGCCCTGACCACAAGTCATGCGGAAATAAGCTCTCGATTTGGCAAACGGTGGCAAGCGCTGTAAGTGGTGCGCCAAGCATAGACGCTTGCAAAAAAAAGTGGAAGGCCCTTCGTGTGCAATTCAATCGCATTGCCAAAACCTACAAAAAATCTGGCCAATCTACGGATGATAACGTCAAGGTGACTTGGCGTTATTATCAAATGATGAATTTCCTCCAGGTCTCGACTGTTGCCACCACATTGGACTCGGAATCAAACATGGTAAACATAATATTCCACAACCCATTACTTTTTGGTATTACTTATATTAATTTTGTGTTCAACATCGTACGCATACATATATTTTCAGCAGTTTCCCCCATTAATCAAAAGCTCGCCGTCCAAGAAAAATGAGTACGAACCATCAACTTCAAAGGGTAGCGGGATTTCTAATATTAGCAGCCGAAAACGAAAAGGGGCGAAAATGGTAGAATCCGATGAAGATGTTGTTAACGCCAAGCTGCCGCTGTATTGCAGAAAGCGCTGCAACAGCAATCACAGAATGACGAGCATCAACGCTTCTGTGACATGCTTGCAGACGAACTGCGTCGGGCGTATGCTCGAAATTCAGAAGGAGCGCAAAAACTTCGCCGTAATTTGATGACGACTGTCACCAATTATTGGCAAAACGAACCGCTTCTGCCAGGAGTACTCGTTTTGTGCCCTGCAGACAACGAAAGTCCTCTCCCGATCTCTGACGATGAATAAGTAATTCAACAACTTTGTTCTCAAATATTTATGCATTTATGTGTTGAAATAAATAAATTGATCATCAAATTGAAAACATATTTAAAGCATCCGGTGTTGCCACTCCAAATCACCTTCATTGCAAAAGTAGTCGTGAAACTCATTTTGAATTGCCAGCGCTTCTTGTCGAATTCTGTTTGTAGAACGGAAACATGGCAACGAGCTCTGTAGTCCTTGACGCCATTCGCCTGGCACCACTTGTTCATTTTCATCTTCTCGATCAAAGGATCCAGAAGATGCGTACTGCTGCGAATTGTCTGCCATGAAGAAATTGTGCAAAACGCAACACGCTTTAACGACTTTAGTGGTTTTGATTTCGTCCAAATTGATCGGCGAACGGAGTACTCGAAAACGAGCAGACATGATCCCAAAAACATTTTCAATTATTCGACGCATGCGGCTCAACCGATAATTGAAAATTCGCTTCGAAATCGATAAGTTACGATTTGGATATGGCTTCATTAGATTTTCGCGTAACGCGAATGCATCATCGCCCACTACAACAAATGGAATAGGCATGGATCGGCCTGGCAATGGTTTTGGTGTAGGCAAATTCAACGCATCGCAATCCATAGCTTGACCAAACGAGCAGTTGTTAAATACGCCTCCATCCGAAATACGTCCATTCCGACCGACATCAATGTAAATAAGCTCGTAATTGGCGTTAGCAACCCCCATTAGTACAATGCTATGCATTCCCTTATAATTAAAAAAAAGGCTGCCGCTGTTCGGTGGTGCGATCATCTGCACATGTTTGCCGTCCACAGCGCCAATTCCATTCGGAAATTGCCATTTTTGAAAAAAGTCATTGGCGATTTTTTCCCATGCAACACTGTTTTTTTTGGCCAACATATGTTACAGCACACATTTCAAGCGGATGGGGAAAGGGAGGGAGGGGACCTACAGTTTAACGCCGAATCCGAACGGCGATTAGCAGTTTTTCGTTCACACTTGGAGGTTTTGCCATTGCCTGCCAAGAGCGCACTTGTGCGATTCTTGTAATTCTCATTCCCTTCATGTGGATAGCGACAGAAGTAGATGAGTGTTTTTTCCAGCCCAAGCCAGGAATCGAACCTGGAGCGCTCGGTATGAGAAGCCAGCGCGCTACCCGCTGAGCTATCGAGGCCGACTACTCCATAGATAACAACACATAGTCCCGGAAATCCGGTTTTCTAGACTCTTTGATGGACTCTTTTACGAAAGCACTTCTGTGCTCCTTGTAAGTAAGCTAAATATGGGCTTCTTACATGCTATTATGTAGGGGAAATATGTTTTTTCAGGACTTTTCTTATAAAGTCACTACTACTGGGTTTTATAAAATATTTCTGTACATTTCTGAAGATATTGGATGCAACTAGCCTAAGATTATGATGCACTGATCGCAAAACAATCTAATCCTATTGCTTGGGTAGCTTAAGAAAATGGCCAGATCGTAACAAAGAAGCAAGAATTTCTGTTTTTTTTCGAAATTTAGTATGGCTTTTCGAAATAACGAAAACCAAAAGTTTCCATAATTTCATTAAATTTTTTGTCAATTTTTGGAAAGTTTTAGTAAGATTATCCTTTTATCCATTTTTAATTTTTTTCTGTTGGATTCTTTTGCTTTCTATAAAATTTAAATCACATATACGGTTCCAAATAATTTACAAGTCCGTTTACTGTTCAATGGAATACAAATTTTCCAAAAAAAATAAGGAGCATAACCGGAAATTCCCGTTATTAGTTTTGTACGCAAACTTATTCTGCACCGTTTTGTGAGTATATCGTCAATAAATACGAATATATGGAAAATTATTATTTTAATGCATCTAAAACACAACAAAAAGTGCAGTTAAGGCATATATGAATAGTGTGGATAAGTTTTGGTAAACAGAGAACCCATTTTTGAGGTCAAAATTGGTGATAACATAATTTTTACTAGCCTGTACGCAAACTTTTTCAGACTAGTGTTTATATGTCTTTTGACAATTTCTATGCTTTGACAGATACTTCTCGCTAATGCAACCTAAAACATAAAAACTTGCTTATGTTTTTATTAGGACAACTTTTTCCCCATTGCTTTTTTCGTGGGAAAATCTGCTAGGAAACTTGTTTCTCTGTGAAACATTTTCCTTTCTCCTGTTGCCAACGAACTGGATTTAAAAAAAAACAGCATTCCTTATATTAAATATATAAATTCATCTGTCCGGCTCGAAACAAATAAGCGAATGGAGGTCAAGTATAAAATATCATTTGAATATATCAATAACAGCCTGAATCATTGCATTATTTCAATACAAATGAGTTCCAGTCACTGACACACTCGGTGCGTTCTACCTTCGTGCAAAAAACCACTCACATGCTTGGCAATCGACTACAATAAGTAACTAACCCATTCATATGCCGTCGGCCTGCATACATTTTACGTTATTTTCGTAATATTTTATGAAGCAAATATTTCAATTGGGCACTAATTGAATTTTGAAATACAATTCAATAATAACATCAATAAAATGCCTGCACGGCCAAAGGCAAACTTATCGTTCGGCTGATAAAATGCGCTCATAGTGGTGGACTCGACTGAACTGGACAACAACAGTAAGAACACATACAGTGGCGTTCTATATGTAGGCCCACGGCGACAAAAACAAGATTTTATTTGTTTATGCATTATCACGAACTTTTTACTCGAGGAATTTAAACGCTGAAAATTATCAAGCTGAACGCCGACAACATGCACTGATACTCGTGTATATAGAATATGTCGACCGCATTGCGATAATATTCGGAATGGGATTTTTGCTTGAAGCAAGAAGCCTACGAGGCATTAAGTTCAATTTGTATACAAAACACTGACTTGTTGGTGTACACACTTAATTTTTTAAACTGCCTTGCAGACCACAAAAGCTCACTGCTACTGAGGTCTAAGAAGTCCTATTCTGACAGAGCGCCCTTTGAATTACAGCTCTTAACAAAATAGGAGATGAAAGAGTTATGCGGCATACAATAACTCGAATTTTGTTCAACACATTCAAAATAGAATCGAGTTTTATGAAGAGTGGGGAAATTTCAAAACTCTCCCTTACCCCAATGACCTACATTTTAGTCGTTACAAAGCTCGGACATTGATTTGTTCGACATAAAGTAAAGCAATGATGTGCCTGACGTAGCGCACCGCAACAACGTCAGCAGTGATAACAACAAAACAACGCAATAATAAGACAACGGGTGAATTCTCGAATGAATTTTTGGTTGCAAAAATACGGGCAAACAATTACAAAGAATCTATAAGAACGCGAACCACATATATGTAGTACGGCAGACGATTCTGTCAATGTGTTCGGATGTACATACGTACGTACATATAACACATGCTGCTGTGGCGAGGATGTCTGCTGGGTTGTTGTCTGGCGGCTGGCCATAGGTGTTGAGAGACAATATTTGTTTTTATGATTGTTGTTTGGGTTTGTTGTCACTGGTGTGAACCACCCTGAGGTGGCGGCGCTGACGCTGATTCTTTTTCGCATTTCAGTTTTATTCAACCATACCGATGGGCGCCATAATTAAAGTTCGAAAGTCGTTAGCAATCGGCGGTGTGTGCGACACACAGGTGAAAACTTTCAAAGCAGACACAATGGCCCGGATGGGCGGCAAAGCTGCACTCAACGAGACATTAGCCATGATAGCACAGAGGACATTTCTGCACAAATATGCACTGTCAGGAAAAGTCAGAGAGGCAGCAGCACTGCAGTGTGAAATGTCGCACAATTAGATGGGTGTGTGTGTGTGTGCTGGAAGTATGGCCACCATTATGCCATGTGCCAGTTTTCGCTGCGAGGAATGTGCCAAGGCCTTTATGAGAGAAACATCAGGAGTCATTGATTGTAACATCACCAAGCAACAATAACAATGCAACTTTGTTGCAAATCTATACACATATGTATATATAAAAGACCGCTGTGCTTAGTATGCTCCACATTATATAAAAATCTGCCATACATGCAAACGTGCGGCCACAGCGCCGCTTCGATAATTTTTCGCTTATTTTAACATTGAAAAATCAGTTAAAAGCCAGTTAGAAGACGCGCTGTAATAGTATCAAATCGATACAAACCAGATTTATTCGTGCCAAATTTGTCTTGCCCGGCTAATGAGAATCTGTGTTGCAGCAACGTTTACTCGGCCAGTTTCGATGACGACAGTCAGCGGCGGCGCGACTGCGATTTGATCTGAAATCGTCTAATGTCAAGCCAGCTGACGTCATTAGCACTTTTAATTATATGTTCACCTGTTGAGCGCAGTGACAACACAAAAATAACAACAGCAACAACAACTGTACTAACTGCAGACAAGTGTAATTGAAAGTTAACGTGACTTGCAAACAAAAATTTCACGATTTACTTGCTCTGACACTTTTTCACAACATACCAACCAACTGATTCCAAATTCAAAATATTACATTTACAACAATAATTTATACAACATTTCGTTTTTGTATTAGTTTAATATTTTCCAATTCCCATTTGTTTAGTACAAACACAACTTCTGCTTTATTATAATTAAATCAAAGCCTCGACAGTTCTACAGTGCGCCAAAGCCGAGATTTTTGCAAGATCTTTTGGTAATACTCCTAAAAAAGTGCAGTTAATCAACTCCACTTGGGAAAAGTCTGGCAATCGGATATAAATCCGAAATATTTGGATTTTTTGCAGCATTAAATACATACCACTTTTTTAAGTTTTCGAAATAATTTTGGCATTTAACAAACGAACGAACACAACGCAAGGTAAACGTGAATTCGCGCATAGCGAAACATAAAAATACATCGAGTATTACTAAAAAAAATAGGTTGAAAATGAAAGCTGAAAATAATTTTTACACACCTTCAATGGGATACCTACGAAAAACGAACAATGAAACACAAAATTGAAGAATATAAATACGAATAACCGAACGAACGCAGGCGAAGAGAAGCACACATTATAATGTCGAATGTAAACATTGAAACAAATTTGCAGCGAAAAAGTCTAAGCAAAACGAATGTGAATCGAGAGGGTCGACTGTGGGAAGCAGCGTAATAAATGAGTGAAGACTGGAGGTAAGTGAGAAAAATGATAAATTCAAAACAACAACGAACAACGAAACGCAACGATTCAGACTCTACTAAAATAACAATGAGTCCATACAAATCACACAACGTTGTGTACATCCATATTTGTTTGGCTCGTTTGAAAATTAACACATAATATTTTAAAGACAATTTAATTAGAGTTTATAATTGTCAGGCTCTAGCAGTTCAGTGCGCGTGATACACGCCATCGTCGATAAAAAGTATTTCGCGAAACTACAAGAAAACTGATTTGTGTACCATGTACACAAAATTAATGCAGAATTAAATTAAATAAACGTTCGTTGTTTTAAAAATAAATTTTATTAATTTTTCCGTAATGCAGTGCACATTTTTGTTAGCATATTATTAGTGTCCGACCGAATATTCGGTTTCGGTTTCGGCCCAAATAAGTGGTTTCGGTTTCAGTTTCGGCCAAAAAATGGCAGAACGGCCGAAACCGAAACTTTCGGGAATATTTTTTACATTTTATTGTGTAGCGAGTGAACAGCTACTTAGTGCAGCCAAGCAGATATATGTATAGTGAAAGGATGATGCACCAATGTAAATAAACTTCTTTTAATTTAATTAAATTATTTAATTTTGAATATTAGCGAGTAAGGTACGAAAGGGTGATTTTTTATGTTTATGTTTTTAAAAAATGAATTAATTGTTTTTATTAATAAGTATTTATTTATGTTATGTTATGTTTGTTTGTTCTTTATTTACTTAAAGTAAAATTCGTTTGTTGAAAAATGGTGATTTTGATGCTTGATGTGGTGATTTTTATTTCAACTAGAAAGTTTAGGTTTCGGCCGAATATTAAAAAAACCGAAACTCGGTTTCGGTTTCGGCCGAAAAAAGTGCTTTCGGTCGGACACTACATATTATATTGAAGTATGGGAACATTTATTGATTCATGGAACTAAGACAAATAACTCAAATTGTTGGCGGTTTGCTGGACGTAAAATAAATATGAAGAATTTTGTAAGATGAAAATGTCTACGAATAGTTTTATTTTAAGTTTCTTTTGGGAAAAATTTTAGTGGAGGAAAAAATCTTTGTAATTTTATGAAAAAGTATACGTATGCATTATATTTCCGGAAAACAAATATTATAGTCAATAGAAGAGCGAATATGTAGGAGACTAACAGTGACTCGGCCTCTTTATTTGTCGCGAGAGAAAAAATATAATTGATTTTGTACAAATGTTTTACAAAGTTTTATTTTTAATTCATAAAAACGCAAATTAAAAAACATGTAAAGCAATTAAAGTGACCACGTTGGCTCAGTAGTCGTTATGGTCTTTGATATCGAGAAATTACGATCCGATTACAAATTAATTCAATAATTCAATATGTAGTTAAATCTTTGTACTTTGGATCTTTTTATAATGGAGAGACTGTATTATTGTCAATTGTAAATATATAAAGGGGTGTTAACCCGTTGAAAACATTTTCGAATGATCTTCCCCTACACGGAGTTCTATAGCGGAGTTCACTCTTCATAGCATTTTAGGTGTAAATTTGTTATCGCAGTAATTTTTGAATATTTTCGAAAGCAGTTGTAGCGGCAGATTGCTACGATAGCAACTTTACACCTAAAATGCTATGAAGAGTGAACTGCACTTATATTTTACTACATTACCTGAGAGATGAAACTACAACTAAACGCATAATTAAGTCAGTCAAATTTTTAGGTATCCGCAGGAATGGTGAAATCCTAAAGGATCTGATAATGCTAAAAATGCCTTACTGGTGCTCCCGAGTGCCAAATCTTCTGAAGACAACGTCCTGGATAATGATAGCATAGCACTAAAAATTATTCTGAATTACACTTTCGATTCAACAAGTAGATAACGGTTGAAAGACCGATCAGGTAGTGACGGATTTGTCTGCATAGAAACTCTGATTGGAGATAGTATTCTGAAGAACTGAATAGGTGGAGTATGACTTTAGAAAGACCGAATTTCGGAGAATCCGAAAGCCCTGTTGAATCTGAAGCCCCTGTTCCACGTTGTACTGATATAAAACTATTGCAAATTTGTTTGGGTAAGAATATCTGATAATTTCAAAGGAGATTACCCTGCATATTTTTGCTCGGTTTTCAAATATTTCATACAACTCTCTTTTGTACTGTACTGCTAAAAAAAACATAAAATCATTAAGCCCATAGTGATTCATGGTCGAATCTACGAACGTTTGAAAATTGTAATTATTTCAAAAATCATTCTATGACAACATTTTACCATGTACCATGGGCTTCAAACAATTCACATGGCCATATTGAAACGAAAGGCGTTGAAATAGTTGAAATGAACTTCTCCCACATAAAATGTTCGATCACTTTATCAGAAGCTTTAAAGGAAATGCTCCACAGCCAGCTGACAGCAATTCGCACGCCGATGGCGCGTTGTTCGCGTTTGCAACTTAGTCGACGCATTGTACTTAAACATAAATAGACAGAGGAAAGTAAGTTAAAAAAAATTAAAATAGCATAAAATGAATAAAATAAAATAAAAATAGCAAAGGGAATGGGGCAAATGCAGATAGTCGTGGAACCATAGAAAGAACGGAAGGTAGAGTGACGGGTGAGAGCGAGGGAGAGTGTGCGCGCATAAAACTTTGCAATTGTTGGTGGAATTGTATGGTTCATAGTCGCACGGATAATTTGCAATTTGTACTTAAGTAAATGCAATAAACGGTAAAGGTACAGAGGTAGGCATAAGGGTGAGGGTTGACACAGGTACGGGCATGTATGTTATTGTATGCAAAACAAATAAAGAATAGAAATGTTTAGCTGTGTGCCGGGGTACTCACCAGGTTGAGCATAAATCGCTAAAAATATCGAGAGGAATGAAAAGACGCTTGCCCAGAATTTCGCCTCCATCTTTGGTATTGATCCGTGGTTTGTACTTTTATGCTTATTATCGTAATAACAATTGTGATTTTTAATATTTTTAATTATGTGTGGTTGTTACTGTGGTTTTATTTGCTTCTAATTTCTCGTTAGCTCTGAAAACTGACTTCGTAGCGGAATATTTTTCTGTGTATTTTCTCGCCTCTCTACGCCGATGACGATATTCTTGTGGAAAGTTGCTGTGAGTGGCTGCTGCTATGTGTGTGGGTGTCGGCGATTGCTGTTGCAAATAAAGTTGCAATTGTCGTATTACGTTTACAGTTGCAGTTGCAGTTACTGTGGTTGTTGTTGTTGCTTTTTTAAAATGTCTCTTGTTGTTGTTGTTGTTGATTATTGATGAATGCAATTTTGGATGTTGTCTGCTGCTGATTAATGGCTGTGCAGGGCGCTCTTCAAATGGAATTCTAACGTCTAAAAGGTTTATTAAATTATCAGAGTCCAATGTTGGTTGCCGTCTTATATTCGTCGTCGTCGTCGTCGTACCCCAACGAGCTGCACGGCGGAAATGGACGGTGGTGTGAATGGCGAGCGGTGAATAGCGAGTATGTTGGAGCGGTGGAGCGATGCAGATAGTGCGGTCCGAGCGAAAATAAAACAATAGAAAATTTGTTTAGAATATTGTTCGCTAATTGCTTTATGCTTCCTCTAGCTCTGCTAAATTGCTCGGATATTTGGAGAAACAGACACACTAGCCATTAGGCTTCAATTAATTTCAATTTGGGCAGCGTCAGAATGGGGAAGAGCACCGCGTACAGATCGCGCAGTTAGCAAGCAGTCGCACGGAGTAGCGCGCCGAAAAAAAAAAAACGCTAGGTGTAAATGCGAACAGAACGGAACAGAACGAAGACCGCGACGATTCGAGCGCCCACAGAGAACTGAGCGGTGCAGCACGGAGCACGCACGCTGACTACACTTTGTGACTGACAGTTCGGACGGCGGGCAGTTGCGGACTCTTGACAGCGCGCACACAATGAGACAATAGCGACTGCGGCGATGACGGTGACAGCGACGGTGACGACGACCACGCTACTAAATTTCAAGTCGAACACACGAAGGTTTCACGAGGCTGCAAAGGCGACGAAATAATGGAACAAAAACAATAAATAATCAACAACAAAAATGCAAAATAAAAGCAAAGCACTAGTAAAACGCAAACAAAACGAAAAGCAAAAACACGCGCCACAATGTTAAACGACAGACAGACGGCAGCAAGAGGAGCACATTCGCCACCAAACGCAAATTAGCGACTAATCATGAGTGCGCCAGCGAGCGTGCGAGCGATTGACCGCGACAGCCAGCCAGTCAGCCAAACCTGCAAACACCTCCCAACTACACCGGCCCCCCGGGCGCCTTTAGCGCTCCATATGCGCGAACCGTTCACGACCAACGCCACCTTCGCACGTCTGTGGCAATTGCCGCATCTTCAAGTTGCGGCAAATCGCCACAACCAACACCGTCATTGCCGCTGTCGCCGCAGTCACACCCGACAAGCCCGTACGCGCTTGCGATTCTTTCGACTTGGCTTTCTTCGCACTCTTTGTCTTCCTTTGCCTTGGTGCTTAATGCCAATACGCTGGCTGGTTGTCATTGTTATTGCTGCTGCCGCCGTTGTTGTTGTTATTAGTGGTGGTTTTTGCAAAAAATAAATAGCCATTATCAACGCCATCGTCATCATCATCACTACCACCATGGACATCATCATTAGCATAACTATGAAAAGTCAGCCGCGACCATATGACCAAACGGCCGACTGGCCGCACTGCGGATACCACGGTCTGCGCCCGGCAAGGGGCGGCACGCTGTTGGCAGCCGTTGTGGCTTGCACGACGGTAGTGAAAATTTTTTTGGTTTTGGTGACCGCTGCGTCGGCCGAAACACTGCCGCCGCCACCGCGGTCATATGTGTGTTGCGGTCGGTCATCGGTGGCGTGTGTGTGCAAATATTGGCTGGTGTACGAGTGCCTGCGGTGCCGCTGTAGTAATTAAGATAATGCGATATCTACGGCCCGCAGTCACGAAGCTACACAATCGGTAAGCGTCCGGACGACGGCTGTCAAATTCTGGCTGGAGGATCGGCCGACGCGCACTCGGCTTGCTCATGAATAGACCCAAGCCTACAGGACGCCAATACAACAGAAAACTGGAGCGGAAAAGAGGCTTCAGTGGACGGCGTGTGGAGCTGTCTGACGATTTGTCCCAGTGCGGGACGTCGTTCACGTAAGCGTTCGCATTCTAATTGTCAGTGCAAATGACCAACCAAACCGTCAGTGCTTAACGTTAGGCAAGTTGTCGACGGCGTTCAAATTGATGGCCATCCTCTTCAACAAGAAACGTAGAGTATTAAAAAGACCAAAGTGAGTGAGTATGTTAGTCAAATTGGATCGAAACAGTACTGATCAAAACCATGCAATATCGGTTGAAGATTTTGTAATTATTTTTTTTATGTAGCATGTATTTTTTATGTTTTTCGCTTTCAATCCCTTTTCTGTGTAATTCGCATTCTTTGGTGTTCATAAAAAGAATTTTAATCACTCCACGCCCTTTGATAACATAAGACTGCTCCACGATTCTATTGCACACAATTTGTGGAATACTTGTTTAGCGATTTATCACCTCACGACCAAAAATTTTTGCTCACTTTCGGCAGCACTGATCGCACACTCCGCACAATAAGGCAGAAAATCGATTGTCAGCATACATAAACGCTGCACGGCTCCTTTGATAGACCACTTTTCATAAATTCCGCAAGCGCCTAAAAACAGGCTCGCATTTTGGAAGCCCAACTGCAAAGACAAACTTGCAGCACGCGTGCGGATCCAAAGCACTGGACGACCAAAACTAAAGCCAACACCGACTAACACGACGGGAAGCGACAATGCGGCAAGGCGACGGGGTGGCGCGACGGCGAGGTGACTGGCGTACGACGATGATGACTTTGAGATGGATGACGTTATTTGCTGGACACGAGTGTAAACCACATTGACGACGACGAACGCGGTCAAAGCGCAAGCCAAAATGAAACAATAAATAAAAGGGGCACCCCACACAGCCCAGTTTCGCACAATGGCTTTTCGCCTTTTTGGCGCTGCCGTTGAGACAGTTGACTGCTGCAGCCTCCAGCGCAACAAAATGCATAATGCGTACGTACAAGTGAGGTGGGACGGGACGAACGCTAGTGCTGCTATTGCTGCTGATTACGCTCGCAGATGCCAGCATGTGTGCACGCCAGAGATGTGTGCAATTACATTATCTACACACATATACTATACGTTACTATACGTGTGTAGAACGAGTACACATATAACGGAGAATTAAATCACGCGTTTAGGCCTGGCGCGCACCAGCTCCCGCCCCGGTCACACTGCACCAAAGCTAGCTAGCTCAGAACACCGCGCTGACTACCGACGTGCTGCATTTTGGAGAATAGAACCAAAAAATGTTGGAAACAATGCCAAACGTGATCCGTCCGATGAAGACAACTACGAAGCGGCACACAAAAATAGAATCGAGGTGCTCCGGGCTAGACGAGTCGCGGACAATGGACGCGGCACCGACAACGACGCGGAACGGTAATGCCAATGGCATGTCACCAGCGGAAGAGCACCCAAGGAGCTGGGGCTTGCTGCGCTGGCAGCGCGGTCTCCTTTCGGCATGCGAGATGCTCTTCTCCCGTTTAGCGCATTTATGCAACAACAGCAAAAACAACAACGACAGTAACGTATCGAACTGATGCAAACAGAAAATTTTAATTGCATTGTATTGAAAATGGCACACAAACCCCACAATGAAAACGAGAAACGAGACACGAGAACGGAAAAAAAATTCCTCCGATGGCCACGGACGGCAATGACGAAATTCTTTGCCGTTCTCCTTTGTGTGGCTGCTTTAATGCCTTTTCTTCTTTGCTATGGTGTTTGGTGTTCGATGAATGTGTAGTGGTCGTGGATTGGATTGGATTTTTCTTCGTTTTCTTTTGCCTTAGCTGTCGCTGTCGCCGTCGCAGTCGTCGTGGTCGTGGTCGTCGCCTTCACTTCTTCTTCCTTGTCCGTTTTTCACTTCTTTGCTCCGCTTTGCTCTCTTTTCACTTTTCGATTTTTCGTCGAGAATTTTTTTCACACTTTTTTCTTGAATTCATTACTGCACTTTCACTTTCCCGTTGTAATTCATAACTATTGCATCACTACGGCCACTCGCCTGCAACTCTTCTTGCAATTTTAAATATTCTATGAATTTACCTAAGCACAGAATACAGAAATTTTATTTTCTTCTATTCTTCCATTGATGATGAATTTTTCACTTGCTCGCACTGTCCAAAGAGTAGATAAGAAGTGAAGGCTAATAAAAAAAGCACCAAACGTCAAATGTGGTAGGAGCCGACATTGCCAGCTCGGTCGACATTGCTGAAGTCAATTCGATGATCATTGACACTTGAGTGCATTCTTTGCTGAACATTTCGATTAAATCCATCTACGATGCATGATACATATCAAAATATAATAATCGTAATGAGATAATAGAGAAATATTACAAAAGAGTATAGATCTGATTACAAAAAAAATTACCTCGTATCTTTTTATCTATCTATCTATCTATATCTTCATCTATCTATATTTATTAAAAGTATATTTTAATTTGTTGTGAAATCAAGAATATTTTTGTACACCTGTTTAAGTTGGTGAACCAAAGCTGTGAAAAATGTCATCGCTTAATCACTAATTAATTGTGCAAAACTGTTAAAATTAAATACAGAACGGGATGCACTAGAATTCTCAAAATATAATAACAAATTGGAAAAGTGGATTTTTCGAATTTTAGAAATCTTTTTCTTTTCCAACAATAGATGCTCTCACGATGAATATTATTTCATTGATCCTTATTGTGCTGATCGCATTTCAAACGTCACCGCCCACACACGATGACACCACCCCCTATCAAGACTTATCCGGGAATGCAGCGTTGATAGCTTTAGGGCCACATACACCTTCCGCACTTGCGCCTACTATGATGTCATACATGTACTTTTCATTGCTTTGCACTAAAAGCACAGACATGTGGATCGTTACACCAACGAAAAAACATTGTCTTTATACAAAATGCCCTGTTGAAACTCAGTATTAGAATCTTGAAAATGTTTAAAGCATTCGATTCTCATCGCAAACGGGCAACTTGTTTGCAATAGACAATAACAAGTGTCAACAATGCGTCTGGCCAGGTTACGGTCTGAAGAATGGAGAATGCAGTAAAGCACAATACTTCCAATCAGCGAATGTGGGGAGAATGCACAAACCCACCACTCAGCCATTGGTGCCAAAAAGGTGTTAACTCAAATTGTAATAGATGCCGCAAGGTAAGAGATTCCGTAGAGCTGTCAAGCCATTCGTCCGTTTGTCATCATCGCGGCGGTGTGCAGTGAGTTTGGTGTTGTTTTTTAATTTGGCTTTTTAATTAGTTTCAAGCTTATTTATTTCGGAATTTTGTTGAGATAATGTGCACCAATTGGTAGGGCAGTGGAGATTAGCAAGAAAACACCGAGCAGGTGAGTGCGAAGGCGGCAAAAAAGTGAAAACATAAGACGCTCTGTTGACAACGCCCGGAAAAACAATGTTTGAGAAATACCTTTGCTAGCGCAGCAGTTGTTGTTGGTACTTGGGCGTTGACCAAAAAGCTGAACTCAAACAGTTTATGACAGAGAATGGTTTAAGAAGGCTAAAAACAAGAAATCCACACCATTGGAAGCTGAGGAGGCAGTTTGGTGAAAATAAGCTGAAAATAAGGTGACCAGTGCAGAATATGCATTCAAGGGGCACGTCATAGCGCGGGTGCGTTTGGCCTTTGCTGTCGCAATCGACACCTGCCCTCTGTCCAGCAATTTGCTGTGTGACCGCCAGGACCTGCCAAATTTGCATTTGCCAAATTGGTTTTACTTCCACCCGACGGGCTACTAATTGCACTTTTGTCCGTCGTCGCAAACAACCCCGCTGCTGCCGCAATCGCTTCAATTGCGTTTCCCCTTAATTAATTCACATTATGATTCACAGCAGCGATGGCTACAGTGGCAGCGTGCCACTTAGCTCACAGCTGCGACAGGGGTGGATTAGCGCGCTGAAAGTCAGCGGACTCAAGTGCAGCTACCGCGACAGCAGCAACTGCACAAGTTGCATAGGCCATATGCACTTAATGCCTTCCCGACCGTTGGTAATATTTGTGCTTTATTTTCCTTTTTAATTTGTATTTTTTGCATCGGCCAGCGCTGCGTTACTGACCGCTTCAGTGAACCCGCCGGCACACAGGGTGTTTGCTGTGCGCCCCATGCCAATGGACAACATCGTCTGCGTATGTATGAGCCGTGTGTGTGCCAGTGTCGGCTTATTCGTTTCGATTACTCAATGTTTACATGTGGCGTCATGTGGTAGCGTGAAGTTCTTCGCTTTGTCGCAATCTTTCGTTGTCATACACTTTACGGAGACATTTTGCTGTATTGCTCAACTGCTACGGTTTTGAAAATCTATTCGGTAAAGACGAAAAAACTAGCCATAAAAACACGTGACCGGGTTATCGGCATCCAATAACGTAATAATGAAATAAATGCTTTGATTTATTGGTTTGAGAGACTTCAATGTTATCTTTAAATTGCAGCCATTTTTGTATTGCATTTTCACATGCATTTTTTTATTGGTTAAGTTACGCTGAACTATTTTTGTTTTCAATCTTGATTTTGGAATAGGTAATATTTCGTATTCTATAGTTGGTTTGTTTGTCCCTATTATCTCAAGTTCTTGTGTCTATTAAAATAAAATAAAATAGTCGACAACGTTTGAACTGGGAAAAAATATTTAATAATGTTTTACCTAGTTTCAAATGGTTTGACCAATGATTTTCATTGCGTTAGCTTAAAAATTTCGTTTCCACACGATTAGCGCAATTTGTAATTAAAAACTTCAAAAACTGAAAGTATATCGAACAAACAAAATTGGTCTCTTGTTGTACACTAAAGCATATTTATAGTATGTAGTGTAATTATTTTCACTTGAGTTGAGCGAAGCGTAAAAGTCGCTCGCAACCACATATCTGTTTCAAACATAAAACGAATTTGCAACACAATAGAAGCTCCTCTAATGCATTTCGATATTTGTGCGCTGAGGAATGGAGCCAAGAATTGCATTGCGTAAGGTTCTGGCGGAGTAGCAGATGTGCTAGTCGCTCTCAATGAATTGAACAATCGGCTTGAAACAAACTAAAAATACCCTTGCCCCTATTTCTTAATGCACTACGTGGGATTACGTTGGGAAAGCAACACTTCCATCCTTGCAGCGCTTCGCCGTCACCTGTTGTGGCTGTTTGTTGTGTTCGCTGGCGCTGATTTGACACACGCACTGCGCATCACGCACCGAACTCTCTAAATTTAGTGCACAGTAATTATGTGCGTCAAAGATGCCGCAAGGGCATCGCCCCTTGTTGTGGTGAACGACACGTTCGGAGTGCTCGGCGTGTAGCGCAAACATTTTTAAAAATTCATTCCGCCGAGTACTTTCGAGCAAGTGGGTGGATATTGTGTCGATTTTATAATTTCTATTCCTTGCACAACGCACTTCAATCACTGCCCATTTAACGTTTGTCTTCACTCCGCAGTTTACATAACAAGATGCGTTTGATGTATCTGCAGCGATCGCCATGGGTCCTCCTGGCACTGTGCACAGTGCTGGTTCCAGGCGGCGTGCGCTGCGTTGCCGGCCAGCAAGACAACTTTTACAACACTCCTGAGGGACAGCAGCAGTCGCAGCAACCGGAGCAGGGGCCTCAATTCGAACGCCAGCAGCAGTTCTCGCAGCAGCAAAATCCTTTTCCAACGCAGCAGTCGTACGATGACTACAATCGCTACAATGATCCCTACAACGTGAATCCGAATCCGAATTCGAATCTCAATCCGAATTTGAATGACAATTCGAATTTCAATCTGAATGAGCGAGATCGCACGCGATACCGCACGGACAACTTTAATGATCTGCCGCAGGACGTGAACGACTACTCGAATCGTCCGCCGAACGCCTACGGCGGCGTTGACGATGAGCCGAGCTTGACGCGCGGCAAGACTTCGTACAACGTGAAAGCTACATTCCTGGAAACATTCCACTCCAAGGAGCCCACCTACTTCATAGTGGCCTCTCGCATGGTGCGACCGGGCCTTATATACCAGGTGGCCGTCTCCATACTGCAGGCTCAGTACCCCATCACAGTGCACGCAAGTATCTCATGCGATGGCGTGCAGATCAGCGGCGACTCGAAGGACGTAAAGGAGGGCGTGCCGGAGACTATGCTTATGCGCATACCGCCCACAAGTGTCACGGGCCAATACAAGCTGCGTGTGGAGGGCTTTTATCAGAATGTTTTCGGCGGCATAGCATTTTTAAATGAAACACGGCTGGACTTTTCTCAACGTTCCATGACAATTTTCGTGCAGACCGACAAACCGCTGTATATGCAAGGCGAGACTGTGCGCTTCCGCACGATTCCCATCACCACCGAGCTGAAGGGCTTTGACAGCGCTGTCGATGTATACATGCTGGACCCGAACAAGCACGTGCTAAGACGTTGGATTTCACGGTAGGTTGGCAGCTAAAGTAACTAAAGTACTCAAATATAGAATATCGAACTAATTTACTGCGTATTGTGTTATAAATAAATTGATTTTAATATATATTATGTACATATATTTATATTAATGAAACAAAGTCATTAATTCCATTTCGTCTTTCTTAGCCAATCCAATTTGGGTTCCGTCTCGCTGCAGTACCAGCTCTCCGATCAGCCCACTTTCGGCGAGTGGACTATACGCGTCATTGCCCAGGGTCAGCAGGAGGAGGGCCACTTCAGCGTGGAGGAGTACTATCAGACGCGATTCGAGGTGAACGTCACCATGCCGGCATATTTCTTCGTCACTGACCCCTACATCGAGGGGCGTGTAATGGCCAACTTCACCAGCGGCCATCCGGTGCGCGGCAACCTGACCCTCAAGGCTACCATTCGTCCCATTGGCTACTTCAGTAATCAAGTGCTGAACGAAAAGTTCCGCTTAGGCCGTTCACCCACGGAAGAAGCCGCCCGCTACATGCAACACCAGCAGCAGCTGTACTACAACCAGTACAATCCGCTGCCGCAGGGCGAAGACCGCGACCGCTCACAAGATCTCCTCTACCGCAACCAGTACGTAGTCGAGCGGCAGTACCAGTTTGACGAGGAATGGCCGTTCTGGGTGCGGAAGCCGGACGTACAAGAGACGTACGACGCGTGGACAGGCAGCTACCGCAAGACGCTACCATTTTTGCGCTACTTTAATGGCACTTTCGACTTTAAATGGCCCATGCGCGAATTGGAGGTGTTGGTGCCCAATTTGGCAGGTAAGCTAAATGCCGCTGTTCTTGTCTTCAGCTGAATAGCATTTTCCCCCTATTAACTGTCTCTTTTCGCAGGTATGGAAGTGCTCATCACTGCCACCGTGGGAGAGAAGTTCTACGACGAAGTCTTGTCGGGCTATGCCATTGCGCGTGTATACAACTCCAGCATACGCGTGGCCTTCCTGGGCGAAACCCCACAAGTCTTCAAACCGGCCATGCCCTTCACCACCTACTTGGTGGTGGAGTACCATGACGGCTCGCCGATAGATGTGAATCTGCTACGGCAGGGTGTGATGGACGTGACTGGCTTTGTGGAAAGCAATAGTGGCGGCCGCCGTGATTGGCCGGCGCAGCGTCTACAGATGTCAGCGCAGAGTCCGGGCATTTGGGAGGTCAAAATCGATTTGCGCAATGATTTGCAGTTGGACGACCGACAGCAGTCGCGCGAATTTCTCAACGGCGTGCAGCAGATGCGGCTACAGGCAAACTTCATAGATCCGCGCGGCGAACGCGCCCAAACCGAGCTACTGCTGATGGCGCACTATTCGCCGCGCAACCAGCACATTAAGGTAACCACCAGCACGGAACAGCCCGTGGTGGGCGAGTACATAATCTTCCACATACGCACCAACTTCTTCCTGGAGGATTTCAACTACCTGATCATGTCGAAGGGCGTCATACTAGTGAACGACCGCGAGTCGATCACCGAAGGCATACGCACAATTGCGGTGGTTCTGAGCGCTGAGATGGCGCCCGTGGCCACGATTGTGGTGTGGAAGATCACGCAGCAGGGCCAGATAGTCGCCGATTCGCTAACGTTCCCAGTGAACGGCATTTCGCGCAACAACTTCACAGTGTACATCAACAACCGAAAGGCGCGAACGGGCGAGAAGGTGGAGGTGGCTATATTCGGGGAGCCCGGCTCATACGTAGGCCTGTCGGGCATCGATAGCGCCTTCTACACAATGCAGGCGGGCAACGAACTAACGTACGCCAAGATTATCACAAAGATGGCCACATTCGACGAGCAGACGAACGGCACCTACAAGCACATCTGGCACAGTCATGCGGGCACACCCGACGAGCTGGTTTACTTCCCCGCCTCCTCGTTCGGCATCGATGCGAACCGCACCTTCGAGTACAGCGGCCTGGTGGTGTTCACAGACGGGTACGTGCCGCGCCGCTATGACAACTGCAACCTCACGCTGGGCTATGGCGAGTGTCTGTCCGGACGCTGTTACCGGCTGGACAAAAAGTGCGACGGTCTCTTCGACTGCGACGACGGCTCCGATGAGATCGGTTGCCACGTGCGCAACGATACGGAGCTGCAGAACTACCGCAAGTACCGCTTCAACCGTATCCTGCGTCACTACGAGAACGTTTGGCTGTGGAAGGATGTAAACATCGGACCGCACGGGCGCTACATTTTCAACGTGGAGGTGCCCGATCGTCCGGCCTATTGGATGGTGAGCGCCTTCAGTGTGAGCCCCTCCAAAGGTTTCGGCATGCTGAACAAGGCCATTGAGTACGTGGGCGTGCAGCCGTTCTTCATCAACGTGGAGATGCCGACACACTGTCGCCAGGGCGAGCAGGTGGGCATACGCGTGACCGTGTTCAATTACATGACCACGCCCATTGAGGCGACAGTAGTGCTGCACGGCAGCAGCGACTACAAATTCGTGCACGTGGAAGAAGATGGAATCGTGCGGTCATATAATCCGCGCACTGCATTTGGCGAGCATCAGTTTTTCATATACCTGGATGCGCAGGGGACGACTGTGGTGTACGTGCCGGTGGTGCCGCAGCGCCTGGGCGACATCGACGTTACGCTGCACGTGGCCACATTGCTGGGCACCGATCAAATAACGCGTCGCCTGCACGTCGAGTCCGACGGCCTACCGCAGTACCGTCACCAATCCATTCTGTTGGATCTTTCCAATCGCGCCTACGTCTTCGAGTATATGCACGTGAACATCACACAGACGCCGGAAATTCCATACCAGGTGGATCGTTACTTTGTGTATGGCTCAAACAAGGCTCGCATCTCGGTGGTTGGCGATGTAGTGGGACCGATTTTTCCTACAATGCCGGTAAACGCCACCTCGCTATTGTACATGCCCATGGAGTCGGCGGAACAGAACGCGTTCTCGTTCGCCGCCAACCTGTACACGATTATGTACATGCGCCTGATCAATCAGCGCAACAAGACCACCGAGAAGCACGCCTTCCACCACATGAACATCGGCTATCAGCGCCAGTTGAGCTTCATGAAGCAAGACGGCTCGTTCTCGCTCTTCCGCTCTGACTGGAACAATTCGGCGTCATCGGTGTGGCTGACGGCATATTGTGTGCGCATTTTTCAGGTGAGACGTCGTTTACATATTCCATAATCCTCAATTTTCTCCTAGCGGAAATAAACAGTATGTGTAAAAATCATTTGCAGGAAGCCTCCTTCTACGAGTGGGAGAACTTCATTTGGATCGATTCAACCATCATTGAGAAAAACATGCGCTGGTTGCTGCAACATCAAACACCTGAGGGCGCATTCTACGAGGTCACCTGGCTGCCAGATCGGAAAATGAACCGCACCAACTTTGCCAACCACACAACGCTGCAGAACCGCAACATCACGCTTACCGCGCATGTACTCATCTCACTGGCCTCCGTCAAAGACCTGTCTGGGTCGCTGGGTGCGCGCGTGGCGCTTGCTCAGCAGCGCGCTATTTCCTGGATAGAACGCAACATGCAATTCTTGCAGGACACCGACGAACCGTTCGACGTCGCCATCACTGCGTATGCGTTGCTGCTCTGCAAGTCGCCACTCGCAGAGCACGTCTTTACAATACTGCGCAGTCACGCGCGCACCATCGGCGACTTCATGTACTGGGGCAACAAGGAGGTGCCGCCGCCTCCAAAGAAGCTGGAAAATCAAAAGTGGTTCTCATTGCCGCGTCTACCGTACGAGTTCGACTCGCTCAACATCGAAACGACGGCCTACGCGCTGCTGGTGTATGTGTCTCGGCGTGAATTCATGGTCGATCCGATTGTGCGTTGGCTGAATTCACAGCGACTCAATGACGGCGGCTGGGCGTCCACGCAGGACACGAGCGCTGCGCTGCGCGCGCTAGTCGAGTACACAGTTCACTCGCGCATACGTGAAGTCTCATCGCTGACCATAGAAGTGGAGTCGTCGTCACAGGGTGGCAAGACGCAAACGTTGCACATTGATGATAGCAACTTGGCGCAGCTACAAAGCATTGAGGTGGGAGGGCATCGAGACTTTTCGGCAATTGTGCTTGTTTCTTACACTATAATTTCAGATACCCGAATCTTGGGGCACGGTTAAGGTGCAGGCTAAGGGCGCTGGCTATGCCATATTACAGATGCATGTACAATACAACGTGGACATTGAGAAGTTTCAAACAAAGCCGCCAGTGCCGGCGTTTGGACTGCACACTAAGGCCATCTTCCATGGCAGAAATCAGTCTCACATCTCTTATGTCGCCTGTCAAAAGTAATAATGTGGCCGTACCTGTTTGTGGGCCAGTGTAATTCTGCTTTTATGTTGTATTCTACAGCTGGATAAACACGCAGGAGGCTGAACGTTCTGGCATGGCCGTGCTGGATGTGGCTATACCCACCGGCTACTGGATACAGCAGCAGAAATTGGACGCTTATGTGCTGAGCAACCGCGTTCGAAATTTGCGGCGCGCGAAGTACTTTGACCGCAAGATTATCTTCTACTTTGATTATGTACGTTGCGTTTGAAAAGCTTAGGTGAAGAATGACATTCAATGTAAAATATATTGTTTTAGCTCGATCGCGAAGATGTGTGCGTCAATTTTACCATAGAGCGTTGGTATCCGGTGGCGAACATGTCACGGTATCTGCCAATACGCGTCTACGACTACTATGCACCAGGTACTATGCCCGTGTACCTGTCATTTGCGATGCTTATTAATTTCGCTTTTTCTTCCAGAACGCTTCAATGAGTCCATCTTCGATGCATTGCCCACATATTTGTTGAACATATGCGAGGTGTGCGGCAGCTCGCAGTGCCCGTACTGTTCTATCTACAACATGGGCTGGCGGGCGTCCATGTCCCTGTCGCTGGTGTTCTTTAGTGTTTTCATTTACTTAATGAGAAGCCGCATGCATGTAGTATTAAATTGTCTACATCTCCTCACCTAACCGAAGCGAAATGCGTACACTTAAGTTATAACGATTGCTTTTTCCCTTTTGTAAAAAGTCAAGTTCAAAGTGAAACTTTTACTTTAATGCAGCGAAACAGTTATTATTATTGCGTGCATTGTTCTCAAATGTTCGACTTTAACATACAAACACACACCTTTACAACTAACTCGAATATTCGACTCGAAATAACAAATGTTAATTTAAAGCTAAAGACAAATTGAAAACCGTCCAATGATCTGGTCGAGTACACCAACTCTCCTACAGTTACTTGCTATGATTAAATTTTATATTAGTTTTTATGCGTAATTTAGTGGATCTTGAAATGTTAATTTTATGTAATTGACAAGTGCGTACGTTCATCCGGCAAGCATGTTGCAATTCATCAAAATCTCAAATGTACAAAGCTCAACAAAGATGTATGCGCTTATCTACGAGTATCTATCAATACGTATATCCAATAGCCGCTCTTTGATAAGCAGAAGGAAGCAGCACGAGCAAGCTTTAAAACTTTAAAACCACAAACTGTGCACACCAAGCGTGCAGCCTTAAATGCAAATGGAAATCCAAAAAGTTGGAAGAAAAGAAAATCAACGCGTAGCAATGGTACATACGAAAGTGTCTTTACGTTTCAATTGCCTTAGATTTTAGAAATCACCACCCGGTATACCCTCTAAGCCATGTTACGAATACGTTCTTGCATAAAAACAAAAAACACAAAGGAATAAACAAATAAGAATAAAAAATATTTTAACTTTTTTATACGAAAAAGCATATATTGTTGCAAAATCGCACTGTAGTTGTGTATTTAGCGCATAAGATATACGTATATTTTACTACATAGTACATGCAAAAACTTTTCCACTGATATATCAACATGTATACACACTGATGCTGCAATAATATATCAACAATAGCGTCAGAACGAATGTTGCGAAAATGTGTTGCAATTGAAATGTAACTAAGAAATTTATGCGAATGAAATTTTAATCCGTCCTGATTTTTTGGTTTTTTTTTTAAGATATACATTTTATTAATAAATGATAAAACAGTTATTTACTTTCATTATTGTTTGGGTATTGGGTGTAATAGATTCTTGGGAGGATTTTATTGTATTGACAGTGAAATCAAGGGAACCTTCCACAAGTCGCTGATTCAGAATTCCATTAAAAGGAGAACTATTTTATAAAATTTACGTTTTATTCATAAAAAAAGTGGTGGATTCACACCAGAGATTAGCAATGAGTACCGCAACTTTGGATACCACCGCATTAATACTCATTCTTTTTACTACCTACTACTCATAAACACCGCATAACATAAGTATCGCAACCGCACGCATACAAAACCCGAACGAGTTTGCGATCATCGATTCATTTCGCGTATTGCTTACACGACCACTTCGTAACCGTATGCATATTGCACAATTCGCGTCGCGCAATTTTGGTTACCACCGCATTGATACTCACACTTTTTACTACCTACTGCTCATAAGCACCGCAAATCATAAGTATCCCAAATTCAATCATTATGCGGTATGCGTTGTTTGCAGTGAGTGAAAGCAATGAATACAAGTATACATAATGCACAATTCGCGAAGAGTATGAAGCAGGTATACGCATTTGGAAGAAATGTTTGCGGCATGGATTTTGCCACCTCAACTGCTGCTATTTTTTAACACATTCGAGACGACGATTTTTTTCGAACGCGGTGGACAGGAGCGAAATTTTATTTTTCTTTGTATTGTACACAGTAAAACCAATGCCAAATTTATTTTTCCTGTACTTTACAGATTTCATTAGTTCCAGAAAAATCTTATTTCGACGACTAGTTTACTCAGAATAACTGATAATTACACATTACTGTCTTATAGCCTCGGAAAGCCATTGCACACACGGTGTGCAATCGGTCTCGAATGGGTTAAGCAAGTTGAAGTCTAAAAGTTATAGAATCATGCAAAACAAAAATGGTTAAATACTTTAAAAACACGATGGAACCCCAAATATATGATGATTGAATCAATTGTCGGTAATTCGGTAATGTCGGACCCACATTAATGAAATACTCTATGACAACGGGCAAAGCCATCGACTTTTCGACCATTCGTACTCTAAAACTGTTTAACATTACAAATTATTATTAATTATTATAATCTATTACACGTATTATGAATTAAATATTACTTCGTTCGATAAAGGACATTTTTTCATTTCATGTTTAAAACTATTACATTAAATTTATTATTTGAGTATGTATATTGTAAAACATAAAAAAATTGGGTATATCCCATGATACAATTATAAAGGTAGTGTATTCCGGGAGAAAGGCAGAATGACAATGCCTTATACAGAGTGTTGCTTACTATATAATGAGGGGGAAATTTTCACAAATAGGGAAAAATTATTACTTTAAAATGCCCTTCAAGCGATATGACAAAATAAGTTATGGACATATTGTGATACAAAAAATAACAGTTTTAACGCCTAGATGGATATTTATTTAGTAATAATGTTTTGTTTAAATTTTTGATACGGAAATAAATCCAACTTTTTAAAAACAATCGTTTTACGGCATCTGCTAAATCTATCGACTGACTTACAATTTGTAATTTTTCTAATAAATTAGAGGCTTAGAAATTTCAGCCCCATGGGTGTTTTCAAAAATTGTTTCTAAAATTTTGTTTTTCTTCAAAAATTGCGGGCTTTCTAAGTCTTCCTTTCGAGCATTGGTTGGACCATGTCCACGTAGAGCTCCTGCCTTCATCTGTTATATTGACCTTTTTTAAGATGCAGCCAGCCATGTATTCCAGCGCGCATATATTATTATTCTTGATTTCGGCATTTTTCGAATGATTTAATTGAAACATAAAATCTTTTTTCGTGTGACTATCAATACATGTGCACGTAAGCAAACGAAAAAAGCAACATTATTTTTCACTTCAAATTCAATAAGGCATCGAGTTGACAGCTTTTGCGAGAACGCCTATCGGGAATACACTACCTTTATAATTGTGCCATGGGTATATCCTAAAAAATTCCTGTCATTTCTTTTCTTTTCTACGAATGCTTAATCACAATAACAGTCAAACCTAAATTGGAGCGTTGAGCGTTGCGTTTTCTGACGCAACGCTCTCGCTCAGTGCGGCATACCGAAATTGAAGCGTTGCGTTCGGATTGTAAAAATCATGAAATGTAAAAAAATATCTGCTTAGTCGCCAAAAAACAACAAATTATTATTATTTTGCAAAACTTAGCTCTTATTTGAATAAATTCCTCACAATTTAAATCAAATCAAATATAAATTACAGGCGTTTTTGTTAGTCGCAGCCAACTTCAAAATTGGAAATTCGAATAGCGCAGCGTCAGAGCGTTTTAATTGCGATTTGCCCCATCATTTTGTATGGGCATGAAGCAATTTTGACAGTTGCTTGCCGCCATGATGAAATAAACAAGGTGAAGCAAGTAGATGGCATACCCTTATTTTGACAAGAGAGCTTTTGAAAAACTGACATTTCCAAAAAAAATTTTCTCAAAACATGAAAGTCTTCTTCTTTGTTCGCATTAACCCACTTATGCCTGGTGTATCAAAAAATCAATTTCATTATTATTGTAGTGCTTTGCTGAAAATTCTTTGTTAGAGAAAAGCTTCTATCGATGAACGTCTTATATAATTTTTTCAGCGATGCAGATAGTGTCTGTGGTCGTATTTATGGGCAACTGTGACTTGTAACGCCCAGGCTCCAGTTCGGAGCTATAGGTAAGAGTCTGCATTATTCCGATTCGTTGCCGTGGCGGCAGATTCCCACGCTGCATAATTATTGGTATTGCCATGTGCTGTCTTGCACAAACAGCATGTACTCGGCATTTTTTCCGCGATCAAAAATTTAAAACAAGAATATTTTCGCTTTTACGTTTTGAGTGGGATTAAAAATATTCTCTCAATGCCAAAACAAAATTAAATTTTCTAATGCTATGTTTCAAAATAAGGGTATGGGGTGACAGAATAGTCAGCTACTTGCTTCACCTTGTTTATTTCATCATGCTTGCCGCTAACGCTCCAATTTAGGTTTGACTGTAAGAGTCAAAGAACAAGTGCGAAGCGATATGAAAATGCGGTGGTATGCGGTGTTTCCATCTTTCGTTTGGATCATTCGCACCACCGTATTCTCATATCGCTTCGGAATGCGGTGGTGCGAATGATTCAAACGAATATTTCCATCTTTCGTTTGGATCATTGCCGATCATTGCCGCCTTCGTTTGAATCATTCGCACCACCGCATTCCGAAGTGCATAGTTCGTTTGGATCATCGGCAGCACCGCATAGCCGAAGTGAAATGAAGATGTGATAGTTTGCGTTCGTTTAGTATTGCAAGCTGATGATTCGTTCGTTCGGATTACTATAGTAATAAAAAAAAACAAAAAAACTAAAAGTCAATACAGTTGTGTCTGGATTTAGTGAACTAATTATTGCAAGGTCTGTTCACAGTATTGAGGTTGTTCACTATATCAGGGTTAAAATTTTTGTTCAAAAACTCGTTTTATTTGCTCAAAATACACTTTGTGTATATAAATCCAAGAGATCATTAAAATTAATTAGTAGTAAAACATAAATGTATCTATACTTATTGAAAGAATTGGCGAATAAACGTTTGCTTCTTGCGTTCACAATTTTTAAAATGCACATAAAAAAGCCTACTTTCAACCACAATCGGTTTGCATTCGACAAAAAACATAACCACTAAGGTCAAGGAACAGCTGATTTTGTAACAATCAACAGCAAAAATACGAATTAGGGGAATACCCTCTTTCATTTTTGATTCCTTTTTGTGTTTTTTGTTGCTTTTTGCTTGAAATTGCTTGAAATTGCTTTCAAAATTTTGGTCACTATTTAGAGGTTTTTGATTGTTCACTATTTAGAGTACTCCATGTAAAAATTTGGGTGTTCACTATATAGGGTGTTCTTTATACCCAGACACGACTGTATATTCATACGAAAGTTTCATAAATTGGAAAACCTCATCTCAGTATAAAATGTATTAAGCCATGAACCGCTGTCAAATTTTTTGACACTAAACGGGTTTATTGACCCTTTTCGTATCCGTAAAAAGCTTGAGTCGTGATGCCATTTCGATATTATATTAAATTAGAGATATTAAATGTTCTAAGAATTTTAAGATCTCTTTTAAAATAAACACGGAATAGACCTTTCACTGTGACTAATTTATTTTGGGCGAAAGTATAAAAATGTTAATGCGAATTCAACAGCAGATAATACGTTGCAGTATTCACAAAATGTTCAAGAGAGTTTTTAACAACAGTACGGTAGTTTTCAAAGGAGAACGCCAAAATATCATTTAGTGTCAGATTCGCAGCATGGTGGCTGAGAACAAGCATTGGCTATACCTTTATTTTTTGTATCATGGTATTAAGCATTAAGCTAAGCATTAACTAATTAAAAACTACTTGTGCGTATATGTTTTTTAGAGTGTAAGCTACTACTCGCCATCTACACATATGCATTTTTCTCTAGCTTTGATACTAAAACAAGTGCTTAAAATCAACACTGTATACAATGGTGAGTAGCACAGGGTTGCAAAGAGTTGCTACTATAATACACAACTTTTCTATGTAATGTCTCACATATATGCAAATAGGTACATACTACTGTGTCCAAAAAATAAGGTGACATTGTATTTATTTTGAAAAATTTTTATTTATTCTTCCAAATCAATTTCATCCCCTTCAAAGTAATCCCCTCCCGATGCATTGCACTTATGCCAACGGATTTTCCAATCTTCGAAACACTGATTGTAGTCACTTTCCGGGATGGCCTTCAGTTCCGTCTTCGCTGCGGCTTGAATCTCCTCTATCGTATCAAAACGGTGTCCCCGGAGCGGTCTTTTGAGCTTGCTGATCAGCCAGAAGTCGCACTTCGCCAGATCAGGTGAATACGGTGGTTGCGGAACGATATGGGTTGAGTTTTTGGCGAAATGATCACAAATTACGAGTGCAGTATGGGATGGTGCATTATCGTGGTGTAAAAACCAAGAATTGTCTTTCCACAATTCCGGCCTTTTTAGGCGGATAGCGTTACGCAAATGACGCATAACGTTCAAATAATATTCCTTGTTGACTGTTTGGCCCGGCGGAAGGGCCAAATCCAAATCCTTCGACGCGCGCAGTTTAAATCCAAATGTCACCTTATTTTTTGGACACAGTAGTATGTTATACGTTGTGTATACAATATAATATACAATATAAAATACGATATAAATTCGATGCCATTTTTAATACTATTTGAATTTATTTCCTAGTAAACCTTCTTTCACTTCGGTACTGTGAAAGTTGTTAGAAACTGCTATTTTATTGTTATTTGGTGGCGCACGTGCACCCTGGCCGATGGTCAAGCAACTCGGCAGTGGTGAAAACAAGATGACATAGTGGAGCAGTACCGTGGAGATTTTCTGAGATTATTTAAATTTATTTTATAAGCAAAAGCGAGCAAAAATTGAGATTTTTTACACTTAGCCATAGTGTAAACGCGGTGTTGTCGTTGATTGAATAAACGTTGCGGTATTTTCGGCTTAAATTCGATCGATGTGCGTGTAATGAGTTCATGGGCCCCCTGGCGTTCCCCACCTCGCCGTCCATAGCCAATAGCAGCAGCAGCACACAGCAGCAGCACACGCAGCGCGAGCAACATTTGCACACACAACAACTTTGCCATTAATAAATTTAAAGTGGTGAATCGCAGAGTGTTGCGGTACGACTGCGGGCAATCAGTACGGGCCACGGTGTGCGTCTCAAGAGTTTCGTCATTATCGTTTTGTTGTTAATATTTTAAACGGTCATAATGAGTGGCAAATTGGCATCAATGTCGTTGTCGCTGTTGTCGCCTTCGCTGTCACAGTAGACAGTCAGTCAGCCAGTCAACCAGCCAATTTGTTATTTATTGCTGCGCGCATTTAACAGTCGTCGCTTTTGTGCTCTCGCGCACTGCCCCTTCGCACCGTACCCTTTGAACGTTTATTTCTTCGACATACGTTTATTTTCACACACTATACGCTGCTGCTGTAGTGCGCTTAATTTGTAAAGCCAAAAGAAGCGTTACGATTATGTTGAACGCGGTTGCCGTCGTATTACAGCCTCAGCATCAACTCTATCTTCAGCAAGCACCGATAGAGCAGCTCACAGCCGCCGCCACGGCTAACGCAACCGCTGCAGCGGAGTTGGAACACACAGCAGTGCCAGGGATCGACAGGTGAGATACCGACAACGCGCAGCTGAATCGTTTGTGTTAAAGCGGCTGTGACTATTACCGAATGTGGTCGTTTGGCAGACGGCGAAATAGTTGGAACTGTTGACTGGCCGCCTCGCCGTTATAAAGTTCCTAATCAGTAAAATATTTAATTTTGTGCTCCCAAACATCTACGAATTGAAAACTATAGTTTCTATATGTCTGTACATATTTAGATAACGAAACTTAATCAACAAATCGAAGAAATTTGGCGAGTTTTTTATATAGAATATCTTAAAAATATGCTAAAAATAGATTGCTACAGTCATGAAATAAGTTAATTTTATTATCAGTACTTAGTTGGAGTTTCGGTAAAATTCATACCAAATTTCATTCCAATAGCCCAAGTCTTTCAAAAGTTATCGAACATAAGAGCCGTTTAAATGTCGACGGATGAGCTGACATGGTTAAAACCACCGTTGGTTGATGTACATGTGTATGTATTTTTGTTGAGGCGATACCACCCTACACCGTCCTGTAATTGCTCTGGCATTCAAGTTTTGTGACTATGATAATTTTTAGTAATTATCGAATATTAAATAATAATACGGTGGCGTCAGTTGTCGGTGACGCTGGCACAGAAATCATGCTCTGTCTTTAACTCGAATGTAATTCAATTATATATATTCAATTAATAGAATTCATAACAGCCTTGTCGTCTCGGCAACTGTGCGTGTTAGTCAGATTTTAGGACATAAAGCGATTGGCGTTAATTTTTTTGTCGTCTTATAAAATCAACTTAACGGGCCATTAAAATTAAGAATATTGCAATCGATACCAGCAATTGAGCTGGTACAGCAAACGAGTGTGTAGCAAGTAACTTTTGTTTAAACCTGCATTACTCATTATTTCCCTAGAAGTGAACAAGTGTCTGTAAATTCCTGCAATCCAAGAAAATCAATTCCACACCAATTGTACTATGGACCTATGTGGCAGATGTTAGTAAATGACTCAATTTGAAAATTGCCATTTCAACGTTTCCTAAATTGTCACTAGTGAAGTGGAAACTATGCTGCGAATGCTGCAAGATCATTAGTACATAAAGACGACGTAACTTGATATATATTATCTGCTGTTAAATTCGCATTAACATTTTTATACTTTCGCCCAAAATGAATTAGTCACAGTGAAATGTCTATTGTGTGTTTATTTTAAAAAAGATCTTAAATTTCTTCGAACCTTAAATAACACTAATTTAATATTATATCGAAATGGCATCACAACTCAAGCTTTTAGCGAATACGAAGAACGTCAATCAGTACGTTTAGTGTCAAAAAATTTGACAGCGGTTCTACCTTTATTTTTTGTATCATAGCTAGAACTTTCCTCAGCCCTTCAGTCTGCTAAAAAGTTGTTAATTGTATGTTTTTTCACAAACATTTCAAAACTCATAAAGAATCAAAAATCGAGTTTTCTTTACTTGCTAAAGAACAATGCTCTTGATTATAAGCTTTCGATTAATGTATTCCTTCATAATTTGGCCATTGAAATGCCGAAAATTTATTCAACCTTGAGAAAATTTCGTGGCTAAGTCAGCCTCAAGCTGATCTGTCCATCATTATGTATGTGCTTACGTGTGTGTGTGTGTATGAATGTGTCTTTGGATGTACAACTGCGGTACGCACTTACGCCATTGCCATTTTTAAAGCCAGCAACATTCCCAATCGATGCCAACGCATTTTCTTAATTACTAATGCTTCTTTCCCAATAATTACACTTGAAAGTTGGTGGCGCGGCGCCACTTCTTCGCATTTCCGCTTCACGCTGTAATTATTATCTCACCTGCTTTGCTCATCTGCCGTTAGCCAAAATTTGCTCTATCTTAACTCGTCCAACATGGTTTTCGTACGCAAAGGAATGACAGCAAAACAAGTACCCGCACTGGTTGCCTCATAAATTGTATTGAGAAATAGAAAAACCCGTTTTCGAAAACCGTCACTGCAGCCGGTTAACATTTAAAATTGATGTCTTGTGATATAAAAAAGGTGTATTGTTTTTGTGAAATTTCAAGCTTAAGAACGTGCTATAAATACAAATCTCTCCGGCAAGCGGTCAGCCCACACAGTGAGCTTTTGCGCTGCATTTGGCCGTCATTGAAATGGTGCATGAAGCCGCCGGCTGTGCGACCGTGATGTACGAATCTGTATTTCTATACTCATTTGTGTATATTGTATAAGATTCCTTTATGTGCCATTCAACAACAGCAACAGCAACGCGTTTGTCTTCCTCTGCGCTGCCATATAATTATTTGCTGAAACAATACAGCAACATCATAGTCGTCATCATCATCGTCGTTGTCGTTGTAGTCATTAGCAATGGGTAGAATTATAGTCGAGGTAGTTGAGTTATTAGTGTTTGTTGGTTTTTTGCAAACAACAGCAGACTGAAATAACAAAGTTTTTAGCAACAACATAAATACACACAAATAAATTCAACTATTTGCTGCTCAAACTAAACTGAACGATTGGTGTGAGGAATTTTTTGATGAAATTCGTTTTATACTGTCCACATTAAATTCTCCCGTATACTGTCTAATTTATGTAAGTATGTTTACTGATGATAAATATTTATGTAATATTCAGCGGTTTTTGTAGAGGTCCGGCGTTAATACTTATATAATATTTGTTCATTTGTAATAAGTTCATATAGCCGGAGGAATTCGTTAAGCAGCTTAACTATGTACAACCCATAGTATATCCATATTCACAATTTTCTAGCTTCAAAACAGCTAGCTCTGAGAAACCTGTGTCTAGTTTTCAGATATTCATTTGCGTTCAAAATAGTATGAATTATATTTTGTTTGAGTCTTCGTCAAATCTTTGAAAATAACAATACGAATTCACGACGCTCTGACTTGTGCCGTCGTGTCGTTTAATCACCGATTACTAATAAATATTTCCGCAATTGTTAACGCCTTTCTGTGATGTACCATCGATAACTTGCTTTCACGTCCAATTATCTCCTATCTTAAGCCCCAGAATTATCAGTGACTGAGCACGTGTGACGCTAAAATTCAATTTGTCAACTTGAATGAAGTCACGAAATAAGTATGTAATGCTTATTACTAATTTACAACTATGAATGAGTGGAATTTATAAAGCAAGCGCGAAATGATTGGATTATTGGCCCTTCTGTAAGTCAACAAATCAACAAGCAATTCGTTGTTTACCACCTGCGGCGTTGTTCGGCGACATTATCTCTCTGCGATGTTTACCTTAAGTTGGATGTTTACCTTAGTCACTGCGTCATGCAACTGCGGTATCTGCTCACTAGTTCTTTATAATTTTTCGGCTTCTATTGTTTGAGTGGCGCAAACATATGTACAGCGTGTAGGAATGCAATACGATAAACATTTTTGCACAAAAAAGGCGCATTAGCGGCGCAAAAGATGCGTTAGCCTTCAAGTACGCGCGCTTATGGGCCAGCCCCCAGTGCTGCGGCGTTGTGAAGCTGTGCGGTTGTGTTGCAGAAACAAGTACGCGCACAAGGCCATTTCCGTTCCGGCCTGTTCTCGGCGCGCAGTTTTGATTATCGTCTGTTTAGATGGCCTGTCAGTTTCAATTACCAAAACTGCCAAGCTTGAAACAATTAGCTGTCGAGCATTCTAATGAAAGTCGCAACCTTTATTCGCAGCTTAAAATAGCAAAAATATATTATGAGAGAAACAATTTGTAATGTTGCGCTGATAAGCTGACCAGACTGACTGACGCATAGTCTAAACAGCGATAGCGATGGCAAGTATTAACAAACTTAGGGGCTTAGGAAAAAAATCGAATGTGCTTGATGGGTACTTGTCGAAGACCTAATAACAATATTTACTTAAGAAATTGTCCAATAAAAGATAATACTGTGTTCGAGTATCTCTCGAATACTGCCATTCATAAATTCTGTAATCTTTTTATTATTACGACCATGCCGGATATTACCGTTGAGATTTAGTTGGAAGTTTTAATTTGACAATTTCTATGAAGTGTGTACTGATAAGGTACGAGGGCGGGTCAATAAGTCCGTGACTTTTTGAATGAAACACAGGTTTTTAGATAAAAAGTTATTTTATTTTTCAACGTAGTCTCCTTTGAGATCTATACACTTAGCCCAACGTTTCTCCAGTTTTTGTATCCCTTCCAAAAAATATGATTTGTCGAGGTCTTCAAAATAGGCATTTGTTTGTGAGATGACTTCGTCATTGGAGGCAAATCTCTTTCCGCCGAGCCATTTCTTCAAGTTTGGGAACAAGAAATAGTCACTTGGGGCTAGATCGGGTGAATAGGCGGGATGAGGGAGCAATTCGTAGCCCAATTCAACAACGCCAAATATTCCTGCGAAATTGTCACACGGTTGCGTTTGTGGTCGATTGTGAGCAAACGCGGCACCCATCTTGCGGAAAGCTTTCTCATACCCAAATGATCATTCAAAATTGAAACGACTGAGCCATGTGAGATGCCTATGGCTTCCACAATCTCTCTCACTTTTAATCGCCGATCGGCTAAAACCATATCGTGGATTTTTTCAATTGTTTCGGATGTGGAGACCTCAACTGGGCATCCAGAACGTTCGGCATCTTCCGTGCTTGTACGGCCACATCGGAATTCAGTAAACCACTTTTTTACCATGGAAATGGATGGTGCAGAGTCCCCATAATATTTATCAAGCTTAGCCTTGGTTTGCGTAATGGATTTTTTCCGCAAAAAATAATGCTTAATGAGTACACGAAATTCACTTTTTTCCATTTCCTAAGTCAACGCGGTAGTCTGATATTAACGGCTGTCAAAAACAAACTAAATGTCGCAGCTTGTTCAATTTTTGACAAGAGTCAACTGACAGATGACTGTTGACGGGAGCAGTGTTGCCATTTCAATTAAGAGGCGGGAAATTCAAAAAGTCACGGACTTATTGACCCGCCCTCGTATTCACGTTGTTAACCCTTTCGCTACAGGTTTTTACTGGAGAAAGTTAAAATTTTAAATTTTATATATAAGCAACATTCCATAAGAAATTTTTTAATTTTTATACTCGGACCCTGTATTTTAGAGTGTTTTTCTATGGGAGCAACCACATCGTTATGGCTGTAATAATTACTTAAACATAAAACTTTTTACGCATAACGAAAATTTGTATATTTCTTCATTTACTTCAGCCAAAATTAAAAAAAAAAATTGAAAGAAAACGTCAAATTAAAAAGTTCTCTACATTTTTCTGCTTCTTCTTCCTTTACTATGTCAATATAAACCATTAAAAAAACGTGTATACTTCTCTTCTTTAAACTTAAATGTTCAGTTTATTAATTTCGTATTTTTCCTAAAACTTCAAACTATTCTAAAGACCAAAAAAAAATGTATTCTTGCAACCATAGAGGATGCAGACGTCCACAAAGTAGCATGTTGCCATATGGCAACAAAATAGCGACAGGGTTAAGTGGCATACATCTAACGCTCATAAAAGAAAGATTATTGCTACAGAAAAGGATTAGTGATCAGGATAAGGAGTACTCACGATATTTAGCGAAGGGGTTTAGACACATGAATTACATTTGGTATGACTTGTTTTTGGATTACGAATTCAAACTGATGAAAAAATATTTCGCTGAATAAGATATAATTTCTTCTGACTAAGAGACTGTGAGATTTTGCTTCACTTCACTAATCTCACCAACCTATTGATGTTTCCAACTGGAAATGTATGTAACATGTCTTCTTAGTTCTAATTTTAAACAGCAATTCAGTTTCATACTTAAATGTAGCTTTGCTGTCAACACAAACTTCAGTAGCCGTAATAATACAAGAAGTATTCGATGGCACTCAACACGCATGTCGGCCGCTTCCGTTTGGCGTACATTGCGACAACTGTTTGTTTGCCAAATATTTGAAGCACAGGCCTAGCGCCGAGTGTATGCCGCACTACATGCGGCGGGTATAAGCATGAATTCACTACGTGATCGCCACTGCCTGGTTGCGTATTCTAATTGCATTTGCCCCGGTGTGAAGTGATGCGCTGGGCGTGCGAAATGAAGTGGCTAAGAGATAAAAACCCAGTTGTAAAAGTGTTCCGCGCATCCGGCCAGCAGTTATCACCTTTATTAAATTATTTATTTATGTCAATATTGGCTACAAGTGCACACGTCGGCGTAAGTGTGCGGCGGACAGACGCTGGAAAACTATTGTCTCATCGCGCATGTGCTTCATTTTGAGCACTGATCTAGATTGTGTGTCGATGGTGTTTTGCAATTAGTCGCCAATTGCGTATTACAAAGTTTCGTTCCGTTCCATTCCGTTAATGTTGTTGCCAAGGTGTCATAACATGGGAACAAAATGTTGTTGTTTGTGAATACCGCAATACTGTATGTAGTAATTAAGGGTTAAAAAGCCACACACATTTGTTTTTACTTACATTTTTGTACCATACATTTGTTGGCTAGATTTGTTACTTAGTATGAAATTTGCGTTTGTTCCTCCTTCCTGTGATTTCACTGGTGTACCAATTGAGCGCAAAACCCTAGTTGTTAGTGTAGCGGGGGAAGGGAGGTAACAGAGTATTAGCATTGTCATGTGAATGTGCTCAGCATTCATATCTGCCAAGAATTCGAGTTTTTCTCAAACCCGCACTCTCTTGCTAAAAATATTCACATTCACAACATGGCATCCGACTTAGCCCTAGTTTGTAAGGCCCCAAAATAGACGTGGTCTGCGGGAAAAAGTATATGGCTGTGGACTATAAGACTACCAAGAAAATCGATTTAAATGCATCCGAGACATAATGTTTAACCCGGTACAGCTTTTAACTGGGGAAAGTTAAAATTTTAAATTTTACGTTTTAGGCTTCTATGTGGTTATGTTAGCAACATTCCATAAGAAATTTTTTAATTTTTATACTCGGACCCTGTATTTTAGAGTGTTTTTCTATGAGAGAAACCACATCGTTGTGGCTGTAATAATTAATTAAACATAAAATTTTTTATGCATAACAAAAATTTGAATATTTCTTAATTTACTTCAGCCAAATTAAAAAAAAAAAAAGTATCTAAATTGAAAGAAAACGTCAAATTAAAAAAGTCATCTAATTTTTTCTGCTTCTTCTTCCTTTACTTTTTCAAGATATACTATTAAAACAACGTGTATACTTCTCTTCTCTCAACTTAATTATTCAGTTTATTAATTTTCCTAAAACTTCAAACTATTCTAAGGAACAACAAAAATATAGTATCCACAAGTTGTTTGACCTAAAACAGGCACTGAAAAGAGACTATGCCATATGGCATAGAATAACCAAAAGGGTTAATGATTCAAATTCGAATTACAAATATTTTATTAATAGAAGAAAAATTTAAAATAGGTCTGTTTGGGAACTTTTCCAGTAAAAAATATCAGGAAAGTAAGCAACCTTACGCTCCCAAAAATCAAACTATCCAAAAAAGTAAACAAACAGGAATTTGTAAGAATTTTTTAACTCTTGGTCACATCAGTGGAACTTTTACAATATACACAAACAGGAGGGTTAAAGAAAGAAACAGCTGATCTAAAAGTTTCGCTTGAGGTTTGAAGCGGAAGAGAAACTTTAGTCAAATGTTTAATGCAAAAGGCAAATGGTTTTTTGGGCTCAATCTGCGATTTTTCCCTTTCCACTGCAGCAGGAAAAGCTGAGCAAGACGGTTGAGGGTCAGCAGACTTGCGAACGCACAAATTCCTTGCTGGTTCCATTTGCCTCCAAATGTTTGCAAAAATTATTTGGCAGCCAGTCACATGTTTTTCTTGTTCTTCTTACTGGCTAAAAGTTACTGGACAAAATTTCTCCAGTAAAAACTTGCAAGTTCTTACAAAACGAAGTGTCACTTTACGCTCTCAGTTTTTCTCTCGTTGCAAGAAATTCGGCGTACACAAACAGGATCCAGTAAAAATTTGTACAAATTTGTACAATTTCGCATAAATTATTCGTACCCAAACAGACCTATAATGTTTAATGATTCAAATTCGAATTACAAATATTTTATTAATAGAAGAAAATTTTAAATTGCTATGCATCTGTCTTGAGTGTTTTCCTACTAATTTCCAATCACTAAGAGACACATTTTCTATAAACATTTATTGTTGGTTGTTTGGCGCTTCAAACTTATGACGCCCTGACTTGCGAATCAACGTTTAGAATACTGTGGCCACCATCTATAATATAATTGGCATTTCAAATTCCTATCCTATTTACATATTTGCTTTGCTCTGTGTAGTCGACATTTTTCCAATTTTAAACACGGATTTTCAAAAACAATTTGTTACAGAAAAAAAGCACAACTCTCACATGAATTAGGAATATTTTGCAACCAAAGACTGGAGCATCCCATCGAAATCACAGAATTTGGCCAGTTTGGGCACATCGCACGCCGATCACTGTTGCCTGTAATCATTTCATCATGGCCTGTAATTAATTGTCAAAATGAAGTCAGCACTCGCACGTGTTTTCAAGTGCACATATCCCAAAAGCAGCACTTTTGTTTTAAATTAATTTTTTATCTTGTTTTACAAACACTTTTACTGTACTACGTAGAAACGCGACGCTTAAATTTGAAGCAAGTCGTGCGTTGGCGTCGTCTCGAGTGCCCGCAGTTATTGGCCAAGAATAGGGTCAAAACTCTCATAACCAACAGTGCGCCTCAGTGTGATTCGCCGTCTGCGATTCGACGTGTGTGCGACTGCGCGTAGTTCTGCCGACGGGGCATTGTCTTTTATCGTCGCGTCCGCGTACGCAGTTTTGACAGACAACAAGTAGTCGTTGCTGGCCCACTGTATTGGCTTTGGCTATCGGCACCATTCGCGGAATTTTCGCATCAGCGGCCAACGAGCGGCCGCTTGGTGTGCGAGTTTTACGACGTTTTCGGCCAGATGTGCACTCACCTGCTCGGCATTTGTTTAAACTAGAGTAAACATAAATATTTGCACGTCGCATTAAAAACACAACTCTATGTGTACTGAAATTCTTTATATGTATTCTAAACAGTCTTTACAGCAATTAATCGGTTGTTTACTCTTTGCGTTGCCGTTGCAGGCGCGCGTATCATCGCCATCTGCCGCATAGCCAGCGCCATCAGCTACAACACCTTCATCCGCGCTGTTAGAGATATGTAGGCAAGTATCGCGACAGCAGCAATAGCATCAGCATAGGCATTGCTTCGGGCAACTGGGGGCGCTCAACCGAGCTGAATCATAAACAGCATCGATCGCCGCTTGCGATGGGTCACCGTCGGAACAGCACGCGCTGCTAATATTGAGACCACATTGAAATTGAAAAGACAACGGACATTCCGGTTCTGTGCTCTTTAATTTTAACTGTTGACGCAGAGCTAAAACACCAAATTTTTCACACACACATGCATGCCCGCTCGCATACACACGCAAACGGCAAAACCGCAAAAGGCTGAATAGATCCGATAGATCCCCGCAAACAAAGCTTTTGCTGCTTGCCACAATCAACCAGCAACCAGCAAGAACGCGAGCAGCTACCATTCAGCACCCAGGGCAGCGCACGTCCACAGCTATGGCCAGCGTACACAACACCCGACTGCTGCGCTTCTTGCTTGTGCTGAGCGCCGTTGTCCTGACTATCTTCATTTACGCCTCGTACTCGTCGAATTCGACGCTGGCACCGCCACACATGCGCGCCGGCGGTACACCCTCGGCAGCGGTCGCGGCCGCGCTCAACGGCCCACAGTGGCAGCCGGAACCGGTGGCCGTCAACAGAAGCGCAAATACTTTCAAATACAAATTGCACGGCAATGCGAGTGATGGTGCCGGCCGGAGTCACGATGCGCTTGCCGCGCACGATAAGCCGAATCGCAAGGTAGTCATATCGCGTGCGCTGCCGGGCGTGGCAGCAGCGAGCGGCATTGTGTTCGTCAAGAAGCAGCATCACCGTGAGCCCACAATCGATGCGGACGCAGTGGGTGGTGGTGGTGGGGCTGGTGGGGTGCTGGATGATGTGCCCGACGAAGCGGCGCTGGAGCGACTGGTCAGCAATGATTTGCTGGAGGAGCAATATGTGCAGAATGTTGATAACCTCTTGGGTAGGTTGCCGCATTGCCATCGAATTTATGTAAGCATATGTATAAATAATTGTTTTTCGTTTTAGGAAATATCAACAGTTCGAACGTTTCAGGCGCTGTCGCTGCAGGTGTGCTGGCACAGCAAAAACCACAGCAGCAGGATCAGCAGAAAAACGACGAGGACGCACTACCGCTGCAACGTCTGCAGCCGCAACAGCAACAACAACAAAATCAATTAGCTGACAACAATTTGAATAAAATACTCGATTCGGATGTTTTGATACCAACATCGAATTTACAAAAATTCATAGAGAATGCCGATAAAATACTGAAGAACATTACGGCACAGCCACCAGCAGCGGCCAAATGTAAGTGTGGGCATTCAGTCGCTATTCTCTATACATATGTATACACGCGCTAAGGTGAACAGATGAACATGTTTTTGGGTTGCTTCGTTAATGATAACACACTTCCTTGCATTTTGATAGTTATGAGTGCTCTTATGGTCCTTTATGTATAAACAGCTTAATTGAACATTCATAAGTACACGTAATTGTTATCTAGATACCACAAGTATCGCAGTGATTTGTCAGTATTTTACAAGTTCTGGTTATTTGAATGGATCCATAAATTTTGAAGAGTTTTCTTTTATCCTGCAAAATACTAAACATTTGGCTTACGTGGTTCATGATTGTTGATATCTTTTAGAAAAAAGCAAACATTGAAAAATTCCAAAAAAAGAAATAATGACCTAATAATTTTATATATGTATAGAAATTTGAGAAATGTTTACAAAAATTCTTGGCCGTTCGCCTGCAATGTTGCACATAATTTTCCACGCAGCATTTACAAACACGTATTGTTACTTATCATTTGTTGATTTTTGCAAAGTCTATTTAATTGATTTTCATTATTTACGATACTTAAATTGTATGTCAACTTGACAAAATTTTGTAGTTTGCAATAGTTTGTAATATTTACAGTTTCTGTTTTGGTCTAAAGTTTCTATACTTTCAAATGTTTGGAAAAAAGAGTCGTTCCAACAAATCAATTAAACATTTCAATGAATAACAGCTCCAAATAAGTATTAGGAATTTCATTTTGTTAATTGTTAATATTTCGTTCAAGTGCGCAGTGTCACTTCTTACATAAGTTCCTGTCAGCTACGGTATTTAATTTCATTTTTGCAAAATGTAGTACACCATGCGACGGCCTGCTTGCGCTCATATTTCAGTTGGCCGCTCGTTTTCACTTTAGACACATACATTCGTACGTGACACACGGATTGTTTATTTCATTCAACTTGCGAAGCCCACACCACAGGTTTAGTATTTATTTAAATTATTTTGTATCGAGTTTAGGTATAAACAAACAGCTAACGCACAGTAAAGCTAAAGGTTTGCAGTTTGATTCTCTGAATTTCTCGTCACATTATGTGGCTTCCTGAGCGCAAGATTCTGTGCCGGTTACGCGGTTTTAATTGGCTACAGCAGCTTACTTCTGGCCATGCCCATTTACTTTCATTTATGTAAATACTGTGTTGAAAATAAACTTTACACTTTAAATTACGTACGTTTACTTTGTACATTATTTTGGGCGTTTGTATTTGAGGCAGAGAAAGTCTGCGAAATTATCAGTAAAATTGACAAATGACAGTTTACGCCCCCATACACATATCTACAAAACGTCGAATAAAAAGTTTACTAATGTTGCCTCTTTCGACGTACAATACCGTGATTAGGCTTGAAATTGGATTGTACTTAGTTAGGCAGTTATTATCGCAAGCCTTCGCTTGTTAATGAATTGTTTTGTGTTTTTTTTATAATTTTACAGCCGCCTCGGCTCCCATTCCTGCCGCCAATAAGAGCTCCGCTGTTGCCGCCAAAGTTGAGGAACAAAAGAATTCGGCCGATTACGGTGACAATGCTGTCGGCGATGATGACGTTGCGCTACCGCCGTCTGTTGTGATGACCATAAAGCATGGCCATCCGCCGCAGCCGAGTGTGCCAGAAACACGCAAGCCCGACAAAGTACCAGCGAACGTGAACGCAACAACCGCGCGCGCCGCCATCGATCCCACGAAAGGCATTCTGACGCAGCAAATCTACGAGAGTGGTCACATGAACGAAGAGCTGAATATTGCGAAACTTTGTCCGGATGGCGGCGGCGATCTGAAGCTGCTCATACTGATCACATCGGCGTTGTCGCATGCCGAGGCGCGCATGGCCATACGGCAGACGTGGGCGCACTATGGCACGCGCCGCGACGTGTCGACCGCTTTCATACTGGGTCGTACCACGGACAAATCGCTGAACACGGCACTGTCGCAGGAGAACTTCATCTACGGCGATTTGATACGTGGCAACTTCATCGATTCGTACAACAATCTGACGCTGAAGACGATTTCGGCACTAGAGTGGGTGGACCAGCATTGCGCATTCGCCAAGTACATACTGAAGACGGACGATGACATGTTCATCAATGTACCAAAACTGCTGGGCTTTCTTGATACTGTCCACAAAGAGAGGCGCGTGATTTACGGCCGGCTGGCGAAGAAGTGGAAGCCGATACGCAACAAGAAGTCCAAGTACTATGTGTCTACGGACCAGTTCGGTGCGCCGGTGTTTCCGCCGTTCACCACGGGGCCGGCATATGTGATATCTAGTGACGCCGTGCACGATCTGTACGTGCGCTCCTTGCGTCAAGTAAGATAATTTCGTTTGCTTGAAAAGGCAGATTTCGTTAAATCGCGAAATTGTTGCAGGTTTATCTGAAGCTGGAGGATGTGTTTACGACGGGCATCGTGGCGCAGCTGCTGGGCATTAAACGCTTTCATGTCAACGAATTTCTTAACCGGCGCATTGCGTTTAATCCGTGCAACATACGCAAAACCATCAGCGTGCATATGATCAAGTCCAATGAGCAGTTCGATCTGTGGAAGAAGCTACTGGAGCAGAATACGAAGTGTAAATAGCAATTTAGATTTATGCAATAAAGTTTAAAATAAAGCGTAGCATTAGTAGCTTAAGGATTAAAGATATGGATACGTATTACTACGATTACGATTACTAGTATATTTTTATTTAAAAAAAACCGACTTAATTTGTAGCGAAAACACATACACCAGCATACCTACATACATATACATACATATAAAGAATTATATACATACAATTGTTTTTGTAGACTATTCGCATTACAAATGCCATTATTATATTTATGAATGCAAATCATGTACTGTGGTTATCATCTTCAAATATTCAAACAAACAATACAAAAGAAAACAAGAGCAAAGAATTAAAACAAAATGATACCGATAAGAATAATAAAACTGAAATTCTCATATATGTGTCGTAAGGAAAGAATACTAGTGGTTTTCATTAAATATGCTTGCAGGTGGCAAATTCAATAATGTCCGGGGGAAAATTCCTCCTGCAGATGTTTGTTGCTGCGGGCCGAATGTGCTGGACCCTAATGAAGATTTGGATTTTTTTTACTGAAATCAAAGCAATACCCACCTGGGCGAATGAAAGTTGCGTGACTGTGTGTGAAGATGTGTGAAGAAAGCCAACACTTTAACACTTTTTAAAGTGTAGAGTAAAGTAGTTCAGCTTCAGTATGAGAAAATCCGACGTTTTTGTTGTGTTGTAGTTCGGGATATTCCGTTAAATTTTAATTTAGTTAAGAGGGGGAGAGGTGGCAAGGACGTTTATTTTTCACATTTATTATTATATTTATTTATTATTTGAATCATGAATATGCTATAACTGTGTGAACAAGTTCAGATTGACAAATGTTTCTGCTTTTGAATTGTAATTATCAAGAATACTTTAATTTTTATATTACACAATTTATAAAACAAATGAATAACGCAGTAGATTGGCTGCGCTATAAAAGAAAATACTGTAATTTCTGTTTGGAGTTGAAGTTTTAAAATCTCAATTGCGCGCCATTTAATCGAATCCGTGTTGAATTTCTTTTATGGATGCTTATAAATATATGCATATGTATATTAAATTTATATATATATATTGATTAAAATCGATATTCGTGGAGCAGGTGGCACTACGAATATCGTTTTGGAAATAGCAAATCACAGAAATTTTCATTTTCTTGCGTTTATTTTTGTTACTATGCTTTTAATTAAACACATTTTTCGTCCCTTGTAAAACAGGGGATTTTCAAAGAAAACATACAGCTTTAAATCTTGTTATCATTATAGATACTGCTGGAGTGGCAATTTTTTCATATGATTTTATAAAAACAATACATATATGTAAAAATTACACAGTTCTAAGTGTTTAGCCACTACTCTAAATTTTGCTCCCAATGCCACTGCAAACTGTATACTAAACACACTTCTTCATGTTGCCACCTCATGGCTTTTAATGGAATTTTTATATATTTTGGATATAGTTGATGTGGCTATTGCTGGCTGCATTTTTTGATGTAGTGCTGCAACCAATTTGCCTGTAATTTGTACTTTAATTGTTTTGGCTCGGAAAAAGTAAACATTGCCGCCTGCTTCGACTCGGCTGCTGATATGAGAGTCTTTGGAATTGGGAAATGTAAATTATGCCCATAATTACTTTTGCGGCAAGAATTGCGCACGAGCTGGCAACGCTGTTCTGCGCTTTTATGTCACTTCTTAGTTTATCTACAATTTCTTCGGTATGAAGATGGTTTTTGCTCTGTGAGGCAATGAAAATTTGGGTAGAAATTAAAAATGTTTTGAATGAGGAGTAAGAAATTGTGCTAACTTGGAAACGACGGAGAAGACGCAGGCCTGCTTAAGAATAACACATTAAAGAGTTTGTGCAGCTTTAATTTGTTTGGATTAGATTTTCGAGCAGCAATAGCAGAGTAAAAAAAAGAAATAGTAATGGCGAGAGAATTGGTAAGTGTAAGTAGCAAGTAGACGTAGCAGCGTTGGAGCAATGCAGTGTTGGAGCAGAAAAGAATCCAATGGGGGACCGTGTAGAACAAGAGATTAGTGGGGCAGAAAATGTGGTGGCTGGTTGGGCTGAATGAATGGATGGACGCAAAAGCAATGAGCAAAGTGAAATTATGTGGCAAATGTGCAAACGCACTCACACAGTCGCGCCGCGAGTGTTAAACGCTGCGTATGACGACGTGAACATGCGCGACCGATCGAAACAGGTGCGGTGGGCTGTGTGGGGCGGTCGATTAGAAAGAAACAGTCGGCAGCTGTGACGGGAGACTTTTCTCGGCAGCTGCTCAATAATTTTTTCGTCCTGCGTGAATTCTGTTCTGCATTCGTGTGTACAGGTTATGCGCGCTAAGCAGGGTGAGTGGGGACCGTGTGTGTATATGTGTTTGTGCAACGTGTGAGTGCATTTGTCCCCTTAGTGGATAAAGGGATTCTGCGCTCCATCTGTGCTTATTCCATACATTTTCCAACGCGTATCATTCCTACTAAAATACGAATAAACTTTATTGCCATTTGCGGCTTTTAGCATAATCTTAACAGCCATCTCAAGCAAATGACACAAATTAACTTTGTCTGTTTTTAGCTTCTATTGCTTGTTGCAAATATTTACGAACAATTTTAATTTCTGCACTCCAGTGAATTGGTTGAGCGAAAGCGTGTTGTCGATCTTTTAATTGTATTGTATTAGCGAGACTTGGATTTTAGTTTTCCACTTTAGTCGCTTTTAAATATGCTGAATTGCTGAAGCTTTATCGCTGTTGCTGGCGTCGCTGTCATCATTCATCTAATTTACATACAAGTAGCCAATCTTAAGCAATCACTTGCAATATTTCGCTATCGGCGTCAAACGGAATGATGATTTCAATAAATTTTACTGCGTGCACCAATGTTGTTTGCCGCTGTGAAAGTTTTAACGTTTGGTTATGCAACAATATGAAGACAGTTGCACGTAACCGCGTTTTTGTTGCGATTCAGTTCAGAGCACTCAAAATACAAATTTGCTAAGGAAAAGGAAGGAGAGGAAAACATTTGGAGAAGTGGAACACAATCTTGTAGCCAAATATATGGCAATTTTTATTGTTTTGTTTTCATGTTGAATTTCTAATATTTTTAATGCAACCTCAGTTTCAGTATCTACTAACACCTTTGGTGCTACATGTGCCAAACATAACATACCTCGTAGTAATAATTAATTACCCCAGTAATAATTAATCTTTTGTGCCGCCATTATATACCTACAATTTTTTTTTAAATTTTGAAATGTTTTTATACCTTTATTTGAAATATTAGGGGAATTCTTTGTAATGTGCCACCCCATAGCTTTTTTGCCTATAACTCGTTAGAAAATTAACTTATCATACCAATGTTAATATACCGTTGGAAAGAGGGTTTAAAGAGCTATGACCCAAGGAAACACCTCATTTGAATTTTTCGTAAATACGTATTTTACAGCCAATTTCCCAAAGTGTTAAGAACCGACACCCTAAAATTTTTTAATGTAAAGGACTAAAAACGTAGAAATCTCAAGTAAAAATGCATGATTTAGAAAATTTATGAAAAAGTATTGAATTTAATTTGAATTAAATAGAAAATGACCGAAAGCAATATGCAAATTGAATGGTAACGAATAAAACGGTAATTATATGGAAATTAATAAACAAAACTGAACTAATTAATTCCTCATGATAGGATTAGAGTAAAATTGACTAAGACAACTTTTAATTCATTTGGATGAGCAATAAAAAGGCATTTTACCGATATAGGACCGCAAAACAATGAAAAAAGAGGGGTGGCACTTTACAAAGAAAAAAAGGTGACACTTTACATTTTCATGCCATTTTAGGAATCATTGAATAAATTTTCTCCTTTTACGATATGCTCGGATATTATTTCGGATTATGAAAAAGCATTACAAATTAAGTCCAATACTGATATTTACCTTAGTTTTTTACACGTATTTGATTTATTTTTCACCGCAAGAAAAACCTTCAGTTTTTATTTTTAAGTTTTTTCTTAACCAAATTCGACACTTGTTTTACCCAGACCGTGTTATTACGTCTGTTACCTCAAAAACCACATTAAAATTAATGTTGTCAAATATACCTTAAATGACGGTAGGAATTTTTTGGTTTGGATTGCTAGAACGTCAAAATCGATCAGGGGTGGCACATTACAAAGAGTGGCACCTTACAAAGAATTCCCCTAATTAAAATATACCGAAAATAAAAATACCGAAAATTTATGAATGACTTGCAAAGTATTGTTTTTGGGTTAATGAAGATCTAGCAACATCTATTAAGCTATTTACATGTCAAGCTATTCTAGGTTTTTTTTCATAAAACATGGGAGCGGACTATATGAAACTGACTATTAATGTTGAAAAAGCTAGTATGTTAGGAAATAAACAAAGTTAATTTGTATTGCTATTTAGGTAAGGTAAGGTTGGGTTGGAGTGGCAGCCTTTACATGGAATCGCACTTAAACAGACACACGCGGCTGGTGGTATCTCTGAAACCACAGCTTTTTGATATTAAAATTGAATCCTAAGTTGATTTTTAATTGATAGTCAGATTTTAGAAGAAGAAATGTATAAAAAGCATGCAATAACCCTTTTTTACCCTTTTTTTATTATTCACTATTACTATGGCACTATAGTAAATAGCTAACCTAATTACTGATTGTATTTGTCATAATCTAACGTTTATCTATTTTATACGCCGTTTGATTGTCTAGGCCTTTAAGCTTATTTGTTCCTTTTTGATGACACTATCTGTACATTTATTGATTTATTAGGCTTCCAGTTGCTTATGACAAGTTTTCATAAACCCTTAAAATGAGCAATACGCGTTTTAAATCTAACTGCGCAGCATTTTAAATGTATGTAGGTAAATGTTGACAATGGCAAGGTTACCCCATTATGCGATTACAGTCATATTGAAATTAGCATTTTGATATAAATTAGTTGATACTTCAATTATTGATAATAACAAATAATTTGGTTGAGCAGACTGTGTGAGACTAAGTGCGTATTAAATTATTTGGCAAGGTGCTTGTCGTTCATAAGTGGTAAAATAAGTAGACATGCTTAGTATTTGTACAAAAATCTTTCTGCGTTAATATTTTAAAACATTTTCAATCGCAAACGTTGATGTTATGTGTTAGATTTTTCCTTATTAAAAAATTAATAATCATATCACAGTAATTAATTAGTTTAACCTTAACCAGTATTTATCTAAATATGTTTAACATAAATATTTCAGCATGTATGCCTAAAATTATATAATGAAATGATTTTCAACCTAAGAAAATACTTAAGTAATGTGAATTTTTTCCTCGAATACGTATATTCCCCACGCTGAACCAGTCTATTTTTAGTTCTCAAACATTGAGTAATGGGCGGGAAAACGGTCACTATCTTTGCCGCATTCTAATAAATCGCAAGAATGGAAAATTCTCGCTAAAACAATGGCTCGATTAATCGGTCGCATAGGGAAGTCTCTTAAATTATTTTGAACGTGAACAGATATAGTCTTATCACTTCGTTTGCAAACACACAAAATACACATGCGCACATATATTTGCACATGTATGTGTGTATATAGCAAAATCTGTTGATAAACACTCCCAGTGGGAAACTTCCCAGTAGGAAACTGGAACCTTCCGTAATGCATTACATGATACTTCCTTTTCATCCGCGGAGCATTCCAACTTCCATGCCAAACGCCCATTACTTTTGTTCAGACGATGGTCGCCGGATCATGCATGATTTTGTAAAATGCAAATGGTATCACACCCCATTCTGACTTCATTTAAAAAAATAAAGTGCGTGGCATGCAGCAAAATTTCTCGGAATTGTTCGGCTTCTCAGTCAAATGTACTTTACTTAGTAATGGGGCCGTAATGTGCTATTGGAATGGGCTTAAAATTATAAAAATAAAATGACCTATTCAGTTTATGCCTTCTTCGCTACGGATAATGTAAGCACTGCTGATTTCTTTACTTACGATGGAAGGTAGTCATATTTGGAGATTTTACCATTGACTTGTGGGTTTCTTATAATTGTCAACTGCTTCATGTGGATAGCGATGGAAATAGACGAGTGTTTAAAACAGCCCGCGCTGGGAATCGAAGAAAGTGAATCGAAGAAAGAAATCGAAAAGTCAGCGCGCTATCCTCTGGACTACCGAGGCCAACTCATTAAGCTTGTAAAATCACTTCTTTCTTCTAGATTCGTTCTACTTAAATGTACATTCCACGTACATTACGAAGTAAAGTGCACTTGGAAGTGACGATACGAACAATCATTCAGGTTTTAAACCGAATTTTTCGTACTTCTTGTGCCTCCTAGTTTGCTTTCATAGTGTAAGCTACAACCGGAGGTACTCGGAACATACCTTACTTATAACTTACTTTTGGTAGCATGCCGTTTCCACCGCCAAAATATGGAGGAAAATATGCATTAATATGGGAAGCACCTTACCAAGTTTCCCACTGGGCATTTGTCATACACACACACACACACACACACACATAAAATAAAGTAAAGTCGACAAAAAATTTACAAACGAAAACCAAAAAGACCAGGCGCACAATATCTGCACTCACAAAACAAATACACACAATAAATTCGTCTGCCTTTGCTTAATTAAATTATTGACTTATTTTTTGTCATCGCTTGCTGTCAGTTTGTCAGACGACATGGCTCAGCTGATTTTCACTGGTGCGCGAGCAGTCGTAGTTGCAATAGTCACAGTTGTGCTGCACGCGGGCACAAGGTACTCATTTCTTCGACAGACTCGATTTTCGATATTTTTGTATATTTTTTAATCTTGCAAAATTTAAAGTAATTAATTCTAAATCATTAAAAAAATGCAACGACTAAATTCGAACGCTAACAAATGTCTGCTAATTGCACTGTCGCCACATTAGAAAAAGTAGGTAGTAAACATTTAATTTAAATACATAGTCGGAATTTTTTCCAAGCGCCTACAAATGGCATGGTGTCGTTTGTTGAGCCATGTGTGTGTGTGTATGTGAGTTGCAATATTAAAGACTCAATTGAACAATTGTTCGGCAGGCTGTAACTTCACCTCACCGCACGCCTTCGCCATGTGTGGCGTCAATTCGCGTCAGGCTTTGCAAGTGAATCGCGGCTCTAATTACAAAACACCGTTCGCTATTTTCCGTCACAGACGGCAACAACAATTCACATAAACAAATTTGTTATTTTAAGTTTATCACACTCGACTATAAAGTGTCAAGCCGTGTACAATATGAAAATACATAAGTGAGTGTGCTCGGTTGTACTTTGCATTGGATTTTGGTTGAATTCTAGTGAAAGAAGGCATTGTGTGAAGAAAATGTTGCGGCAGCCTCGTAGGAAAACGGTTAAGGATTTGGGTTAAAGGCCAGGAACGACAATTGGCGTTAAAATGAAATGATGGAACATCAGAATTTGGCACTGAACTTTTGGCCTGAAATTTAACGAACAAGTTGCGAAAAAAGAAAGGGCAAGAAAATGTGGCGCATTTGCAAAAACATATTCGGTCTTAAATCTCTGCTTGATATGCAGATTCAACGTCGAGAAAATGGTTCGATTTAAAGAAGTTACATTGATTTTTAATTTTGAGAAACAAGCTTAAGGATTTCATCTGCAGTCTGCACATTACTGTATCTGCTCTGAAGTAGACTTCTAGTTTGAACTTCGGGAAGAGTAGACTTCTAGCTTGAACTTCAGGAAAAGCTACTTTAAATTTAACTAAAATTGTTCCTAAACCATTCTGATAGCAAATATATGTTTGGCATTTAGGCACTTTCGTGCATCGTCATTTCGAATGTGTAGTAAATATTGATTTTCTTTACTATACATTGTCTTCAAATAACTAAAACATAACTATTAAAAGTGATATCGTCAGAGTAGCGATAGAGCTTATTGCAATCATGTACGAAAGAAAATCTACCAACCTGGATCTGAATTTCTGTAAATTGCGATTAATTACTCGTATTAATGCGTCGAAAATGATTGATAGCCCAATTAAAAGACATTTTATATAAAAATGCTCAAATGAAAGTGTCGCAATCTATCATGTCGTATTGCTTTCTGACAGAACGCCACTTTGTGCTGGCGTTACTGACGCCAAATGTAATAAGTATTTATGTGTGAGTTTCGATATTTTTAGGTAAACAAGCTGAAGGTTTATTGCCACTTAATGTTTGTTGCTATTGGCCGCATCAATATTTTCGGTTGGGCATTACTTTTGGCCATGCGCCATATCTGCGCGCAGGTACGATGACAAAGGCTCCCTGGCTTCCTTGGGCTGCGCATAAATTAGTATTGGCCCTTTCCCTATGCGGTGTCCAAATGACGTTGTGCTATTTTCGTGAACTCTTTATTGATTTTACTTTTGAATGGCATGTTATTTTCTGCTCTTGTCTTTTCCGTTTCCATTGCTGGCATTTCATTCAGTTTTTTGAGTATTTTGTTTATTTATTATCCGTCTGCCGACTGCCGACTTTTAATGTTGAACTTTGACAGCGCCACACACTGGCACGACGGAATAATCTGATTCGACAGTCGTTACATAAATAATAAATGAAATTGCTTATATTAAATTTGTGAATATACAATGATGTAAAAAATAGTGACGATATTGTTATAGGGTCAGTTGAGGGAAAAGTAAACAAGGGGTAATTGTAAACAGCGATTATTTTATGCTTTTAAAATTAACTGCAACAGACCATGACCAGAAAAATATTAATTTAACATGTCCTCAAAGTGTCGCCGAACTTTCACGTCGGTGGCTTTCAAATATCAATGAAAGTTTTAGTCTTAAAGAGAACGTGTGTTCTAAAAGTGAAAATCAGTTTTGTAAGTATTTTTTAATTTGTGTGTGAAAGTGCTTAAACTAAAAATTCTTGTAATATTGTAACTTTGTTTATCAATCTTAGAGTGTTTAGAACTAAAATTGTTGACGTCTTTCCTTAAATTTGCAATTATTGTGTTGCTTTTTTCGTGTTTACATTTCCCCTAATAATTTTTAGCATGTGGGGGAAATGTAAAAATTTTTTTGGGGTAAATGTAAACGTTTTTTTCTAACAGCCTTCCCGTTTCGTATCATTTACAGTGATCAGAATGCCATAAACGTATGTAAGGAAGAAGCCACTTGTCGAGTACGACGTAAAAGATGTAGAAAACGCTGTTAATGATATTATTAGTAAGGAAAAAAGCCAATACCAAGACTTAAGAAAAACAAGTATGGCGAAGTTTTGACTTCGAACGAAGTTCTTAAGCGACTCAAGGAAACAAGCCAAAAAGATAGCAAACAAAACCCCTTAGCCCATGAGAAAGTCTGTTTTAGAATCTAAAAAACCGCTTCCATAGAAAACACGAACAAAAAGCACGAGGACTCTGCAAATGGAAAAGAGTTGTATATGAAGATGATAGTTCATGGAATGAAGAGTTTAAAGTTGATGATGTAGGCGTACAAAAGGTAAATTTCTACTGATCAAGTTTAAGGGAGACAGCAGATTAACTATACTTTTCAAATACGTATGCGTTATACATTCCTACCAACAAAACGACGAGATTGAGGTGATGCTCCTCAAAAGTTTGGACACCTTGAAGAACACCTACCTAGATACCGAAGTCCCTAGTGTCTACAGGGATTGAAAGCACTGTTCCCTTTTACCCCTGAATTTTAAAAATAATTTGGGGAAATATAAACAACACCGGGGTAAACGTAAACACCACTCTTTTGCGCTTCGTGGGTTTTAAAGAGCGAATTACTGTTCACCAGTGCAACACCTGATGTTTTTTAAAAATAATGTTAATTTTCGAAAGTAGAAAGGGGGTCCTACAATGTATTTTTCCCCGTTTTTTTCAAAGTACTTGCGTAAAAAAGCAAAAAGTGTTTACATTTCCCCATCTGACCCTACTTTGATTCAGTTCAAAATACCTTATTTAGCCTATTAAATTGTTTGAAATCGTCGAGTTATTTGTAATTCTTCATCTGGTATCTATATTAATAGTATGCACCTGATTTGAAAGACCTAAGCGAAGCTAATTACAATTATTAATTGTTTGTGTGCAATTTTGTCATCCAATGTATTCGTGACAGCCATATCTTGCTTGCTTTACTCTAATTGGGAATTTTTATTCTTATAATTAGGCAGATTAGAGATAAGCAATTATACAAACAGAACCAACAAGACAGATTGAGCCTGACGACAACATTAATCAGTATAGGCCTTGGCCAAAACTCAAGGAATACCCTTCAGTTGCTCAGTAGTTGACTCTACCTTAAAAACTATGTGTAAATATGAGAGCAATGTAAATTTGGACTTGATTAAGTTTTACTAGCAAACAAAAAATACGCCTTATACATAAAAGCCCCTCTTTGCCTACCAGATTGTTCAGCCCCATCACTGTGTGCTTTACAGTTGATAGCTCCTTCCACTTTGCCGACACTTTGTTGAGACTTTAATGTGGTTTACTTCGCGTTGGAGTGCTTTAATGCAAGTTGTAATTAATTGAGCTTGGCTGAGTGCAGTGAAATTAACTGCATTTGTCGGCGTATATACATTGTACAAGTATTAACAAAATTATACTGATGTATGTATATAGTATGCAGCTAGCTACAGATCAAAGCGATAGGTGAAAATCTGTAGCACTACAACGACGAGCATTGAGTGAGCATTGGAATCAGTAGCAGTAGCCGGCGACAAGTTCTAATTTTGTTAGGTACATGCGAATTTATCTGAAAATGTTTCTATGTATTAAACAATCGTTTGTGCGAATTACTTGCACAAATAAATCCGATAAAAGCGGCGGTCCGTGAATGGCACCAATAAAACTAACTGTGTTCCTTTACTGTTTCTGTTTCAGGTATAATATGCCACTGAGGAATGTCAACATAATGCCACAAAAATTTCTGAAATTGTATACTGAAAAATGGAAACAGTATCCAAGATCTCCCTGATATTGGGTTTACTCCTAACTGTTGAGCGCGCCGTCGACGTACGCGCATTTTCAGCTGTAACACCGATAGTTACAGCTGCAGACGCCGCAGCCGAAACTGCACCGTATTCAAATGCCCAAAGAGAACAAACTAGCAGCAATTTTGACGCTCTGAGCAGCCCCAGTCAGCTTCAGAGTTTGTCCGCGTCATGCGTTTCAACGTTCAGCTCCGAGGAACAGCATCCCCAGACGCCGCAGAAGAAGGAGCACGAGATTTCCGTGTTGGGTTACAAGTTCCATATACCGTCATTTGTGACCGGTGGCACTTTGGCGGCAGCTGGCACTGCGGCACCCGTAAGCAGCACCAGCGACGATGATGGCACTGGCTCTGGCGCAGATCCGGCAGGCGGTGGCAGTGACGATAGTGGTGGCATTGGCGATCATCTTGTGAACGTTTTTAAGCTATTCTGCGAGAACACCACTATTGCTGGCATTAATGCTGAGCTGTTGTCGAAGAAATATATTAATTACGCGCATATAACGTTGCAGCACTGCATCGGCACGCCGTCAGCTGCGCAGCTGCATCTGCAACAGTATGAGAGCGTACGGCAGTTCAATTGGGTGCATAGTGCCGTGCAGGATGCGCAGCTGGAGCAGCTATTCGCAAGCTATGAGCAAAATTTTGAATATTTGGAGTCACTTGATTTGACGGCAAATCAAATCGAATGCACGCGCTGGGCGAGGCCTTTGTTGGTGCGGCGCCTCAAGGTACTTAAACTGACGCGCAATGCGATCAGCACGCAGTCGTGTGCACTGTCCGAACTTCAGAACATGAATCACTTGGTCGAGCTGCGACTGGACGAGAACCGCATAGAACAGTTGAGCGGGCATATGTTGCGTCACCTCAGCGAATTGAAGCACCTGAATCTCACGCAAAACCTGCTAACTGACTTGCCGCGCAAAAGCTTTGACGGCGCGTTGAAGCTGCAGCGCATCTTCCTGGCGCATAATCACCTCTCCATTTTGCCCTTTCAATTGTTTCAAAGTATGCGCGACTTGCAAACGCTTGACTTGTCGCATAATCGGCTGTTCTCATTCCCGGACAACTTCTTCTCGTTGAACGGCGAGTTGCGCGAAATGCGGCTTCAGCACAACGCCATACAGATTGTAGGCAAAAATGTTTTCCACAATTTACGAAAGCTGCGTTACCTAGACCTGTCGCACAACGAAATAACCAGCATCGACCGCAAGGCTTTCGAGTCGCTGACCAACCTCTTCATGCTGAACATGTCGGCTAACAACATCAGCACCATTTCATCGATACTGTTTCAGCCGTTACATAACTTGCAGCAACTGGATCTGAGCCAGAATAAGTTCACGCAGTTGCCCAACGGAGTCTTTATGTCGCAACGCGCGTTGCTCGTGCTGCGCATAGACGACACGCCCATGCAAAAGTTCGGCAACTGGATCTCGCGCAGCACCGACCATGTCGACCCGAAGGTACTGCAGAATTTGCGTTTTCTCTCCATGCAGCAGAACTCGCAGTTGACACAGCTGACACGAACGCTCTTCCAAAACACGCCCAATTTGCAAGAACTACTTCTGGAGGGCAATGCTTTGCGGGAGCTGCCATCGGAGATTGGCTTACTTGGTCAGCTGCGGCAGTTGAATGTACGTGACAATAAGCTGACCTTCATACCGGAGAGCGTGAAGAATTTGCCCCGCTTGCGCTACATCAACATTTTGCACAATGACTATATTTGCGACTGCAAGATGTACTGGCTAGCTGACTGGCTTACAAATAGCAGCTCACTGTTTCGCCGCTTGCACGACTCGACCGATGCTGACTCCACCGAGTCGGTGGCTTCCGAGAACATGGGCGACGACATTGACGAGCTAGTTACGTCGCTTACGTGTCACCATGGCTATCCGGGCGATATGCTGAACATCCTGCAGCACCTACATTGCCTGAAACCTGTCATCCTAGAATCTTCCGAATCGAAAATGCACAAACTGCACTCCACCGCCAAGCTGGAGTGCTCATTTTCGGGCAGCCCCGCGCCAGATGTAATTTGGGTGAGCTCTGATTACTGCCATGTAAAGCACTGTAAATTTACTAAAATGTTTTGCTTGTTTTACAGGTAACGCCGTCGAATAAGATATTGCGTCATCACGCCGATCCTGACAAACATCCAATTATTATCAATCACAATGACAAGGAACTGGGAAAATTTCAGTTGACGTCGCTGATCGATGAGAATCGGTTGAATGTAAGCCTGCAGCGGAGCGACGTGATAAATCGCGTTGCGCTAATTGAGAACGGATCGTTACTGGTGCACAACATATCACGCAGCGACAGCGGCCTGTACACCTGTTACGCCTACAACATTATGGGCAATGCTTCGGCCTTTATTAGGTGCGTATCGAGCAATCCTGTATAAGAGAATGCCCAGTTAATTGTCCAACTGTATTTCAACCAACAGAATCTACATTGATCCGATCGTTTTTTACCGCATCAAAATCGAGAGCTTGCTATCGGGCATAGCGGCGGCAACTGCTTTTCTGATGTTGACGCTGATCGTGCAGGGTTTGCGCTCGCTCTTTGCTAAGTATTTTCAAATTTGGCAGACTTGTTTGGCAGAACGAAAACTTAAATAACGCAAATCTCTGTGCTGCAGGTTCGGTATTTGCAATCGGTTCTACTGTTGTGGACGGAACAAACAGTCGCCGCGTGCCCGCCAAATTTACGCCATGCTTGACAGTATTGAGACTTACAAAAGTCAGCAGTTGGAGCGTTTGCGAGAGAACTATGCGCAGCAGGTAAAAAAAAGCGTTATAAAGCAAGAGATTTGGAATTTGGTATTCAAGAAACTCCAAGTCGTTGAAGACTTGATATGAAACGTGCAGACTGCGATTTTTTTTCTTGCTGCATGAAATAAATGTTTGAATAATTTTTGATTTATGTTCAATTAAAAAAGTTTTATAATTGAATTATTTATTAATTTACAATCTAAAGTATAGTGAATAGTCATACTGAAAGTAGAGACCAACACCAGAGGCTTTCGGCATGTTTATAACAGTTAGAAACGGTAAGCACATTAGGATGATGCATAATTTGCTACTCTCAATTCGCAGGTTCATCGCATACGGGAGAACTGTGCCCAGCAAGTTGAGTGGATTCAGAGCAGCTACACCACTCAGGCTAAATATTTGAAGGAGTTCCGCGACATGGGCTCCAATCACTTGACATCGCTGAAAGATCAGTACTATGATCAGGTTGGCTACCGTCGTGCAACACAACACGTGATTTTTAGCAATTTCTTGTTGATCTTTATATAATTTTTTGCCTTCGAAGGTAAAAAAGGTTCGTGATTACTCAACTGGGCAGTTGAATTGGGTGCGTGAGAATTACGTCTTTCAGCGTAATAAAATTCGCAAATTCAGCGCACATCAAGTGCTTCGCCTGCGTGAAGGCTATAAGTACCAACAGCAAACGCTAAACAAAGTGCTGGAGAATCTTCCAAGTTTCTACTTTGAAAATTGTCGTGGTCGCTGTGAGGAGGATATCGCCGAAGGTCAGTACAACAATCCTGAACAGATTGATTAAATAAATAATGGTATTTGTTCGCAGATATTGACATCTATTTTAAAAGTCAAATGGGCGAACACTATAACCCCACAGAGGCGAACATCCGGAAACTGAAAGGAAAACTTGTGAGCATGGCACAGAATTCAGCGAGCAAGGCTTCCATTTACTACACCCCACCCGAAGATGAGTTTCGACACTCGCGCTTGAATCTGCAAACCTCTCCCATTCACATAAATTACATCGATGAGAATTTAGATCACAAGAAACTGGAACTGACTGATTTCAAGTTGAACAGGGAGCTGTTGCTGAATACGCCAAACTGCTTCGATTTTGACAATGGCATGTTGCTGTCGAAGGCTGAGATCACTTTAAGTCAATTGCAAATAACCGCCGAGCATCCAGCGGGTGCTGGTAGTATAGAGGATAATTATTACGCCGACACATTGGCGGATAAGTTGGCACTAGGGAAACATAGTGAAATGAATGTGCTGGACAGTGCCAGCAGTGCAGCTGTGGCAAGTACTGCGTCTAGTCGGGGAGGAGCTGGTGGAAGTGGAGCAGCGGCGGGCGACAGCAACATTGAGCTGAATGAACTGTGCGATTACAAAGACACGAATGACGTGAAGAGTTCCAAGTCTTGCCCAGCCATCTATAAGATATCAAAGCAGCAAGACGGCTCCACGCTGCACGAGCTGCTTACCGACGACCGAAAGAGCGGCAATTCGAATAGTACGCGTTTGAATCTGGTTAATGCGCCGCCGCATGTGCTGGAAACCGAACTGTTTAACAGGGTGAATGCCACTGAGAGCGAGCACGGTAGTGGCAGTGCCGGTGTTAGTAGCGGCAAGAAGCTTTGCAAGGAAAAGTTGAATATTATACTCGATGAGAACGGAAAATCGACATTGTACAATGCAACGGGTGGCGCAAAGAAAAAAGACACACGGTACACATCGTCATCCGCTGTAGCGTCATTGCAAAGTCGAAATAGCTCGCCTGAACTGGCGGCTGGCACGAGTGTCGCTGACGCCAATAGCAAAAATGTGAGTGGCGACAGCAACTCGATGTCGTCGTCGCCTACAGCGTCATCGTGTGATTCCAACAGCTACAGCGGCAATCTGAACAACAGCTGCTGCGATACCAAGGAGAATAGTGTAGACGTAGCCAATATTTCTTAGAGATCATATATTTAAGTAAATAAAAACATTTTAAATGAGCTGGAAAACCCAGAAGAATTATTGTGAATGGTTACAAAAGTAATTACATAAATTATTGAAATTGTTTTATGAGTATAACAAAACAAAAACAAAATAAGAAAGCGACAAACTAAACAAGAAACAAAATGCTGAAACCATAAATCAAATGCAAACTTTAAAATATTTAAGCCAAGTTAATGAGAAATTTATATTACAAAAAGGTTTTTGCATTAAATGAAATTTTAGCAAAAGAACTATAACTGCAAAAATAGTTAAAGAACGCCAAATGGTGGTCAACAATGCGCATTCACAAATATAACGGCAAACTTACATAAACAATTGGAACATTTGAAAGCCTTTTTGTGATTTCTGTCTGATACTACATTATACATACATATTTATAGAGATACCGATACTTACGAGTCATGAATTTCAGAACAATGCAAAACCTAGATTGTATAGAATTCATCAGAAAGTACTCTAATCTAAGCACATTATTGGTAATTGAATAAATTTAAAAAAACTATATACGAGTGTGTCAATTTTTGCTATGGGAATGTAGAATATTTTGTGTAAAGGAGATTATACGTAATGGAATGATTTTGAAGAATTTATTTACAAATGTTAGCTCCAAAAAATATGTATATTTAATATTTTTGAGCGTTTAATCGTTGAAAGTATTATTTAACTGCTTAAGAAGTAGAGTCCGACCGATTAATCGGCATCGGCTAGTATCAGCCAATAAAATTGGTATCGGCATCGGCCAAAAATATAGGTATCGGCATCGGTATCGGCCTTTTTTGGCCGATGCCATATCGGCCGTTTTTGGTCGATGGCATATCGGCCTATTTTCTTGCTTTAATTTTTAGTTTTCATTTTTTGTACCAACGGGTTCTTATACCCCTTTTCAGTAACGTATTTTCAGATACTGTTTAATATTAATGTTTCCTAGAAATGTTTTTTTATAAACACTAGTTATTCTTAAAAACACAGAATTTCTCGAAATGCCTATGCATTTCGTCGATTAATATGGGCATCAGAAGAAAGGCCATTTAATTGTAAAATCTTATCCTTCTTTTTAATTGGAAGCATTTTTTATTTTTTCCAAATTTGTGTTGTTTGTTGTTTGACTTCTTCCCACCACACCTGTAGAACGGGTCGCAATTTGAGAGTAAAAATTTTAATATAAAATCGTAATTTTAAATTGAAGAAAAAGCTGAATTTGTATGCAATATTAACGTCAGTATTTTTGTTTATCTCTCAGTGGAATGAATGTGATATATTATTTTCTTTTAATACATGTTAATGTATTAGAATTCTGAATTTTCTTGTAATTTTATTTAGTTTTAATTTCTTTTATGGTTTTTTTGTTATTTTGTGATGAATATTACAAACAATATGTAATAGTTGCCTTTGTTATTTTGTGTTTTTGATTGAATTCATATTTTTTCTATGTAATCGGCATCGGTATTGGCCGATTGTCGCCCTTTCGGCCGATTAATCGGCATCGGCCAAATCTCACCCTTCCGGCCGATTAATCGGCATCGGCTTCACATTCCCCATTTACCCAATTTCCTCTGCCGTCTTCAAACCCAGCGAATACTCTCGAGGCGTATGTTTGGCGAGATTTTCTAAGTAAAAAATTATGTAAAAGGCAGCACGCTGAGGTAATCTGTTGAGCGCGGTCGGGGCTGCAAAAGAGTACTTTTCGAAGGCAAAGCCATCTTGCACTCAAAATCCCAAATGCGTTCTCGATGCAACGCCTTGCCCTGCTCAGCCGGTAATTAAAAATTGTTTCTTCTCTTGAGAGTGGTTTGGTGGTGAATGGCTTCAATATGCGTTTGCATAATGGAAACCCATCGTCTGCTACTATAAAATATGGAACTTTTTTGCCATCGATTATAGAATCGGGAGGAAACTGGCAGGTATCGTTTACAATACTCATTGTAAACTTTGAGTTCCTTATTATATTGGCATCGCCTTCGCTTCCATAGTCACCAATATCTAAATATGTGAACCTGTAATTGAGGAGTTTACTTACAAAAAGGCTTATATCCACTTTTGAGATTTTTTCGTTTTTTCGATCTAATCTATTCTTTGCCATGAGATGTATGTGCCTATGGATCAGTTTCCTACCAAAGTTGTTTTTATCCTATATTTAAACCATGCCACACATTGAGTTTGCCACTAAAAGAGCACATATCCAGTCTCTATCTTGTCTTGTCTTTAATAGAAAATTATACACCAAAACGGCACATATCCATATAAAACCTATTCCATTAAAATATCTTTTTTTTCAAAAGGGCACATATCCACAATGAGTTTTCTGCCGAATTTTTCTTGTGTAGTTTAGTACATTATCGCTTGAGAGCAGAACTTGCCAAGGACGTGATTTACATTGTCTAACTCTTCCCCTCAACAGGTGACGCCACCGTGAGGTCCTTGTGCACTCTGATTGGTCATTGTGCGCCATCTTAGCCTTCACACTGTCACCAATGTTTATATACGGAAACCGCCACTATTAACATATGTTAATATTTTTCTTTTCATCCGTTTTATAAAGACAGTTTTCATTTTTTGAGCTAAGTTGGTAAGCAAAAACATAAAGTGGACTGTGCTTAAGAGATTTTTGGTTCAAATGCGGAAGGGGGAAAAGGGATGAATGGGGTTTCAGCCCCTACAACGTGGCCGAATTAGTTGCTTTTTTTAAAGAAATGCCATAAAAAGTGCATTTTCAAATATATTCTCATCAAATTCCGTAAAATAAATTTTATTAAAGTTTATAAAACAGCTGTTTTTTTTACCAAAAGGGAACATATCCCATTTTCACACCAAAAAGGCACATATCCAAATTAAAATCAGGTGTAACTCGCAATGAAACGCACGCAGAGGTTGGAACTTTTGGTAGTATATTACTTAGCCTAAGACGGAATTAATTTAGTAAACAAAAAAAATCAGTTAATTTTTTAATTGCCGTAAAACGTTTTTCTTAATTTCTCAAAAAAAATCAGAAGTGGATATAAGCCTTTTTGTAAGTAAACTCCTCAATTGGCATCGCAGGTAGCCATTAATACAATCGAGTGAAATCCCTGTAAAAAAGCAAGTATTTATTAAAAAAGTTTGTTAAAGCCGAATAATCACCAACGTACCTTATAGTTGTAAAAAATGCTGCCACTTTTGGCCGGGGCTTTTATATTTATATGCTTTAAATCAATGGCGCCAACGCAATTCGGGAAATTCCACTGAAGTTGAAATCCGTTGCTGATATCTGCTAAAGTTTCCCCCGTCCACTCGGGCACTTCGTTTTTCAACGTGGCGCATATAGCACCACAGACATGGGACACGATTGTACCAAAATGCTGCTTGCTTATGCGGTAGCAGGAGGCACGGTGACGTTGCAGATCTCCTGAAGCCAAGTATCTAAAAAATTTAAATATATAATAAGTTGGGCTACTTAACGAAAATGTAAAAGTACCGTACTCGAGAACAATCGCGAGTTTGGCTTTTGCGGGAATGAAGTCGTTTGGTCGAGTATTTACTTTGGCCAGCAAACAGGGCTCCAATAACTCGTATAGATTGTCGAAAATTTCTGGAGACATTCGAAAATTTTCAAGGAACAGATTTGGCGTCTTTCTCAAGTTCTCAAAATCGGTCATAAATCGACCCTTTTGATTCCTTTCACGAAGGTATGGGCTCACCCAATACCGCGGTTTTCTGTGCCTCTGTTTCTGTGCCAATTCCATGCCGGCCATGAAAATGCCGCAGTCCAACATGAGCAATAGGTCGTCCCTTAAATATCTCAAGACATGTAATAAAAGCGTAATCGGTTCAAATGTATTAAAAACTTACCAATCGTCGTCCATTTGGAGAGAGCTGAATTTTATTATTAAAATTAAAAATTGTCCAGTAGAATGCAAATCAACTTGTCAAAATTTCTGTCAAACGTCAAATTTACTTGACTACTACTTTTTCACTTTCTTGAGCGTTTTCTTGAGAGCTGCATACCTACCTTTAACCGTAAAACGGAACATGCCTCTTTCCTTGACCGCCCATTATTCTTAATGTGCTACAGCAACCCGCACAGTCAGCTGTTTTTGACATGTTTGTGTTTTATCAGTTTTTCCCGTCGGCATTTTCATCTCATACGGCAATCCGGTTGAATTATTTCCACGTATTCTCCTCAATCGTATGAGCGACTCTTCTTAATTAAATTAGACAAGTGGGTGGTTAAGACCGCATTCCGGCAAGTGATTTGCAGAGTGTAGCAAATTTTGGTGCAGTTTCGGGGGAATCACAAGGAGCAAAGCGCACAATGAGCGCCACAACATTCGCCCTCAGCGCCTTTATCTCGGTGTGCACCTACTTCATGACGGTGCGCATGATTCCTCGCTTTCGCGACATGTTCATAAAGGCCAACCTGTACGGCCGGGACATGTGCAAGCGGGAGCAGACGCAGGTGTAAGTTACTGCTTAAAGACTTTATGAATCATTGAAACTGCATGTGGCTGGTGAAATTGCAGGCCGGAGTCGTTTGGTGTGCTGATTGGCTGTGCATTTCTGGTGGCAATGTTCCTTTTCATTCCGGTGCCGTTCACATTCGAAGAAGCGGCGTGGCTGGACACAAAGACCGGCGCCAAACCAGCGACATTTCCACATGAAGACGTGAGTATAAGATATAAGATGGTTTGGCACTGCACTAATGCCGCGAGATGTAGTTTGCAGAATTGATTGTGGCACTGCTGTCCATATGCTGCATGATACTTCTGGGCTTCGCTGACGATGTGCTGGATTTGCGCTGGCGCCACAAATTGCTGCTTCCAACAATGGCCACGCTGCCATTGCTTATGGTTTACTATGTCAACTACAACACAACCACGGTGATAATGCCCAAGTTTGCCAGGCCACTGCTGGGCTATTCATTAGATATTGGTATGATTATAACAACTTTATGCTGGGTATGTCTTTGTCTAAGCATGTTTTCTTTTCTTCTAGGCATTCTATATTACATTTATATGGGAATGCTGGCGGTTTTTTGCACAAATGCCATTAATATACTGGCGGGCATTAATGGCTTAGAGGTTGGTCAATCTTTGATAATTGGTACATCGGTTTTGTGCTACAATTTCGTTGAACTGCGGCTGGGACATCAAGTGGATTGCCACAAGTTCTCCATTTACTTGATGCTTCCCTTTTTGGCTGTGTCGCTGGCACTGTGGAAATTTAACAAGTGAGTACAGCATTGCAGTAGTCGATTATTTTGATTTAATAGACATGTAAAGGCTGAAAGATCTCAACACAATGTAAATACGTCATAGGCGTTCATTTAAAAAGGTTAAACATTTTGGATTTATACAAACAAAAGAAAAACAATGCTCTGGTCTCTAAGCATTAACTACAAATAACTATCACAATTCTTAGAATTTGATTTTTAAAAATTGAGTTGTACCAATAATGTAAGAAAGTTTGATCAATACTCATAATACTCATAAATTTTTAGATTAAAACAAAAATTTTCATTAATACTTAGTACAGAAGCTGACGATACTGATAGAATAGAATTGATTAGGGTAAACTGCACTGAGACCAGGATTGATCTATTTTGCCCCCTACAAATGTTAGAGTACATCCCCTAGACCTACCGCCCTAATGAAACTCAGTAACTCGCGGGGGTCTAGGTGTTTGACGTCCTCTTCTGCAAACCAAAACTGGCCCAGGTAACGCAACCTGCTGCGACAAGCCGCATTACAGTGCATTATGATGTGTTCGGGAGTCTCCTCTAGTGTTTCGCAGAGTCTACAGGCGCTTACCTGTTCTATCCCGATTGTATGCATGTGTTTCCTCAATCTGCAATGCCCAGTTAGAAGACCTGTGACCTGTCTAAGCTGGTTTCTCCTTAGTTTGAGGCATTCTTCACTCCATTTGGGGTTATAATCTTTGATGAAGATTTTCGATTGCCTGAGACCGGAGGCGCTAGTCCAGTGTTCTGTATTCCTGGTCCTTTCCTCAGTTTCCTGACGATACTGATGTGAGCATACGATATTTAATTTTCAGTAAATTCCATTTGAAATTCTAATTAATTTCAAATCAAATCACTTAAAATATTATTTAAACAGTGTCCTTTTTACATACTTATGTAAGAGTAAGTCTTCAGTTGCACACTATTAAAACAACCACGAATTGAGTTTAAAGTGATTTAATTTCTTATTTAGTTCAAATATTTTAGTTCAAACAATAATGCAAGTCTATTATACGAAAATTACATATTTTACTTAGAGTGGTGGGTGTTGCAAATCAACAAATGCTTTTCCTGCTAACCAAACGACATTTTGCTCCGAAAAAAGTCTTTAAAAATTGGCTCAACACAGTAAAGTTAGCTCACAGTGACGAAAGAGAACTTATAACAAAATATTTAACAACTTGTTCTGTTCCCCAAGCAAAATGTATTACACAAATGTACAACTTCCCCAGTTCCGGCAACAACTCTATCACAGCGTTTGTCAGTGAATTGAAAATATTTAAACTTGCAAAAAATACGTAGTTGATGATGTGCTCTCCTTCAAAAAGGTTCGCTATTTTAAAATATAAATTTACGCAATACAAGTCAACGAATCTATGGTACAACTATATATCGATACAAGTCGTAATATACATATATCTGGGTATTTTCTGTGCTGATATGTGTCGGCTGTAAGCAAATTCATGAATTCACAATGGATGCTTAAAGTTAATTTTACAATTCAATAGAAGTAGGCACAATCAATAAATTAATTGAATGGCTTCACTAATTTGCATTGAGTTTCCATAAGATAAATGTGAAGGAGCAGCAGACATTTACATTGCCTAGTATAGTCCTGCCAACTCATCGTCAATATCGTCGTCCAACGATTCGTACAGGTTTGCCAGCAGATTGCCAAACGTCCAACTGTTCTCCTCCGCATACTGCGGTGCATAGTACTTATCGGAGTAGCGGCGCATTCTGTTTAGCTGCGTCCTGCCATCCACGTAAGTGCCGCTGGCGATGAGTTTGTGCAGATAGGCTGCGTCTATGCTGCGATCTCGGGTCGCATTCGGGAAGCGCACCCGGTGCAAGGAACTCAAATCTGTGTGCAGCTCGGCAGTGATTTCGTCTGGCTGCTGGCAGTACTCACAGTACCAACCGCCGTAGTGATTCAGATCGCCGGCAATTAGCGGCCGTCCATTGTCGGCTGCGACGCGTCGCAGTAGCTGTTCGGGACAGCCGCCGCCCAGCTGTGGATCGTCCAAGTGGACAAAGGAACTTACGAGACCGGTGAGGTGGGTTTGCTGCGGATGTTGCCAGTAGAAGCCGTACACAACGTGCTTCAGGCGAAATCGTATGGCACGCACATTCGCCGCATAGTACTTGAGAAAGTTGAGCGCTTGACGCGACAGCAGCTCCCTGTCGCTGCTGTAAAGCAGCAAGTCGGTCGGCTTAAGCAACAGCGGCAGTTTTTGCTTGAAATGTGCGTACGCATGCGATGCGGAACAGTTCGCTGCCAGCGTTGCGCGCAAGTGACTGCAAAGCACTATCTGGAAGCGCTGTGCACTCAACGTTTCGCGCACTCTGCGCTCCAGCGCTTTGAATTCCTTGCGCTTGATATTTGCACGCCTAACGTAGATTAGAAAGTAGTCGACCACGTCCTGCACCACGCGCAACTGCAACTCTAACAGATCCAAATTGAAGAAGTTGCCCTCGAGCAAGTAGATCAGCTGATTGGGTGTCCCATCGCTGGGCGTCAGTAGCTTGAATGGTGCGCGCGCAGTCATCAGCATGCGCCACATAACCTCTGGTTGGCCACAGTCGCGGCCGTGCCATCCCGTGCGGCAGTTACACTGCTCTCCGTCCCATAGCAAAAGATTGCTTTCGGCTTCATTGTCATGTTCCGCGGTTGCAGTGTCGTTTGCGGTGCCTTCGCGGAAGCACCACACTTTTGTATCTGCATCGAGTTCGAATCGCATAGCCATCTCGTCCTCAAGCCCTGTTTTATTCAGTCTGTTTGTTTTGAAGTAAAAGTCTTTTCGAAAATTGCTCGCATGCGGCTTTCGCTGTAGAGGCACTCGTACTGGCCAGACACGCTGCTGTGCAGACGCATCTGTTACCTGCATTGCTTTCCTGATAAAATTCACACGTTCGCCGACTACACTGCCACCGTCTGATGCAGACAACGTCGGCGCGGCGTCATTGGCGCTCGGACTTTGCAGTCCACCCAGCTGCAGCAACCACAAGCAAGAGATGAAGCAGACTTGCAGCAGCAACACCAGATATAGCAGCAATCGTTTCGTCAGCGCTCCTCTGCCGGTGGCTGACGCAACGCTGGGCGTCGTCGCGGCTCCACTAGCACCGGGCGTCATCGAACGCGTCGCTGGTGGCGACACATGCTGCAGCAGCGGCGATGACACATCTGTCATCGGAATCACTCTTCGCTGTTTGGTGTTTAAGGGCATTCGTTGCACTTTATTCTCGTTGCTGCATGTTGCCTGCAAATCCTCACTGCTAACTGCTTCTAATAAATCTGTGCTGCGCAACGTTGACGAAAAAACACACCCATGAAAATTTTCTTCTTATCCGTGCGACTGTCTAGCGTTTTGTGGAAACAGCTGAAGTCAGCTGGCTGATTGGCTGGCCGCCTCCCCTGGCTTGGCGTTTTCTTTGTTGCTGTTCCTTCGTCACGAATTCTCAGTGCGGCGTGGTGGGTTGCGCTGTATTTATAACTGCTCGTAGGTAGGCAGATAAATACGTACATATATCAACGTATATATATACATATATACACATTTCTGTGTGGCTGCGCCAGATGAGGGCCTACACTGTGAGGGTAGGTCAGCGTTGTATGTGCGTTGATACTTTGTTAGCGATGGGCTGCACATCCGCATCCGAACGGCTACCTTAGACAAATGACAGATTCGTGGTTCTTGTCTGATTGCGGTAGTTGAACTTTTTTTTTGGTAAAGATATGCTAAAATTAACTTGGCCGAACTAATAGACTATTGCAGCGACAGAGCTGTTTAAATTCTATGCTTTCACTCATGGTTTCTCTCTTCGTCGTCCATTGGCTCCTGCATCGAAAATTTGATCATTCGAGTTTTCATATCCATACAGCAGTTGGGCGTTGTGTCGCATTCATGTTGTCAAACAGTTTTAAGGCAGGTTCTCACCTTGTGGATCCGAAAAAGTGCACTTTTTTAGGAATTTTTTTTGAGAAAACGGATAAAGATACAAAGCTGAAAATTTTTTCTGGATATGAACACACATTTATTTAGAGAATACAATTTTTCAAATTGAATGAATCAAAAAAGGGGGGGAGGGGGCGTCCATCAGTGGCGGCATGTCGGCGAGGAGGTGTCCCGCTACCGGAAGTGATTCCGTCAAAACCCGTGATCTGAAACACAAAAATCGAACACATTCTTAATGTGTACCGTATTATCTATTGAATGAACCAAGATCATGAAAAAAAAATCAAAATTACAAAAGTTATGAGGTTTTGAAAAAAAATTAAGATTTTCGCATTTTTTTGTTCACTTATTATTTTTTTAAATAAACAATTTTCAATATTTTTGGCTGATCGTGGTTCGTTTATTAGAAAAAACCCTAAGGAACATTTTAAAAAGAATTTGGTGACGATTGGTTCATTCCAGCGCCTTCAATCACTTCCGTTAGGTCCGAAAATGTGGTTCTCAGAAAAACGCGTTTAAAGTTTTGGCTTCGCTCGGCCGGTGCTCTACACTGCTCTATGTAACGGCCTGTAACTTTTGTAATTTTTCAGATTTTGATCTGAAATTTCTGGAGCACATTTTTCAAACATATATCTACACGATAAGGCAAAAAAAAATCGTTTTTTTTCCCCCACAAGGTGAGAACCTGCCTTAAGAAATTGATCCGGTATTCCCTAAAACGAAAACCAAGCGTATTGCTAAGACCGCCTACCCCAGGTCCACCCAATGGCCATTGAAAAATATGACTGACTATAATTTTCAGTACAATATAATCCTATAAATGTTTTCTGAGTTAGCAGACTTAAAACTAAGATTGATGTTCTCCATAATATTATTATTCTTTGGGATGTGGATAACTTCCAGACGTTTTAATGGACAAATGCTCTTTACAGTCATTAACATTCCACAAATTGTAAAACACTTTTGCTCTTTTGCAGATATCCTTCGCAAGTTTTCGTCGGCGACACTTACTGCTACTTTGCCGGCATGACATTTGCCGTTGTCGGCATTTTGGGACACTTCAGCAAGACGCTGCTCCTACTTTTCTTACCACAAATCATCAACTTTCTCTACTCTATACCACAACTCTTCCATTTTGTGCCATGCCCGCGCCATCGCCTGCCCAAATATGATCCGAAAACGGATCTGCTGCACATAAGCACAACAGCGTTCCACGAGAGTGAACTGAAACCACTGGGTCGCCTGATGGTGCGCATATTGAAGACATTCAAGCTGATCACGTGGCAGCAGCAGACCGACGGCAAGGTGATCACCAACAACTTTACGCTGATAAACTTTGTGTTGGTGGTGTTTGGACCGGTGCACGAGAAGGTGGTGACCCAGATGCTGATGGGTCTGCAAGTGCTGTGTACGCTTGTGGCATTTACTATACGCTATCCGCTGGCCAGCTACTTTTACGACACCTAGGCGACGTGCATGTCTTCCTAGGCCTGAAGTTAAAAGGAATGCAATGCAAAAGTATTTGATGTCTGAGATTGTCTCGCATTTGCATTCAATGTGATTGTTAAAACTATTTGAATGAAGTCTTAATAGTTGATAAGAAAGTATAGTGAAATTGCCACCAAAGAGGAAATATTATAACGACTGTAAGGATGATTTTTGATCAAATAAATGGAATATATCGATTCACATTGATTTTTATGCATTAAAAATAGTTACTTATGCTTTTGCGATAAAACGTTAACTACTTAAAATAGGTTTACTTAATATCAACGGTTTCTTCACAATTAACGGAATTCTTTTTAAGTCTTAATGATTTTTCTTAGTCGTAAAGAATCAATCAATCAACTTGTTGCCCAAGTCGGGACACACCTTAAAAAACTATACTTTCCAAATGTCGCCGTTCTCAGATCACAACTGTTTGTTCATTTCGATGCCTTGTGTCTTTTATTTTCGAAAATTGTCAATAGGCAGCCGCAAAACTTCGGTTGTTTAACTTTTGAACCTTTGAACTAAACCATAGAAGTCACTTACCATGGACATTACATCGGTATCCTCGGAATCGGAACTGAGCATTCCAGAAGAAGAGGAAGAAACGTTTAATATCGGCGTGAGTTCTACGCTCATGACAGAATCGACTAGACTGTTGTCCGCCCTCTGCAATTTCCTTTAGCTATACATTGGCGAACGCAACGCGGCCGGGGAGCGGCACGGCAGGGGCTGGGCCATACTGCCGAACGGCGATCAGTATGACGGCCAGTATCGGCGCGGACGTCGCCACGGCATTGGGCTGTACGTTTTCAAGGATGGCTCACGTTATTACGGCAAATATCGCTGCGGTATGTCGTTGCAGTTGTGTCGTTGCGTGCGCTTAACAGTCGAAACTTCCAGGTCACCGTGCGGGACGCGGCATGTTCATCTACCCGGACGGGAGCATGTTCGAGGGCAATTGGCGCAAGGGCGTGAAACACGGCAAAGGACGCTACAACTACGCCAACGGCGACACCTACTCGGGCGATTGGCATCACGGCATCCGACACGGCGTCGGCCTTTACACCTTCACTTCGGAATGTGAACCGATACGCTTCAAGGGCACCTGGCAGAAAGGAGTGCGCGTCGGCCCGTGTGAGGTGTACTTCGGCACCGAGGACAAGTGCACTGTGCTGCATGGTACTTGGGACAACGAGTATCCACAGGGACCGGCTGTCTTCACTTTCGACGAGCGGTACATGCTGATGGGCTTCTTCCAGACAGCGCGCGATGCCAACGCCAGAAAAAGAAACGAAGATACCGAGTTTGTGGAGGAAGAGGCCGAGGAATTCCAGCCGGTTGTCAACACTTTGCCATCGTTGTGGTTTGCGCAGGACATTTGCGTCTACGACTACGCACAGCTGCCGCAGGAGCCGGTGCCGTTGCCGATATCGGATTCGGACATTTCGGTGTGCTCGTTGTCGACGGCACCTACCGAACTCACCCTGCAGCGCAGCGTTATATACGTGGGCGAGGCTGAGGAGGAGGGCGAGGGCGAGTGCATACCATGCGAGTGCGAATGCGACGTCAGCGAAATCGAGACAGAGAGCGAGCCGTGCGGTCCCGACGCCGACCCATGTGCTATTGAGATTACGGAGCAAACAAAGCCACCATGTTAAAATCGCGCGGTTGGCAAACGAGGAAGGAGTTTTATTTCCTTTATATTTAAATTTTTTTTGGAATATACAGAACAGATTGTGGAAGATATTTGAGAGGAATGTTTTGTTGCAAAGTACGAGGAGTACCTACGGCGGTGTGGTCATTTCGGGCACTGATATTTTACGAAAAAATAAAAATGTGGAGAAAATCGCCAGACAATTGAGTTTCCGTGGCAGAAGTTCCAATGCTCTTTGAATAACATTTGACAATCCTATCTTCAACGAATTATTTAAAAATATATAATATATTCGAAATTGAACTTATTGCTTTTGGTCCCATTGGTTTTCTTCTTTGCTTTGAATTTAAAGGCCACGCTACTTACGCAATGGCTCAATGTTCGATTCCTTCTAGTTTGCAGTTCGAAGTGAAATGTTGATCTCATATTCAATCATTTTGATAAATTCATGCAGAACTATTCCTCACACCAAACATATGTTTTGGTTGGTAAAACTGAGAATTTATGCACGTAGTGAAAAATTAGAACTGAAGGACTGGCGCAGATATTTATAATCTTAAAAGATGATTTTTGATGTCAATAACAAAGCTGTGAAGGTTTGAAACGGAAACCGTTCGTATACGTAGAAATGTCAATGCTTTAGTTTTTCGCGCCGAAAATGCTGCAAAGAGGATCTTTGAATATATTTCAGTCGCAACTGCCGAAACCGTTCGCGCCGAAAATGCTGCAAAAGATCTTCGAATATATTTCAGTCGCAAATGATCGAGAACATCAATGCTGTTTATCTGCTGCCTGAAAGTATGCAGCAATAATGGGCTGACCACTCTGCGAGCACTGTAGCGCCTGAAAGTAGGCAACTTATTTAACAATATGGCAACAATTTGGCAACAATTTGGCAACACAATTTTTACAATTTTAAACACATTTACACACACAACGTTGGTAACAATATGGCAACAATTTGGCAACACAACTTTGGCAACAATATGGCAACAATTTGGCAACACAACTTTGGCAACAATATGGCAACAATTTGGCAACATTGGCAACGGAATTCCCGTTATTAGTTTTGTACGCAAACTTATTCTGCACCGTTTTGTGGGGGCTCCCTCAGCCGTCGCCGCCCCGGGCCCCGGAGCACCTTAAGCCGCCACTGCTGGCGCTGGTTCAATTTCGTAGGAAACAACAATAAAAAAACAGGCGTTTATTTATCAAGTTCGTATTTTGTGCGCCATGAATTTCTTGTAAAGATTGTAGTAGTGGTAGAGTTCAAACACTGTCGGAAATGGAAAAATTTACAGAATTTGGAAGTAAATTGCTGGTGCTCATTAGTCGGGTTTGTATTAGAAATGGGACAAGTTGAGAAATACTGAGACTACTTTGCAGCCTACTTATATATATAAACCAGTTCAAGATCGTCTAAACACTTGTTTGTTCAATTAATCGATAGTTGCATTTGTATTTGAAAATTGTAGTTGTTGCTTGCTTTTTGTTTCTTTTTTAACATAATACATGACTTATTTATTATATTGATTTGTTTTGTAATAATATTTTACGGTTGTTACTCTCATCTCAATTTTATATAAAGTACTTTCTTCTTTCAATGTGCAACACTTTGCGTATGATATTTACAAATAAATTGCCTAACGTTATATCTGTAGCGATTTAATATGCGATAGTTTTTTATTGTTGTTTTGTTTCTTTTTTTAATTTTTTGTTTTAGTATATTAAATATGTATAGTGATTTTAGTGAATTGTTAAATGTTTGATGATTTGAGTTGGAAGCGCGCGCATCGCTGCCGGCACCACAACTGCGCTTGCGAGCGCACATGTCTAGTATGCGTGTTTTCATAATTGATTTACTCGTTTATGTTGTTGGACTTGGTTTAGGCTAATTGGTGGTGGCTGGCTGGCTGGTTACTCGTATGCTTCGATTTCTCTACACTAGGGGGTCGTACTCGTACGTTTTTAGGTATTAACAATATAGCTGCAATCCGGTCAGAGGTCTATGTATGCATCTGTTATGTTTGTTGGTGTTTTTGTTATCGAGCACTTAAGTTGCCTGAAACTGAAACTATTCCCTGATCGTACTATTTCAATGAATTTGTCGCGTTGTATGCTTACAAGCTAAATTATTATGCATTCTCATTGTGGATTATATGGTAGCCGATATTTCTGCACGAAGGCCACACCTGCCACACGCCGGTGCCGAAGGAGCGCTGCAAAATCCCGTCCGGCATTCCAATTATGTTGCCTCGGTGCAGAATACTGCCGGCCCAAACCGTGTCTTATTGCTTAGCCTACACGAACTACTGCTACGCTGTACTCTATTACTAGTTGTGAGAAAGGCGATAGTCTTCTGAAAGCGCGTACTCACTCTTGAACGCGGTTTCAATTTGTTTGAATTTGTGATTGAACGCAGCAGAAATGACTGATTGACTGTGGCAACGGCCTATTCGCGGTCATACATTTGCTCTGCTCTAAATATTTAACTTATTTGGCTAAGTGAAAACATTGTATTGTTTTTGCTTGTGAACGATAAAAACTAAAATTACGCAAAATAAAAGCCGCAAACATTAAGTTTATCTTGACGTTTAAAAATATGTTGCCGTGAAAAATAAAAAGATATATATATTCCTATATATATGAATATACATATACACATATATATATGTACCCATAAATATATACATATACATATATATATATATATGAGATAATAAAATCTACGCTACGCTAACAAATTATTAATAACCGCAATTGAGTTATTTCGCAGTGGCGGCAATGATAAAACGCTTAGTGACGTCCGGCGGAGAAATGAGCGACTGACTGACTAACAAACAGGCAAATACGCGTGCAAATACTTCACACCCTGGGCGCGACATAGACGCCGCGCAATATTCGAATCCCTACTGCTGCGCTGACATGATTGCTTGGCTGAGATTGCGACACTAATGGCAGGCACTGTGACTAAGCTGGTGACAGTGGTGGCTGGTGTCCGTCGGTAGTGGTCGTGTTGGTGATGATACAAAAGGCACTATAAGTATGCTTTGTTCGCCTTGTGCAGTCTTGATTTGCTGGGATTGGTTTTGCACTTGAGTTGCTGTATTAGATCGTAGATCTTCAGCGCCGGCCCGACCTTCATGCCGAGCAGCGTGATAATTTCATCTTTGGACAGCTGCAGTAGACGTTTGCCGTCGATTTTGTTGCGCGAGAAAGTGTCACAATGCGCGGTGCAGTCGTTCACGCGCAAGAATTGCGACACGTCGTACACGTTCCACGTCTCCGGCATCAAATCGGCGTGCAGTTCGCTGTTGGTGGCGCTGCTGTCGTTCGATGATAGATCGCTCAATCGGGGAATGTATTTGCTGTTGCTGACGGATGAGTTCTGCAAAATTAAACATAAACGCGTTTTTAAACAAAATGTCACATTTGCCGTAGATAAATCAGGCATATCATATATAGTTATGCGAATAACGCGTTTGAATGGCGTCCACACCTACCCCAATGTAACTGGTCGCTTTGCGTCCTATGGTTGGCGGCGCAGGTGACACCGATTTCTTTACTGCTGCATTAGTGACGCGTGTTTGTATCGTCGGTTGATTGGTAGCGGCCAGCAATTGCGTTTGCTGCAGCGACTTCTCAACCACACCGTCCGTGCTGGACAGGGGCGTGGATTGACTGGAGCGATGGCTCGTGCTGTCCTCCTCGTACTCCGCGTCGTCATCATCGTCGTCGTTATCTTCGTAGAATGCAGCATTATGATGTTCTGGCTTTAATTCCAGTTTAATGCTCAATTTCGGAAGATGCGGATTGGTTTTCAGTGCAATCGTTCGAGGTTTAGCTACAAGTTTGGTTACAGTTTTATCAATTAACAATGAACTTGAATGCTTTACAACAAATATTTACAACCTGTGCCGGTTTGCTCGTGCGTACGCGACGATGTGCCTTTCTTCTTGCGTTTCTTTGGGCTTTTTGCCTTTGTTGCTGATTTGGCCGGTGGCTGCGCATGCACTGGCGGTCCTTCCAGTTTGTGATTCACCAGCACACACCAGCCCACTGGGTACACATCGGGCGACTCACAGTCGAGCCATTGATCATATTCGTCAGTCCAACCATCAAAATGTATCTTTAGCAGACGCCCTACGACACGCGCCACCGTGGCTACGCAAACCAAACGCGGATCCATAAGATCGGCACACTCGAGACTCATGCCAACCTGCCGACAAAAATGTAAGCCTTAGCGAAGGTTATTTAAATCTCATAAACTGCCGAACTTACCTCGAAACCGTGATCGGGCACTACGCGATGAAAGAGATGTTGACCAGCGGCAACGCTGCCCGTCTCCTGCAGGTACTCCTCCCAGCTGAATGTGCTCACATCATAGCCGTTCGGCGGTGTTAACGTTATGCTATTGGAGGCACAGAATCCCACAGGAAATATGCTCGGCGACTTTTCATGATAACAAAACCTGAACGAAAGAAGTTACAAGTTGTTGCTGAAAATTTGCGCGTTGTGTCGTTGTAGCGAAAGGCTCACCAATCTGACCCTGTGGCATCGGGTTGGTACGAATCGATGCGTATCATGATGTAGCCGAATTTTAGTACAGCCATCACCGTGGCGACACAGATCGACGAGAGATTCAGTGGGTCGACAGCTTCAAGTTTCATGCCCTCGACAAAGCCATTTCCCTTACCGTCCATGTAATATTCCTCAAACGTGAAATTCATTTTGAATAGCTCAATGGTGGCGTCATCCTCGTGCACTTCAATCATCGCCTCACGTCCGGCTGTGGGTACAAAAATCAACCATTAGATTGGAGCACTGCTGAAGAAGTATTTTACTTACTTCTTCTGAAGTATTTTACTTACCCAACATGCGCTCCAAGTAGTCCTGCGGCGCGGCCAAATTGTGCCCCACCGTAGTCGCCCAGCCCACCGGATGTATGATAGGAGAATCTTCATGGCACCAGAAACCATCATCCGAGTCGAAATACCGTAGAAACAGGCGTTTACCTACAACTTTCGTGACCGTCGCCAATCGCACCTGTGAGATTCGATCCTTGTCGACGCACTCCAGATTCAGGCCAAGGCGGAATCGCGACTGCATGCTGTCGTTGATTTTGTTGTAGAAGCTGGAGGGCAGCGTGCGTGCACCGGACAAACGTTCCACTAGGAAATCCTTCCAATCTTTGTATTTATTCTCGATGGTGCGTGGTGGTATGAGTGGCTTGCCACGCGTCGCGCACCAGCCCACCGAATGTACCTCGGCGTTGCAGAGATTCACCCAAAAATCATGCGAGGATTCGTCGAAGCCTGCAAACAATGAAACAATGAGTTATTGACGATCAATCACTAATCCATTAAGAATTCCTATTCAAAGAGTTGTGCTCACCTTCATACCGCATCAGGGCTTTGTAGCCGCAAATATTCAAAATGGTGGCCACCCAGAATGAATGTGGCGTCTGTCCGGGCTGTATGACTTCTGTGTTATCACAATCGGTGTTCTCAACCTCGACCTTCATGTCGATGCCGATGTTGTCCCAGACCTCGAAACCGGGCGCGTGCGGAAAACAAGTGACCGATGCTGCGTAGAAGTTTGGCTGTGATAGTCGCGGCGTCCAGTCGTACGAGTGTGTCGGGTCGTATAGGCGGCGCCGTATGCTAATGATCTTCTCCATCTGCGGACACGAGGCTGGAAGACGTTCGTATTTCGGTATCTGCGGCAAGTCATCCTGCGGCAGCACATCGCGATACATGCGCAGCGACTTCGGCGTGGACGCTTGTGCACTTATGGCGGCACTAGCGTCCATGCTGCTGTCCCCGCCGCCACCACCCACATCGCCGGTTTCGCTCAGGGTGGCGCCATCCGTACATGTTGCCTCAGTGGTGGCGCTACCGGCGTTACTATTCGCCACAATAGGCTCGCCGAAGCCGTTGATTTGTGTGATCTTCGATTGATCCGTTATGCGGAAGCGGTAATTAGAATTTTTTATGTGGGCGACGCGCAGCGCCAGCTCGATGTCCGCCTGCCCCTGCGACTGTGGCGAATCGGAACTGCCGGTGCTGCTCGCTATGGTAGCGCCATCCACTTTGTCGGAGGCTGCGGCCACGGCCGCCTGCTGCTGCTGTTGTTGTTGGCTGCCGCCTGTCATCTTGTTGTTGTTGTTTAGCACCAGCGAATAGAGCTCGCCACGGGCGCAAGACATGCTACAGAAGCGTCGGAATTTGGTATAAAAAGTGTGCTTCACACCGATGGCACCGCAGCGCTCACAAACGGCTGAAATGGTAGAGCAATGACAAATTACTAGCGAAGCAAAGGCAGGATAAAAGACGACTCGATAGCAATACGATTCAATAGAGAAAGAAAGAAAGGAAGTTTGCCAACAGTTTCCGCAGCAAAAATTGCCGAGAGATGCCTAAAAGTATGCTAGAGAGGTGCAGAGATTCAGACTTGCTGCTGATCGACGCTCTGTGGTGGTGGGCGAAACGAAAACGAACAACTTAAACTTAAACTATGCCTAGTGCACAACAACGAAAACAACAAACACATAACAGAACAGAAAGAGAAACGGAAGTACGAAACGAAACGAAACATACCCATGCCGTCTTTTTGAATTGGTATAACCGACGGGTCAATATTGCCCTTATACGCGATTGGTGTCTTCAGCACCAGGCCGGGTCTGTTGACCGGCTCGATTTTGCGTGTCTTGCGCTGCGAGCGATGGCCGCCCGTCGAAGAGGCGGCGGCCGTGGACGTAGAGGCGGCCGGCAGTGCCGCTAGCGCGTCACTCGCCGGCGGCGCCAGTATGCCGTTCTCGTCCATGCCCTGCGCGTGCGCAATGTCCACGCCAGTCTGCGCCAAGTCCTTGTCGCTGGACATGAAGTCGGTGCCGTCGTACGAGTTCGAGTCGGTCATCATGACGAAATCGTCGATGTTGATGATCTCCTGCTTCGGCGTCAGCTTGTCGTCATACTGATCGTCCTCGATCTGGTCGTAGATTGGCTGCGGCTCGTCGCCGGACACGAATTGCGGCGCCATTGTCTTGTCCGACTCAAGGCTGCCGCACACTGCAGAACCACTGCCGTTGCCGCCGCCGCCGTCGTCGTTTATGATTTCTGTGTAGTTCTGAAACACGGCCGCAGCTGACTGCTGCAACAGTTGCTGGTGCAGGCCGCCAACTTGCGCCAGGCCGTATATGTCGCTGGAGTTGGCCGCGATCAGCGCCGTCGGTTGCATTCCTAGTGCAGCCGCCGCCGCAGCTGCTGCTGCCGCCTGACCACTGAAATCCCCCCCAACAATGCTCATCATCGGATTCAAATCCTTTTGCAAGCACAATAAGAACAACAAGCAACGCGTGGCCGTGCAAGGATTTGCAAATTGTTTTTTTTTTTTTACATTTCGAGATTTTTGTGTACGATTGATTTGCGTTTGAGTTTAATTCAAGTTTGCAACCGAGAGTTGAGTTTTAAGTCAAGTTAACGCGTTTCGATAAAATTATTTTAATTAAACGTTGTAATATTGTTTTTAATTTGATTAATTTTAATGCAATTCAATTTTTGGGGAGGAGCAAATGATCAAACACAGCAAGAAACAAAAAAACAATATGAAAAGAAAGAAAAAGGTAAATTTTAGAAATAAATGACTGAAATTATAGCAAATAAGACAATCGAAGACAATTCAATTTCAAATGAAATGCATAAGTCGGTGGTCTTGGTTGTAACTGTCTGTGCGATTGTGTGCTTGTCTGCGTGTGTGTGTAAAATTGCGGATGGCTAGATGACTGGTTGACGAGGAGGAAGGCGCTGTCACACTTACCATTGTCTGCTGATGTGTCGCCAGGTCATCCATGACCGACAGTCCCAATGGCGGATGGCTGAAGTATGAAGTGGCGTCCTCCAAGGAAATTCGCTCCGGATTGTAATGACTCATCCACATCATTCTCAACTCGGAGGGATTCATATTAAAGCTGTTGCGGCGATATCACTTTTCATCTATCGATATCAGCGCGCGTCGTCTTTGGAAACTTGAAATTGGTTTTAGCTAAAATTAAAATAAGCAAAAACCAAAAATCGAGCAAATTATAGAAGCGCTAAAAACTCATTGCAGAATGCTATAAAACGACTGATGATGATGCGTGTTTGGACCTTATAACGAAAACGGCACCCTGAGCTATCAGAACAACTACGAGTCGGACCGTGTAGTGAGAATATTTCAACACCCATTTTCAATGATAAATCTATTTGTCTTAATTGAAGAGACACTTCGGTTAACAAATTGCAAAACCAAAAATAACTATTTTACATGATAAAATAATATATAGAATACTAATATATAAAATTCAAACTTTTATAGTACAATAAACGATACAAAATTTTTGTTCGGAAAATAAATACTATAATTGATACAAATTAAAATATATAAACATGATTACAAATTTGTTTTCATTTTTTTTTATAAAAAAAAATCTAATAAACAAATTGAAAAAATGGAATCAATTTAAAATTACATATAAAACATATAGATATAAATATGTTTTTTTACTGCAGACACTTTCGATCTGTTCGTCGCTAGAACCGGTTTTAATACATAAAAAATTGGCAAGTTAGGCCGACAAGGAACCGAGCCGCAGGACAAATGTGATTTTTCGCTGTTCGACAAATCGATCCTATAGGGATCGACGTAAAATATTTGCCGACAACTATATTCTATGTGCGTTGACAAGCTCTGCACCATTCGATGGCCAACAAATTCCAGTCAAATGTTTTATTTCCTCTTGCCTACAAACTTTTGGCATTTTACCAATGTGGACAAGTGAACGACAACAAAGCTAGAAATTGCACTTCCGAAGCCACTAGCCAACACTTTGCCGCTCGCAGCAGCATTGTCTCCCGCGCTAATAGTACAACTGGCGTCCAGCTACTGCAACGTTTCCAGCAACCCGCTGGAACCCACATTCTGCGCACGCAATTCCACTTATTTCGCTCAAAATAGCCACAGTTGCAATTCCTTCGAAATCGTACCCATTCGCACAAAGTGGGGAAACTTACGTTAGATTTTTTTGCTACCTACTAGTCAGCGCTGGGCAGGCACACAAAAACGCATTTCCCAACCAAATGTATACGTACGCCGCCGCCACCACCACCGCACGCACCAAAACCATTCACGGCGGCTGGCTGACCAAACAGCATTTTTCAACGCCTTTTTTCCGCACTCTACTCACCAAAAAGCCGCACGATTTCAACTGCAAAACACTCCTCACTATTTACAGCACATCCTGCGCATAATTTCTGATTGAATTGATGAATTTTGCACGCGTATTTTTCGGCACAAAATATAATTGATCAAATTGTAATTGCTTCCTTGCTTAAAATACGATGAAAATCGGAAAATATGTTGTATTTACTCTGCTGTCCCTATAGCTGTCTCGCTTCACATTACGGCGAATTGCGTGCTGTGGCGGCAAAACACAAATTGGGAAGTGTTCGGTTCAACGGTTGCAGTGCGACGTTCGCAAAGAAGTGTAATGTGTTTTAGGAAAAAGGTTGGTTTCCTTCCCCATTTAATTTAAATTATTCCGCCATATAGAAAAACGGTGAAAGCAGAAGTTACTTTCGTTCTCACAAGCATACAAATATTACATATACTGATATTGATTTCGCATAAACGCCATCCTTCAACTTTAGGCTTTATTTCATCTTAGATTTCTGAAAATTGTCATTAAAATATAAACGACATATACCATAATCACAGGCGTAAATATATAATCTGCGATTACATGCTTTTGTTTGTACTTGAAAGTGTTTGTGCGAAGCGATGGCAGTCAACCGCAGTTGATCATCACAGTCAAATTGTAGCTAGGGATTCCACGCTTGAAACTAAATCAAGTCGCCCGGCGACAATTGCGACTCGCCCTCGGCCAGAAAGATTTGCATTGCTTTGTATAGGAGTGCAATACCTAGAAATTTCTTCTCGCGCATCGTCCACGTCTTGGCTGGGCCATAGTAGTCGCCGCGCTTCACGTTGGTCAGGTGCTGCAGGCCGAGCGCATCAATAATGGCCGCCTGAAAAGAGCGCACATGTGTGAGTAGGAGGCACAAACCGAATTGTGAGCTGCTTGCGCACCTCTCGCGTGTAGGCGTCGGTTGGCATGATGTTGTGAAAGACATGCAGACAGACGACGCCCTGGCGGTTGCCCCAAATTTCCAGTATACGATCCAATTTCTTGTTGTCCGAGGTCTTCTTCGGCGCCGACTTGAACAACTCAACATTCAGTGTTTGCTTTTTAACTAAAATCGGCGATAAAATAAGTTAAACTAAAAAATTAAAAACAAATTTGGCGCACTCACTTGACACTTTTTTGCCATTGTCATTCACCGGCTCGGCTTGTACATTGCACAGGCGCGTATGTACTTTCATGGCATCGTACAGATGCGAGTAGGGACGCGAGGTTTTGCCTTTCCCCACATAGAAAATCGACTGGAGAAATCGCCGCCACACGGCGAACTTATCTAAGAACTAAGAGAGTTAAGTTAATGTTGTCATTGTCGGCATGCTACATTCGACTTTTCGCACCACACTCTCGCCGGGCAGATTGCACGATATGCGCGGATCGATGAGCATGTAGATGAAACTCTGCTTCAGATGGCCCTCGCGCATCTTCTTCTTGTTCTCGTTGTTGGCGAAGAATGTCGTCGACTGTGTATCGTACCTCATGTACTCCGGTATGCGCTCGAATGATTCCACGGATCGCACGGTGCGATGCAACTCCACGGAGAATTCTACAGCGCCATTCGTACGTAAATTATTGTGGGGAAAAAATTAGAACTATTATTACGCACAAAACGATAAAATGCTAGAACGTGGCACACAACACTGACTTCGGCTTCTGCATCTGGCTTTTAATTGTGCGTAGGCTCGTCGAAGGTATAAGTTTAGATAATTGGTCGGGAACAACATAGCCAAAAGTTTTAGATAAAAACACAAAGATTTATGCAGCAATTTGAGTGTTAATTTAGACGTTAACGAAAGAGAATTTTGAATGCTCGCAACGGCGACAGACAGGTCGAAAGCAACAAAACTTAGTAGAAAACAACATTTAGTGTTAACTGTAGGTTTGGTTCTTAAAAGTTTAATAGACACAATGGCTCCTTGTAATTCCATAACGAAGAACCTAAATCTGCCAGACGCAACAGTGCAAAGCCACGTAAAATTCGGTAGTGCTTACTCGGCGCATCTTCATTGTCCAGTCTTTTGCTCAGCTCTTCCACATAAGCTGTATCGCGTTGGCATCTGATCAGCTGCTTGATGTACAATCGCTTTGTGGTCCTGGTTATGGGCCCTTTCAACGGAGACGAAAGCGAAATATTAGATTTTGTGTCTTCACACATATATCTTGCGTACCTGGTGGCACACCGAAAGTGGTCAACTCCGCGCGCAGAGCATCTGTCTCATAATCTGATGGCACTGTTAACTTGGTTGACTGCGTAGTGATCGTAGCATTCAAAGCCGCCGCCTTATCATCACTCGCTTTCACTCGTGCACTGCAATGAGACCGTTATAATCAGAACTACACTACGTTTTGCTATAACACTCGTGGCATCCTACCTATTGGGAGCGTTTTTCAACTTTGCCACTCGATTGTCCTGGTTGCTCAATAGCTTCGTCTCATAAAAAACCAACCCACTTTCGTCGTCTGTGTGCACATACGCTTTGGCGAGTTGCATGAAGTACTCTCCACTCGGCGAGTGTATGAAATCGCCGGTGACATTGTCTTCAATAAGGCGTTCACTCTCCGATGGATCATTATCGGGCAGCGATTCGTATTCAGTAGAATCCGTGTGCAGCGAGTCCCAATCATCGCTGCCCACCAACTCGTCGTAGGTGACGCCACGCGGCGTACGTTTGGAATTCTGCGGTGTCAAATCGTCATTTTCCTTTGCTCGCTCCAATATTGAGTTTATCTCATCGAACTGTTGAAGGAGCGACGGAGAGCGCCGTTGGAGAGGGCGTGACTTTTGCACTTTGTCACGCCACATGTCTATAAGCGATGCGCGTGCATGTTCGGATGTGGGCTCACTTTTCGAGAGTTCTGCCAGGTTCTCTTTGGTTAGCTTGAAAATGTTGATTGTGTTCAAGGCATTGGTTTGCGTTGTGGGCTTGAATAGATGCATATGTATAATTTTAGTTAAAATTAATTAAATTGTTGACAATCAGACATTTACTTTCACTTCATTGCCAATTGTGCTGTCGGTATGTCCTTCGCGCGTACGTCGTCCATTGTCCATGGCCGGCGAATTTGTGGCAGGGAACTTGGGTTGCGGCTTGTGCCGACGATGTGTGATATTGATGTAATACGGCGACGTAACATCGTAATTGTAATGGATACGATTGGGTGTATATTTGGCGCTGGCATCGCATGACTCATAGAATGACTGGGCCACAGCGCGCAGCACTCGGTTTACTGGTGTGCCAACGTCGTTGTCCCCTGGGACCGGCTGTCCATCCTTGCGCGGTGTGAGCGCTTTCTGTGCGGCGGTCATGTCGATGCGATTGCTCGTCTGCAGTTTGTGCTCATATTTTCCTACAAAGATGTGGTCGCGCATCACTTCCACCACCTCAAAGTGGCCTTCTTCGATGGCGTAGTGAACTGGAGTCTTCTGTTCGGCATCGAAGACGTCGTACTGTGCACCATGCTTCTGCAAAGCGATAGACACTTAACCAATATTGCTACCCATAGTTGAGGTCATTCAACAAAGTTTACTTACCAGTAACAGTGCGACAACCTCTGGCCTGCCATACATTGCTGCGACGTGCAGCGGTGTAATGTTCTCGTCCGTACGTACATTGGCATCGGCTGTTGGATGTGATAGTGCAGCTTCAATTACAAATATGCCAACATTTTGCTGTTGGTTCAACTTACCGCCCATTTCCAGAAAACATTTGACAATCTGCACTGCCAATTTTGCGTTGTCCATGCCACAGGCATAGTGCAGCGGCGCAATGCCGCGCTCCCACAACACACGGCTGGGAACATCGCCCTCGCTCCTCTCGAGTATAGTGGCGATATCGCTGCAAATTTATCAAAATACTGTAGTGAAAGGAAACGTTGTGTGTGTTTTTGCGTTGTCACCTCTCGTTCTCGTCCTCCAGTGCATCCAGCAAAGCAAACGCCAAAAAATTTTTACGTTGGTCCATTTCAACAATGTGGGAATTATCACTTAACAAATTTACGAGGTGGAAATCATTTCAATTGGATTTTGGAATAAATCTAACAGCATTTGATGATTCCGAGCCGCACACAGGTTAGCGGCGACATTCTTGTGAACTGTGCGATGCACAAGAAGAAGAACGATGCGGCATATTAACCTTATGCTTGAACCAAGGCGAATTAATGACGGTGGCCGTGTAAGGGCAACAACAAAATTCGCATGCATTTTGTTATTGGGTTTGTGCAACTTGATTGTCAAAATCAGCCAATCAAAATCAAGCCATCAATCTAGATCTCTTCCAACATTAAAAAAAGAAAATCAGCTGATTCAACGAGGTCACCTGTATTAATTCGTCTTGTGCTTGAACCGCCTTTAGATTTGACCGAACATATTTGTTTCGGTGAGGAGATTAAGGTCACAACAATTATTGCGACGCGAAGTATAAAAGTTATAAAGAAATATATAGCTATGCGGAGGGAACAAAGAAATTGGCTCAAGAAGTAGCTTCTCGGCGTGACTCGGTTTGTAAATCATTACACCCATTTTAAACTAATGCAGCGGTTTTGGCGTTAAGATTCAGAAGTTGGCAACACTTTCACAGCAAACAGCTGACTTTGCCGCTGCCTACTAAAAAATTGTTATGAATCAATTAGGGAGAGTATTTTATTTGAATTTTATTTTATAAATTGTTCTACAAAAATAATGCCAACAATAATTGCTTTAGATGGTGAGTTGTATGCAATTAAAAGTATATTAGTCCGAATTCAATTAATTTGCGTGTTTGCTTCAGTGTCGCTGTCGATGCAGCGCCAGATACCTGGCCGCAGTGAAGACAATCCTCTCTCTTTTCATCAGTTGGCACTGAAAGGCATTTCACAGCTGCTGGAGCACCTGTCAACCACATCGAAGTTGGAGTACGTTGCGCTGGTCACATACTCGACGGTGTCCGAGGTGAAAGTGGATTTTACGAGAGACTACGATTCCATAAGGCAGGCGGTGAAGAAGGTGGAACCCGGCGACAAGTTATGTCTCATCAGTATGTTAAAGAATGTGGCCAGCATATTGTCCACCAACTGGGGTACACAAAATTATTGCCAGGTGGTGGTATTCACCGATTGTGGACTGGGGTAAGTAGAGGGGCAACGACGGACTAGAGGCAACCACGATTGATTTTTGTTTGCAGCTTTGGTAGCACCGCGCTAAAAGGGTTCCTGCAAAGTTATTTAGGCAAAGAGAATGAGTCGGAATTCGTGTGGATCGCGTCACTGAAGTCGGTAAAACTGAATTTTATGTGCATGGGCGTGCACAGTGATTATTATTTCACGCGTGCCATTCCGTTTTATCAGCAGCTTTTGGACTTTACGGGTTTAAAAGGTAAAACGGTTTAAAGGTAAAAATGTAGTTGAATTATTTATTATTGACTTTTACCATGGCCAGGCCAGCTCTACATGACTAAGACGCCCAAAGAACCATCTGATGCATCCGATAGCACCAATGATTTGATGAAAACAGCCAGTAGCAACACAAACAGCGCAATGAGTACGGCTCCCGCTTCCGGTTCAACGCACTCGAGTCACAAGAGTGAGCTCGGCCGCACGGCAATGTTTGAGCTTATCGAACGACTCTGCGAGGGCAACTTTAAACCGTATGAAGTAACACTAAAAGTGGGTGGTTACTTCCGCCTTGAGTGTCCGGTTTTGGTGTGGCCGCCACCTTTGCCACATAAGACGGAAAGCGGCGGCAAGGGCGAGCTGAAAATCGCGCAGAAAATCGAAGTATGTGGGTACTTGGCGCTTTCGGAAATTGGTTCGCCCGCCTCGCTTAGCCGTCACTTACTGATACCGAAATTGGAGAGAGAAAAGTCGAGTCGTCGCTCGTCCGATAAGACGGGCGGCTCGAAATCGGCTGCCGGCGGTCCTGGCGGTGGGGCTTCTAAAACCGCGCTGGATGTCAATCAGCCGAATTATGAGTTTGAGAAATTGGAGCAGGACATACGCGATTTCTACACTAAGGAGGTAAAGGAGACAGAAGAGAGCGGCGACGATGCGGAAGCGAATGTTAGCAAAGCGAGTACGAATAGCGCCTCACCCGCGGAAAAAGAGTCGATGTGTGTGTTGTTGCATGGTGCACTGAAGGTGGAGAATTTGGCGGCGCTGGTGCTGCTCAACGACAATTGGTACGGCTTTATTTATTCTTACGCAGACAGCAAAAAGAAGTCGAACTTGATGCTTAATATTCTGCCGCCGGGCAACAATGTGATACCCTGGTTGGGCGACTTGCAAATGCTCGGGTTTGTGGAGGATTTGATGCCGGGCGAAACGTGCGCGTTCCCGGTGAAGGCAGACAAGCGCTCGTATTCACAGAGCTGTGTGGTATGGATTAAGCAGGCGAGCCTGCAGTCAGACATACAGAAAGTGTTGCGACACGCGAAGAAGATGCCCGAAAAGGCGCAGCATTTCTACAAGGAGCTGAACCGCATACGACGCGCGGCGCTTTCTATTGGTTTTGTCGAGCTGTTGGAAGCCATGGCGACACTCTTCGACAAAGAGAGTGCACAACTGTCGCTGAGTTCAAATCCCGAGTGTGGCTTGCAGCTAAAACATGCGGCACTTGAGTTACGCAAACCTTCGAATCGAGACCTGAAGGTGTCAATAGTACCGGTGCAGAAGTTCGGCGCGACTGGCGGCGGAGCTGAGGGCGCGGTGACAGTACCCGGCTTTGTCTACTGAGCACAGCATTAGGATTAAAGATTAATGAAATTTTTGTATATTAAACACAAATGCGCTATTTTACAAAAACTTTTAAAATGGTTTACACACGTAAAGGAAAAGATCGTGATAATTGATTTTGCTCAGCTCTTGCAGAACCTCATCACTTATGTCAATGTCTGAATTCTGTAAAGAGAGAGATCAATAAAGTGTGAGAGAGAGTGAAAATATAACAATAGTTTCTTAAACGAAATCATGAGTTAGCAACTTACGAGTCGAGCATATTTCCATGACTCCAGTGCTTTGAAATTGTTGCCCATTTTCAAATTCACCAGCGCCAGAAAGCCCCAAACGTCCGGGATGTGCATACCATAGATGGTACTTTGCGCAAAATATTCCTCCGCCTTTTTGAGTTGGCCCAGCTAAACGACATCGTTTTCATTATTTCTTCACCCCTGAGAAATAGTGCGAAGGTACCTTGTACATTGCTTTGCCTAGGCCAATGCTGGCGATCAGCTTGTTGGTGGTTGTTATGCAGGACTTCTGGAACGCCCTAATCGCTTCGTGGTAGTTCTCGAGGTCCATCATGTTGTATGCGTAACGAAACAGACCCAATTTGAACGATTTGAACTCGTCAATATTGTGAAAGTCTATGAGGCGCGCATAGTTTTCCATTGCCTTGTGTTGGTCACCCTTAGCAAAGTAAAAATGCCCGGTGACGTGTGCGTGGTAGGCTTGCTGAAGACAAGAATTTAAAGCAGTTTTGCAGATCAAGTGCAACAGTCCAGGAAATCAATTACCACTTCGTCCACATTGCCCGTGCGTCGTGGTCGAAATGTGTGCGGCGCAAAGTTGACGGGCAGCTCGCCCAGCAGTATTTTGAACGTGGTACTTATGAAGTACTGTTCTAGCTCGGTGCATTCGTCCGCAATGTTGTTGTAAACGAACTCGGCGAATTTGTAGAGACCCAGGTCCAAGAATATGTTCATCACTTTGTGGAACCGCTTGCTACTTTTTGTGTTAAACTCGAGTTTGTAGTCGTTGTAAATGTTCCAGCGCGACTTTGGTCTGGCGGGTATTTCCTCTATTGAGGTGTGGGAAAAGTCCTCGTACTTCCAGCGCGTGAAGCTGATGCCCGGCGCGTATCCGCAGAATCTGTACAAACTGTGTAGCAGCACCCAAGTGGGTACATCGTTCGGATGTCGGTCGGTGAACTGCTTTAGGTTATCGAGTAAATTCGTCATGGCCTGATTGAATGATTCTTCCTGTCTTCTGGTCTGCATGTAGTCAATGTAAATGCGAATATAGGCACTATAAATAGCGAGTGGAAGGTCTATAAAATTTGCTGAATTGTAGATATTCTTAGTGATAAGTATTGTTAGATAAATGGCGATCTGCGTAACGTGAGGTTAGGTTAGGTTATATTTGATAAGAGTGGTATGAGTAGTTTTCTTAAAAGTGGGAATTTCCAATGTTATCTAAAAAGAATCAGTGGAGCGGAACGGAAGGAGCATGATAGATTTGTTGCTTTTGGAGTCTTACTTATAGAAGTGATCGTTCGAAAACTACAGAATAAAAAAATTGTTTTGATTTTAACAGCTTATCTCACTAATATGCACGAGACAACTATTCCATGGGTAGGCTATCTTGTTGTAATTTTTAATTCCAATTTGTGGGGTAAAATGCTCTAACTCACAGTGAACAAATAAAACACATATAGGAAAATCTTGGAACTATCCCGGGGATAAATTTATCGCCGAGCGAACAAATTGGCCCTAAAGGAAATGCTTTCAAAGTGTGGGAAAGACAAAATACATATGTGATGTCTAGGTTACTGGGTTCTGATTGGCAGTATAGGATAACTCTTGCACACGCTACTAAGGACTCGTGAGCTAATTGTGCCAGGAGTTGATATGCAGGAAAAACAGTGAAATCTAGAAGCTTGGACGTGTCAAACTAACTGGGTAAGGTACCAATGTTTATAGTTATCTACTTTGTATTAAAACAGCTTGAATTAAAAACAAATAAAAAAATTACACAACAGAAGGACCCAGCGCAGAATATCCGGCATTGCAGTTCTCACCAAAAGTGTTCTCCTAGATAGTATCTCTCCCTGAATGGCGCGTCCAAGTACTCTTTAGCAGCGTCGAAATTCTGCGTTTCCACATTGTACAAGCACAAGTAGAAACCCAGACAAGTATCATTTGGGTTCATTTTCTTGGTCTGAAAACAAAGAGGCGACTTCGACTGACGGGGTAGCTCGATCATAATTATTTTGTTCCGTACTCACTTTTTCTAGTAGGATATTTGCCAACTCATGGTTGCCCAGCTCGTTTAGTGTTTTGTAGATGCTCACAAATCGAATGATTTTTGATTGAATCCTCAGATCGGAAATGTAACAGTACTCCAAATTGTTATGGCCACAGTTTTGTAGGATGTGGTATGTGCGCTCGACCAGCTCCTTGTAGACCCAAGTCATGAGGTTCTGTAATCCACAATCGGGGGCGCACATATTTTAGTTTTTACACAAACATTAATATTTTGTCATCATCCAATCAGTAATGTAGTTTTTTCTTGTTCATCGAGGCCAACGGTTTTCTATTAAAGCCATTACAGAACAAATATTTTAATGGATGTGATGCGAAAAAAACCGAATGAGGAGGATTCTACGTCAACAGTAAGGCAATAAAAATCAATGAGGATTCGAAGTAAAAAGTATGATGATGTCTTAAAACGTGTAGATCAATAGGCATCTAGACCAATCAGCCCATTCAAACATCAATTTATAACTGACATTGACAAAACAAAGCTAGATGATTTTAAACCAATTCAGCAACACCTTGTTATCACAGCCGCAAGAATACGAGAAGAAATTATTTCTGATAAGTACACCGTAGTTTGCACACGTTTTCGTTTTTCACTGCTCTGAACTTTACGTGCCGCATTACTGATGGGATGATTCAGAAAGACGGCTGCAATGCCTTATTTTGAAAAAATTACCGTAAATTCCAGGTTGGTCTTGGTGGGATATCGCACATTGAAGTCGTACTGTACCAACTTGAGAATCTTATTGGATAGATTTCTCAGTTGACAGCAAAATTATTTGCTGGCGTCCTCCGTGCTCGTAAGCTCCTTCTTCACAATGTGCTGAATCAAGACGCCAATTTGCTCGTCGAAGGTCTTGTAGGTTTCATCGCAGATTTGCCTCACCGGCTTGAGACTTGGCTGCAATTCGGTTTGGTTGCACGTTCTCACCTTTGCCCGTGTCAAGTCGTTGTTGGTGAAAATTGTTATGTGGTTGGTGTGGTCGGTTATGGGCCAGAGCAGGCATATGTTTATTATAGCAAAAGGTGTTTTCTTTGCCTTCGCTTTGTCGAATGAGCCATCTTCAGGCGGATTATTCGACTGAGTTTTCTTCGATGAGGGGATTAATTCGACTGCAAATCGGCATGCATTAACTGGAATATACAAAATGGACTCAAATATTAGACTTTCACGTATAGAAATCGGTTCGAGTTCGAGTTGAAATGCAATAAAAAAATAAATCAGAGGACGCTAACAAATCGACTGCATGACGCCTAAGTCTTAGGTGTTTTGAATTTTTCATTGAAAATAGTAAATGCTGCGTTACATATCTACGTTAACAAAAAAAAAAAATGAACAAAGTTCGATGTCAAGAATGGTGTAATGGCATGTAACAAATAAAAATGTAAGCTTTTTCTGTCGGCAAGTGTGAGAAATGCTCGACGGTTGCGTGCATACCTTTAGGGTAGAGAAAGACTGAAAGATCCATGACGCCTTGCAGGAGTATCTCATCCGGTTTGTTGCGATCGTATATATCGACCACAATTTCCTGTTCATTAAATGCAAACAGATTTTCCAGCGTATGATTGGCATGGTCCGTCAAGACATAGCGATGCACAGAGTTGCAAATCAAGGCGTAGTCATTGTTTTTGTCAAAGCTCTCGAAATCCAAATCGACACCGGCTGTGCACAGCAAGTTCTTGAAAAGTTGCCCCATATTGAGATCGCAATATGAGTGCACGCCCAAGCTGGTGTAAGTGTTGAACGATTTGTCTGCCATGGAGGCCCACTTGTGGCGGGTGTGCTGCTCGTTAATGATTTCCTTGACGAATGTCGGAAATTTGCACAGCGGCACCTTCTTGTATTCAGCTTTTTCATCTGGATACGTCGCTCTGAACGAAAGCTCTGCCTCCAGATGCTCCGTCATGTCGAGCAGCTCGGTGCTCACATTGTAAATGGACTCGAACGTGATGAAGGCTATGTTGCAGAAGTTAAGCATTTGCAATAATGGCAACAGCGTGTAGATTTCCCAGGTTATTTTGCAGGTGGGGATGGGAATGATCGATCTGTTTAGCGTAATCGGATAAAGGTATGTCCTTACGGGTGCAAGGAAGCGTTTCTTGCAAAAAAATTGCAACAGATCTATGTGGCCCTGGGCTAACGGGTGCAAAGTGGTGTGCGTTTCCTCTTCTGCGTCAGCAGATTGCACTTCCTCTTGTTTATATAACGTGAGCAAGAGTGGATTATCGCTGTAATTGTTTATTTCCTCTATATTATCCTGCGCGATGGTGAGCGTGAATACGGGTTTCTCTTCGGCGGCTCTATCCAAATCAATGAAATTGGAGCCAGTGGACATGTTGCCGTTTACATTCATTTTGAATAAGGTGCTCCTTGAATGGCGTATTTCTAGCATTAAATTGGCCTGGGATGTCGGCAGATGTTGTATGGTCTGCAATTGCATGTACAGGAATATTCGTTTTACTGCCTCCATGGTACGAGCGTTCGTATCGGCCAGCTTGCAAGGCAGGGAAGAAATAATGATAATATGACATATTACAGCGTATTTGTAAGAAATGCTGCAGCTTACAATTTTCGCCTTCGTCGTCGTACCAAAATTACTTCTTTTGCGCGACCGCCGTAAAGACGCATGGCTATATTGGTATAGTAATTCGTATGGCGCTTCCAGTACGGCAACTTCGCGTTTTGCAAATTTCTTCGATATTTTTTTATCCATAGTTGCAGTAAGTGTTGCTTTGCAGACGTGCGTTTCAAATGCTCGGGAAATATGTGATAGTTTGATTATAAAATCATAACACAAATGCTTTGTTTTTCTTCACAATTACGGTTGAAATATTTTTCAAAGACTTTTGGGGCAGTGCCATGATCATGAGATGCAGAGCGACGATGTCTTAAGGTATGCTTGCATTATGGATATGGCAGCCATTATTCCTCTGACAATGTTTGTTGATTTGATTGATTGTTGTTTAGCAATAAGATATTCTTCTTCGGCCAAGTTTTTTTGCTCTTAGCAAAAATTGTACTTTTGGCAAGAAACAACCTGGTTTCTTTTAGGCAGCATTAGCCGATAAAACGCTCTCCAAATTACTGCAGCGGGTATTGTACTTTCAGAGGTTTGAGTATTATCAGCTGGAAAATTTCTTAATCTCACAAAAATGTGGTGCACTTTACGCTGCCGTTACTATCAAAAAGTTTTGTTTAGGCATCTGTATTCAGGACGAATCATTTTACTTGCAATCATGCGGATTTTGTTAGCTATTCAAAGTTATTTTTTAAAACTATTCAAACGCTCATATTTGCTCAAAACCTGTTCTACAATCATATCCCAATTTCAATGTTAACCACCGAATGCGAGTATAAAGAACATATTTCTGTGTCAAAAAGATACTCCGAAGTATTGCTTTAGTTTTTGAGAAAGGAGTGGGGTTAGGGATTTTGGCGTTGGGGAAAGAATTGATTTAAATGCAATTCAAGTCATACGAATTGTCGGAAAAACGTTTTTCTAAGTGAATAGAACTTCTTCTGCATATAAGCGTTTTTCGATATGTTCGTGGTTTTCGGCTGAGTGTGGCAAGAGCCCATAATTTGGTAAAATGTGGCACGAAAATTTCTTCCAGAATAAAAAAGTCTCCGCCAAGACATTTTCAACTTCCTTTCGTGAATTGTGTTTCATCAAATCATCATTTCGGCACACCCAAAAAGAATAACATTGTCGTTTCTGTTTGTCGCAGTGTGAGGTTTAATAAGTACATTCACATGAGTGCGTTAGAGACCGCAATTATCCACGTACGTTGACAAATCGTCATGATTGATTGCCCGTAATTCGTCAAGGATCTCATTACTAATTTTGTTATGGGGATTCTGAAAAAGGCCAAATTGCGATGAGTTCAGTGTAAATGCTGCTGGCTCGTAAGTTGTAGGGCTGCGCATAAGCACTTACGACTTTTGCATATTTCCACGATTCCAGTGCCTTCATTGTATTTTTCATTTTAATGTTGACCAAAGCTAGATACGCCCACACATCGGGTATATGCATTCCGTGCATTGTGCATTTCGCGAAATGCTGCTCGGCTTCTTGTAAGCGATTCAGCTGCCGAATAGAAGACGTGTCATTAGTAAGACCTCGCACACACACACAACCAATTGGCCAAATATTTACTTACGTTGTACATCGCTTTGCCTAAATGGAAATTCACAATCAAACTGTATATTTCCGTGGCATTGCACGCCTGGAAAGCTACAATAGCCTTTAGATCTTGGCCGGATCGCGCCATTCTGTAGGCATATCGCATCAAGCCGAGTTGGAAGCGGCCCATAGGAGTGCGTGATGGCTTCAGAAGGTTCTTATAACAGCTCATAGCCATTTCGGTTTCTCCGCGATGGTATTGCAAGTGGCCATTAATAAATGCTTGAAAACCTCCCTGATGTTGGAATATTATGAAAATTATATTACTCATACGCCATGTGGAAAATTATTGTATCAACCGCAGATCACTTTCGACGCGGAGTTAAAATATATGCAAGTTGCTCGTGTTTTTAACTTATTATTATTTTCTTATTATCTAATTTATGCTTAAGCTAGGGCTGTAAAAAACAAAAACAACTGACAACCGATTATGATAAACCTTTCATAATCGGTTTCAGTAAATCTGAGACCCGAATTCACACGAGCCTTTTTAGTTTCATATGCAATAGAATGAACACAAATAAATGACTTTAAGCAGCATAATGTCCAAAATGGAAACTATTGAGGTCACTTTCGGATTATTTAAGTTAAGGAAATGATTTGCATTTAATTGATAGCAGTAATCTGCGTTCGATAAACTCCTTCGCATTTACGGCTTACAATTAACTCCTTGTCAAGGGACGGGTTCTCGCGTCCCGTGAATACTCGCACAGCGTATTTTTTGGGTAGGGAATTTAGAAGTATGTGAAACGTGGTCGTCATTAAATACTTCTCTGGCTCGTTGCATTGATCGACGATGCTGTCATAAACAATCTTGGCGAACTTGTAGATACCCAGAGTTAGAAAAAGCTTTATTGCATTGTAGTATTTGACACCGGTGGGCGATTGCAAATTAAGATCATAGCTATTGTACATCTCCCAGAGACTTATAGGCAGTAAGGGCAACTCTATATACGGTGTTGCAGGCAAGTTCTCATATTTCCATCGTGTAAACATGATGCCTGGTTGATAGCCGCAAGATTTGTACAAACAGTGCAAAAGTATCCAGACGGCTATTTCCTTTGGATGATTATTGCTGAACTTTTCAAGAGCGTGCAGTAGGTACTGCAAAGATTCATTGAAATATTGCTCCGCTTCTAATATTGTCACGTAGTCTATGTAAATAGCAATCAGAGCACTGAAACGAAATTACAATACAAAAGTGCATAAGTCAAAGTGGGTCATGCTTCCAGCCGCTTTCGTACTCATTGCCGAATATTAATTTGTAACTTACGTAAAATATTCGCCAGACGAATGCCTTTCTTTTAGTGGTCTGGATAAATATAATTTGGCGCTTTCAAAATGTTGTTTCTCCACGTTGTACAGGAATTCATAAAAATTGATGGACGTGTCGTTTGTATTAAACGTTTTGGACTGCGGTGAAGAAAAGAGGAGATTATAGCGGAGCGGCGAATGAATGCATTGTCTTATGATATAACGTTGAATAGCGAGACAAAAATATTGGCATTTTATAAAAAGCAATCTGAACTTGAGCTGAGCTTTTCGTATTCAAAGAAATCAGTTAAAAATTAAAAAAATATATGTCGATGGTTTAGTTGGATCGGTGAAACTTTACTCTTTCCAAACGATTCGTCAGGAGTTCGCTGACTTCAGGGTACTCGTATTACAAACATTTATACAATGAAAATAACATACATTAAAACATCCCTTCGCCCTCAACATCTCGGCCTGTAATCCCGGCGAAAGGAGTGTTTTGTCTTGAAATAACATTATATAAAATTTTTTAACTCCCCGAAGAGGTCAGCAAAATGCTGACGACACACCGGAAAAGTCTAAAAACAGTCACATCATTAAATCTTAAAGGTATTTATAAATGTAATTCTTTTTAGGGTTAAAATAGAAAACATTGTGGGGAAACCTTGTCTGACGCTGACCTTTTCGAGGAAAAAACTCGCCCACTCCGTATCGCCAACCTCATTTAACATTTTTGAGATGGTCATAAACATTCGAACTTTTTCTTCGATCTGCTCATTTGGCATAGAGCACTGTCGTGCCCAGTTGTTACAATTGTACAGTCTGTCGTATATCCGTTGCACCAGCTCTTTATATACAATAGTCATTAGATCCTGCGAAATGCAAATTTTGACTGTCTTCGTTTGATGCTTGTAGAAAATGTGTGTGGAATTGAATTTACCGAAAACTTCTCGTTGGTCTGGGTTGGGAACCGAAAGTTGAAGTCACACGAGATCAGTTTCGTTATCTTGTTTATCAATTCATCCTTATGGCAACATAAAAGCCCCTTGGCATCTTCCACCGAATTCATTTTCTTTTGCACAATCTTATCTATTAAGTGGCCAATCTGATCGTCGAAACGCTTGTAGGATTCTTCGCATATTTGTGCCTTGGTTTTGGGCTCTGGCTCTGGCTCGATTTCATAGCAAAGTTTCAGCTTCTCCGGGTCATATTTTTTAAGGGAGTACAAAGTCATTTTTCCGCAAGTCTCGGTTATGGGCAAAAGTAGGCAAATATTCAGTATGGCGAATATGGGCTTTTCTTCAATTGGCTCTTCAATACGAATTTCTTCATATTGATATTTTGACGCCGAAGAAGCCGTTGAATCCCTGCGTACCCTTCTTGGGCATTTAGACAATTTAACGGCGAATCTGCAAGCATTGACTGGAAAAGAAAGCAAAACGAAAGAGTGTATGCATGAATGAATGAAATGCTGACTTGTGACTTACCCTTAGGATAAAGAAAAATTGATAGATCTACTGTCCCGCGTAGAAGTTTTTGATCGGGATCGTCGCGATCGTATACTTCGATTAAGAGCTGATGCTCATTGAACGCAATCGTTTCTTCCAGCAACTTGGACAACTCTTGGGTCAAAACGAAGCGCCGCATCGTATTGGCGACCAGAGCGACGTCGTCGGTAGTCGAAATTTCATCGAATTTGTAGTCGACGCCCTCATTGCCCAACAGTTCGCGAAAGAGTTTGGTATTGTTAGTGCGACAGCCCGAACGCGCAGCTAATGTGTGCGCGTCGGACGGTGCGCCGCTTGCTACGGTCTCCCACTTGTGGTTGTAGTCTTGTTCATCAATGATTGTTGGGGTGAAGCAACTGAAGCTGCATATGGGTACGTTTTCTGCTGCATTTTCTTCTTCAATTTCTTCTTCATTTTCTGATGCATTTTCTGCGTCCTCGTCGGAAATAATGGGCTGAAGTGATAACTCGGCTGTTAAGGCTTCGCTGAATTCAAGCAGCTCGGGACTGGCGTTGTAGATTGATTCGAGCGTAATAAAGACAATGTTGCAAAAAGTTATGTCTTTGAGCAGTGGCTGCAGCGAGTAGATCTGCCAAACTGTCTTACAGGTTCCTTCTTCGGGATTAATGCCTTCTTTGGAGGTGGGGTAAAGGAACGTTTCCACGTCAGTGATTGACCGGTTCTTGGTGAAGAACGGTAGCAGATCAATGGTGCCTCGAGCGATGTCTTTTTGTAAAACTTCCTCTTCGTTGCCCTCGGACCTGGCACTCATGATTTTGTGCTCGACAACTGTTATCAAAAGTGGGTAGTCGCTAAAGACGTTCAAGTCTTCTGGCGAATCTTGATCGATTGTGATGCTAAATGTTGGCTTTGCGTCCAGATCGTAGGGGTCGATTTCTGTACTTAGCGTGAAGTGGTCATCCAATTTGGTAATCCTATTTTTGTGGGTCAGTTTGATTGTTAATTTACTATCGCGCTTTGGAATGTTTGCAATTGATTGCAGTTGTAAATAGAGAAAAACTCGTGTCGGAATGGGGTTCGGCGGTGTGGCTTCTTCAGCAGCTGGAGGTTCGATCGGTTCCTCCACTTTCTAATGATTACATATAAAAATTACATCAAATAAGAATAAAGTGTATTTTTGTTGGCGTTGTTTTGGCAATTAAATACTTCGGCAACAGGCTTTTTGGTGCGTGATACCCGTGGTTTCGACTTGCTATGCCTCAGATTCTGCAACTCCAAGGTCACATCGAAAGCTGCCATGTCCTTTAGTAAGATTTTCCGGCTTCGAGCTGCCATTTTTGATACTGGGGCATGCGTGGACAAGAAAATTAGGATCTAATCATTACACGCTTGGGAGGTATGTATGCAAGTGCATTTACATTTCTCGAATCTCACCAATTACAAACAAAATTGATATGAGTGAAAATGAGGACGGTTGGTATATTGGAATTTGAATCAAACCGAAGATGATTTCCAAATTGAAATTCAATTTTGAATGGAAATATTTATTATGCTTAAATTTCTGTTTGCATGTGAAAATGACTGATTTCCGGTTGAGAATAAAAACTGTTTTGTCTGAGCTCGAGAGTAGAGAACCATTAATGTTTAGTAATGGCAAAATACTGCGAATTTAAAAAGGTACTTGAGCCAAGTTATCGTACCGTCGCAGGCGGTCACGTAAAATCATGTTGTTGTTTTTTTTTTTAATTTGTTAATACATTTTGGGGAATGTAAATTGTGCAAAAAGTTGTTGCAAAAAGTTGTGAACAGTGATTCACCTTTCCAAATATGTGTTGGAAAGCTATTGCCATATAGTTTCAGAATCAGTACAAAGTACATCCTAAGTAGCGCTACTCTTTTTTCATTCAAACATGATGAATGTGTTCAGGAGAACATTTTTGTATTCATTATTCAGTATCTTTGAAGCGACTGCATTGACTGAAATAGTTTAAATGAAATCATAACCATTACAAATATTTCCCATTTAAATACATTTCTATATTCACCATCGATAGCAAAAATTTCAACCCTGTCTTATAATAATTGTGTGTAATTGTTCACCACGGTGCGCAAATAACCTCATTTGTTTATAAAAAAAAAGTCACGGAAAGTTGCGCAAAATCAAGGAAAATTTGCAAACTGGCACAAAACGAAGTGATGGCAGCGTTGCCTGCCAATGGTTCAGTGCCACATCGTTTGCAGTCATGTATGATATCTAAATTGTATTATCACCAAAGTAAATCCTAAGTAGCGACACTCTTTGACAACCGGACGTCGATTTTTTCTGAAGGCTCCTGTCAAATTGTTGTTGTTCACGTGTAAAACTGTCACTGTGGTGAATAAGTACATTAACTTTTAGGTTTACGGGCTCTTGAGAAACCCTGAAAAATTGGATTTTTAATGAATTTCTTAAGTGTAGTTTAAAACGATTTTATGTTTCGGACACTGACTTTTTATGCTGGCATGTGCAGGGAAAAGAAAATTAAATATTTATCTAAAAAATTTGTTGCCTTCCAAATAGAATTATGAAACAATTTAAATTAATTTCGAATGTTTTGCAAAAGCAACTCTGCCCGGCAATAAATATTCACCACAATTATTGTCAGTTTAAAATTTGAATTTGAAATTTAACTTTTATATTTTTACACAAAAGTTGACTGGACACCAGAAAATTTTGTGTTGATCGGGGGTGGTTAACAATGAAATGCGATATGTTGTAGCGCTGCACGGCCGAGAGTATATGGCTGTGTGCGCTCAACATCACCGGGCCGCGCTCTACCACGAGCAACTCCTCCAGCATGGCCAACTCAGGCAGCAGCCCGGGCGGTCGCCGGCCAATGAGTCGGCGGCACACTGCAACACAATCGTCGGCCAGTAGAAGTTTAGCACCGTCCACAGAGCTGCAAACAGCTCCACCGCAAACGTCTACCGGCCAACTGCAGTGAGTGCACCGGCGATTTAGCCAGGGGCGATACAGACCGCAGCTCTAGACAAAAAATTTTCAATGGCTCACATTTGTAAAAATAATTTTGTGAGCAATGACAGTTCGATGTTCGATTTTTGTCTTCGTGGTGAATATTTACACATTCTGCGGTGAAGGTGGCAATTGAAGTTGATATAGAGTTGATATTTTTGTTACACATGTTGAGTATAGAATTGTTGCAAAATGGATAGTTTACCAAAAGTTTTTGATTTTATTAAAAATATTTTAACCACTTCAGCTACATTTAAATATTCAGCCATAGATACAGAAATGTTCTATTGAACTCAAATGCGTTCCGAACTCAAATGCATTCCGATTTAAAAATCGCGCATATAAATGTTGTACATTAATATATGTTGGCAAACACATTTTTAGTGCTTATTAAGAGTTATGAAGATATACAAAATTATATTTAAATAAAATTCTTGACATAATTTATAATTTTTCGCTAGCATTTTTCCTTGCACTGGAGCAAAATTACATTGACATTGATTCCGAATGTTCAATGTTTACATAATCAAATTGCCTGCACAAAAGGCAATTTCAAAATTTTTATTCAAATCTTTTCTGTTTCAGTTAATTATATTGACACCTATTGAATTATAACTACAAATACGCATCTATCTAAAGATATTTATTTTCCCAAAAAAATGCTTACTGCTTGTTTCGAAAAAGTAGTAAGAAAATTAAGTATTAAATTTACTACCAAAACCAAAAGAAAATCGCATCGGGGTAACACGGCCAAACAGACTTAGTATACCACTGACAGCTCCAAAAAAGAGTGTCGCTACCATGATACAAAAATATACAGGTAGTTTCAATGCGACAGATAAAAATAAAATTGACAATTGGAAAAAAATATTTGTTTACAAATTGTGTACTACTATTTTCATTTTTGCTACAGAGCTGCAATTTCACACAATTAGTTTATGTAGTATATCATGCAGTTTCTGTATTTCTACTTTTTTTTGCACCCTTAAAATTTTATTTTTATTTGTCAAAAAAGCAAATGACTTTTAATTTTGCTCGATTGAATCTACCTGTATATTTTTGTATCATGGTCGCTACTTAGAGTATATTTTGATTACACTGAGCAACAGCCAAAATTTTTCCGAGTTCTAGTAAACCTTTTCTAAGGGATTTTTGGACGCTGATCACAACTGCGTACTTAGTTTTTTGATTGTTTGAGCGGTTTGTAAGTTATTGGTGGTTTTTGCTAGGAGGTGTTTTCCACGATTTTTCATCTTTGAATTTTTATTGCATTTATAATATGTTGAAAAACACGATAATTTTTTTATGACACAATAACGAATCCTCAAGCTATAATTTTGACCATAGTCGATTTCGATTGGTCAAGGGTTAACACGGCTATGGCTCTTCAAAGTTCAATTTTCGCGAATTTTTTATAAAAATTCTTTTAAATTCGGGGTTGCAATTTTCAACTAGGAGTTAGTGTGCAATGTATAGTGTAAGGTTGTAACTTAAACTTATAGAACAGATTTTTTTTATTGTATGTGCCATTCTCGGCCTATGCTCATTAGAGTGTAAATGCGACTTCATCTTCTGAACACGTGTTTGTATTGAAATCATCTAATGCTCTTCGCGTCATTGACGAAAGTATCTAAAGTATTTTCGCAAGCGTCAATATTTGTCTTTTCAGGGGCATTAACAAAATTTGAATTGGTTCATTACTGTAGGAGCTATACTAAAAAGAGTTGCATCACACAAGTAAAAATTTGAACCACACACACTAACAGTCAAACCTAAATTGGAGCGTTAGCGGCAAGCAACTGTCAAAATTGCTTCATGCCCATACAAAATGTATGGGGCAAACCGCAATTGAAACGCTCTGACGCTGAGCTATTCGAATTTCCAATTTTGACAAGGCGTTAGCGGTTGCAGTTGGCTGCGACTAACAAAAACGCCTGTAATTTATATTTGATTTGATTTAAATTGTGAGGAATTTATTCAAATAAGAGCTAAGTTTTGCAAAACAATAATAATTTGTTGTTTTTTTGGCAACTAGACAGATATTTTTTTAGATTTCATGATTTTTACAATCCCAACGCAACGCTTCAATTTCGGTATGCCGCACTGAGCGAGAGCGTTGCGTCAGAAAACGCAACGCTCAACGCTCCAATTTAGGTTCGACTGTAAGCAAACTACTTACTGTTTTTCCATATTTCATTGCGACATATTTTTAGGGCACAAAAAATTCAAAATTCGAAAGCTGAAAATTTGATGAATTGAGGGCATTTGTTGAATGTGAGCATTTTCATACTGCTGCCTAAAATTGTGCTCCGATATTATAGCTCAAAAGTAAATCCTTGCTTTTGGTGCTGAATTTATGAATGGAGAACTTACATATTTGTACACATACTCTATTACAAACATCGTATTTAAAAATGTCTTTTTTAATTGAAAGCCCCAACATTCTTCTTTCACTGTATGACAATATATATTTTTTGGAAGCAAAATTCTTTTGTGTATTCGCAATCATGCAAAGTAACTGAAAATTTGACTTTGCAAATGAATAACTCTTGCAAATTTGAACCGACTTTAATGTTTTAAATTTGAAATACATAGTTAGAGTATTGTTAATCTATGTTAAAAAAATGGCATTTAAGACTTCAGGTTTGTAGGAGCTACATGCATGTAATGGTCAAAAAACATGTAAAACGCCCTCCAAGGAAAACCATCAATATTTCCTAAGCCGCTCAAACAATCAAAAAACTAAGTACGCAGTTGTGATCAGCGTCCAAAAATCCTTGAGAAAAGTATAGTTTGATTTTAGAAAAAAAAAATGTCGATTTTGTTGCTCTGTGTTATCACTTTCATGTCAGCCGCATTGCGCACCATTCGCCGGTGCAGCCAGCAGACTGGCTCGCTGAGTCTTGTCATTTATGTCATTATGCCATTTATACCAATTTTATGATGTAATAACCTATTATTTATTTTAAATTATTGTTTAAATTATTTCATCAGCTACCAATTCCAGTTCTAAGCAGAATTTTAAATTAAATTTCAAATTTCAGCCAACAATTATTTGTGGTGAATATGCCCTGGCAGAGTTGTTTTTGAAGAGGCAACAAAATAATTTAAAATTTGTTCATACATTTTGCTGAAAATCAACTAATTTATGAGAATTTCGTTTAACTTTCTTTTCCCTGGTGACAGCAATATAAAATATCAGCGCTTTTTATGTAAAATCGTGTTAAATTACATTTAAGGAATTCATGTAAACCGCAGTTTTTTCAGTAATTTTCATGTGCACGCAGTACTGCCACATTCTGTACTTATTCCACTACGATTTCAATTTTACACGTGAACAACAACAATTTGACAGTTCTTGTCATACAGAATCGACGTCTGGTTGTCAAAGAGTGGCGCTACTTAGGATTTACTTTGATCAGTATGTGTCATTTAGCTGAAGCGTAAACAATAATGCTTTTTTTTACTCTGAAAATGTCGAATTTTGTGCCGAATAAAGTGTTTTTGCGGGGAGTACTTCTTCATTACTTCAATATGAAGAAAAAGGCTGCCGAAAGTCATCGTATTTTGGTGGAAGTGTATGGTGTGCATGCTCTCTCTGAGCGTACGTGCCAGAAGTGGTTTACACGGTTCAAAAGTGGCAATTTTGACTTGGAGGACGATGAACGGCCCGGACAGCCAAAAAAGTTTGAAGATCACGAATTGGAGACATTGCTCGACCAAGATCCATCCCAAACGCAAGAAGAACTTGCAAAATCACTTGGCGTCTCTCAACAAACCATTTCCGATCGTCTAAAAGCAATGGAGGAGAGGTCCCACGTGCAGCAGGCCAAAGCTCACAAAGAGCTGTAGCGCCAAAAGATGATGATGAACTTACTTTATCGATATTTGTATACAGAAATAAACACAAGTTACATTAAAAGTGGTTTTGGCTGTTTTATTTTTGAAACACATTCGCTAGAGAACATCCCCAATTCGTGTAGAGTAACATACATATATCTTCTATCTGCGAATTGCACAGAATGGCAACTTTTCGACTTGACCTATTCTGGTTCCTATTAGGAATCAACCACACGATGATTTTATTAATTGAATGATTTTGCGCACAATCATATTTTAGAATATTATAGAGCTAACTATATATTGGAAAATGTCAGTTGGCCCATAGTCAAATAATAAAGTCGTCCCGATAGGTGACGTTTATTTTGTCTACGTACTCCATATATAGGTCTGTTTGGCAGAGAATAGGTCTGTTTGGCAGAGAATAATTTGTACGAATTTGTACAAATTTTTACTGGATCCTGTTTGTTGACGCCAAATCTCCAGTAAAGAGAGAGAAAGTGGGAGCGTAAAGTGACAGTTCATTTCGTGAGAACTTGCAAGTTTTTACTGGAGAAATTTTATCCAGTAACTTTTTGCCAGTAAGAAGAAGAACAAGAAAAACATATGACTGGCTGCCATATGATCGACTGCAAAGACAAATAATTTTTGCAAACATTTGGAGGCAAATGGAAACAGCAAAGAAATTGTGCGTTCGCAAGTCTGCTGACCCACAACCGTCTTGCTCAGCTTTACCCGCTGAAGCTGAAAGGGAAGAATTGCAGATTGAGCGCAACGAACTATTTGCAATTTGCATTAAATGTCTGATTTACCTCAAATGAAACTTTTAGATCAGCTGTTTCGTTCTTTAACCCTCCTGTTTACACCCTTTTTACTGTGTATTGTGAGTGGGCCAAGTCCCAGTGGTGTAACCAAGAGTTAAAACTCGCAAATTCTTACAAATGGGGCATTCCACGCGAAGCGGATAGGTAAAAAACTCGATGTTTCCGATTTCGGTTGGCATGCAGTACTTCAAAGCCGATTATGGAGTCATAAAATTATATATTAAAATAATTAAACCACTGGATTTCTTACTTCATTTACTGAGCTTTTTAATTGTATTTTTGGAAAAGAACACACAATTTTTTTTCGTAATAAAAAAACCAATTAATTTCTTTTTCCTTGATTTTCACTAAGTTAGACCCTTTCGTTTTTTTGTTATTTTTTTTTATATAAATTGCTAGTATTGTATAGAACATTATTGCCGAAGGGTGGCGTCAAGCACACAGTTTCACTAAACGCGCACAAGCGGCGGGCATCAGGCGCGGCAGTATTTTCAGTCTAGCTCCTAATCCACTTCCACGCCCATTATAAAAGTTGGCACCAATGTTCTATACAATATTAGCAATTTATATAAAAAAAATAAAAAAAAACGAAAGGGTCTAACTTAGTGAAAATCAAGGAAAAAAAAATTAATTGGTTTTTTTATTACGAAAAAAATTTTTTTTTCTTTTCCAAAAATACAATTAAAAAGCTCAGTAAATGAAGTAAGAAACCCAGTGGTTTAATTATTTTAATATATAATTTTATGACTCCATAATCGGCTTTGAAGTACTGCATGCCAACCGGTTGTCGAAAACTTCAAAGTCCCATAACTCTTTAACTAGTCAGTATATCACAAAATACGTAATACGTATAGGTAGAACATACTCAAATATTACTGAAATCGGAAACATCGAGTTTTTTTCCTGTCCGCTTCGCGTGGAATGCCCCAAATTGCTGTTTGTTCACATTTTTGGATAGTTTCATTTTTGGGAGCGTAAGCTCGCTTACTCTCCTGATATTTTTTACTGGATAATTTTTACTGGAAATCTGGCCAAACAGACCTTATGTAATACTTCTATATTGGCAACAACCTATCTTCACAATGTGTTTTCATTCGGAAATCAAAGGGAGACAAGCGATGAGACAGAAAACACGAAATTTTGTGAATGTATTTCTATATGTGTATACATGAGCACTTCTACACATGAACAACTGTCAAACTGCTCCAGGGGCGGTTGAAGAAATTTCAGTTAATTTCGACAAATTTTTATTTTTTCCAGTAAATTTTTTTCCCGCCTGAACGCACCTGACTTTTTGACACTTTTGACAAATGTCAAGGTACATTCGTTTATATGCTTTCTCGCTCATATTTCACTATTGCTGTACTGTGATGTTGGCGAATGTACCTTGAGCTTACTGCCAATATAGAAGTATTACATATATGACGTACTCTTATTTTGATAGCTGCCATTTATGTTTTCTCTACATTCTCACATAAATGAAATTTGTCTGTCAAATTTTAGCCTTTTCATTCATAATATAAAATATTAAGAAAATATTTGGTTGAAAATTTATTTGAAAATATTAACTCAAGTGCAGTGCAGTGAAAATCAAAAATGCCATGGACGTGGTGCAAAACCACATGGGACCAACAAGTTTCAATGTTTCGTGTACCCAGTGAAATAGATGAACGCTGCACCTGAAAACATTAATGAAGACTTACATTTAGATGACAACTTTTTGAAACTGTTTCGTAAAACCCATTCGCATTATTTAAATAATTTCTATCTATCACCCTTGCATATCTATGTTTATGTGTTTTCTGTATATTTGTATACAATACACAACATATACACTCTATTGCTTGTAGCTATTTGAATACACATTTGAAAAAGGGTTAAAACCGAAAAAAATGTCGAATGAGCTGAATTCAAAATACAGTTGTCAAAATAAGAGTACTTGACATAAAATGTCACTATCGGGATGACTTTATTATTTGACTATGAGTTGGCCTTTCTCCAAAAAATTTAACAAAATAAAGTTTTCTAGAAAGTTTTTCTAAAAATTTACTTCTTATGTTCGAACAACAACAACCAATGTTTTCATTTCGAATTACCCCTAATCAGAAATCATGAAACAGGTGGCGGCATCAGCAGGAAATGGGTATAGCTCGGATACTACATATATATCGCCCCAGTGCCCTTCATTTCAATAACGACTATCAACGATATTGTTTGTGTAAAGCGCCTTTATGGCATCATTGAGAGCTAGTTTTAAATAAATTCCATTACATGAAATATGCACATCTGGTACATTGCTATTCTACAATGAATCACATTGAGGTGACAGATAGAGGGCGATGTCATCATAACTGATTCCACTCAATTCCAGGTACACGTCTGTGCTGACATCGCGTTTCAGATCCTACAATGGGATATATACGCTTTTAGCATTTATGTGTCGCTACGTGATTCTATGCTCATCACTCACTATCTTCGCGTATTTCCAAAATTCGAGGGCTTTGATGTTCTTTTTCAATTTGAGATTGATTACAGCCAGGTAGCCCCACACATCGGGTATGTGCACTTTGTGCTTAGTGCACTCGATGAAGCACTTCTCGGCCTCTTCCAGCTGGTGAAGCTAGAGAGAAACGGATTTATGTTATTCGGCGTACAAGAAAGCGTTATCTGTCGAGGAAACTCATCCAATACGTACTTTTAACAGTGCTTTGCCAACATAAAACGGCGCCGCCAATTTGAGTGCATCCAGCGCACAGCACCTGCTGAAGGCGCCTACTGCGTTTGCAAACTTCTTCTCCCCCATCATTTGGAAGCCGCATCGCAGCAGGCCCAGTGCGAAAAACTCAAAGTTTTCAAGACCTTGGATATGCAGCATGTTTTCGTAAGTCCTCGCAGCTTCTTCTTTCATATTGTTCGCATACTCCAAATGTCCGTTGATGTGCGCTTGATGAGCTCTCAACGTAGCCGCTATCCCCGGATCGACGCCGCTGGGCGTTGGGAACGTCTTCGGTGGAAAGCCTGTGGCCGGGATTTCATTCATCAGTATTTTCAACGTGGCGGTTACCAAATGCACTTCCAGATCGGAAGCTTCGCTTGAGAGCTGCTGGAAAACTAGTTCTGCGAATGCGTACATTCCAAGGCGTGCATATAGCTCAAATACTCGATAAAACATAATCGATTTCTGGGAATCGAACTGAAAATCGTAGGTGTTGTAAATCTCCCAGCGACTCTTAGGCATCGTGGGCGAGGTTATGGTCGCGCAAGGGAGTAGATTCTCGAATTTCCAGCGCGCATAAGAGGTGCCCGGTAGATACCCACACAGTTTATACAAACAGTATAGTAGGATCCAAGTGCTTATTTGCTGCGGGTGACTGGGTGCAATGGCTCTAACCGATTCAAGTAAGTACTCAAAAGCCTCATTGTAGATTTTCTCGGCAGTTCGCATTTGCATATACTTGATATATATTTCGAGCAATGGTCTTAAATGAAGATATAAACATATAAAATTACTAAAATTGATTGAACGTTGGCATTGGAGCAATTTTATGGTAAGAAAATACCACTCTCATTGAAGTTTCTCCGCCTTATTAACTTGTCTTGGTCATGTATACAACAAATATTATACCCGTGTTATGGTTTTGTTATAAAATAATTAAGTTAAATTTTTGTGCAAATGACTCCGGTGCAGACTGCTTTCGAAATGCTATTGCAGTTTATGAAGAAAGCTAATATGATAGGTTAGGTTAGGTTACGGAAGGGGTGTGTGCGACAAGCACTTCCACTCGGAGACCCTGTTGGGTCCATTGTGAATCCCTTCATTTTTCGGAAACCGATGTCCTTCCCTTATCTGTTTGGATCCCTGTAGATCCAAACGGGATCTTTTGGTTACCATTTGATCTTTGCGAGGAAATTGTGTAGATCGGTTATCTGTGCATCTGCTACTTCCCCGAGCCCGTCAAAGAACCTTGCCCCAAGAGTCTGGAGCCGTCGTCCTTGTAGTGATGGGCAGTGGCATAGCAGGTGCTCGACCGATTCTACTGCATCCTCATCTCCACAGCTTCTGCATAAATCGGCTAATATGATAAATTAATATAAAATACTAGTCTTACACGAATGGTTCGCCGGGACTGAAACGTTCTGCAATTGGCTTCTGTAGGTATGTTGTTGCCGACTCGTAATTCAATCTTTCCAAATCATAGATATGCATGTAGAAGCTTAGAGCAAGGTCAGAGCCATTTAGTTTGACCACCTGTTGCAAATACAATTGAAAACCAGTAAAATTGCTTCAATCGGTTTTGATCGACTTGTTATATGAATGTACTATATTAGGCCAATTGGCCAAACCTTCATTAGCACTGAAGCTGCCACCCTCGTTTCGTTTATCTGCAATTGACGCCTCCCAAAATGTATAAAATATTGAATAGCAAATGACATGCAGGGAAAATGAGTGCCACGCCCATGCAGCGCACTAAGTACCATACATATTTCATAGTATGCGATGCTCAGGAGGAAACGGATCAACTCATGTCAAGTAATCGTCTTATTACTCAGCTTGAGAGAAAGAGGACCACGCAGACGCAGACAGACAGACAGATTGGACATCGGTTACAATTGATTATATACACAAGCGTATGTACATTTATGTAAGCATGTCTCCATCTTTCATTATTAAAAATGAAAGCAAAGTTTTATGGTGATAATTTGTCCATAGTCGCGATGCGAGGAAGTTGTGCTTTGCGTATTATGTCCTTGGAGCAAACCTTTTCTTGTAAAATATTGGCCACATCCTGTTGTCCTGCTTCATTTAAGACCTTAGCAGCACTCATAAAATTCAACAATCTCTCTTCGTTTGCGACTGTGGGCCCGGAGCAATTTGTCATGGTGTGAACATTGCAACTTCGCAAAAGTTCGTAGACCCGCTGCACAAGCTCCTTATAGACTATAGGCATGAGATTCTGCAAAGGATAAAGTCAGCACACAGCCTAACATCAGCTCGCAGTCGGCAACATTCGGAGTTGCCTCTCGCACTTACAGTGAATTCAATAATGTTTTTGGTCGGGAATCTTATATTAAAGTCACACGACACAAGTTTCATAATCTTGTTCGTGAGATTTTGCTTGTGGCAGCAAAGGAAATTTTTTGCTTCTGCAACAGACTTGATTTCATTTTGGATGATGTAGTCGATTAGTTCTTTTATGGAGTCATCTAAGCTCTTGTAGGTTTTAGCACAAAGATTTTGGATACTGAGTTGAAACATTTGCCTCGGCATACTTCGGCAAGTTCGGAGTTTCATTGTTGTTCCTTGTGAGTCATTGTACGCGGATATCTTTGTAGGCACGGCTGTTATTGGCGTTAGAAAGCAAATGGAAATGATGGCGAATATTGGCCGTTCTGGATCAGGTTTTATTGCAATTCCATAACTCGTTTTCCGTTTCACTGGTGGCCGGAGCTCGACAGCAAATCTGCACGCATTCACTGCATAAAATATATAAAAATATTCTATAGTAGTTTCTATACTGTGCACCCATATACTACGGTGTCCAAAAAATAAGGTGACATTTGAATTTAAACTGCGCGCGTCGAAGGATTTGGAGAATTCTTTTTTTTTAGTCAACAGTCAACAAGGAATATTATTTGAACGTTATGCGTCGTTTGCGTAACGCTATCCGCCTAAAAAGGCCGGAATTGTGGAAAGACAATTCTTGGTTTTTACATCACGATAATGCACCATCCCATACTGCACTCGTAATTCGTGATCATTTCGCCAAAAACTCAACCCATATCGTTCCGCAACCACCGTATTCACCTGATCTGGCGCCGTGCGACTTCTGGCTGTTCAGCAAGCTCAAAAGACCGCTCCGGGGACACCGTTTTGATACGATAGAGGAGATTAAAGCCGCAGCGAAGACGGAACTGAAGGCCGTCCCGGAAAGTGACTACAATCAGTGTTTCGAAGATTGGAAAATCCGTTGTCATAAGTGCAGTGCATCGGGAGGGGATTACTTTGAAGGGGATGAAATTGATTTGGAAGAATAAATAAAGAATTTTCAAAATAAATACAATGTCACCTTATTTTTTGGACACAGTAGTATGTACATACGTATATAAAATAAATAATAATAATAAATTCGAATAACTGGGAACCAGGCCCGTGCGCAGAATTCGTTTATGGGGGGGGTTTTGACATATGTGTATCATGTTAGGTTATGAAGTTAATAAAAAATAATAAGAAACTTTTCTTATAAATGAAGACATTTTATTGTGTCTTGACTTGATATTTGGTTATTATATAGGGATTTCCAACAAGAGGTGTTATTTTGGTATTCAAAGAAAAATGCAATTTTTTGAGATAAATGATCGGATGTTTATTTAATAATAAAGAAGAAGGTATGCCGTTAATAATGAAAAACAACATCAGCCAAATGGCTACCACGACCACGCTTACAGGACCATATCCTTTTCATGAAATTTTCCATAACCAAATCGCAAAGTGGCTGCCCTATGTCCTCGATAGCCTCACGAATTCTATCTTTGAGGTCTTGAATCGACGCTGGGCTGTTGGCGTACACCTTATCTTTCACGTGGCCCCAAAGGAAGAAGTCGCAATGTGTTAAATCACAAGATCTCGGTGGCCAATTGTGATCACCTCTTCCAGAGATAACACGGTCCGGAAACTTTTCCCGTAAAAGAGCAATGGTTTCGTTGCTCGTGTGGCACGTAGCGCCGTCTTGTTGAAAGTAAACGTTGTCCAGATCAATACCATCCAACTCCGACCATTAAAAATCATTAATCATCTCTCGATAGCGCAATCCATTCACCGTAACTGTTGATCCAACCTCATTTTCGAAAAAGTAAGGTCCAATGACCCCGCCGGACCATAAACCGCACCAAACAGTCACACGTTGAGGATGGAGAGGCTTCTCAACAATAACTCTTGGGTTTTCCGAGCCCCAGATGCGACAATTTTGCTTGTTGGCGTAGCCACCGAGGTGGAAATGGGCCTCATCAGTCAAGATGATTTTTCGATGGAATTCCGGATCATTTTCATGCATTTCAAGGACCCAATCAGCAAAGACACGACGTTCTTGATGATCGGTCGGCTTGAGTTCTTGTGTTAACTGAAATTTATAAGCCTTAAGACCCAAGTCTTTATGCAAAATACGGTGTAATGACATTTTTGGAATGCTCAATTCCAAAGAACGACGAGGAATCGACAAACCTGGGTTTTCTTCAACACTTTGGGCTACAGCAGCAATATTTTCAGTTGTTCTTGAGCGACGTGCACGGGTTTTATTCTTCACATCACTAACTTGTCCCAGCAGCTCGAATTTTTCCACCAATTTCTGTATTGCGGTCCGACAAGGTGCTTCACGACGACCCAAAAATGCTTTAGTTTTGCGAACTGTGACTGCAAGAATTTCACCATTTTTGTAGTGAATTTTAATAATTTCAATGCGTTGTTGAAGCATGTCTCGTTCCATTTTTAGTAATGGCGTAGTTTCTACTTGTCAAGTGTCAAAGAATAAAAGCTTCAAAAGTGACAGCTACCGAAATACCGGGGGATTCAAAATAACACCTCTTGTTGGAAAACCCTATATAATAAATTAACTCTGCGAGGTGTAGAAAAAAACTTCTCCAAAACTCTTTGCGGATCGACCTCGACATCGCGATGTATATTGAGCGAGGCTAATCCGTTCAGCCGATCTTCAGACATTGTTGACCTGAGGTAAGTCTTGAGGCGACGCAATGTTGAAAAGGAGCGTTCATTCGTCGCTGTCGTTACAGGCAGAACTGCCAAAATGCGAAGCATTTGATGAACATTTGGAAACGCATCTCCATTGCACACATCGAGTGCTTCAAGCGAATTTTTAACGTTCTTTCCGGCGATGCGTTGACGCCAAAGTTTGACTTCGTCTACCCAGATGTCACGGGAATCATCCCGCAAAATTGAAGAGTATGGTTCAAACAATTGAGCGCAGGATTCTTCTTGAGCTCAGATGCGCCTTCTATACATTTCATATTCTTTGGTTGTAGCGATACTATCGATGGTTGCATTCACAATGACACTGATAATAGGAGGTAAAAAAGGCGGGAAAATTCAAAAAAAACGTGCACAAGATCGAGAAAGTTGAGAATGTCGAAACAAAAATTGACCACAAAATATTTATTATCAAGTCGGTTTGACTTTCGTAGAATAAGGACTATTGCTAGTGGAAAATTATGTGGAAAAATTCTCGATGGGGGGGGTTAGAACCCCCAAAACCCCCCCTGCGCACGGGCCTGCTGGGAACTTCACTTGACCGTAACAATAGGTACGTTTTAGGATTTGATCAATTAATTACGATTACGTTTATCAACTGCGATCGCGATTATTACTTGTTTAAGTTAAGTTTAGTTAAGTTAACCCGACAACTAAAAAATTGATCTAAAAAATATACGAGGTTTTGGCTCAGTCAATTGGATAATCCCGGTTCGGCTGTACAAGAAAGTTATTGGTGAATTGTATTGGCGCTTATGCCTAACATTTGTAACATTTTGTAGTTGAAGTACTTATGTGCTAAAAGTTCATTGACATTTTGGCGTCCTGGCCTGACTTTAATTCATTCGTTACGCTATATCACACTGCTTTTGTGAAAGTGCTTAAACAACTTTACCTTCAGGGAACACCAGCACAGACAGATCTTGCGTGCCTTGCAGTAATATTCTTTCAGGCGTATTTTGGTCGTACACTTCTATCAGTAGGCGAAACTCATCGAAAGCAATGACGGTTTCCAAATTTTTGACTAATTCCTCGGTCAGGACGAAGCGATGCTGGGAATTACATATCAGAGCTTCTTCGTCGCATTCAATCTGATCGAAATTAAAGTTGACTCCTTCAGTGCCCAGCACATGTCGGAATAGTTTGTAGATGTTAATTGAGTTGCCCGAGTGAACACCCAAGCAATCTTTATTCTCCATATCCACGTTTCTCATGGTCTCCCATTTTACATGGTAATTCTGTGTGCCGATCACTTCCTTGCTAAAGTTACAGAATGTGCACAAGTGTACCTTGTCGAAAGATTTTTCTTCGTTAAGAATTGTCGACTGTATTGAAAAGTCGGCCACCAAATCAATCGTGTCCTCCAGCAAAATCGATGGGATATTGTAAAGTGACTCGAACGTGAAAAACGTCATGTTGCAGAAGCTCAGCTCCTTAAGCAGTGGCAATAGCGTATAAAACTGCCATGAGGCGAAGCATGTGCTCGCCTGCGGGTCCAATGCCCTGTTGATGGGATAGAGAAAGGTATCCACTTTGGTGAGAATGCGTTTCGTGGAATAGAACTGCAGCAAGTCGATGTGCCCTTGCGCTACCGGATTCAGGTACTCGTATTCCTCCTCCTCCTCTTCGACGTGCTCTTCCGTCATCGTCAATTCTTCCTCGTACGATTCTTCGACAGAAGGCACTGCGACTGTACGGACGAGTATGCGCTCGTAGAGCGTAATAATCAGCGGATTATCGCTAAAGATATTTAGATCTTCGATGCTGTCCTGCTCCATTGTGATGCTAAAAGTTGGCTTGTACACGTCGAACACGGTGAGATCGATTGAGGTGTCCGTGGTGTAGTGATCCTCGAGTTTGGTGATTGTGTTTTTCACCTGACGCAGCACTATTTTTAATTTATGCTCTGTTTCCGGCAGGTTTGAAATTTGCCGCAATTGCAAATACAAGAAAACTCGAACTGGAATTTCAATTTTTTCTTCCACTACTACTTCTTCTTCCTCTCCTTCTTCTTCCACATTGTTGGGTTGCTCTGCAACGTTCTGCAATTATGTATATTTTGAAATAGATATGGTTCTAGCATCACCGCTTATGTACATATATAGAAAATTCCGAAGACTTGCCCTTGTTTTGGAGCTTCTCATCGTTGTGGTCATTTTCATTTCATTGCGTTTGAGGTCAACTCTATTTATATTGTGTATATTGTTTTGTCAGAAATAAGATATAAATAAATGTGTTATTTGCTAATGTACAATAAAAAAAATCATTGACTGATGTTTTTGATTTAAAAAACTTACTTACGATTTATTAGGAAAGAGGAATTTCGAAAAATTTTGATTGTACCTGTTAAATCAAAAGTTGGAAAAGTAATGGGAAAGTAAAAGAGGTCGACATGACCACTAACACATCTTTCAAATTTACGCCGTTCAGAGCTTCGTTGATTAAACTCGAGAAAGGATGAAGTCGAAATTTTAAGGACATGAACCACTTAGATAGCCACTTAGAAAGGTTTGTGCTACTAAAAAAATTGTATCTTTCCCCTGAACCTCATCCGTGGACGTTTTCGATATCAACATTTTTGGTGGGTGATCGTTATTGTTAATTTTGTATGTCTCAGTTCCGATTAAGAAGGACGTAATTATTCAGGAAATATTTTGGGAAATTCGTTGCCAAAGCCAAGCATTAATAAGAGTCTGGAATACCAAAATCATAGAGGAATCATGGAAAATCATGGAACATTAGACTTAGCTGTTTGGGGTCGCATGGTGCCCGAGACTTTTAATAATACGTGAACGAAAGAGACCAACAGTTTTATGCAGATTAACAACGGTGAGTCGGAAAGCCGTGTTTTTTGAATTCCCCGCAGATTGCCGGGGCCTGCTGGACGGAACTTCGAAAGTTACATCGCTGTATTGCATATTTAAAACAGAGCTAGTTCGAACATACTCGTATATGTAGTATGGCTCTTTGACTACAGATCCAACGCACTGCATTTTGGAACAAGTGCCTATTTTACGATACTATGCGACATTAGTTCACTTGGTGCAAACATTGTACAACAATAACCAGCAATAATAAACAGTTTTCAGTGTGGTGTTACCGTTGCGTGTTATATTTTTTAGATTTTATACATAGTTTTATTATGTATGATATTAAGGGTTGCCTACAAAACGAGACTTATCCTTGGACGTTATTTTACTGAATTCTATCAGTATTTCGTTGGAAATTTCGTTTTCCGGATTCTAAAAGAACACGAAATTAGCGATAAACAAACAACCATAACTCTGATTTACTCACAAGTTTTGCATATTTCCAGAACTCGACCGCTTTACAAATGTAACCCATTTTATGGTTGATTAGAGCCAAATAGGCCCAGACGTCGGGAATGTGCATTCCGTATTGCGTACACTGAGCGAAATACATTTCGGCTTCCTGCAAACGATTTAGCTGCGCAAAACCGGTGGTCAGATGTGGTCCGATTGAGTGTGTTGCGTGCGGTTCGCTTACCCGGTACATCGCTTTCCCCAGACCCAAGTACGTGATAATGGAATCTGCACCCAAAATCGAGCACTTGCCGAAGGCTCTTATAGAAGTTTCGTACTTGTGCTGCAGCGACATGAAGTAGGCGTAACGCAACAAGCCCAGTTCGAAGCTTTCGAAGTTTGTTAAGAATTTGATATCCAGAATGTGCTCATAGTTCCGCATTGCGGTCTTGGTCACGCCGCCATGAAATGCCAGATTTCCGTTGGTATGCACCTCAAAAGCTTTCTAAAACAAATACAATGCAATAGAATCCAATCACAACATTGGTCACGATGCGGATGCCAACCAGTAGTTCTGCATTGTCCATTGTTTCGATTGCAACTGTTTGGGCTGGATACACCGGTGGCACCTCGTTCAGGAGTATCTTGAATGTGGTGACCATGAAGTATTTCTCTGTGCTAGTGCACATTTTCGAGATTTGAGTGAATATAATTTCCGCAAAACGAAAGGCGCCTATGCGCAAAAACACCTGCAGCACGTGGCGCAGTAAGTTGTATTTGCGTGTCGGAAACGTTAGTTCATAGTTGAGGTACATGTTCCAGCGGCTTTTTGGTATTGTTGGAAATTCGCGGCGCGGCACATCGTACAGGGACTCGAGTTTCAAGCGTGCGAAATTTTCACCCGGCGTGTAGCCGCACGACTTGTACATGCAGTACAGCAGCGCCCAGGCTTCCAAATCACACGGGTACTGGACGGTAAGCGGTTTGATGGTTTCCAACAAATGATCAAAAGCCAGATTGTAAGACTCTGTGACCTCGTGGAATTTGAGATATTGCAGGTAGATGCGCACCCAATGCCTGTGTGTATGCAGTAAAATTCGTTAAGGAGAGCGTTAGGTTAAAAAAACAAACAAAACTAAGGACGATTCAGGCCACTTACTCGTAGTACGCCGCTTTTGAGTAGCGTTCTTGAAGTGGTCTCTCCAAGTACTGTTTAGCGCCGTCATAATTTAGCAGCTCCATATTTAGCAGAAATACATAGAAATTAAAGTACGGCTGATTCTTGGCAATTTTGTTGAGCTGCAAAATAATTGCAATTCATTATAGCAACAATGGAAACTGGAATAAAAGATTTCTAACTTTTTCGAATAAGAGGGTGCCAAGCGCCTTATCACCAGCCTCCTTAGATAATTTGACGATATTCATGAACTGTAGAATTTTGGCTTCATCGCTGGCATCGTGTGCGATGTATTGCAGGTTACTTCCACTATAATTTTGCAGGATTGTATAGATGCGTTGTACTAGTTCCCGATAAGCGATTGTCATGACGCGCTAGTAAAAAAGTATTCAATATACATGCATGTACATCTGTTGCGAAGTTTGCAACGATTATATGTGTGAAAAAATCTAAATGACAGCCATTGTATCTACAAAAACAAGTTATGGTTGATTTCACAAAAATTGGTTATGTGGTGAAGACGAGAGTATAATTGCAGACGCTGTTTTAAACTCGCCAAATTGGAAAGCATTTCTCAACTAAATGTAGTCTATGAATAAGGGAGATTTATTATTGTAAATGGTTTCAATAATTTCAATGGTTCAAATGATTTCCACAGCTGTAGCTGGCATAGGTATGTTTAAGACTAATATCCCTGTTCTAGTGCAAAACTCTTCTTTAGTTGCCTGGTGGACGAGGGGAGCGCATTTAAACTTTTATTTTTTAGTACTATTAATTGGTTGTCAAGCTGGCATTTTTGCAGCGTTACTGCTCCTCACGGCAACATAATGAGCCTGAGATCAAAGTGTTGCCTAGAGATAGCCACGTCAACCTATCCTCAATCTAAGCTCAAATATATAAAACGGGCAGTTGTGGCCGCAAACTCGTACGAACCGAGAAGTCATGATTGTTTTTTGTCGGAATCCTTGAATTGAAATCGCTCGACACTAATTTGGTAATGATAGTTGTCAGGTTTTGCAGCTCATCGTAGAACGGCGGCCTGGCATCAGTGAAGTTCCTGATTTTACTTTGTACAATGCGATTGGCCAGTATTTCGATCTCTTCATCGAATCGCTTGTAGGTGGCCGCAAGGACAGCGGCAGGCGTATTTGGTATCGGCACTGGCTTAAATGACACGCACTCTTTATCGGGATTTTGATCGTTATTGATTTCTGGTTGTGACACCTTTTGCGGCAACTGCGACTTCTCAATGAGCGGCGACAGCAGACAAATGTTAAGAGTGGCGAAAGTTTTCTTTTTAGTAACTTGAGTGTTGTTTGATTTTTTCCTCTGATTTGTATACAGGGATGGAATTGTGCCTTTCACTGGTCGCTCTGGTGGCTGTAGTTCAACGGCAAATCTGCAGCAATTGACTAAAGACATGCGATTAGTTACAGGTTTCAGCAGCGAAAAATACAATACCACAATAGCAATACCTTTCGGATAGAGTAAAACTGGCAATTCTAGCGTGCCGCTCATTAGGATTTCGTGAGGACAGCCAGTTTTGTATATCTCTATCAGAATTTGTTGCTGATTGAGTGCGATCACATCGCTTAGGATGTGACTCAAATCCGCAGTTAGCACATAGCGCCGCACTGAATTGGACACAAGTGCATAGTCCGCTCCCAGCTGGATCTCGTTGAAATCCAACTGTGCGTCCTCGGCACAAAGCAGGTCTTTGAAGAGCTTGTGTATGCTGATCGTGCAGCCAGTGTAGCCAATGCCGCTATGCACGTAGCATTCATCCATGCCCTCGTTCACACTCTCCCACCGCTGATGTATACTTTGCTCAGCGATAATACTTTTGAAAAACGTACTGAAGGAGCAGATCTTAATCTTATCATGCTCATTCTTTGCATTCGGAATTTTGCTTTGAAAGAAGAGATCAGCGGTTATGGCGCCAGTGAGATCCAGCAATTCTGGCGTCGCATTATAAATCGATTCGAATGTGATATATACCAAGTTCGTATAGGAGACGTGCTTCAACAGTGGCTGCAGTGTGTAGATTTCCCACGTGGACTTGCATGTCGGTGTGTCTGCTGGATCCGCAGCCGTCACAATGGGGTAGAGAAGCGTATCTACCGAGAAAATAGCGCGTCCTTGCGTAAAAAACTCCAATAAATCGACTAAGCCACAGGCGACGGTTTCAAAGCTTTCATCTTCATTTTCATTCTCGTCGTCGTCCGCTGCTGTTGCTGCATCATCACTGCTTTCCTCCTCGTCGTCATCCTCGTCGTCATCGTTGTTGTCGTCGTCAGTATCGGTGTCGTCGTCGTCGTCGCTGCTATCACTGTTTTCGGCATGGCGCTGCAAACGCTTTTGAAGTGTAACAACGAGCGGATGATCACTGAATATATTCAAATCATCGACACTGTCCTGATCGATACCGATGCTGAACGTGGGCTTGTACTTTGCGAGGCTTTCCAAGTCAATGGATGGTCCGGTGTTGTGCAGATCGTCCAATTGTGTGATGGTGCCTTTTGCATGACTTAATTGTAGCTGCATGTTGTATCCGTTTGTGGGCAAATTTGAGACGCTCTGCAACTGCAGGTAAAGAAAAACCCGGCACTGCCGTGGCGGTGGTTCTTCGTCCTCCTGTGGAGACAATTGTAAGTCAATTAGCCGAATGTGCTTCAAATATGGCCAAAGTGTTGACAATTTTACCGATTCGCTTTTTAGCCTCCATTTCTTCTGCTGCCTATCCCTTCTTTCATTCTTGGCCTTGGTCGATTTCTTCAATACGGACAAGCCCGAAGTGTCTCTTCGGGCTGGCATAGCTTAACAGTATTACGCGTTTTCGTATTCAACTAACTTATTAAAAAAATGTGTTTGAAAAATTAGAAACTGTACATGTGATTTTAAATAATCATTGCGATTCGATCACTTAAAAAAATCGATTTCATAGATACATTTGCTGTCTATTGCTTATTTTTTTTATTGAATTATGTTCAGCGAAATATTGAGTGGTAAGAAACTTAACGGTGTTCGGCAGCATTGATTATAATACGTTCCTTAAACTTTCAGTCTTTTTCGCAATTATTTCCTACTTTTCAAACAAGTTTCTTATCTAAATTCGTTCACAAATTATATAAATTCTATGGTCAAAAGCAGCATCGGTAGCCTAGCGTGGGTGCACTAGACTGTCATCCCAGAGGTCGTGGGTTCAACTCCCGCCGCGTGCACGGTCCCCGCACTTTTCCAACCAATTTTTCCTGTTCTCTAAATTTTCCTAAAAACCCTGCAACATATCCAAGTTCATTGATTCCCAACCCAATTATTCCTATCCCACTCACTTCCACGCAATAATACGCGCAATTATGCGCTGTGCGGCTGATAAAAGTAAACAAATAAACAGTTACACGGCGCACGAGCGACATCTGCGAGGTCCCCAACCATTCTGCTGTAACCTCCTCACACAACAGATGGTGGTAGCGGTAGCTCGAAATAACGGAGGCGACGTTCCTAAGCCGCGGCGTTAAATGCACCATCACTTAGGACTACCTGCGGAAGTCCAATCACCTACCAACACAACTGATTAACGTAACCAACACAAGGCTGTCTTGTGGAGGCGGCCATATGCTCCAGAGAGGAGTGAACACGGAACAAAAAAAATGGTCAAAAGCAACAATCGCTAAAGTAAAAAATGCTGTTTTAATTGATTAAAGTAGTAAGTAGAATTCTGAAATCAATTTTGTCAAATATATTCGAATGCGTTAAGGCAGGTTCTCACCTTGTGGGGGGAAAAAACGATTTTTTTTTGCCTTATCGTGTAGATATATGTTTCAAAAATGTGCTCCAGAAATTTCAGATCAAAATCTGAAAAATTACAAAAGTTACAGGCCGTTACATAGAGCAGTGTCGAGCACCGGCCGAGCTGAAGCCAAAACTTTAAACGCGTTTTTCTGAGAACCGCATTTTCGGACCTAACGGAAGTGATTGAAGGCGCTGGAATGAACCAATCGTCACCAAAATGTTCCTTAGGGTTCTTTCTAATAAACGAACTACGATCAGCCAAAAATATTGAAAATTGTTTATTTAAAAAAATAATAAGTGAACAAAAAAATGCGAAAATCGTAATTTTTTTTTCAAAACCTCATAACTTTTGTAATTTTGATTTTTTTTTCATGATCTTAGTTCATTCAAAAGATAATACGGTACACATTAAGAATGTGTTCGATTTTTGTGTTTCAGATCACGGATTTTGACGGAATCACTTCCGGTAGCGGGACACCTCCTCGCCGACATGCCGCCACTGATGGACGCCCCCTCCCCCCCTTTTTTGATTCATTCAATTTGAAAAATTGTATTCTCTAAATAAATGTGTGTTCATATCCAGAAAAAGCGTTGTATCTTTAACCGTTTTCTCAAAAAAAATTCCTAAAAAAGTGCACTTTTTCGGATCCACAAGGTGAGAATCTGCCTTAAGTTTCTATTGTAATACCTTTTATTTAGAGATCAATAAAAAAGACGGTAATGGCGATTATTGCACATTAACTAACTCACATTTATTAAAAATGTGGTAGTTTCTGAACAAACTCAGGCTTACTTAGAGTTTAGGAATTCACTGCTCAATTCTAAATTTACAATTGTCGCTTAACTCGAAATCAGCGATTGTTGAAATGTAGGCATTTTTTGCAAAACATTGATTAACAAAATGTGATATAACAACTTATGTCGATGTAAGCTTTTAATTTATTTATTTATTTACAAGTTGAAGTATAAATATAAATACTTATACTACAAATAATAAACAGCACTAGCAGCGAGGCTTTAAAGCTTTTAATTAAACTGAGGCGATTATTGTAAATGCGATATGAGTTCATTGTAACGTAAGCGAATAGGTTTTAATACAATTTCCCACTTTACATCCATAACCCAATTCTGTCTTAAGTCGACTTAAGCGGTTATCGCGTTTGACCACAAGATTAAATATGTAATTTCAACTGCTTTTTCGAGTGTGCTATGGTTAATGAGGGACATTTTTGTGAACACTTTTGCATTGAATTTTTCTTAATATGCATCAGCTGTGGCAAACAGCTGTTTGTCTGTCGAATTGTTTGGCTAACACAAGCAAAAATCGGCTCAGTGCTCGTATTAAAAGTAAAGTTTTTCTCAAAATATTCGAGTTAGCCGCTGAGGCACAATGGGTGCGCCAGAGCTGCCAGGAGATCCGGGAGAGGAGGACATACGCGCTACACAGCCGCACATTCAGCATGTACCGATGCCGAGCGACGACAGTGACAATGAACCAAACGAAGTGTACGACGGCTATCAGCCTCTGGCCATGGGCGACGATGGTGTGGAGCACGTGATGGACACCAATGTGATGGACGACGAGCCGCAAGATGTTGTTGTGCAAGATGAGCCAGATCCGAATTTACCGTATGTGGAAAGTATAGATGTGGAAGTGGAACGGCAGGTGTGGAACGAGCCACGCCCGAAGGAACTGCAACTAGAGTTGGATAATGCACGCACATCCCAGGTAGAGTGTAGTGACATTAAAAAGTCCGATAGGGCTTAACGTGGTGCGTATAATAATTTCAGATCTTAAATGCGATGGCTAATTTCACGTTGCCCAATGCCGTGGTACCGGAATGGGCAGCCGGTGTGCCGGAGGAGCGCTGGAAAGAGGAGCTGTTGCAGCGAATTCGACAACGTAAGGACACACAAGCTATGGTAAATACCGTGGAGCAGGGGGAAATATTAAAATAGAAACGCTGTTCCGCTGCACTTGATTTCGGCTGGTTATTTTAAGCGTTACAGATTCCACTTAGCAATTAATTCGAATAAAAAAATGGATAATATTATAACGACTGCGTTCATTGAATGATGTTTATTAAAGAACGGCTCTTAGCATAAACTATAATCATGAGTTCATATTTTCGAATAAGCGCCATTTTACGATGAAATAATGCAACACTTCTCGCCAGATGTTGTCAGTCATTTTACACTCAAAACGCCGCCAGCAATGCGCTACCCGCAGAGTTCAGTTTGGTGAACGCACCGGATTGTGGCGTATTGGCAAGCTCGCGTATTTTATCCACCACATAATCCACTGAAACCACCAGCGCTGTGGTTTCTCGGCCGAACGGCGTGGTGGTCAGATTGCCGATAGCCTGCATGGCGCGGTAGCAGGCTTCCAGATCGATGGCCCACTTCAGCAGCTCTACGATGCCCTCGGTGGCAAGGCGGCACCGCTCACCGTTGGCCAAGCCCAATGTTTGCGAAATGGTCACGTTCAGGTAGAAGGTGGCAATTGCGATTTGCAAGTTCGCGCTGCCGCTTTTAATGACGTTTATCTGCTCCACCAGCGTTGGCAGGCGTTGCTCGATCTCTTTTCGACCAGCTTCGTGGCACATCATGTTCGCCAGGCAGCGCACAATCATTAGCATGTTGGGCGCAGAGCTGCCCATTTTCGGCAGTACGGTGTCTAGGAAATTCAACGAATTTAGTATGGAGAAGATTGGTTCACTGCGCACCGCCAAACGCGACACATCCAGCACGGGAAATACTATATCTGCAGAGAGAAAATAAGAAACGAACAACATTTCGGAACGAACTAATATTGAACGAACCACTCGGCCAGCGCAAGAGAAGCTGCAAGGCTTCGATAGCGTTAGTATCGACTTCGGGTTTGGGATTCGCCAGTGTCATTATAGCTTCCAGTAAGGTCTCTGACACTTTCTCATTTTCATTTATCAACTTTTTGTTAAACTCTCTGGGAAAATAAAGATAAATCAAACTTTGTTTGTAACTCAACGTTGCGCCCTATACATACTTCAATTTTTCTAGGATTTTAGCTGGATCACAATTATCAAAAGAGAGATAAGTGTTAAGGGGGAAATGTTTTTCAGCACCTGCAATTATTTTATTTCACATTATTACCAAAATGTTGACGCCTTTACAGGACTAACCTTTCACAATGTTCGCATCGATTTTTGGTGCTTGACGACCAGCCGCCGTGGAGTAGCTGGATGCACCAGTGAACGGATCGACATTGCCAGTTGAATGTAGATTGCTATTGCTCGAGCCGGGTACATAGCGTGAGCCACCAGTAAATGGGTCTTGGTAGCCACTAAGTAGAAGAAAGTAGAACTCAATATGGCCACGTTATATTTCTGCGTCACCAACCTTGTGGAAGCGGGCGTCACAACATTGTTTGATGCGGAGTTTTTCACAATGAAATTAGCTACTTGATCAAGGTAGACTTGTGGTAGATTGTGGCGATGTATGAATGCCTGTGCAGCCTGCCAAGGGTCTTCGCCGCGATTATAGGGTAACTTGATTGGCGGCTCCGTGTCCGAAATGTCCACAGAAAATACGAAGTCGTATTCCTAAGAGAATGTATTTAAATAATTGTAGTTTACTATAATGTTATATACACTTACCTTCCCTTCATGTAATATTTTACCAGATGAAGCTTGTGAGCCACCAGAGGCGCCAGTTACGTCGCCAACTAAATTCCATTTGCCTAATTCCCAGCTATAACACTTGACAGATCCGTCGGCGTGACGTACCATAATCGTTTGTCCATCACGTTTGCCGTTCGTGAGCAGTGCTTCAGGTCCAGGTAGGCTGAATTGTACAAATTACTCTCAATCGCAATCGATTGATTTCTTAATAACTTACTCTGTCTTTTTGATACTGCCCAGTTCTTCGTTCATTTGTGCCTTTCGCGTTTCCACAGCCATTGTGAAATCGCGCAGCGTTGGCTCTTTGGCGAAACGGCTCGGTTCCTTAGTAAAAACGCGCACGATGCCGTCGCTGCACCCAGTTACAATGTCGCCGTTGCTCAAACATGCCACCGACCATACGGACTGCGTTGGGTGCACTATGGGCTCGCCCAATTCTTGCCCCGTCTCTAAATTCCACATGCGCAACGTGCTGTCCTCGCCGCATGAGACAACCACTCGATCACCCAAAGCACTATTTTGCGCCACCGAGTAGATGTAGTTTGTGTGACCGGTAAGCTCTTGCACGCATTCGCCGTCTTCGTTCCAAAAGCGCAGCACAGCGTCATTAGCGCACGATACCAGCGAGTTGTCGGGCAGCGCCAATATGCCGCGCACACAGTCAGTGTGTCCCTTGAGCATGCGCAGTTTTTCCCCTTTTGGATTCCAGTAGTAAATGCACTTGTCCGCCGAGCCAGTGACGAACTTCTTCACCGCCGGCATGGAGGCCACTGCCCAAACGGCCGCTTCGTGGCCGCGCAGCACCACAAACGTAATGCCGCCCATCTGGTCAATGGTCCAGATGCGCGCCGTTTTATCCCAGCTGCCGGTGATTAGGCTCTGCGGCTCTACGCCGCCGGCAATTGAGCAGACCGTCGACTCATGACCCTTAAGTGTGAGTATGGGCACATAGCCGCCCTCTTGGTAAATGGCGACAGTTGCATCGTTGCTGCCAGTGCAGATCCACTGCTCCTGTTCGGCATAGTAAACGCAGGAAACGAAGTTCTTGTGGTCTTGGAAGGTCAATGATTCCGTATAATCCTCCCTATGCGCCGCACGGGAAGAAATCACTGCGTTGGTGATATGTGCCAAAACTACTGCTAACATTGCCACTTACCCTGTACGCTTCCACAGCTTTACCGTTTTGTCGCGAGAGCCTGAAATGATGATTTGTCCCTCGGGCGCCACGCGACCGCCCGACACTGATCGCACATCCAATGAATGACCAATCAATTCACAGCTTAGCTTGTAATTGTTCAGTGTGACGTTCATGTTGCCCGTTAGCGGTGCACCGATTTCGTGTTAATTTCTTGCGCTGCTGCGACCAGTTAATGCCCCTTAAAACGACGACTCACGCTAGCGTTTAAAGCAGAAAAGCAAAACGCTTCTTGGGAATGATATCCGTCTGGGTGTAGTGCAAAATGCAAAATTTGTGGTGAACAAATGTCAGATTTCCACTCAAAATTTTGTTGAGTGACTGTTACAAATGGCAGCATTGCCAGGCAAAGATTTTAGATTGTAAGGCAGTTTATTTTTGTTAAAAGCTCCATGAAGAGGGTGGCTTCCTGTTAAAGAAACAACTTTTTATTATTTATCGGGAAAAGCTCGATAACGAGATTGAGGTCTAGCTTGACTCAAGCGTCAGTGTTGTGCGTAAGAATTTGTATACAGATGGTAGGAGGGCCTAGAAAAATTGTTTTGTTTCCTGTCCTATATTTGATGTTAGCTATGACACTGAATCGAACTTGGGGATTAGTGTCGGTTCAACTGACCCACAATGCTTGACTTAGATATTACTTATTTAATATTAATTCAGTTGTAGTCAGTCAAAAATAGGGAAACATATTTACCCTTCTGCTTGTCCCTTGCTCAAAATTGCGTTCGCTGTCCAACCAACCAAACGGTTATATAATTTACTGACAAAACATGAAGAAATGTTACACATAAATCACAAAAGAAAAGGGGAAAGCCTCAAAAAGTGTTTTTCTCGATTTGTTATTGGGTTGTAAGCGCGATTAACACTAAATAACACAAGTAGACGAGTGCACAAAACCACTCAACCGTTCTTTAAATTCCGTCTGGGGTCTATTTGAGGGGCAGGAAGAAGGTTAAAGTCGGTTCTTTGTGTTTAAGTTCTTCTACATTTTAAGTTCTAGCGCGTACAGTAATAGTGACACTAAGTAGTTATAAGCATTTTTTAACCCTTTCCGGAAATTTGTACGATATATCGTACAACAGCTTTTTAATTTTCATTAAGGCTGTGTTGTATCATTCCGTTTAAAAATATAAATCATAATAGCCGTGGCTACCACAGCATGAGTGAGTTTTGTAAGCAGCTTTTTGCAAGAATTTGAAAAACCAGCAAATGACGGTACTTCTGCGTAGGAATTTTTAAATATGTAATATTTTTTTGGTACCAAAAAGCGAAACAATTTCAAAGTTTGAATCTCAGTTGATTTACTTACTAAATTTAACTTTTTTTGCGTCTAAATATTTTTCCCGAGTCTTCAAAAAAATTGTACGATATATCGTACAAATGACCACAAGGGTTGCAAAGCTTTGTACGATATATCGTACAAATGGAAGGCAAAGGTTGCAAGTTGTGTTTGCATTTTTTTGAAGTTGTTGAAGCAAACGCAAAAAATCGGTTACCATTTTTTGCCTGCTACGCCCATCTGTAAACCACGTGACTAATAAAATTCGACTATTCCGCAATTTTCGATTAAAAGTAAGAATTACTAGACGAGTTTCTGTTTTACTGGCCAGACACAGGTTATGTAAGGTTAGACATGCGTACTTGCCACTCCCACTACGATAATAAGAATGGGCTATATTCAGTGCCTTTCTATAAAACTGTACGAATTTTAAGTAATTTTGTGTTTTATTGAGAGGAAAAGGGCTTTGCAGCAACAACAACGGTTATATAAGGCCGAATAAATGTGAATCAATTGTTTTTATATATAATTTATATAACTTTCGATCAAAATGAAATCACGTTCTGATTTTTTGTTGTTATAATTTATGTTTTCTATCAAAAAAATCAATGAATTGTTCATAGAACTTAAAAAACCGAAACCAAAAATTCATGAATTTTTACTCCTTTGCGGACCATTGTACGATATATCGTACAAAATTGATGAAGCTGTAATTCTCAACTAAAATGATTTTTTTGAAATTTGTTTGTATTTTATTGCTAAAATGTTCAATAAGAGACAATATTTTGAAGGAAAAATTTTTATCTCAAGAAATGTGGAAATTGACCGGAAAGGGTTAAATAAAAAAATATACTTTTATGGCTGAGCATAAAAATCAATTTGTTGCTGATTTGTGTTTTAATTTTCTATTCCAAAGAAATCACGTGTTGGCACTTTAGATGCCTATCAGTGAGTTGCTCGTGTTTCGCAACGGCAACCGAGCCAAATTAACACGAAAAGGCACACTCCCATCGTTGCCGGAAGTAGTGCGGCGCAGTTTCGTTTGCTAATAGTACAGCTAAATTTTCGCAAAACTTTTCGATAACATCGCCAGCTCTTGAGTTTTAATTAAGCACAAAGCTTATTAACACGAAACGGGCAATAATGCCGTCAGCCCACAATAACTTCAAATTATGCACAATGGAAATGAAATCAGTTAACAAAATAGCGCCAGTGGTCATTCATAAATCATTTGAGGACCGGTAGCAAAGCAGCAGAACAACTGCTAGTAGAGAGAACGCCGCATCTGAGAGAAACAAGTTGGAGATATACTACATATGTATTTGGCTGTGTAGGGGGAGCGGGTTACATTTACATATGTATAGATATATGCATACATACATATGTACGCACTTTAGCAGCGGCCGTCTGAAGAGAACACTTTTTTTGTTTTCGAAATTGTTTGACTCTTGAAGTTGGGGGTTAATTCCTTTATTGCGGTTAATGCGATGAATTTAAACACAGCCGACCTTACGTCAACGCTATTTGCACTTGAACGCATCCAGAGGGGGTGGGCTTCGATCACCACATGGCACTTGTCTATTGTTTTCGTTTGTGTACAGCATTGCATGATTACAGCTAATCACTGCAATGAATTATTAACGCTTTATTTTACCAAAAATTACAAAGCTCTTAGCTGGAATCTGGAACTTTAAAATATTCGGTAAAAAACTTTGAAATAATTACATAATTATGTTGCGTCGAAAAGCAATCAGCCGGGTTCCTGCGGCGGCCAATAAAAGCACTCCGCTGCAGTTCTTTGCATTGACTTTTCTCGATTGCCAGTTGGGCGTATTGTCTAATGCTCTATCGACCAAAATTGTCTAATGGCAAATTGGTGCCGCTCAGCTGGCCCATTGCCGTGTACCGTTGGCTGAACATCATATGCTGGCCGCTGGAAGACGGCGTTGGCGCGGCCGCGCGCTTCTTCGACCGCTTCTGCTGGGCGCTGGCCTTTTTCATATTTGTGCAACACAACGATGCCGAGCTGCGTTACCTGCGCGAAAATCTGCAGAACCTGGACCAGATGCTGATCGGCGTGCCAACGTATCTGATTCTGGTGGAAATACATCTTCGTGGCTTTCAACTAGGACTGCACAAGGAGCGATTTAGGCGGTTCTTGTACAAATTCTACGCGGAGGTGTACATTGAGCAGTGAGTGTGTTGTCACCTTCCGTCGATTCGATTTTTGAGAATTTGTGTTTGTCTGCTTAACGCCAAAGGGGCAGCGAACCGCAACTGTACCGCAGCATACAGCGTCGATTGCGTCCCATTTTCGCCTATAGCAGTCTGTACTTTATGACGCTGGTGTCCTATATGGTGATGCCGGTGGTGAATCTGGCGCAGCAACGCAAGGATCCGCTCTACAAAATGATTTATCCCTTCGACATTACGCCCAACCACGTGTACGTGCTAGTCATGCTGTCCAACATCTGGGTGGGCTTCATCGTGGTCACACTGATATTCGGCGAGGACAACGTACTGTCAGAGGTGATACTCCATCTGAACGGGCGTCTGCTGCTGCTGCAGCGCCAACTGCAGCAGCGCACACAGGCGTTGCTGCAGCGTAGCGATTCAGCGCACATAGCAAGCGATTTCTCCGCGATCATTGTGCAGTCGATACAGGAGAACGTGCGTCTGCACCGGTTCGCGGTGGAGTTCCAGCAGGAGTTCTCCTTTCGCATTTTCGTTATGCTATCTTTCAGTGCCACGTTGTTGTGCGCGCTGGTCTTCAAAGTGTACACGGTGAGACAGATTTCAGGTGTTTTCACGTATGCATGTATGTAGATGAAAAAAGGGGAAATTTTGTTTTGTTGGCTTTTCATTTAGAATCCGGTGGCGAGCTTTGCTTTTATTTTCTGGATGTGTGCCAAAGTGATGGAAATGCTGCTGATTGGCGAATTGGGTTCGACTTTGATTGCCACTGTGCGTTGCGGGAGTTACTTTTCATTTTCAAGATATTTCAATAACTGCTTATTTGTGATAATTTTCTTTTGTTATTTTCATTCAATAGACCAACCAAATTAGTTCCATGTATTACGAATGTAAATGGGAATTGTTGTTGGAGCGTTCGACGAATACGCAGGAGAACGTAAGACTCATGAAGCTGATACTACTGGCCATTGGCACCAGCCAGAAGCCATTCGTATTGACAGGATTCAACTATTTCGGCGTATCCTTGACTGCTGTACTGAAGGTGAATGCAGAAATTAGATATTACTGCATAGTTGGTTAGAGATTATATAGCCACATCTTGTGTACTTTCAGATACTGCAAGGTGCTGGTTCCTATTTCACCTGCTTAATTTCGCTGCGATAAACTAAAATTCGACTACAGTAAATTCGACTACAGTAAATTCAAACAAGAAGCTCACCAGTATTGGATGCAGTTGGCTGTCCCTCTTTGACGCATCTTGACTATCCCTTTTCCTGACTAGAATCAAAACAATGTATTAATTAAACCATTTTGCTATTAAACATATATGAACAATTCGTTCCCACTCGGCGGCAGATCGCTATAGTCTACGATGTACAGGTAGACCTCGCTTAACACGTACCTTGGATAACACGGCCTCGTTCTAACACGGTTCACATTTTGCGACACATTTTCGATTAACACGTAGAAAGCCTCGGTCTAACACGGTATTGAAACATAAAAAAACAACAATTCTCGTTATGTTTCCCTGATTTATACACTTGCATATATATACATGTATGTACAGGCGTATACAAAATGCCTTGCAACACATTTAAAGAGTGCAGGACCTCACTTTAATCATTCATATGCATGTTTAAAATAATTATTGTACATACATATAGGTAGACCTTGCTTAACACGGTTTCGCTTAACACGGAATTTTCGAGGAACGTAACTTTCGTGTTAAGCGAGGTCTACTTGTACTTGTATCTAATCGTAATACTGTATAATAAATAACACTACTCGACACGAAAAATGCACCTAAAAATAAAAGTGTTTTCTAGACTAACTTTGGGCCGCTGAACACGAAACTGAAAATTTGTTTAAGAAGCGTTTTCGAAAAATCTTCAAAAAACCAGCTTTTTCCCTGTTGTTTCAGTCCAAAATATGTCAGGACCAAAATATGTCAGGTATGGAAAACATAGATGTTTTGGATCTCAGTCTGTAGATTCATACATCTAAATTTTATTCTATTTCAAAGTATGTCCTTAAAACTATAAAGTCCTTTAAGATGGGTTTTGGGTCAGAAAATGAAAAACTTACTATGCCAGGATACTATCAATGACCTCTAGTTTCACGTCTATATCAAGATTTGAATGGGTCTCGGCAAAAAAAAAAATTTTTCGCACGGTGTAATAAATGTAAACTTGGTGTTTTCACTCAGTGCATCATAACTTTGTCATTTTTCTTTCAATTCTATTGATGTTAGGCTTAAAATTTGCTCAAATAATATATCTTTAATCTTAGATTTTAAAACCAGAGGAGATAATTTATTTTTAAAAACAACCGAAAATTTATGTTTTTTAAATTGGTCGAAAAATTAACTTTTTTACAACTTTTACAAAACCTCAGTAACTTCCCCAAATTTCATCTGATTTGATCGCTGGAAAGGATAAGGTATTATCTTCTGACCGACGGACAGCTTGTGTTAGTCGGATGATTCGTTTACGAGATATGTGCTCATAACTGAAACAACAGGGAAAAAATTGGTTTATCGAAGATTTTCCGAAAACGCTTCTTAAACAATTTTTTGATTTTCAGTTTCGTATTCTGTGGCTCAAAGTTAGTCCAGAAAATACTTTTGTTTTTAGGTACACGGGATTAACCCATTATTTGTCGAGTAGTGTAATAGTTGTTGCAAAGATCTACTGACAAAACTGATTCGGCTATATATAATGTCACACATCCTCTTGCCTACATACATTTCCATATTTCAGTATTTTAATATTTCAACATAACATTCACGTTTGCATTCCCGGTTTGGTTGATGAAGATCTAGAAAAAGACAAACCTAAAACATATAAAACGTTCTAAAGGCCATTAATTTGTAGTGATATTAATTTTGTTTGTATTTATGTATGTGTTAAAAGCAAAACATTGAATATATCAGTCACAATTGAGACAGCTGGCAGCACTTTTTCAGATTTATCTTTGCTGTTTTTAATACGTTTTTTGGGGTCAATTGAATTCATGATGTGCATAAAATGTTGGCGCTAATTTTACAACATAATTGCCAAGATAACAATGCCTGTCGCACCTACTGTCACCCCAAGTCACAGTCCAGTCACATGCGCGCAGATTTACAAACATTTATAAAAGGACGACACTATGTGGGTTTGTCGTTTATGAAAACGACACTAACTAATTACTACACATTGTAAATAAAACCAGCATCAGCACTTGAGGTAGCAAATATTTGTATAGTTGACATATTGCTTGCAAATTTGAAGCCAAAAACGAAGCTGAGTTGAGCGAAATAAGTGCACAAATATTTGCCTTTTTTTTGTAATTTCGCGCATACTTAGAATTTTAAAATGCATACTTATTTAATGCAATCGTTTCGTACTTTCGATATGAACAATTGTTGTTATTTTTTTTAAAGATTTCAGCAGCACTTTTCACTCTGCTGACAGACAGGAAGAGCAGTCACTGTGCAGTGACGGCTTACTTTTATCGAAGCTGCATACACACATATCTATGACAATGTGCTTCAGTTGACCGCACATGCCAACTGACATGCTGACGGTCAAGTTGAATGGCCGTACTTGACCTGCGCTGTGCTTGTCGTTGCTGGAGTCGTCACTTCGAGCTTCGAATGGACTGAGCGCTTCAAGTGGCGTTTGAATTTCTACTCTCACTATACGAAAATATTGAATAGAGCGGACAGAAGCGAAGATTTTTGGGAGTAAGTAACTTTCTCGATGATTAAGTTACTGTCGCTCTATGATTCTATTTTGTTTTGAATATCAATACTGATACAAAATTAAGATATCCTCAAGTTCCTTACATTCGATTGCTTTAATTTTGTTTCCCAATTCTGACGGAGGCTTTCTAAATTTGGTGCATTGACTGCAGAATTTGTTTGGTAGAATTAGAGCGCCTTGATGTTGTCTAAGCTGGTTCAATGGCCAATTTATATACATATGTATGCTTATATGAGTATTATATTACAAATGTACATACATATGTCATCATGTAATTTATGTAGAGACTTCTGGCGAAGTTTTGTCAAGTTGCATTGCTAGATGACGCTTTATTGAATTTTCATGCATATGCGATTACATATACCCATTATACAACAATATATATTTTTGTATCATGCATATACCTAACTTTAGCGTCAAATGTTATTGACACATTTCATGAGACTACTTTGATGCTGTCGGATGTAGAAGTTGCGGCTGTTGGTGAGAGGATATGCCGTCAGCAGAGGAATGCAGCATGCGTCTAAGTGAACTGCTGCTAAAACACAAAAAGTATGCCATATTATTATATTATAAAATTATAAAATTTGATTATATATACGTTATAAATATTGGGGATATTAAGCACTCGTGAATGTTAATGGATACTATAGCTGCAGACAATTGTGCCGACATGGCAACAATAAAAGCGAAAACGCAATTCTTCACCAAATAGCAACATTTTTCATTTCACTGAAAACTAGAATTGACTTTTTAACTATACATCCAATACTTCGTTATGCACCTTAAAACACTTCAAAACCGAAATTCATAGCTACATTTTCAGATTCACTGGCCATATTCCCAGTGTTTCCTTGTGCTATCGATAAATTTAATTCAGTTGCAATGCATTGAACAAAAAAGTATATTATTTTCTGCCTTCTGGCGTGTTAATGCCTTTTAATTGCTTCAATTAAAAATTCTTTTATATGCGCAAATTATTTATTTTAATTCAATAATGTTACGTGTGTAATTTAATTAAATTTTTGAACAAAGCTGTAGCCAGGCGTCGACAAATAAGAATTTAATGCATTTGCTTGAAAAAGTATGCGTTCACATTTGCCCACACACACACATGTACACATTCACATACTTACTAATGCATTACACAAATACGAAAAACAAGTACACAACAGATGATTTCATTAAAATTTCAAAGACGAGCTTACAAATATTTTAAAGCACATATTTAATTCACGTCAATAAAACTGTCAAATTAAACGAAAAAAGAGAGGCGCCTAATTTTCAAAATGTCACTCAACAATGATGCAAAATATTGCAGTAGGGACACAAGTAAGTATGTGAATGCATGTTCGTATTATATTTTGTACACTTTGATACACTTCGCTGCTGCTGTTTAGAGTTAAACCCTTCATTTCAGGTTCCTACGATGCCAGCAATAAAATGAAAATTAATTTCAGTAAATGCTTTAGCCAATCTTCGGTCTCTACGAGTCATTACAATGGGTAGCTGCTGCAAAGTTGGAGCTTGTAAACAAGCATTAAATTCCAACAGCACAACGCCAGCCATATGCCAGACGACTTGAAGCTTACTTGAAGTGGCTATGGCGTCAAGGTGAAACGCTCAAAAGTTGGGACTGCTTAATGTCATTCGCCATTTTATTTAATTAAGTTTTCAACTCTATGTTTACGCTTATTGCAGTTGAGAGATTAAATGTTTCTTTAGGATATTTTCAAGCGTGAGTCAGATGCTTAACAAACACAGCTGCTCACATGACGGAAATAAGTTAAATGAAAAAAAATGTATGCGTGTGTGAATTGCATATTCAGTGAGCGAGTGACGAGTGTTTTGCTTTATTATATGATACTAAATTTTGATTTGATTCGATAATTTATATAATTTAATAATTTGCCCAGAAATCAGAATGGTAGAGTTAAGAACGTTTCAGCAGCAAAACGCCAACTTCCCCGTTCCCCTCTATTTGTTGGCCAACAGGGACAGCAAATTTTTCGTTTGCTGTGTGCCAACAACTTTTGCATTCAAGTGTGGCACTGGCGCTGTCTGCTTTGTTCCTTTTCTATGGGTAAACAGAAAAACTAGCTTCGCTTTTTTAAATCTGTTATCTACCGCACCGCAGACGTTCACGTGCTTTATTGTTTCAGTGCAAAAGACAGTAGTTAACTTTGGTGTTTGCATGTGGCGGAGCGACAATGAAGTCACATTGACCACGAACGCTTTGTACGAGTATCTTGCAATTTTAAAGGCGAACTTGAAGCATGGAATGTTAAATTTTGTTTGACTTAGGATGACTTTTGCGGATTTATGTAAGTTTACAAGAAATGCAAATGTTGCAAGTCTGTAGCTAATATCAAGTTTTTATGATTTTTATGGGTTGTAGTATAAATTTTTGCTGTTTTTTGATGTTTAGTATTCGTTTTTGTTGGGAAGGGAGGGGGAGGGGGACGAATCATTATAAGTATTGACTAAAATTTTGTTAAACAGATTGTTTCTTCTGGTTTTGTTTGGGCAGCCAACCACACAGTCAGGAAAAAATTTCACTAAATAACACTGCACAACAAAATCAAATTTTTAGACATTTTAGTACCAATTTTGAATAAGTACGTAATAAACACTTAAACACATTTTCATTTTGTGTTAAATCTTGGGGTTCAAGTTAATTTCTGAGCTTTGATGTATTCAGAGACCTATAGTAGAATTTTATGGCGAATATTTTTGTGGTACATTTTGTCCTTAAAAGTCCTGTTTTACAGGACATTTTTGGCATTTTAGAAAAAAAGGGTCAAATTGACCCATAGAAATAGGAGCTACAGGGTTACAATGCTCCACAAAAATGTTCTTCATAGTATTTGACATCAAATTGCTGAACACATCATATACCTAAAATGTGAGGTTACATGGTTTTCGTATGCCGATTCACCATAAGAATGTGCAAAAAGGGGAAAACTTTGACCACCCCTAAAAAAAAATTCAGACGTAAACTTTCAAAACGCCGATACACGTATATTTTTTTTGCCTCCTCTACCTTGTTATTTTTTTTGTGTTGTACAGTGTAATTAATCGTACTTATACGATAACAATTTATGACAACACTAGGATTACATACGGAATTGGATGGAACAAGTTATTATTTAGGAAACAGTATTCGATGGAATATAACAACAGTCGAATAATACAGAAGAGTATAAATAAATATAACAGAACCTAGTTAATTATCTGAGATTAGGTTACGACAAATTATGTTTGGCCAGCTTTATCTAAATGTTTGGGTTAGTGTTTTTTATGTTATAATTTTGTCGAAAAGCTTTGTATTAGTAAAAGTAATTTTTTTCCTTGTTCACTCCTTTTGGGGGCAAAGGGCCTCCACAAGACATTGCCTCGTGTTGGTTATGTTAATCGGTTGTGTTTTTCTGCCAGGGTAGCTTGCCGCAAGTACATAGTCCTAAGTGATGGGGCTGCCATCTATCGCCGCTATTGACTTAAATCGAAATTAGCAAATTTTCTAATAGTAAAATACAGTGTGATTAACTGAGCTTTTTATGACTTATGTACATGAATGCAAACAAAGAGCACGTCTAAACAATGCTCAATCGCACACTGATCGTCCAATTAAGGATGGCATGATTAATCGAATGAATAGCGTTAATCGATTATTTCTTTTCAAAAAAAAAAATTCCACGTTCCGATTAATCGAATCATTAATCGATTAGTTGCCGATTAATCGCGAAATTGCCTTCAAATCGTTTGAGCATTGGTGCCACATTCAAATCGCTTGAAAATCTTAAAATGCCTGCAAACTTGCTCAAAAAAAAAACAAAAATAAACCACATCACTAGTTGCGAAAATTTGGCACGTATACTAAGGGAAACAAGCGTTTGTGCACTTTGGGTACGTTTTTATTGGTTTTTCGCTAAATTTACTGCATTTTTTCAATCTCGACAGCGTTTCGTCGCTTCTCCACTATATTGTGAATCCCTTTGCGTCACCGGTTGCCTTTTATTCAATTAAGTGTGCATTGTAGGTAAGGAAAATTTGTAACTTTCAAACTGCTCAATAATTAAAATGCTATTCCTAGATACTTTTTCATTAGAATTCGCCATGCTTTCCGTGCGACATCCTGCCTATTAGCTTTCGAAATTACTTTTTCTGCAAACTAATTTAAAATTATTATGAATTATTTTATTATTATTATGAATTATTTTATGTATCAAAAAAATTAAAAAAAGGAAACGAGCCCTTTATTTGATCATAAAATAGAAAACCAAAAAATAATCGAAAATGGCGATTAATCGATTAAATTCTTGTAATTAATTGCAATTATTTTATTGGCCATGCCATTAATCATTTGATAAATTAATCGATTAGTAAATTTTTTTTGCCATCCCTACGTCCAATACGTACCGGTATATTTCACTTTGTGCAGCTTGTAGCCAAAACTGATAGTAAAACTTGTCTTTTGGGAAATTTGCTTGCATTTAGCTAGTTGCTTTAGTTGTTATGGGAGTTGGTAGCCTTACATTTTTAGAAAGGACATTAACTCTAAAATCACCTGCGTAACGATGGACGCGTTACCGTTGCCATGTGCGAAATTTAAACGCTAAGAATGCCGACAAGTGTTGGTGACAAAAAACCAACGGCGACACTTTAAATGTCGAACTAATTCCACATTGTGCAGATGGCGAAAAAACTCGACTCTTTTACGGCAGGTGAGCCTGCGGCGGTGGTAGAAGCACCAAAACGACGGTAAGTGCAATAAACGCTTTCACAACAATGCGCACCGAGTCACGCAATCAGCGGGAGGCGTTAACGCCAGCCAAGTGCTGTCACAGATTAATGGCGACGCAGCGCAGCGCAATGTAGTGTTTTGTCGCAAAGCGAAGTGAAGCAGAGCAGCGCAAAGAGAACAAAAAAAAGATGTGCGATGCGAGCGCGCACTGATCTGAAAGCGTGTGCAAATACACGAGTGCGCCCTCAAGCGGATGCGGCACAATTTTATTAAACGCATCTGCCACTCTGTGTGCGAGTTTAGGAGTATTCATATGTGTTTGTTAGTGTGTGTGTGTGTGCGTGTGTAGAGCGTACGAATGAACAACATTTGGCGCAATATTTGCGGAGTTAAATGTGCTATTAAACATTAGATGAAAAAATTGATTGGCTGTTGCTTGGGTGGATGAATGGCGTTCATGAATACAAAGCAGAAAGAATGCGGCGCGGCACACATTGGCGTATAAGTAATTTTCAATTAATATTGAGCCTAAATGCTGCGTGGTCGATTGGTTTGCACTTTTTCATTGAAGAAAAAGCAAACAAAAAACGCTGCTGGTGTTGTTATGTTATTTCGTTATTAAAAATGTGTTTGGTGTTTTAAACCATTTTCACAAACTCTAATAGTCGGCCACAAAAAACACTTAATATTTTTGTGGTCAAGTGTTGCAATAAAAGTGTAATTCAGGGACCGTACCGGTTATGGTTTTTATCAAAAAAGTCACATTTTAACTGTTATCTTTTAACAGGTATTTTTACCGACAAAAATAAAAGTTATTTTGTGCCCTTTATCATATCAGGCAAAAATAACTGTTACTTTTGACTTTTATTTTATGGGTCAAAAGTAACAGTTATTTTGTGACTTTTATTTTTCCGGTCAAATATATCAGGCAATTTGAATTTTTTCAAAGGCCTTTTGACCGACTAAAAAACTATTGATAACATTTTTTTCGTCTCAGCACACCGCACATTCTAAGACTTGTGCGACGAAAAAAATGGTATCAATCGTTTTTTAGTCGGTCAAACGGCCTTTGAAAAAATTCAAAATGCCTGATATATTTGACCGAAAAAATAAGTCACAAAATAACTGTTATTTTTGACCGATAAAATAAAAGTCAAAAGTAACAGTTGTTTTTGCCTGAAATAATAAAAGGCACAAAATAACAGTTAATTTTGACTTTTATAGTAAAAGTCTAAAATTTAAAAGGCGTTTAATATTCGTGAAGCTGGGGCCATTACGATCATAATGGTATATTAGAAAAAGTCCAGCGACAATTTTTTCGTTATGCCTTTTTGATTTGAAAATTGTAAAATAACAGTTATTTTCGGTCCCTGGTGTAATGTGGCAATTTTATGAGCTTAGTTGAAAGAAAAAAAAATGGTAAACATGATCACAAACATGACTAAAAATTTTGTAAAATTTGTCGTAAAATTATTTAAAAATGTTTAAAACAGAATCAAAACTCCTGGAGTTGGACAGTTGTTGAACTTTGCTTTGATTTACCAAAGCACACAATTTATTCAAAACATATTTACTTTGGAAATTCGCGTGCTTTTAGTAAGAGCAAGTTTAAATAAAATGAGTATAAAGAACGCACAACAAAAGGCAAAGGCAAACAGTGTGTTGATAGATATAATAACGATAACAACAACACAAGACATGCCGCTCGTGTCTGTGCCAAGTTTGCATACAATCAAAAGCAACAACAACAACAAAATAAACAATCACAACAACAATACCTTAGCGTACAGTCTGCCATAATTTGATGTGACGCTAAGCCCCCGACGCTGCATGAACTGAACAGCGATCCGCTTCTTTAATATATATAGCGGGTGCTTTGGTGCGAGTGTGATACAAACCGGAGGCGAGTGGATATACTTATTTTTACGTACATTAACTGTGTTGCGTGAATGACTCTTTACATTAAAGGAAGCGACATACAGTTTTATGTTGATGTGGAATAGCGTTAGAAACCCATCACAGGCAGCTGTTCAACAGTCAAAGGCTTCCAATTTTGAGCTCAAAGCGTATCTGCCTAAATAGAGGCTGGTTATTTCTGTATTTTGCAATTGCGATTGTATGACTCTATGTCCAAAGCAATAAAAACTCAATCTACACAAATACGTAAGTGCAAAGAACCACCAAATAACAAACATTTATATGTATAAGTACAACAAAATGTAAGGATTTTTTTAGCATACGAGTTTTATATGGAAAAACGATACAATAAAAATTCAAATTTCCCAACCAAAATAACATCGACTGCACATTTTAGTGCACCAAGACGCCGAATGTTGCTGCGACCACAACACCTGCAAGCTGCTGTCGTTCGGGTTGTCTGGTGCACTTCGTTGCGACACGAAATTTACTACCATTTTACATTCAGCCGAGAAACATTTGCATGCCGCAATAGAGCGTTGACAATTGTGGCAGGCAGACAAACAGGCAGCCAAGCAGCCAGCCAGCCAGCAGGCGGTAGTTGGCAAGCGTCCTGACATCGGGAAACACATTCTGCCATATAAGTAAAGGCTTATTGGCTCACCAGTGTTGCGTTGTTTTGGCATTTGAACAGTTGCTTTGTGTCGCTTCAATTGAATTTAATTTTGAATTTATGTCAACCCAAATTGTTGGCCATCTACAACAATTTAGCGTGAAAATTTACATACACTTTGACGGCACTGAAAAGGAAATGCGAGTCGACAGTTGGAGTACCACACGAAGTACAAAAGTTAGTTGCATGGTGGAGAGTAGGGGGAGGCGGGGAGGTAACGAACAAGGAAAGCAAGATAAATTATATGTTATAAATATGTATTAAATATTTGAAAATGTATTTGAATGTTTTTTGATAGAAACGAATTGACATTTTGCCACATAAGAATTTAAAAATATTCACTAATAACACTGTACAACACAAAAAAAATTACAAGGTTCTGACAACGGATTCTGGTAGAGGGGGCCAAAAAAAATATACGTGCATCGGCGTTTTGAAAGTTTACGTCTGCATTTTTTTTAGGGGGACAAAGTTTTGCCCTTTTTGCACATTCTTATGGCGAATCGGCATACGAAAACCATGTAACCTTACATTTTAGGTATATGATGTGTTCAGAAATTTGATGTAAAATACTACGAAGAAGTTTTTTGGAGCATTTTAACCCTGTAGCTCCTATTTGTATGGGTCAATTTGACCCTTTTTTCTAAAATGCCAAAAATGTCCTGTAAAACAGGACTTTTAAGGACAAAATGTACCACGAAAATATTCGCCATAAAATTCGACTATAGGTCTCTGAATACATCAAAGCTCAGAAATTAACTTCAACGCCAGAATGAAGCCAAAACTGAAAATGTGTTTAAGTGTTAATTTCGTACTTAATATATTTTTATATATATTTAAATATATTTATATATATTTTTATGTTACTGTATCGTACTTATATGTATGTACTATATATTATGTATGCATGTATTTATGTATCAACTTTTTATTGAAAATCTTCGAAAGATTCTATCAAACCCTGATTCCTATTTAATAAAAACGAAACAAAATTAAAATGGCTTCTAATTGTTACTCGTGGGACACGAAGTACTTCCTACAAGATGTGGTTTTTATATGTATTTATATTTGAACATTTTTTATATAATATTAGAACGAATTAGCAAAAAGTTTTACTAAGGTACACATTTTGTTTTAATCGGCTACTGAATGTAGTCGACATGTTTCGCTAATTTTCCACATCAATTAGGGTTTTCAAATTTCACTCATGCCAACAAGTGTTTCAATGGAAAGAAAATTTTAATTTTAATTCGTTCAAAGTTGTGCTTTCCTAATAAATAGCAAAATGAAGCGCGATGCAAATTATTTCATAGCATCTAAAATTGCAAAGAAAAGACCGCGAAGAAAATCAAATTAAAGTAGCTTTCGATGCGCCGATATCACGCAGAGTGTGGGTGCACGCTGCGAAATGTTTTACGGCCCGTTTTGCTTACAGCAGCAGTGTTGCCAGATGATTTTTGCTGAATTCATTAAAAATTGCTAAAAATTCACATTTTGTATTTTGAAGAAAAATTGCTTTGCATTTGTTCTTATGTGACAAATTGAGTTTTGATTGAGTTTTTTATTCGCACAAACAAATTGTTTTCAGAGGTTCGAGAAGGAAAAGTTTTCCTAAATTTAGTGATTTCAAGCCTCATATCAGCCATGGCGACACTAATTTTGAAAGATATGGCAACACTGGTGAGCGTTGCATGCGTGCACTGTCTTCCATAGGAATTTCCTGGAAAAAATATGCTGCGGCAGCTGCAGTGACAGCTATTGCCTTTTCCTACTTTTGCAATTTGCATGCCGTGCAGCAAGGCTGAGCTATTCCATGGACAAGCGAAACTAAAAGAAATTACAACAAAATACAAAAAACATGCACTGAAAAAATGTATGTAAAATAATATAATTTTTTACATTTTAAATTAAGTAACATTTGTTTTTAATTCTAATACCAAACTCAGACTTGCCATGCCGGGAACGATTGCTTTAAGCTTTTAGACTACGCACGGAACTATGGATTTAACTACTGTTGACTATTAATGGGTTAAGAAGCATGGAGCAATGGATAATCATTCCCTTTTTAAAAAAGAGTTCATCACACATAGTTACAAACATAAGTTTATAAATGCTTCTTTAGTTGTCAACTGATAAAAGCATCATTCTGAAATGAGTGTGAAAAGATACATTTGATGTTTTGTAAGTAGCAGTAAACAGTCGAGTAAACTATGAAAAATGCATTTTAAATTTTTTGCGTTGCTCAATAAAATATTTGGTTTTCGCTAAACGGGAAATCTTGCTTATCACTAAGTTAAATTTTGTCGAACTGTCTGGCATGTCGTTCTTTTATGCTGAATCCAAAATTTAATAAGTACTTGAACTGTATTCAAGTTATTTTTACTTGTCTCAAAGTTATTCGAATTTGTCGAACTGTCTGGCATGTCGTTTTTATGTTTAACCCATTGCTGCCTAATGGGTAAAATTTTACCCATGAAAACTGACTTTTTAAAAAAATCACAGAAAAGTTTGTGGTAGAGATATCTCAAAATCATTGATAGGGATGGTTGGGGTACCTTAGTCTAGTGGAGCTCACCCTAAAATTCCACCATCTGATGGCGGAGTGTGGAATTGCCAAGAGCTAAACGAAAAATATAATGAATACCTTAAATATCCAAAATTGTTCTAATTTTTCTATTTATATATATTATATCTAGGGCTTTCTTTTGTACGGTGACTTATAGTGACATTTTGCGTTCAACATTTTTCCCATACACACTAATCCTCAAAAATAAAGTTTTGGAGGAGATTTTAGTACCAATTTTGATTAAGTACGAAATTAACACTTAAACACATTTTCAGTTTTGGCTTAATTCTGGCGTTCAAGTTAATTTCTGAGCTTTGATGTATTCAGAGACTTATTGTAGAATTTTATGGCAAATATTTTCGCGGTACATTTTGTCCTTACAAAGTCCTGTTCTACAGGAAATTTTTGGTATTTTAGAAAAAAGGGTCAAATTGACCCATACAAATAGGAGCTACAGGGTTAAAATGCTCCAAAAAAATGTTCTTTGTAGTATTTTACATCAAATTCCTGAACACATCATATGCCTAAAATGTGAGGTTACATGGTTTTCGTATGCCGATTCATCATAAGAATGTGCAAAAAGGGCAAAACTTTGACCCCCCCTAAAAAAAAATTCAGACGTAAACTTTCAAAACGCCGATACACGTATATTTTTTTTTTGGCCCCCTCTACCAGAATCCGTTGTCAGAACCTTGTTATTTTTTTTGTGTTGTACAGTCTTATCGGGAGTTTCAACTAAAATTTTTAGTCAAATAGTTATTATACACAAAATTGTCCTGAAATGAAATTTTTTCTGGCGAAAAACCCAAACAAGTTTTTAAATACGGGCGAAAACACGAGTGTGAGGTGGAAGTTATTCAGTTGAAACTCGCGATAAGAGTGAGTAATTTTTGTAAGGAGATTCTTTTTAACAACTTCTTTTTGTAATGAATATTAGTGAGTTTAAAAATTTATATTTTTAAAGTTAATATCTAATAAGTAAAAACTCTCTTCAAACAAATTACAATTTAAAAATAGATATATAAACAAAAAAATGTAAGTTAAAAATTTATTAGTTACAAATATATTAACATTTTGTTAACAGTTTTTAATTGTTTATTTTCATTAATATAAAAAATCGTATTTATACAAGTCTAAATCGGCTCGAATGTGTCAGAATTAAGTGGCTTAAATCGACTCACTGCAATTCTAGTTAACTACAGCCATGATTTCATTACTACTGTTAAGAACATGAACACTAATTAGTTTTATTTATAAGTACACTACTTAACAATTAACAAAAAAACAATATATACATGTGCAATACTACCAAAAATTAAGGGGAAGGAAATCCCAAAAAACTCAGCTCGGCAGCGAGCACGTGTGAGGACAACAAAATTGCAGACGCTGTCTCTCTGGTTCTCTCAGAGTTTGCGCAAGCGCGAGCAAACGAATCCACTCAACATTCAAATGAATGTCGGAGTAAAACGTTTCAGACGTTCTATCGCACTGGACACGCATCAGAAATGCGACCGGAAATAAAATCTAAATCCAAACGCGAATATCGCGAGCCAAATTGCGGTGGGCAGTGCGTTGTTCGACCGCATTGTTGCCTTCGAGTTTGGGCGACTGTGGCGCCGATGTTGACGCGGCACGTGTTGTCTGTCACAGCGCACAAAAATGTCGAGAAAGCAACTATTTTATTTGTTAGATTTCCACTTAAGGCTTTAATTACATTTAGCCATTCGGCGGTGCGCATATCTGTGTCGTGTCCTGTCCAACATCGTAATTAAATTAAAATCCCACTTATCAAGTTGAGAGACGTACGCGCGTTTGGGCGTGCACGTGTAATATGAATTGAAATTTTGTTTACTTGACTGCGATGCCATTATCAGTGCGGTGCAAAGATTAAGCCGTGACAGGCAGAAATATGACGTTGAGTCGTGCGTGCCAAGCAACACCTGCTCCGAGAACTTCTGCGAAAGTTTGACAGGGAGTGCGGCAGCGGCGACTGCATGCGATTCCTCGCGCACATCCACCCAGCCAACATATAGGCGTCTGTATGTATGTCCTTAGTGCACATGTGTATGTGTTTGTTGCAAGCAAACGTGCAAGCAACAACAGAAAGCAGTGTTAAAATATGAAAAACTTTTCCAGCTAAAAGCGTTTGTATGTTTTCGTGCTGCTTGCTTTATATTTCCTTATTAAAGACCTAATGTGTTGTCGTTTTTGGTCGCATTCATTTATTTTTTTTCTTTTTTTCTGTTTTTAATTTTTCGCGTTGTACAGTAAAAGCAAAAAAATATTTTCACAGTAATTATGAATAACTTAAGTAATTTCGGGATTTTTGATATTTGTGAATAAGTCTCAGATTTTGTTCATGTTGACATTTCCATAATTGTTTACAAAATTATTATTGTGAAGTTAATTCCCACAATCATTTAAGCTTCGCTGATTTACAAATATACAAAATTTATTTATAAAATTATCTACTCATCTATAACATTGTTTTGTTTGTGCATTGTTTCGGTGAAAACATTTCGGATTTGTGGATATTCGACAAATCACCTTCTCTCAAGATATGATAATGTCAAAGTATTGTTATCCTAAATCTGTATAAAATTTATTTACGACTCTTTTGAATCGTTTAATCGTTGCATTTATACGATCTTTAGTTACATAGGTTAATGTTTGTATATAAAAACCGTAAGTTATAAGCAAAATGATGGTTCAAAGACTGATGGAATTTTATCTAACATCGAGTCACAAACATTTTAAGAATCCCCACGCAAAATTTGGCGATTTCGGAAGACGTGGTTTTGCCTAATGAGCAAATAAAACTTGTTTTGTCGCCATTTTCAGATGTTCTAAGACCCAAGGTACGGTGGATATTTTCATTAATGCAGCTGGGGTACCCATTTACTTATAAGTTATTCAGTTTTAACTCAACACTTTAAGCACCTAATTTCGTACTGATATGCTAACTTATCGCGCACAATGACGCATATAAGAACAAAATAATTTTGAAAACGGACGCACTTAGATCAGTTTACTTTATGGCTGTCAGAGGGTGTTTTACTATGTTTATTATTTAATTAACACCATCAATAATGGGCAGCAAAGATACAACTTATTATGGCAAAACGAAAACTTATGTATGCAACGATACAACTGATAACACACTCATGGCTAATCACTATCAATCATTCATGCACACACACACATAGCCACAAGCACTAATTATTTGCCTCCAAGTGGCACTTGAAGACTCAAACGACACACTTCTTGGATAACACTTGAAATTGCTGCTGCTTGCAACTACAGTGACAAACAGTAAAAAAAGTCGATGGACAATAAATTCAAAAAAGTAATCAGTAGAACTGTGTGAATACGAATATATATCGACGATGGCTGTCGCACATTTGTAGGGTTTACAAACTTCAGTTGAACGTATAAGTATGCGCCATGATCTGAAGTTGTCACCGTACATATACGCACATGTATATACAAATGCATACATATACATACATACATACATACATGCATACAAACACTTCTGACGAATGTTTTTACTTCAGATTCCAAAAAAGTGTTTTATTTTATATGTGTGTATGTATGTGCTGGCAGTCGATAGCAGTGGATTTCCACACATGACCGCACACTTTGTATCTGTGAACGAGCCTGAACATGCATTCACATTAGGTGGATATTTTATCTTACGGAATCTTCCCACATGTGACTGCCGATGAATGCAAATCAAGTAAGCATAATGTGTGAAAATGCCCATTTAAATCGTTAGGCACACACTGACTTGTCATGTTTTCACATATTTATTAAATTTTGTCACATTCAAATAATTTATTCGTTTACTTTTACAAACTAATAATCTGCATATTTGAATTGGTTATAAATTCGTTATTGAGTAGATTACACTAAAATGTTGAACGAAGTTATAAGAAGAGCAAATTATTTTGATTAATATCGATTAGCATATCTTTGTTGAGTTTCTCATCTAAGTTTCATTCATATCATTCAATCATTCATTGTCGCTTGCAGCAGGTAGTTGGCGAACGGATGGACAGACAAGTATGGTATTACAGCTGAAGCTTATTGAAAATAAGTCATATTTCTGGATGTTGCAAGTCTTTACCACAATGAATTTTCTACTGGGCACTCAAATGTGGAACAATATAAGCAACTAAGTTTTGGTACAGTGCTTCTTTTATGGTCTGAGTGGAGTTGTTGCATCCAAAAGTCTTGTAACATTATTGCCAGTTATTTCAACGAGCGGGCTTGCAGATTTCCTTTGATGAAACTGTAAGGTGGAAATGAGAGATTATGAAGTAGCCTTAACCTAAGCGGGAAAACGATAAACCTAATCTTAGAAATTTTAGACATTTTTATTGTTAGAATTCCAATATCTCAGAGAAATAACAGACTAAACTATAATAAAGTCAGCATTTATAATAAAGACTGAGAAGAAATGTAAGAAATGTAAATACTTCATAAAAGTTTTTAATAGGAAATTATAAAATTATAATAATTGTATGATCAAATTTCATAGTAAAATGTGAAATTAGTTTCATTAATTCAACCGTCTGTCAGTTGTTTTTAATGTTTTTTTGTCACTAGTGACAGTTTCTCTTTCACTCAAACCTCAGTCTCAGTCTCAAAATCACATTAAAAACTAGATTTAGCCGAAAAGTTTCTTTTAGTTGATTTGTCATGCTGGTAAATTTGAGATGACTTTGAATTAAGTCGCTTCCGCTGTATTAATTAAGCGCTGCGCTGCTGAGCGAATTTCATAATCAACAAAGTCGAAAGCATTTTCGAATTTCTTGTCGCACGTGTGGCAGCTCCAATTCAATTAGCAACAGAAATGGCAAAAAAGAGAAATGGTGTCTTCCACATAAATTAATCAGGTGTACATTAATCATATTCATATTTCCATAGTTTATTTGGAAAAAATCGACATAGTTGGAATTGATTTCTGCATATCTCATAAAAGGTGAACTTTGATTGTGTTGTTTATTCGTCTTTTATTTTCCGCAAAGCTATTAATACATATTCACATAAACAGCATTCTTTGGCACCGCTTTAATCCAAATTCGCTTACAATTGAAATACATAAGCGGATTACTGTAAGCAAGCTGACGGATGAATAAATAAAAAGTTAAATATAAACAATAAGTTGCACACATTCGTATTTAAATACATTCACATCTACAATGTCATGCTGGTATATTTGATTATTTTCGGGAAATCAATGTCACGCTTTGTTCGATTATAACAATTTTCATACAGAACAAATTTCTCGCATGAATTCAATCAAAAATTTCCTTCCAACACCTAAACAAAAATGAATGTGACATTATGTCACAAACGACAGTATTTATTTGCTTATTTGTATAAACAATGGGTATACACACTGTAAATTGTGACAGTTTCTTCAATTCGAAATCTTGTGAAATTCGGAATCTCTATTAAAACCAGTTGTATTCTATATATAAGTACATATTGACTGACTCACCGACTCAACATCGCCCAGCCCAAACCGCTAAAGCTACAAATGTGAAGTTTGAACTGTGAGCACATTTAAAAAATTACTCTCCCGTCTTAACCGGATTTTTTGAAATCCAGGGTCTAAAATTAAATTTTTCGAAAATCAAAGACTACGAAAAAAATATTAACCGTGGGTCTATTGTCTTGAAAATTGGTGAAAACGCTTGAAACAAAAAATAATTGGACACGCGTTTTTTTACTTTTTTGAAAATCAAAATCTGACGGGGTCAATGATGGGTTAGAAGTTTGTATGGGGAAATATGAGGTCTATTAATTTAAAATATGGTAAAACCACTTCAAATGATAAATAACTAGACAAGTATTTTTTCATAAAAATCTCAAGCGGTAAACAAAGGGTTAAGAGAAACTTGATTTATTGCGCCCATTGACTTACTTACGTGCTCACGTGCAAAGCCGCTGGGCCCTGCTAGTACTTCTTAAATTAGGAATTCATATTTGAAAACTGACAACACCAGCCAAAAGGCATTTCCCCGAGCACAGCAAAGTAAGAAATTTTTCAAATAGAAAAATATTTAAAGGCGCCAATGTGTATTTGCTCACAATGTCTTAGGAATGTTCACTTGTTGATTGAGTGTGGCCTTCGTTCGTTGCATATTTTGCATATGTAGCAGTCCACTGCATGTATTGCTTTTTGGTTGTTGTTTTATCTGCTTTTGTTATTCTTTATATAGAAAAGAGAAAATTCGTCTGCTAAATGTATTTTATGAATATAATGAAAACAAAATAAACGACAACTGGCGACGTTTGTTTTGATATCTTTTGCGCTGTTTACACTCTAAATACTTATAGACGGCCACCTTTGAAAAGTTGTGCAAATTTATTATTAAATTGCTTTCCTTCAAAATAAGCTCCCAACAGTTTTATTCACCGTTCGATAAGTGCTTGTTGAATGACTTAAAATTGGAAATTGATACAATCCGATGGGCGGTAATTCTTTGTGCCAATTCAAAAGAATATAAATGTCAAACTTCTTAAAATTTCGCTCGTTATTATCGCCAACGCCGTTTCTGGTATTCTTCCGTGCATTCCACGTTTATATTGTCAGTATTTCTGTAGACATTTTGCGAGACAAGCAAACGCGTATATATTTATAAGTAAGTGCGCCCTGTGAGAAATTTTAAATAAGATGTTAGCGGGACGATTAAGATGAAGACTCTTTGAGTCGGGACACAGTTTCAAACGGTTCAATAAGGTTCTACCATTGCTTGATGTGATGAGCTGGATATGGTATATTAAAAGACACTTACTACTGGAGGTATCTGTTCTACTGCTGGTCACTGTTTCTAAATTTTTAAACTGCAAAATCACCTTAAGGCAGTTTCATTTAATCCAACATTCGTTCACACCTGCATACTCGTATCGCTGTATGGCTCGTCTACTTTAAACATTGAGTTACTTGCATGTCCATAATTTTTCCACTGGGTACTTGTTTGTGTACGTTGAATTTATATATATATTTTTGTATTGTATGGATTTCTTTCATTTTGTGGCTTCTGGAAAAAGCTATTTGCAGCTATTGAAATGGAATTAAATCAAGCAATTGCTGCTGTTCGGATTTTGTCATTGCGTTCAATACGACTCGATGATGGAAAGGTTACTGCCATTACTTTATCTCAAATGCTTTTCTTTCGAATGCGGTTCCATTGCTTCGTTTTCGGTTATATCTCATTGTACGGATTTATTACAAAATCATACCTAATTGGTCGCTTTAACGTAATTGATGTAAAATTGTAACATTACAAATTTAGTGATGTCTTAGGAAAATTCTCCATTAAGTATTGGGTTATCAAGTGACAAAGGCAACGATAAGCACACAGATGATTTTTCGTTGAAAATTATGTTGTTTATATATCAATAAATTGTAATTGAATTTATTTACCAGTAAATATAAAAATAACAACAATATCTGTATTTATAATGTAAACGAAACAGATTTTCCAAATAATTTGCAACTAAAAATGTGTGTAGTACAGATCTTCGGAATTGTGAATGGTTGCTTCAGGACATTGTTTTTTAAAATAAGTACGCATGTATAATTTTATTAATTATTATTTATTTTATTTCATTTCATTTCATTTCATTTCATTTCTTTGCATTTCATTTTATTTTATTTTATTTTATTTTAATTTATTTTATTTTATTTTATTTTATTTGATTTTATTTGATTTGATTTGATTTGATTTGATTTTATTTTATTTGATTTTATTTTATTTTATTTTATTTATTTTATTTTATTTTATTTTATTTTATTTTATTTTATTTTATTTTATTTTATTTTATTTTATTTTATTTTATTTTATTTTATTTTATTTTATTTTATTTTATTTTATTTTATTTTATTTTATTTTATTTTATTTATTGCTGATTTTCACATGGGCAATGAAAATGGTCGAAGCTTGGTGGGATATAAATAACTCATTCACAACCGAATGCTATCTCTACTTGTCTGCTCGTGATTTCTGCTGCAGTAGATGACATTTTTACAGGCGAATTTTGGAGGACCTCAGCTCAGGACGATGCTGTGCATAATGTCTAATTACAATGCAAAACTGTATTGTTTGTGTGTTTTTTTACTCAATTGTTTTGCTTTGAAAAGCCGTCGTTGAGCGTTGAGTGACTGTTTGTTTGTTTTTGATGGTTTGTTGTTGTTGTTAAGCAACTTTTTATACTTATTATACAGTAGAAGGCATAGAAGTGAATGAAATTAGGTCAGTCGAAAACAAAGAGTCTGCGTCTATGGTTTTGTATGTACATATCTGCAGTCACTTGAAAATATTGTTTAAAATTTCTGTACAATAAATGAGTGTCCACAAAGAATGGAATTTTGTTTAACTTGTAGTTGATGCATAAACATAAATTTATGCAATTACATACAAATATGTATATGATTAAAATTATTGATATGTATGTCATAAAAAAATGTTTTGTGTCTATGAAATGAGAAATTTATAGTTCCATCTTAACAAAGCCTAACCTTGAGAATTAGTTCTAGTTATATAAGATTTTATAATTAATGTATCTGTTAATTTTCAGTCGTTTGTGTTGCTGCGAATTTAGTTTAGATAGTCTAAGATGGCTGGTTGGATGTCAACGGCAGAGATGTTCACTGGTCGATAGCGAAAAATGTGTACATATTTTAAGCAAATTTAAATCCCAGCAAAACCATTTTTCCAAAGACTTACCCCAGATATCATAAAAAAGGTATTCAGGTGTTAATTTAATTTGTTTTTGGTTGGATGTCAACGGCAGAGATGTTCACAGGTCGATAGCGAAAAATTTGTACATACTTTAAAATATTCATAAATATTCCTTTCACAGTATTCATAACAGCATAGCATTACTTAGCAAATTTAAAGCCCAGCAAAACCATTTTTCCAAAGACTTAGCTCAAATATCATAATTGAGACCTGAATATCTCAATTTAATTTGTTTTATGCAAAACACATTTTTGTACACACATTTTAATTTACTTAGTAGCCTCAGCTTTAGTACTGTTTCGGCATCACTTGTTTCAATTCGACATAAAATTCAGCGACGTGCAAACGACAGTTTTCGACAAGCAATCTTAAGTCATTTTCTTACTTCGTCCTTCGGCATAAGCAGATTACCAAAATTAAATGCCGACATTGATTTTTTTGTCAACGCTGCGAACGAACGAATGCTGTAATTTCCCAATTTTTGCTGGAAGTGCGTCGGGCGTTCAATTAATCTTTAATAAAGTTAAAAAAATTTCTTCAGGCCTGCAGAGGCAATAAATTCTATACGATTTATTCTTCAACTCTTCAAGCAAGAAATGTACACTCTACCTACATTAATGAATATTATTTGTAGATACATTAATAATGAATTTATTAATTTAATTATGGTATATTTTTCAATAACGGGAAATTTGAGCTCAATGTAAATAATTGAGTTTTAATCAATTACATCTGTAACAAACATATGAACACAATAGCACACACAAATGGCAGTGGGGACAGCAGAAATCAACTGTTAAGGACCAACTCATGAACGGTGGTGGCGAAACTTCACTCAGTTCGAGTGTGAGCACGCAGCCTGACAGCGACATCGATAGTGTTCCCCGTCACTGTGTCCCCGATGCCGGCAAATATTGTATTTGCAATTCGCTCATACGGGTGGCTCTCACCAAGCCGAAAAAGCGCGCCGTTTTTGCGCTCCACAGCGTTCGCGGCACACGTGAACTGCCACTGTGCGGCCCCCGTTTGACTCGGCACTCAGTTGGCCAAACGCGCTCGTTCGACACTTTGCAAAAGCGAGCGCCGCGTAGACTTCCATTTCAGCATTGACTCGAAATTCAGTACAATTTTGCATTTGGCTGCGATTCGGCTCAGTTTTGGCGCTGCTCTGACTCTGTGCCGCGATTCCGTTGTGCACTATAATTGGCGAGTGTGATCAAAATTAGTGAGACGTCGACGCGATGCTAAAGAGGAAGTGAAAATTAATCGAAACTGTGCAGTACGAATTCATTTCCGCAGTGCACGAATAGCACGAAGTTTGAATTTTTGCCCTTTTCCCGCGGTGCGTGAATGTTGACTGTCCGGCAACATTGAAACGAAACATTTTTTTTGAAAGTTTGCTTTTTGTGCTGCAGCTTCGGTGTTGTGTTCAACTTTAATCAACGCTTCGGTAGCGGCTTTGTGTGGATGCGTTCACTGAAATTCGATAGAATTTGCTGTTTGTTGTCTCTTTTGGTTATCTGCAGCGAGAAGTGCGTTGCATTCGATACCAGGAAAGTGTCTGCAAGCCGTGTTGTGCTTGAACTGTTGCGCTGCATTTGGAGATTAGTTGTGCAAGGAACAGAAGAACCTCACCAAAGGAGCTGACGAGGAAAAACTATTTGTAAGTGATAGAGTGTTGAGTTGTTGTAATTACAATATTAACATTGTTAATATTATGTTAATGTTAATATATTAACATTGTATTAAAATTGTTTGCTAAAGCGTTTATTTATTTGATGTGAGCCAAACTACCACACCAACTTGAAAGTTCTAGCAAAATTCCATCAAAACTGCTCTTCACAAAAATGCATAAATAAATCTATCAAGTTTGATAGAATTCTTCCAAAGCCCTGTAAAACCTGTAAAACAGGCAAAGAATCATCTTCAGAGAAAGGTTCTCTTCTAAATGTTTGCATTCAAAAATTGTGAACGAAAACACTTTCTAACTAACTTGACTGATCGTAGCAACCCGTGGCCGGCTGATTGTAATGTCACTAATAAGGCAAGCACCAGAAATATTTCAATTAATAGACATAGCAATTTAATAAAATTTTTTGTTACATTTCAATATGCCGAACACTTTTGTCCTTCACCCCTAGTAGCATTTGGAAATTGTTCCGCATTAGTTGTAAACATTTTTATTCTAAAAAATCAAACTAAGTTACAGATATAAAAAATAAGTTCTGTGTTTGTTATCGTCTAAATATTTGACTGCAAAATTATTGTGTGAAACGTCAAGCAGCAGCAATCGTTATCACGCTGCACTGCTGGCTGTTTGTCTGCATTAAAGATAATGATAAATGCAAATAATGTTTAGGTGCATAAAAAGTTTGTGTATGTGTGTGTGAGCGATTGTCGCAAGTATACTGCAGCTCAACGAAAGATTCATCACATAAAAAAGTAATTATTTGCATTAATTTAAACAAACTGCAGCCACTTGCTCAGAATACTCGTAGTCGTAGAATAAAGTTGGTTTTCCTGTTTGCTGGCAGCAGCGCACAAGACACAGTTTATTATGATAATGAGTAAATGTTTACGTGTGGCTTTTGCCTGTTTGCGAGCTGTGAAAATTGAATTCTGTCACCACAATTAGCGTCAGCCAAACGTGGGCTCAACAACAGCAGTAGCAGCAATTTTCGCTTTGAATTGAAGGAGTTGCTTTGTTTGTTGTTTATGTTCACTTATCGACGTAGCTAAATGTCAATTCGCTCTGCAAAAATACGCGTAAAACAATAGCAACAAAGACAAAAGTATACAGCGTGCTTACATTAGTGTTATTGAGTTTTATACGTTAACACTGGAATGCTAAGGAAGTAATGAAAGGTATAAGAATTACTAAAAACTAATATAAAAAAATGAGAACTAAATATTTTAACCCTTTCGACCCCGAATTTGAGTTTAAAATGTGTTAAATAAATTTTGTATCAATATTTTTTAATTACAGAAAAGTTACTTAATATTTATGGAAAAATACAAAATTATCACTTTTTGATTTTATTTAACCATTATTAAAGAAACAGGGTTGTGATCAAACGCGCCCAATTCGTAGACTTCAATTAGAACACAAACTTTCCCTGATATCGCTGCAAATTATTGAAAATTATTTTGGGGATAACAGTAAAATGTTTGTAATTTGCTTTGAATTCACTTCTAAAAATATTAATTTGTTTGTGCCTACTTAAATTAAACCCATAAATCAATCGCAGCTTTTGCTATAAGATGAGAAATAGGTGAAGTTGCTCTCAGGCAACTTTGGGGTCGAAAGGGTTAAATACTAAAAGTATTTCAATTAGTAATTTTTTAATTTAGTTAATTTTAATATTTTCAAATATTTGTCACATTTTTCTATAGTTAAAAAAAAAACAAATATACCTTCTTTTCATAGCTTTCTTTACTTGTCTCTCGAAAAGTAGATTTTTCTTTTAGAATAAAAAACTGTTAAAATATAAAAATTAAAAAAATTTACTTAATAGTTTTCTAACAAAATTTTAAATATATAATTTTTTTACAATTTTTTAAATATAAAAAAATATCTAAATATGTATTAATATACTACTCTAACCACAAATAATTCCCACACTTCACTTTTCTCCCATATCATAATCTTTACAGATTTTTTGCAAGCTGGGAAAATGATTCCTTAAAAGAAAGTTATATATTTTCAATTCGTTATCAAACCCACTTTTTATAAAAAATATAAGAAATATTTAGTTGGGAAAAAAAATGTGTACTTTATTCAAATGTACTCAGAAACATATGAAGTAAACAGTTACCATTATTAATTCGTACGGTGGCAAAAACTCAAAAACTGGCTAAAAAAGCAAAGAAAAAAACTAACGGGATAATAATCAACGTTATAGGCAATCGATTCTAAACAGTGGGCGATGAATCGTCTTATATTTTCAGTACAATTTTTACCTATTGAAATAGAAATTAATTTTGGTTTAATTCAAAAAATCGTAAATATTTAATTACAAAAATAAAACCTACAAAGGAAACAAAGTCAAATGGGTAAAAAGCGGCGTGTGAACTTATATCTCAGATGGTACATGGGGCGTTTCAGTGTTAAACTGTGAGTGTTGACAGTTGGTACTATTTTTATATCGCCACATGCCAATGATTATGTGCCCTCAGCGCAAATGCGAAAAGTGAAAGAAGTAATGGCATCAATAAAACAGATTGAACGAAACGTATACAAATGAAGGCACGAACGTGTGTGGATACATAATATGTGAGTTATGTGCTCACCTAATAGCTGTAATAGTACATAAAGGGAATGTATTGCAGTAGGTATACATAAGTATTGCCTATGTCTATACGGGTCTATATGGGTCACTAGCAGACTGAACGATGCCGCCCCATCTATTTCGGCGATAAGAGTGCGATGCCTAGTTGGAGTGGTGTGTATTTGATCAATTATGTTCATATGAATGCGAAAGAAAAAAAAATCAAAACATGAAACGAACAAACCCACCCGCACACCAGCATTTCTGTGAAATGTTTGTCACAACAATGACACCGACTGGTGAGTCGACAGCGGGCACACTTGCTGCGACATCTCTCCCATTTGATACTGTAAATTTTTGGATTTGATTTAAAATCGTAATAGAATGCGATAAAGACAGCAAAACGCGCCACTTCGACAAACTTGTCGCCTATTTGCTCATTCGAGTGACGATGCTCTGCTGCGCTGCTGCTGTTGCTGTTGTTGTGCACAATTGACGACGAGTCATCTCGTTTGAGTTTTTATTGTTTACTGTATTCATTTGCACTACGATCAACAGAACAGCCACGCACCCACCGGCCGGCGCTTCAGTAGACAGCGGGAAGATTTCACAAGCTGATTAACTTGTTTTCATTATAGCAGAACGACAATTTGGACTGGCGCTGTGTGTCAAATAACTGAATGGAAAAATTGTGCTGTTGTCAGTGGTGGACGGTCAGACGATGCGGGTTGACGATTTTTCTGATGGGTTTTTGCGAATAAAACAGACAAATATTTATTTTAGACAAATTTATTTATCTGTTTGATCCTCTTCATTGTAGCATATTTTAATTGTGTATCTTTCTTGAACCTAATTTTTATTTGAAACAAAGTGTTTTAGTTCTGTTATTCGAGATTGTTTTTGGATTCGAATAAATGTTGTGAGCAAATACATTTACGTACTTTTGGTAAGGCACTCAGTCTTTTACAATAAGTGCACTCATAAATGGCTGTGAGGAGCAATATTAAAGTGAGAAATATACTCATTTTTTCAAATATAAACGAATGCGGAGGGTATAGAATGAAACAAGTCAAATAGGAAAGTTGGATTGGAGTCGAAATATGTAAATAAAAATGCATTATGAATTTAAAGAGCGCTGTAAAATCATTTCAGTATAAAGCTTCAAATTGGTAAAGTAGACCTGAACGAGATAGTCGAAAACGCTTGCATACTCTGCGGGTTGTGGCATCAATTTCGTTGGATGCAAGGTTTCCGAATAAGCAAATATATTTGGAGGCCGAAATGAACCAACCGTTCTTTATGTATGTCGTATTTTTTGTCCCGACTGAAATGACTGAAATTGACATGAAATTACATGAAATTTAAACTGCAGGTACTTCTTGAAAAATGAACCTCCGCTAAGACGGGATTTTTTGAAATTCAAGGTCAGGGTAAAACATGGGTTAAGGTGTTGTATGAAGAAAGTTGATTTAATGATTTAAGTTAGTGAAAATGCTCTAAATCAAAAATAAATTGGCACATATTTTTTATTTTTACGAAAATCAAAATTTAACGGGGTCGACGATGGGTTATGGTGCGTATACGGGAAGACTAAAAAAAAAACTATTAACCGATTGGCCTATTGACTTAAAAGTTGGTGAAAACACTTGAAATCAAAAATAATTTCACACATGTTTATAATTTTTTTGAAAATCAAAATTAAAGGGTTGGTTAAAAGTTTGTATGAAGAAACATGATTTTTTACGCCTTTTGACTTCAAACTTAGCGAAAGCACCAAACATGTGCAATAATTCGATACGTGTTATTTATTTTTTTGAAAATCGAATTCTAACGGGATCAACGATGGGTTAAGAGTTTATATGAAGAAACTATAAAAAACATGAATTAATGGATGTATTGACTTCAAACTTGGTGAAAGTACTTCAAATGTGAAATAATTCGACATGTGTTTTTCATTTTTTTGAAAATCCAATTCTGACGGTGTCAACAATGGGTTAAGAGTTTGAATGGAGAAACAATGTTTTATGGGCCTTTTGACTTCAAATATGGTGAAAACACTTCAAATGCAAAATAATTAGATAATAATAATTTTTTCATAAAAATCTGACGGGATCAACAAAGGGTTAAGAAAAACTTGATTTATTGGCCCCATTGACTTTAATCTTGCGTGCAAATCTGCGGGGCCTTGCTAGTTTCTTATACAATATCGACGGATGCGAATTGCTCGTTAAGTAGAATGTTGCAACTTACCCTAACCTCGTTTTTTAGTTAAAATGATTGCAAAATGTTGGTCCATGAACATCCATTTCGAAAAAGTGCTGTTGACACTTTGAATGCGTTTGATTGTTGAGTGCTGTCTGATTTTTATAGCTGACAGCATTAGTACGAAATTTCGAATTACAACACACATTAAATGTTACACATATTCCATACACAACAATAAAACTCATAAAGCAAAACGAAAAAACGCAAGTAACAGTCAAATAATTAAAAAAAATCTTGTGTTGCTAGCAATTTGCTGTCATCGACACACATACAACACTTGAATGCATTACAACAATACTGTTTGACCATATAAAAACAGTAATAAGAAGCATTGTAATGAGGAAAGATGACGGAAAGCATCACAACAAACGAACCAAACCTAAAATCAGATCAATTTGCTTTATGCACGTTTTGTCTTTCCGCACAAATATTTTGCTTTATTGTGCTTGATTAACAAAAAACCAGAGTCAGTAAGCAATAGAGAGAAAAAGTGGCGGAAGAAGAAAGGGAGATAGAGATTCACATGACGAACTACGACAGTAATTCTTTTAGTATAAATGTACCTTAACTTCACACACCTACATACATACATACTCGTATGTATGTTGCAAGTTAAACATTGTGTGCCAGCTTGATTGCCGTCGTAAAGTGCTTCAGGCCACTCTATGCGGGTAGTTCTTTAATTCGCCATAAAAAGCGAATATAATTGAATAAAAAGCTGATGTTGTAGCAAAATGTGGGAAGTTTTGTAATCGCACACGTTGGCTGACATGTATGTACGTATGTGCGTGTGTGTATGCAATGCAATGACGGTAACAAAGAAAGTAAACAAAGCGGGCAGCGACAATTTTACGTTGGAAACGAACCGACGACAATGAATGCGTGTTGCTCTGCATGTGGAGCGGCGAGTGCGCGTACGTGAGGCGGCATTTAAACTTGAAAATATAGCAAAAGAGCTTGAGAAAATTATATATGACCACAGCCAAGCAGATGCTTTAATTTCGAGAGCAATTCGCGTAATTTTGCGGCAGAGACACGTACCACAACGGTTGGTCGGCTGCGGCGCAGCATTTTGCGTGCAGAGTGTGGGTTATGTCTATTTATTTGTTTGTTGTTGCTGTGGCTTTCTTACAGTGTCTTTCATTACGTGTTGCTCAACAATTTTATTTGGCATGAAATAATTCACAAATGATGGTTTATAATCGCTGCTCTCATTGTAAATATAAGCGGCTGCTGCTGGCAATTTATTTGCAATTTGTGACTGTGTCTCAGAATTGAAACTATTTTGTTTGGCTGCTCTGTTGTGTGAGCAGTTTGTGCTTTAATTGGCCAGTTCGTTGCGTCATGGCAGCCGTGGGGGCAATTTTTAATACTTCAATTGGCGCTGCTTCCGCATGCAGAGAGTCGTTGATGAATCACAGTCAATCGATTGACCACTTTAAGCTCTGTGTCATTCATTGCTGAAAAGTACATAATTAATTTGCCACTGTATTGTGACAGCAAACCGAATTCGAAGAAAACCGAAAAAATTAAAACGATATAAAATAAGAAACGTAACACATTTCGCTTTTGATTGCCAAAACAATTTTGCTTGTCACTATCTGGTCGTTGTACTATTTTGCTATTTTGCTGTTGCAGCGATTTCATTTTCAATTAAGATAATATCGCCGCTGGGGTTTGTGTGTGTTTGTATGGGTGTGTGTGTGTACGTGTGGGCACACAGCACTGCCGCAACGCAATCTGTGCTTTGTTATTTGACTGACGGCTAGATTATTGTTTAGAGAATTGCTTTTTTGCTCAAATCGCCGGTGTGCAGCAATTTTGAAATATTGCTGCTCCACTGTAAATATTTAACGGCTCCAAAGTGAACAATTTTGCAATGCAAACTGACGAAAATTGCAACAAATGTGTAAACTTTAAACTGACAAATAAGAAAATGTACATAGATGAAAATTCTTTAAATGCCGAGCCATTTAAATTTTTACTTATTTTTTAAGTTCTATCAACATTAATCTACAGAATCTTTTCATTTTCGGCACTGTTGTGTAAAAAAAAAAATACATTTGCCTTATGCACTTATGGGCCATAAATTCGTAAGTCATAAATTTTCATGTGTCGGTACTCGAACCCACAGCAATCTGGTTTTGAATTCAAAGCACCAAGCTTTGAGCCCAAGCAGTCACTCTCAATTAGTAACAACATTTCGCGAGATATGAGAAGGTTTTGCATTGCACCTCACTGTCTTCCTCTGCTTATTATACTCTCCGTCTGACTTCATTCACCTTTTCTTTCGCCGAATTCAATTCAAGTTTAGCTAACTTATGTTTAACGCTTCTATTACGAGTATATGCACTAAAATCATTGTTGTTGGTCAACCGAATGGCAAATGGGTTTTTTACATGTAGCCGCTTGTAATTAAGGGTCCCTTCATTTGCATGCCGCATTTAAATGGTTTCAATTGTGCCGATAATGTTGCCAGAGCAGGTAACTTTGCAGCTGAAAGCCGAATGCTTTGCAAACTGAAATAGTAAATGCCCAAATATTACAACAAATGCGGCGGCCTACTGTGCCGGCCGATAATATTTTTGCGTAGTCGCAAAAATTACGTAAATTATTTATGACGCCTGGTCAGCGCATAAAACGTAAGAAAATTGCAATGTGCGCTATTTTGTGCCAAATTGTGTGTAGTATGTGTGAGTGAATGTTTATTTATATATTTACTCGCATATGTGCAGATCAACTTTTACAGAAAGTTGATTTTGTACCACAGTGAAAGCGAATTAAATACCTTTTCACTTAAGTATCGAGTTATGAAAGTAACAATGTGGGCACTATGGATTTTTTGATAAAATTTGAAGGAAAATCCATTTTCGCTTAAGTACCTAATCCGCTTAAGTACGAGTACCTCAAAAGGTGCGCATTTTTAGGTGAGGCACATGAGTGTATTTTACTTTATTAGATTTTTCTTAATCTAGTCAGAATTAAAAGGTTTGAAAGTTCCAGCTTCTAGATTGAGTTTAGGCCAAAATTCAACGCTGGTGATATCATAGAAAGATTAATAAATAACTAGTTTAAGGATGCTTATGTCAACTCTACTGAACTGCAAATTTGTTCAATATGCAGACACTTTACAATTGAGTCACTTACAGCAATTCCAATTTGATGCAAAGAAGTGACTTCAATATATGTATATACATACATATGATTTATGTAGTTACATATGATTTATGTAGTTACATATATTATAAGTATTTGAAAACTTTGTGTACATGTAAAGTGTGTAGCTGCAAAGGAAATTTAAAACGGAAACCGAAGAGACAGTGTAGACCGACATGTGCAGTAAATATTGTAACACGAAGCAGACAACAGTGCAGCGAAACTTTCTGCCTGGAAATTGTTGCAGTTTTACACTACAAACAACTGAAATATTGAATGGGAACATACTAAAACCATAAGCAAATTTTAGCAAGTAAGGAAGAGACGAGAAGCAGGAACAGAAATGGCTATTGAAACTCTTCCAGTTTTTGGATAATCTAAAAGAAGAAGAAAAAGTGTTCGTAGAAGGGCAAACGTTTTGTTCATGCATTCTTTTTTATCCACAAACAGTTATAATTACTTGAAGGTATTTAAGTAGAATTTGTTGCTTGGAAATTTAGAGAAATATAGCAGGAAATATATAAAAATGCATTTAGAATGCTAAGAAAATCCCCATCAATTTAGGCTTAGGAGGTTAGGAGAACAAATATCGAAAAACCTTTACTTCTACTTGGAGGCGTCATTGCCTTTGGTGAGTGCCCTCTGTGAATGCCAGAGGGAGGCACTCAAAGGCGCTCTAACCGGGGTTTCTTTCGCCTTATTTTCCTGTTATATAAATTTTCCATTTATTTCCAAACCAAATGCATTGATCAATTTCTAGTAACGAATTTTCATATACTTTAAGTCTTTAATCTTTACAAAACAAACACTCAAATAAAATTGTTCTAACTTAAACAATTTTGCAGAACGCTTTTGTTGTGTAAACTTTCATTTAAGTCAATATTTTAAAGCTCAACAGAAAATGTAAAAAACTAATATCAAAAAAATTCAAATAAGCAACAACAAAAAGTACATGCAAATAGCAAGCAAATAAAATGACGTATTGATTTGAAAGACGAGAGCAACATTTGCACGTGCCGAAGTGCTGCCAGGCATATTTTTCTTTTCTTGGAAAAGCGTCAACAGTTATGAAAAAATGAAGACATAGCGTCAATAAGTCAAGAGCAAAACTCAAAGAAGGAAACACTGAAATATTCAAGCAATAAGTGTGCGCCTGAGCGAAAAATGTGCCAAATGGAATTTGTTTCTGACATTAGCGAGACGGATGCATAAAATATGCGTCTAATGGCATATTTTAACAATATTCCTTAGTAACTCAGTCTTTCAGCCGTTAGTAGATTGTGCAAAAAATAGCGCTTTCTATGTAAAAATACTTGCTGAGTGTTTTCTAGTTGCGCCACAGACAACCAGCCCACACGAAACGATTTGTACATGAAAACAAGATGATTGCGGCCACCTTGAGTGCATTAAAAATTATTTAAAATTAGCTGATGAATGCAGCCACTCAACTCATGTGCCACTTTTGAATAAATATGTCAGTGGTTTTCGTTAATTGTGCGTGCTGTGTCGAGCGTGTGGATCTACATGGCGGCAGTGTGACAAATGCTTGGACGTATGTAGGTGAGAACTTGGGCGAAATTTCAGCTGACCTTCCCGGGACATGATGTGTTGTAGGACCGTACTTGCGGTTTTAATCGTTAATTTGCGCTGTGCGATGTGCAATTTGCTGGGATGAAAGCGACTGACAAATGCCATATTTGTAAGAATGTGGCACAAGGTTTGCTTGTTTGCGGGCTGGTTGTACTTTTGATTTATTTGGATAGCATATTTGCGTGGCATTTATTCTATGATCTGTGTAAAGTGTGAACGAATTTTTAATTAGTAATGCTTTGAGCATGAAAAGAATGCAACCCAATTAGAAACAAATTGAAATTTTTCGTAATGCAGCAACGAAATAGTTCATAAGCCTTGAATAAACTGGGTCGTCAAGAGCTCTACACCTCTGTTGGAGCTTTCAGGCTGCTGAGTATTGGATTTAACTGGTTTTTAACAAAAGAGAAAGATAGAAGTTAAGTGTGAATAATTCTGTTTCTTGCAAAAATTATGTGTTTGTGATTTGTAGTTAAAATATTTTGAACTAGTTAAACTAGTTTATGTATTTTTACTGGCGATATGCCAACTCCGCTCATTGGAGCAGAGTCCTGCTGTACTTTGCGAGCGCAGCGAAATTTCAGATTTACTCTTTCATCAAGAGGTCAAACTGTCCTTGGATTGAGACCAATGGTTACTTCCAGAGCACAAGAACAAAGGGATTCCTAATAGGCCGACCATTATGGCTTCCGAATTAACAGTGATAGTTTTGTGGTGGAGAAGTAATGTTTGTTCGGGGAAAAAAATTGCATGTCAATAGGAGGCGTGATAGAGGGTGTAGGAAGTAGAAGGCCTAGAGGCCTGCTTGGGAAACAAAGCAAAAAAAATCCCATATGAAATTTTTTTTGTACTTAATTTAAATTTTGAATTTTTTTATATAGATGTAAACATAAATAACGGGTAACAGTTTCAGTTCATACGCCTAATAGACAATAAATAAAAAGGGGTAGGGCTAAGGCGAGGGGTAATGTGTGGTGGGGTAGTTTACACACTACTTTTGGGGGTTGTATTAACTAGGAAAACTAAAAAAATCGGTATAGGTATATATATATAGCGGTTCTTATTATTTTTTAACGCCTTGTTATCTTTTCACACAAATGTCGACAAATCTACTCCATGAAATAAAGGACTAGGGGAGACTAGTTCTCTCATCTACCCCCACGGACTACGCCTTAGTATACATTTTTGCAGTGACATGATCTTTTTTACATTGCGGTGTATCAATATTTTGGTTAAAATAGAAAAATAATGCTTAAATAGCGAAAAAATATTATCAATGACCGTTAATTATTTACGCTTTTCATCCCAAGCAGGCCTACATACACTCTAGGGTTCGGGTTAGGTAGGAGGAGTGTAACAACTTTTTTTTCACAATTTTTTGTATTTTCTCAAAGAACACATCAACAGCTACTCACCAGTAATTTTTTTAGTTTTATTAAGGCTCACAATTTATTTAAAATAATTTTTGTTTCTCACACAATTTCAAAAAGAATTATTTGCACACTTTCTCACGAAACTTCAACTTTTTCTTACAATTACTGCCGTTGTGCATGCGGCAGCGTTAACTGAATACATTTATTTAATAAAATGGAGATTCCCCTATCCATACGTGTAAAATCAGAAAAAATCATAAGGTGTAATTTACAGAATTTTTTTAAGCTTAGGATGTCTACAGGCCTTCTTGGGAACTAGAGGGTTAAAAGGCAGCCTACACGACTCACAATCCCTCTTTACCTAACCTACCCGCCGGCGATATAAGGAACCATTTAAATATTTCCATCCCTAGTATCTGACTGAAGTTTTTTATTTTAATTTTTTTTAATTTCGCTAAAAGAAAATCGCGCAATTGGGACACGAGACCAAAATTTTTCTTTTTATTTGATCCGCAATTGTATTAATATGAGCAAAGGTGGAGATTAAATAATTGTCTTCAATTTCGGCAAAATTTTTACTTTACAATTCCAGTTCATTCTTACACTTCTACCTTCAATTTATTTTATATATTTATTATTTGTCTTCATTTGCTTTTTGTCGAGCATGTAAAACGCTTAAAAGATTCACGAAATTTCCATTTCCAATCGATTTGTGAATTTTGTGAATGCCAACTGCTGACAGCCGTTGTTTGGGGAGTAATGCAATAAAATTCTCCAATACTTCTCCAATACACGTAAACAACAATAACTCTGCACCCAATGTGAAAAACATTTTTACACTGAATTTCGTACGTCGAACAGGTTTGCATGCAGGAATTTTGCAATCTTTTCGCGAGTTCAAAGCCAATGTCGTGTGTGTTAGTCGACGTTGTTGATTGCTTGTTAGGATGTTTTGCATTTCTTTTTCATGTAGGGAAGGAAATTTATTACGCCTCCATTGCAGGAGGGGATGATACGACCACTTGGTGCTCCCTTTGCTGTTTAGCTTCAAGTTCCTTAAACATTTACTGACGGTGTGGTTGGAATTTGATGGCTTAAGATTTAAGCATTTTCGAGAGGTGTTCCTCACCAGTATTGATAAGAAAATGATTTTAATAATAAAGTCGAACTTTTTTGCCATATCACTGTCCACACATTTTCTTATCAGTACTTATAAAAACTCGAAATGAAGTTTAGAAACCATCAGAAAATATGCAGCGTTTTGTAGGCTTGTCCATTCTAATTAGAGGCTGATTTGGTTTAAATAACCTTATTTCTTATGTATACACAACAACGTTGCTATATACAGCTGATTGGATGGTAACATGGCGGAGTTTTGCGGGTGTTTGCGCATGATGCACCGACGGTCTGGTTGGTAGTTGCCGGGGTTACCAATTATGTGCAGAAGCATTATTTATTATACTGTTTAGCACAAACGCTTCTTAACAAAAAGAAATTTTCGATACTATTGTGAAACATAACAAATTCAAGGAAATCAATTAAAAAACTATGTTTAAAAATATAAATTTGTAAAAAAAATTGTAATTTAATAATTAATTGAATTACATGATTGCTTCCGAGCTGTTGAAAAAATCGCCATATTGAATTAGAGTTTTATTAGCAAAATCAAGTCAACACTTTAATTTGAGTTTTATGGTTGCAAAAAATTATATTTAATGTCGCTGTTTTGCACCACGCACACACACAGACACACACACGCACACACAATTATCAGTCCGAGTGGGATGAACGTTGCGCTGTGCCGCATCGTTGCCAATTTCCACTCAATGTTCTCATAGCCGGACATGCGCATCGCAGCCATTCAACTGCATTTCCGCCTTCAATCCACTCAAGAGCTCCGCGCTCACTGCCCTTATGATGTGCTTCACATTTCCAAAGCCCAAATAGACAACTCTCGGTTAAATGATTGTGAGAGTTTTTGTTTTGAGTGCTTCTCCCCAATGGACTCACTCATTTGGCGCGCGCGTACGTATGCATTTCGCAGGCACTGTTCGCGCGGCGCACGTTAAAACGAAATACACTTCTATTTTACAATCAGTTTAATTTTGCATTTCGTCGGGTTTTGATGCGTTTCCGGTTGCGTTGAGCATTTCAGCTGTTTTTCTTAATAGAGAAAATAATTGAAAGCGACCAAAGCAATTTGCTTGCCGTTCGGCCTAGACGCGAAAAATAAAACAAAGGCTAAAAATCACACGAACAACCAAAAAAAGCTTCGTAATTGCGGCCGCGTTGTTAATTGTGGGAAAAACGTTAGCGCTGCACGTTGGCCACTGCGGGAATTTACATATGTGCCGGCACTCTTCTGTTTAGTTGCCGCTTCCGCTATCACTCAGCGAAGCTGAGCCAACGAATAAAGCAAGAAGTAAAAGCGCAAAGTTGAAATATTCGTCTAGTTGTGTGTGTCACGGTAGCGTCGCACAAGTCAACAACACACGCGCCGCTGCATTCGGGTGGCAGTCGCGCTGTCTGTCCGCCAGCAGTGCATCAATGCAAAAGCCGTCGTCCCTGTTCAGTGGGCGATAAAGGACAACAACTGGCTGGAGTTGAAATTGAAAAGTTTTCCTTGCGGCAAAACTGCGAACTTGCCTGAGTTTGAGAAAAATAAAACTTTAAAAGGGTGAGCTGATTTTTTTGTTGAACTGACACTGTCTTTGTCATAATTTTGTAATTTTTCTCATGCAAAAATGTTGGAATTTAGTGATATTCGATTGGATCATATAATCACAGCCAATTTAATGAGTTGAGTTGTTGCTGTTTGATAAAATTCTTGCTTTAGGGGGAGTTGGAGTGGCAAACAGAAAATAAACCATAGGTTTTTATCTTTCGTGGATAAAATGGAATGCAAACGACTTAAATTTATTAAAAAAAATTCAAGTATGACACATAGAGCGACGCTTATTGAAGGAGGCAAAATGCTAGAATTAAAACCTTCTGGAAAGATCACTGATTTCTCCCAATCACTGATTCTCCAGTTCAAAAATCTACTCAAGACCTTAACTCAACTCACAGTTGTTCCTTTAGAACTAGTGAACACAAAGTGAACGATGTAGGAAAGGTTAATTTAGGTTAGGTTACGAGCGAGAATTTTTGCTGCTTCTGCAAAAATCGTTTCAAAATAGACCAAGTCTTTTGTCATTGCATGTATTCGATGAGAAGTGTGAGATCTATTTTTTTAATTAAATCATCTGTATCAGGATCTGTAAGATATAAAAAATCCAGTTGGGCCTCCTTAGCTCGTTAGATAGCTGCGTACATATATATTCGGGTACTTTGGCACTCGTATAAATATGCCAGTTTATGTAGCAGTTGACTGAGTGATGAATGCATTCTGTAATTTCTTCAGTTCCGTACTCAGCTGTTGTGTGGAGAATTTCTGTTTACACAAAGCATTTTAAACTGGGCGTAAAAACTTCTGTGTACTCCAATTTCAATTTATGTGCATGTGTGAATCAGGGTTCACTGAGAAAATAAAACAAACAAAAAAAAACGGCTGGGTATGTTGTTACATCGAAGAGCAACTCATAACTGACTGCGCGTTCCTGTCACTACTTACACACACACACACAATATTACATATGTGTGTTTTTATGTTAGTATAATAACAACAACAACTGAAAGCGCGACAAGTGACAGTCGAAAGGAAAACACTGTAACACACACACACACACACACACACATCCACCAACCCTGAAGCTAATCAGTCAGAGTGCTGAGCAGCGAGGAGCAAATTCTGCACAGCATAAAAATACAAACAAACAAACAAAATGAAAGAATACGCAAAAGCGTATCTTCGACGGAAAAATGTCATGCATTTACTTGATGATTGTCTTCTGTTTTCGTTAAAGTGGCCGCTTCCTGCCTTCTGGGTGTTGAAGAGATGCTGGCAGCGTTTAAAACCGCACAAATGGAAGAGAGACAAAATGCAAAAAAATAAGAAAATAATGAGCAAATAATGAGCATGTTTTGTATTTGTTTGTGTTGTAGTGGCTTTGTTGTGCTGTCAGTTGCGGTGGTTAAATGACAATTGTGAGCATTAAATGGCTTGTTATGCCGCTGGCATTCTTGCGCGCTGCTGCGCTCAAAGGGCGTGATGAACGCCAGTTTGAGCTTGAAATGAGATCCGGGTTTTTGGACAGAACAAAACACATTTGGTTTTTAAGAATTTGTATCGTCTGAATAATTCACACAGTTCAAGGTATGCGGATAGTTCGAAGTATTAAGGCTGTTCAAAGTAGATATTTGCACTGTGCGAACATTGAAATGGTTGAACGTTGAACGTTGAACAGTTCTTAAAGTCACTGTACAGGTTATTTGTTGTAATTTTTTGAAAAACAAATTCACATAAATATTTTCATATTTTTTTTAAGATAATATAACATTTTTTTTCTCTATGGAAATTTATAAAAGACGGTACCTTATGCCTGTATCTGGTACCTTTTCAAACGGGTATTCGAATCGTTCGTACTATATATCTGCATACTTTGGTTACTTTGCAGCCTTTGCATGAATGCCCCCAGAGTTAGTTTCGATTAGTTTGCCAGCTAAAGGGCTCACATAGGACAATTGTGGCCCGTTGTGTTGCCACCAAAAAGAGGCAGGGACCCTGAATTACGCTCTGCCCCGCCTGACTGCACACGTCCCCAGTACGCTCACAACTCAACTGTTATGACTTTAGTGTTAGCTTTGAAACAATTTGAGTTCTACTCCTCGACATGTAACATTAGAAGCAACAGAATATTCGACTCTTCCACACACGACTGCCAGCGTTTTCACACCATTTTTGCATAAATATTTGCGCATGGGAAATCCCTTTGTACACTTACACTTTGGTTTGTTGGTGTTGATGAATTCGCAATATTAGTCGAGCACATTTCAAGTGTTACAAGCGTTGTTACGCTGCGGCATCGAGCAAGCAAGACACGCAACGTATGGCAGGATGGAAGATAACGGCAAAAGGGGAGGCACTGCTGGGCAGATTGGGAACGCGGTGAGTGTGGTTACTGTGTGTGGTTGCGGCTCGTGCTGCATTGAAAGCTTCGGCTTATAACTGAAAGAAATATAAGCGTTTTTGTATTTGGCTGCGCTTGTGTGTATGTGTGCAATAATCTACATACATACAAATAAGTGGGTTGGCGTGCGAACGTGCAGCAAGTGTGATATTTGATTGTTATGTGGGATAGTAGCCATTATTTTTATCTGTGAAGAGCTGATTTTTTTTAGGTACATGTTGTACATATTATGTGAAAGATATCATAGAATTGCCTAGTTACAAGTGTACTTTTGTTTTCTGGGTGTGTGCTGCATAGAGAAAATAATGTTATTGAACTCGAAAATTTATAGTTTCATAAGCATAAAGCGGGCTTTGAATATTTTCAGTACTTTGTTCAGTATAGAGAAGTAAAAATAGCCATTCGAATAAAAGCACAAACTTCTGTTGAGTTCTCTGAAAACAGGTTTAAAAAGCCTCTGATTACGTAACCAACACGACAGCCCGTTTACGAGACTAAAATATAGCTTCTTCTATGCGCAAAAGTTGTCACCCAGTGTTCTTTGGCTTTGTTTGTTTGGCTTCATTTGTTTATGAATGAATGAATGAATGAATGAGTAAGAAGGATTTATTCATTGGGACACTAGGTGACAACTTTTGCGCAATCTATAAGTTAGCCTACAATGCAATCCAACCGAATAAAAACATTTGTAAAAACATTCCCTATAATACAGAGTTCTGTTGTGCTGAAAACCATTTCAATCGTTTTAAATGCTTAACACTTCTGATACCTTGGGGTCATTTTTGATGAAAAATTAACTTTAAAGTGCCGTAACTTTCTTATTTCTGGTAAAGAATTGTTTTCCTTTGGACTCAGTGACTAATTTTATGCCATTTGAATATACGCTAAATTCTATCTTATTTGCAACACTGGTTTATGTGCAAATGAGCAACTATACAAATTTGACCTTAGGGTAATTTTATGACCCATAGTACTGAACGCAAGAAGTTGGTTGATGCGATGTGAATTTTATTAGATTTGGTTTCAAAGTGTCGTGGATAAATGTTTCTGGCATTTTTGTTTTGTTTTGTGTTGGTATGAGGGCGTGGCGCTAGATATACAACCCTTTCTACTGTGGAGTAAAATCGAAATTATGAGTCATACAGCATTGCAATTTCGTGCAGTGTCCTCATGTAGACACTGTTCTACTGAAAATATTTCATGGGCGTTTAATAATGGGCGTGGCACTCTTTAAACGATCCAAATATTGTATATAACTTCGGAACTATAAGTCACACATCAATGACACTCAGATCGAACATACTATTGGGTCATGTTTTTCGAAGGGGAAAAGGGGGGAAGAGGAAAATGGCATTTAATAAAGGGCGTAGCTTAGTCCACATACCTCAATGAGCAGTAACAGAGCTTTTATGTTTCAAGGGATTGAAACCCAATAGTACGAAAACTTTATGTTTGCTGGTATAAAATCTTGATTGAAGCTTTCAATATAAATAGTACTACATATAGTACGATTTCTAGCAAGTAATAAATTTCTAAAAGATTCCAAAAGGAGTGTGAACAAGCTAGATCAAATTTCTAGAACATATTCGTGTCCGCGACAAACAAACAATTTACTCGTTGCTGCAGTTCGCAACTCTATTATTCCTTGCGTCACTATTGCATATGTGATGTGAAATTCATCCCTGGAATGATAATGTAACGCCGTTTATTATATAAAGAATTGGAAAAGTTAGTTCCTGAGCTTCTGATTTTGCGAAAAGAAAGGAAGCCAATAATAGAATCGTGTGAGTTATCCTCAGCAGTACCTTCACCAAAGAAGAAAATACTCAGTGAAAGGAAACGATATGGCACAATCTGGGTCAGCCGAATATATTCATTTTCTTTTTCGGGAAACCGAATAATGTTAATTAATATATTATATAATTTTGATTGATTCATTGGTGTCAATATCTGGTATAACTTTAATATTTTGGCATACTTTTATAAATGAAACCTCTAAACTGAATAATTTTTTGTGGGCCACGGGAACAGGTTTTCTTGCGAAATCATTTATTTTAGGGCGATTTACGATTAATGATTATTATCTGTTATATATAATATAATTGTCCAAAAATTAGTTGCGATATAGTTTCAACTTCTGAAGAAATCGCAAGGATTAAAGTGCCAGAGAAGAAAATCAAGAACCTGGACATGGTCTGCATGTTGAACATATTTGACCAAATAATCGCTTATCAATAATAAAAATAATAACTAATTGTTAAAATCACATTGTCTAAACTTTTGTGTACAAAATACAAAGAAATAAATCGGGGTCATTTTATGACCCGAAGAGTCAAATGTGCGAGTTTCTCCTAGGGTAACAGAGGGGTTAAAGAGTAAAATCACACAAACTTGTGTATGTTCATATGTCGCAGGAATTATGAATGGTGTTTGGAACAAATGATATGTGCGTGAATGCAATTAAAAAAAATTTCATTGTTTACTTTTTGCTGCTATAATGTAAACTATTGCTGTATAGCTTTGCATTGCAACACTGCTTCACTGAAAAGTTGCCCTGGCTTGCACTCCATCGCAGCGGAATAATGCATGAAATTCAGCTACTGCAAAATTACCTCTTAATGCCGCCAAATGCCAATATATGTCATTTAGTAGGCGTTTGGACGTAATCGATTATCATTACTCAATTGGTAATGACACTCTTTCGCGAATTTATGAAAAAAAGGATCTGGGGGTTATATTCAATCACAAGATGTGCTTTTCCAAGCACATAGACTTTATGATTGCCAAAGCAAGGTCAATGCTCGGGTTTGTAATAAGAAACTCGAATGAATTTTGTGATATCTTTGCCCTCAAAAGCCTATACTTTTCTTTTGTTAGATCCAACCTCGAATACTGCAGTATAATTTGGGATCCTCTCTATTCTGGGTATTCCTTAAGAATAGAAAGAATCCAGAAACGTTTTACCAGGTATGCCATTCACCGCCTGCACTGGAATGGTAACATGCCCGAGTACAAAAGCAGGTGCCTCTTACTTGGACTGCCAACATTGGAAACTCGTAGGAAATTTTATGCTGTAATGTTCATTAGAGACGTGGTGACGTACCACATTAATTGCCATTTTTTGCTAAAATTAATACTTTTCAACTGCCCCTCGCGGGACCTAAGATCATGGGATACATTTCGTATTCCCCTTTGCAGGACTAACTACTTCTTGAATGAACCGCTCAACCGCTGTTTAAGGCACGTGAATGAGTTAGGTCGTAAATTGGACCTATTCTCAGAAAGCAGGGATAGTTTTAAGGCTAAATTAATTGCATTGCTGCACAATCATTATTGCTTATAATTACTTATAATTACCTATTTAATTCTAGTAATCTATATGTGTAAAAACTAATTGATGAATAAATAAATAAATAAATAAATAAATTCGCAGATAGCAAAAATTCTATGGATTTTAATATCTGTGATGTAGCGACACGAGTTCAAACAAATAGTTGATGGCATTCAGAAAAGCACAAATACACTTTTTAAGTGCTCTTTGAATTCCTAGCTGGAGCTGCGACCGGGTATTATTAGTCACTTTGGTGTGGCGCACAATTTATTGTCGCCTTGTGCGAACGCTCAACGCTTACGAAGTTAACGTTAAGTGATGAAAATTGAAACCGCCTGATCGTGGCTCAGTGTCATTCTAATAAAAGCGTCTTTCATCTCTTTGGCGATATATGTACAAACAAATAAATATCTCCACGAAAGGCAAAGAAAAAATATGGCAGTACAACTGCGAAAATGGGTCAATAACATTTTGCACGCTGTCGACTGGCGGCCAGCACAGCGCACCAGATAAGGCAGATACCCGCTGCAACACGATCTGCCCTGCGAAAAATATAAATTGCACTTTGCCACATCGCGCTGTGCCGTGCTCGGGCTTATCAGTGTTGACAGCGTGTTGCTATAAATAAAATTGAAAATTTGCATTTATTTTTACGCGAAATTCGCATTCAAAGTCGACTCGTAAGCGTTTTATTTGCCGCTGTGTGGCTGTGTTCCATGCGGTCATTTTGCTGTCGCTGGCATTTTTTTAATGTGTTTTCGGCGGCACAGCAAATTATTCAATAAAACGCCCGAGTATGTTTGTAGTGTGTAAATTGCAAAATTGAGGCGCGCACTGTAATCCATGGCTGACAGCGAAACGGACAGACAGAGCGACGCGCTCATGGGTGAAATTTTTCAGTGGTGACATCTGTGTGACATCTTCATCTGCAGTTATTGAAATGTTTTCAACGAATTTCTTATCAAGCTAATGTATTTTGTTGCTGTAAATGTTGGGTTGTATGTTCAGTACACATTGATTTACTATTTAGTGGGTGTTGCGTAGTTATACAAATAGGGCCACGATCAGGCAGGGACAAGGATCGGTTCTGGCGTTCACCAGGTTGATCGCAGTCGGAAACTTTCTCTTCAATGAATATTTGTTCGACAATTGCAATGGATTAGAAGAAAAATGCATTAAGAATGAATGTAACTGATGCTTAGTTGGTGATTGTTCCGTATTTAAATTCATGAATCGCACAATTTTCAATTCACCATTTAATTCAAAGTCCATTGGACATGACAGAAACTTGAATTCCTTTCGATATGTGCTGAGCAATATCGCAGGAGGCATTGGACTTGGATCTATATTTGGCTAAATGTATCGAGCCAGTGCCCTGTGAACCCTTCAAAATTCCAATCCTCTACCTTACAACTCCCCTTTGTAAACATGTTCCTCCTTTCCAGTCCACCGGCTCTGGACGTTTGTGTCGTCCAATGTACTTTTCTATTGTTATTCGTATTTGAATACTCAAATAAAGCGCACACCGACCGCAACTCCGCGTATTTTCTTTAGAGCATTCCGGCGACGGCTCAGGTTTTCGTATACCTTTTCAATATTTGTAGTTTCCGAGTGTGTTTCCGCACAGCTGGGCCGCGCAATTAAGTGAAGAATTGTAGTTAATTGATTTTAATTGTTGCGGCATTTTTGGGATAGTCACTCAATCAGTTGTTTCACATTTGGTTCTATTTTGGAATGCTTAACCGTTTCGCTATTTTGTTGCCATATGGCAACATGCTACTTTGTGGACGTCTACATCCTCTATGGTTGCAAGAATACATTTTGTTGTTGGTCTTTAGAATAGTTTGAAGTTTTAAGAAAAGTACGAAATTAATAAACTGAATATTTAAGTTTAAAGAAGAGAAGTATACACGTTTTTTAATGGTATATCTTGACATAGTAAAGGAAGAAGAAGCAGACAAAATTAGAAAACTTTTTAATTTGACGTTTTATTTCAATTTAGATACTTTTTTTTTTAATTTTGGCTGAAGTAAATGAAGAAATATTCAAATTTTCGTTATGCGTAAAAAGTTTTATTTTTAAGTAGTTATTACAGCCACAACGCTGTGGTTGCTCTCATAGAAAAACACTAAAACACTGGGTCCGAGTATAAAAATGAAAAAATTTCTTATGGAATGTTGCTAATACAACCACATAGAAGCCTAAGATGTAAAATTTAAAATTTTAACTTTCCCCACTAAAAACCTGTAGCGAAAGGGTTAAGAATTGTACTGCGCCCACAAAATGGTGGACCGTCTTGACTCTAACTCGATTGCAAGGACAACAATTATTCAATACAGGGTGGCGCAAAAATTGTCACCCAGTGTTCTGTGGTTCTAATTTTTTTATCAATGAATGAATAAATCTTTTCTATTCATTCATCAATAAAATTATTCAATAAAATTATTATAAAGTGACTTTTGGAAGAATTTTGGTCTTTATTGCAAAATGCACGTGCAAACGTGACATTACGTCACCCTAAAATTGTTGTTGTGCCTATTGCCAAGCCAGCATCTGATATATATACATTATACCAAGAAATTCACTCACATAAATTTACATTTGAGACGACAAATTTTAATTACTTCTTAAGAATTGAACGAGCACATTGAAAACAAAGCAGCAGCACGTGTTTTCAAGCGTGTTGCTATTGTATTCCGTTTTGAGGTTTCGTTGCTTTGTGTTCTTATATTCAATGTTTGCGTAACATTTTGTTTTTGGAAACCACAGTGAATTTATTTTGAATTTAGATAACATGCAAGTCGAGTTGCCGTGCGGAGTAAGAACAATGGCACAGACACCACGCGATACACATTTGCAAAGTGCTGTTTGTCTGTCTGTCAGCAGTGGCAACACTGTGCCGGAAATTGAAAACATTTCAATATGTCGATAACGAAAGCGAAAAGAAAACAAGAGTCAAAATAAAGTAGGTTTTTTGGTGAAGTTTGATTTTTTGTTTTGTGTAAGCCAAAAAGATACGAGGAACTGCTTACAGTGATAGCAAATAAGTTGATGTCAGACAGTATCCAACAAAAAATAAAGTACAAATAAAGTGAACAAACAAAGTACAATAAAAATTAACATTTATGTATATACGAAAGAGAAAAATGCATCAATCAGACTGAAAGTAAAAGGAAATCAATGCCAAAATTTCAAAGTGAAAATCTAACCGGGCTCATTTATTGATTACTTTACTAAAATTGTTATGAATTGGCGTAAATCGTTGTTTTTCTATCAAATATGAAATAAACATGTAAATTGACTTTTGAATCGGTGACAAGTGCAGACGAATTGTAACTACGGCAAACTTAAAAGAGAAAAGTTAACTCGAGCAGAAGCAGTAGTCGAGTTGCTTTGTTTTAAATTTGTTTATGCAGTTTTTCGTTGTTCTACTACTTTCTTTCTGTCTTCTGCATCTTTATCTTCTGCTGCCATTGCAATAACAGTGGGACAGCATTTTGAAGCCACTGCTGTACATTAAGGTGGGTCGCGAAAAAAAATTGGTGTTGTCACCACCTAAAAATAAAATTCAGAGTGTTTAATGACTATTTGGAAAATATTGCGATTCTGAGGTAAGCCAATTGTGAGCGGTTTTGCTTAAAAAATAAATATTAAAACTTCCAGAACTCAATAAATTAACAAAAAAACTCCTGAAGGTTTATCTAACCAAAAAAAATTATTCGAAAATGTCCAACAACAAAAAAGTTACACCCAAAAAACATGATAATTAGAGGTATTTTTGAAGCAAACCCGCTCACAATTGGCTTACCTCAGAATCGCAATATTTTCCAAATAGTCATTAAACACTCTGAATTTTATTTTTAGGTAGTGACTGAAACGTGATTTTTTTTTTGTATGGAGTGCGACCCATCTTACTGTACATGTGGCTGCCTGAATTGTCTCCAAAAGTGTATCCAAATTGCCAAGTGAAACTATAAATTTTTCTAACCTCTGTCATTGTGAGTTCAATAGAACTTGAATAAGCAAATTCCTTTCACAGATCAATTTCTCCGTTCATCCTCACATCCATTCAACCTCTGTACGTGGAATATTACTCATACGCCTCGGTGGCAATCGAGCAGCAAGTTTACGTACGTAACACTTTCAAGTGTTTAAATACAAAACTAAACTAAATTAAACATTATTTGTTTCCAAAAACTAAAACAACGACGTTCAATTTTTTACATTCCATTGTGTCATTGAGTTTTGAATAGTTTTATGCTAATTGTGTTTTAACTGAACGCTTAACAAATTCCAAATAATTCTCACTGTTTCAAAGACAGTGTTGCTATGGTTGCCACATTTAACATACATACATACATACAATGCAACTGCATATCGAAATGTCCAAATTGCAACAGCATTTTTCAATTGTGAACATGTGTCGAATGTTTACGTGGGCTTCTCTCATCTCCTTCAACGGTACCATTGTTTGTGCATTTTTGTTTTCATTTTTTGTACTAACTCACGCTTCCGACTGTGTCCCACATTCAATCAATAGATTGTTGATGTTTGCACAAAGCGCGCTGGCCGACTATCAATGTGATTGATGCGCGTTCTGTTGTAGCTATTCATAGATTGCAATTTACGTTTGTCGATATTGGCAACACGAAAAATCATTGCGAGTTTTCAATTCATATAAACAAAGTGCGTTTTATTGAATTCTGATTTTAATTGAAATTCCAAATGCCATTGCAAAAATGCACATGATTTTTATATGAGGCAATATTTTGTAGACAACTTTTAAGGAATAAATTCAAATGTCACACAAGACAGCCAACGAGTGATTATATCAAAGAAAGAGTGCATATGAACTCTGAAAGTGTTTAGTTATATTAATTAAGGTATCATGGCACGTTAGAAATTTTTTTGGGGAATTTTTAATGATTTACAAAATTATTTATTTTTCAGCTCTTATTTTTACAATATATTGATGGTTCAAGGAACACAAACAAAATTTATTTTTTTTTTTAGCATATTGTCTCTTATATAGGTGGAGCTGAAGTCGCGTAACAAAAAAAAACACATCCTCCATTGCGGACACTTAATCTCCGAATCGGCTAATCTGAAACAAAAAAACAAAAACGATTCATAATTATTAAGCTTTCGGACACAGGAATTCACCAGAAAAATAAAAAAACGCTAAAAATAAAAGGATAGGAGCTTTTGGAAAAAAGTGCCAAATTTTGACTGCGTTTTTCACCTTTTTTCCCAGAAAAAGTACCTTACATTAAACATTTTTCTTCAATATTGTGGTGGATCCTTGTAAAAAATAAGTTAATAAAAAGAACTAAAAATTTTTTTTTTAAATCGGTCGAGCCAATCCGATTAAGTGTCCGCAATGGAGGATGTGTTTTTTTTTCTACGCGACTTCAGCTCCACCGATTTTTGTGTTCCTTAAACCTTCAGTATATTGTAAAAAAATCTTCAAAAAGATTGACAATAAAGGAGCTGAAAAATAAATAATTTTGTAAATCATTAAAAATTCCCCTTTCTAACGTGCCATGATACCTTAAGCCTTAATAGACATTTTCTAGAATGTCATACAATCTGATAAAAATCTCATTTAGTAGTTCTTTTTCTTTGACTTAATCTTTCTGGTGAGTTTTAATTTTTGATTATCAAAACAAATTTAGTTGTATGTATTCATTCATTCGTTTTTAGAATTATCGAAAATGAAGTTAAAAAATTGTTAAATATGTAATGTTATCAATCTTAAAAAACACTAAAAATATTTATATCCTCGATTTTATGAAAGTATTTTTTTCCTCAACGCTTCTTTATTTTCAGTTTCAAAAATTAATCGTTTTGGAGGCGCATTTTCTTTTTGTCTTGTTTTTATTCTGTCTTTCTATTTCAATCGTTCTTTTCGCTTTTTTGCTATATTGCTCAATTTAAATTACCAGGGGCGCACACAGGGGGTTTTGGGGTTAAACCCCCTAATACAAAAACTCCTGGCGCAAAATATGGTTTCAAATGGAATTCAGCTTAAAAGTTGTACGCAAAACCCCTCGCCCCTCAAAATAAAATTCTGTGTGCGCCACTAACTATTACAAATATTTCTTCCACTCTTCTTCTCTGTACTCATCTAGTTTACCTCTTTTTCATTCATTTGATGAAAAGTAGTAATGAAAGAGAAAGAGAAGACGAGCAGGATTGAAAAAGAGGAGTAAAAAGAGGAAGAATATGGGATTTCTTCAGTTGCTGAGCTTCATTGTTCTTTGTCCAGTTCTTTTACTTATATAGGCTCCATACCAGAAGCTAACCTAAGATGGGCTAAAGACAACACAGGACCAAATTTGTCCAACCATAAATTTCCGTTGTTCTAGAAAATTTGTCTCCCTAAAAAGAGACCAGATGATAACCCTGATTGGTATTCTAATGAGTCACTGTGTACTTATAATTGGCAACCACTATACCAGAAGAATGGGTTTGCTTTCTAAGGACATCTGTCGAATCGGTATGGATGAGAAAGAGACTTTCTATGCCCTTGTCCCACATTATCTAGAAGAAGCAAGAGTCATCTGGGCAATTTCTTCTTCGAAGGAATTTAAGGGATCTAGCCTATAGGACTATTCACAGTTTACTAGGCTTCGTAAGAACTCAAACTGGTTCATTGACTAAGCTGTTGTAAGCCCGATTGAAGGTGGTATCACAATAGGCTTTTTTGCCCAAGTTGGCTTCGACGTGAGGCAGCCAATCCTAATTTTGTTTGTTGCCTCCCCTCTCATTAATTGTTTTTTAGTCTAAACTTAGCTTTGCTCTTTTTAGAATGAATTACAATATAAATATTTTAAAAAAATATGCTACCAGTATTAAATTTCTAGGATGAACTAACTTGTTTAACTAATCCTAGGTAACCCAAAACTTTAAAACTCTTCACAGATTTATATTTTTCAATCTTCTGCTTCTATGAAAGTGTTTTTATATTACAATATTTTAAATTAAATTTCTCATAAACAATTCTATGAAAAACATAGAAACACATTAACCCATTGCTGCCTAATGGGTAAATATTTACCCATGAAAATTGACTTTTTAAAAAAATCACAGAAAAGTTCGTGGTAGAGATATTTCTAAATCATTGATAGGGATGGTTGGGGTAAAAATGGAACTACCTTAGTCTACTGGAGGTCACCCTAAAATTCCGCCATCTAGCTAGAGTTACCAGACCCCAAAAATTGTGAATTTTCCGGAGGTGGAAAATGTGGCGAAACGTAGTGGCCTTAGAACTTCACAAAAATCTGCCTCCTAACTCACCTGTAAAAAATACAACTTTTGTTCACGTGTTTAGCTGATCACTTCACAAAGTATGGAAAAAAGCTACCATTGCTGCCTAATGGGTGACAAATACACAATGAATATCTCAGCAACGTGCAGAGATATAAAGCTGAAATTTTGTTTCTGATCATTTCGGGTCAATTCCAGGTCGTGTATGAAATTTTATCAAAATCGTATGGGCGGAACTGGTACCCGGCTTTAATGGGTTAAACACTTTAAACTTTAAACACTTCACATACCACTACTTGTATTGTTTTTCTTCCTCCAATTTGTTTCATTTAATTTACCATTTCCCTTTGGGCATTTTTTACCACCCACCCGTTTTTATCTCCATTCTCGATCGGCAGCATTGCAACAAATTGTCCAAACAAATTGCAAAACAATGTAAAAATTTGTGTACATCGTATGCACTTAAAATAAATTGCGATATGCGAAAGCAGAAATGTGCCGGCACTCAATTTGGGCCGCACCAAATGACAAATACAACGGCACAATTAACTGCGCAAAGGGTGGGTGGCTGGTGGCTGGCCGCTGGCAGTGACAAATGCCGCTGGCCAAGTGGCACAAGGTCGCTTTAATAATTTGACGCTGTGTTCGTTTTGCGTGGCATCTCTCGAAATAAATTAACAGAAACAGTAATAGCGAGCAGCGAAAGCATCTCGAAAGAGTCAAACTTGGGTGCATCGCCAAATCGGCCGACTGCAAGCCGCGTGCGTGTGTACGACGACATTTGGAATCTCTGAAATATGCGAAGCATCTGAGGCGACTGCATGAGTCACGCGGCGGCGACATTGAAATGCGCAAATTCAAACAATAGCAAATTGTTGTGTGTTTTTAATAAATACAAAATCTAATTTTGACAAGTGCCAGCGTCGGTGTGTCAGTGTGTGTGTGTGTGTGTGGTTGCTCAAATTATGGCAATTTGAAAGGCAAATATTTACAACCACGCACACAGGCCCGCACTCGCGCCCACGCGGGTGCACCGCATGCACGCACGCAGGCACGCAACAGCACAGCAACAATTAGAACGAGTTGCCTGATTCATGTTGTTATGTGCAGCTGGTGTTGTGTGCTGCATTCAGCGTGGCCACTTGCAGCCACTTAAGCGCTGCCAACTATGCGGGCAAGTAACACGCTGCAAGGTTGGCTGTGTTCGTGCATAGGCATGCGTGCGCATGTGTGTGTGTGTGTGCGGGTGTATGGGCGGCGCCCGAATACATTCGAATGTCCGGCCGACGTGTTGACTTTGTCTGCTGACCTTAGACGGGCATTTGCTCGGGCCGCCGTGACACCGGGCAGCCCGGTTGATGGCCGCTTATGCGGTGTTGTGTGTAATAGTTATCCGTGCTTGGCAGCTGCGAGCAACAGAGGAAGGACGTCCTGTGCCAAATGGTTCGGAGTATGAAGATTTGCGCAAGCAGCTTGGAGCAGGGCAATTAACGCTCATTTGCAAGCAATATCTGGCCAGCATTAGCAATTAGTAGTCATTATGAGTGCAATGCAGTTGCAGCTACGAGCTTTCATATGAACAGTAAACATGCTAGAGATACATGGCCAATGTGTTATAATACAAACTATGCATTGGATTTGACAGCCTCACAAACAAGTATCGATTTTTTGATTTATAAAATAGCAGCAGACATTCATTTACTGGTCAAAAACATACATCTTGTGGTATAGAAAATTCGGCAAATTTCATAGTACGACAAAATCAACCCACACATGCACTTTTAGTGTAAAGTGACATGTCACTGGCTGCCAGTCGACGTTGCCGTCCGATACTGGCTGCATGTGCATGTGTGAATTTTTTTTAGCATTTGCCATTGTGTCGAGTGTCGACGGCTGTCGTTGGCCGTGCTGTGAGAGTGACAGTGAAGCCAATGCACAGTGATTCGACTCCATACAACCGCGGGACAAAATTAGAAGGAGTGGTCCGTTCTTCATAATTCAAATGGTATACTAGTTAATCATGGTCTGCTAAACTGAAATCTCCATTTTGTTTTCTTAAACTTTTGTAGTTTGGCAATGTCTGAGACTTAAATTTGCAATTTTCGTCATTATTGGTGAGCTATAGCAACGAGTGTGTTGGCTAGATATTTCAGATTTTACATTTAATCGGTAACGTCAACATTGATAATTGCAAAGAGTAACATAAACTGTCTTAGGACCCTTTAGTTTTGCAATAAAAACGATAATAATAGACGTATGTTTTGCGTTTTTTCAGTTTTTCATGCTGATTGCATACCTTTAGGGATGAAAAAAATAAATTTTGTCGAAAAATAGGTGTTTAGACCACTTTTCAAATCGAATTATTTTCTGAGATCGGATCCGACAAAGAAAGAATAAAAAAAAATCCAGGAACATACTTTCACATACTTTTTAAGTATTTTCCTCTAAGTTTTGCCAATTTTCAGATTTTTAATTTAGAAAAATATTTTAAATTAAAAGTAAAGTAAAAGCCTTAACATTGCACATCATTTTTTAATCCATATTGCAAGTTTTAGTAACTTCTTGGTAACCATGTATTTTTACGATTTTTTTGCTCAATAGATTAAAAAACAGAAAATACATATGTGTTTACATTTTTTCGTGAAAAAAGTTTCAACTTTGAGCCGCTTTTGCACACACACTAATTATTTTTTTGCACAGATTTTTTTGGGTTTTCTTAGTTGGAGTTTTAGCTTTCAAATGACATCAAAATCGTTAAATTCTGAGACTATAAATTTTTTGAATTTTGTCTATGGAACGAATCACTGTGCAATGTGGCCAGTTGCGCGACCCACAAATTGGCAATCTCGGTGTTATTTCGCCAATGGAGTCGAGTCAGGCGTTGGTTGGTTGGTTGGTTGGTGCTGTATCAGCGCTAAAATTGTTGTAGTACATTTTTATGGTAGTGAGAGCACGGCAAAGTTTTTTTTTTAAATGTATTTTCATGTTTATTTTTATTTGTTTGCATTTTAAATTGCTGCACAAATGTGCAGCTGACAAAGTGTGTCGTTTCGTTGGTAATTGATATCGTGAAGCAACGGCAGCGGGGAAACGGCAGCAGCAACATGCTACCCGCAAAATGTTGTAGGCGAAAATTCCTATAAAATATTATTCACTTTAAAAGCTTAAAAGCGCCGCCTGTTAAGTACCAAATAAATAAATTATCACCCATAGATTAAGTGCCAAATGGTAGCGGCATCAGTGCCAGCCGCAACAACAATAACAGCAGCAACGTCAGCCCGAAAAAGGTCAACGATGTTTGAAAGTTGATAAATTCCGCCAGCAGCATTTCTCGCACTTTGTGACCCTTTTCGGGTGCGCTGCTTACAATGATTGTTTGTGTAGTCCGCACGTGTTGCCAGCAGACAGTGTAACTTCTTGGCCGCACATCGCACTCCCGCTGCGGTGACGATGAGTTCGCTTAACATTTTCCGGCGAAATGCTTACGTGACCGAGCGGCAAGGTGGAAAGCGGTCGTGCTTATGAGCTCACATGTGGGTACATTCGGAATTTGCGCGGCATACCGATGCGCCTCCGCAGCTGCTGTGCGCCGCGCGTGGCCAAAGAGAATAATGTCGAGGAAGAATTTCGGCGAAAAATATGCAGCGTCTCGGTGAGAAATGGCTCGTGACTCGTTTAAAAATTAAATTTTATGCGAAGGAATGTTGAGAAAAATTGCAGTTTGGCAGATGATGTTGACAAATGTTGGGACATTGGCAATTCCTGCTGTCGAATTTGGAGGGAAAAAACCGCAACCGTAAGCGGCGCACTTTTTTACCCTAAAACATTGCAACAAAAACAGCAATAACTTAAGAATAACAATGTGAGAAGAACAGCAACAGTAGGACTGCAAAAGCGGAAGCCACCACAATTCACCATTCACCGTGACCTTGCAATGTCATCGCGCGCTTAGTGGTCAACATTTTAATGATGCATTGCCCACTTAAGGAGCTTAGTGAAAATAAAACCCAGCTGAGGAATGCAAGACGGCGCGCCGCACGTTTTAATTGCACCGCTGCATATAGCAAATTCAAGTGTTGCTGCTGTTGTTGTTGTCGTTGCAGTTGCTGTTGCCGTTCTTGTTGTTATTACTTACTCAAAGTAACGCCCCAATAATTTGCATGTGACTGTTCGGGGTCGCGCTGCAATGCGGCACACACCCACACACTCCACTCGTGCGTTTGTTCCACGGTCATGGACGGCGTTGCTTGCTGCTGCGTGTTTGTGTGAGTGTCTGTGGGTCTATGTGCACGAATGTGGTTTTGTATTTTTCATTGGACGTGCCTTAATGGGTTTTGGATTTAGTAGCCAAGAAAAAACTTTCCAGTCTTCGTGCTGGATGGTATTAAAGTATTTTTAATATAATTTTACAGTTTTTAAAAATTATTAAAAGCTAATCAGAATGCGGCTTGTATGCAGACATAAATGGCTGGAATTACACATTTAATACTGGTGTGTAGGGGTGTAGTGTTTCAGTTTCAAAATATGGTTGATGAGTCAGGCTACGTTTAAGATCGTTAAAATCCATTAACAATCCACTAACAATTCATACATAAATATTGTATGTTGACAGTTTTGAGTCATCACCTTATCGGCAGATGCTGTAACTTTTGCAAATGGAAGTGGAAGTGAACACCCTATATAGTGAACACCTCCATATAGTGAACACTCAAATTTTGACATGGAGCCTCTAAATATTGAACAAAATTTTGAAAGCAATTTCAAGCAAAAAGCAAAAAGTGTATTTTGAGCAAATAAAACGAGTTTTTGAACCAAAATGTTAACCTTGATATAGTGAACAACCTCAATACTGTGAACAGGCCTTGCAATAATTAGTTCACTATATCAAGACACGACTGTATTGCTTTTTCATTCATTTATTCATTCAGTCATTCATTCATGAATAGACAAATTAGAGCCAAAGAACACTGGGTGACAACTTTTGCGCTACCCTGTACATTAAACTGACAAAAACGCTAGGATTTCTGTTGTATTGTTTATCACTAAAAGAACTTCAAATCTATTTAAAACTATCATCGAGCTCTTAATTATTTCGTTAGAGTATCCAAAGTTTACCTTCTTCGGAACAACCTCCATATCGACATAACCTTACTTAACTTTATAATTACTTCATATAAACACACAGCTTTAGTGAGCTGACATATACATACATATATATATATACAGTGCGACAATTATGTATTAAGACTCGAACCATATCTCAGCAACCAAGCGCGCCATCTATGTGCGAGCACATGCGTTTTGAAGCTTCAACCTTCCTCTACTAACTGTCAATGACTTCATGACATTTGGTTGACATTTAATATTTATTAAAATTCATTTTGCAAAACACGTTTTCGTTTGATGCTGAAATTTTAACATGGAGCAAAGAGCGGTCATTAAATTCCACGCAAAAATTGGTAAAAGTGCATCAGAAACATTGCGAATGATGCAGCAAGCGTATGGCGATGCTTGTTTATCAAGATCAAATGATTTTTATGGCATAAACGTTTTGTGGATGGCAGACAGTCGCTGGAAGATGAAATAAAAGAAGGAAGGCTAATTTCAGTTCGGACCGAAGACCGCAATGCTTCACTAAAAATGATGGAAGAGGCCTTAAATATCAACAGAGAAACTATCCGACTCATTCTTCACGAGGATTTGTGCAAAACAAAGGTCTGCGCAAATTAATGAGAGTCAGTCATTCTACAGACATCGTTGCAGCCGCAGAAAATGATCCAAACTTCCTGAAAACAATTGTTACGGGTGATGAAACATGGTGTTTCCAATACGATCCAGAAACCACAAGCCAAAAAAACACGAAAAGTTCCATCAAAAATCAAAACAATGCTCATCACATTCTTCGATAGCAAAGAAATTATCCACAAAGAATTTGTTCCAACTGGTCAAACAGTTACTGCCGCATATTACCTCGAAGTTTTGAAGCGTTTGATGGCCAGAATCCGTCGTATTCGACCAGAATACCGCGATCCAAAAAGTTGGTCTCTGTTGCACGATAATACACCGAGTCACACAGCACTCATTGTTCGTAAATTTTTGGCTCGGAATCAGGTCTGTGTGTTGAATCATCCGCCGTATTCACCTGATTTGGCACCGTGCGACTTCTCTTTGTTCCCGAAACTGTAATTGAAGTTGAAAGGATGCTTTTTTGATGACATTCAGACCATACAACGGGCTTCGACGAGGGCACTGGAGGAAATTCCGAAAAATGAGCTGGAACACGCGTTAAATCGATGTAACAAGTGTATTGAATCAGGAGGAGAATATTTCGAATAAATATACCGAAAAATGAGCAGATATCGTGTTTTAATTGTGTTTTCTAGAGGCAGTCTTAATACACAATTGTCGCACTGTGTACGTATGTATGTATGTAGCAGTGTAAGGCGGTCATTTTAAAGTGCCGAGCTTATGGCTATCGCTGCCGTTAGCAGCGTGTGAGCATTCGCCGTTAAAATGCTTCAGCACATAACTTCAGCAAAACTATTCAACTACTTGGGGTGAACAAGCACTCGCTTAAAATGCCATGTGACAGTCTTACAGTTTATTGTGTCCACCAGAGCACAGTATCGCAAATCTCTTTAGAACTGCCGTCCAGCATATTGATGTACAAATACAAACACATTCACACATTCAACACACACATCTATCTCTCTATGTATGCACATTTGTATGTATTGTATTTGTGTGTTTCTTCCTTCTACCCTCTTTCCGATATGTTAGGAGTTTGTTCAGCTGTTCGAGTCGATGCCACTGCAATAACTAAGTATTGGAATTTTATTAAGTTGTCAAGTTGACATTTAAAAACAAATTGAAAGTATCCATCTTGAGTGGCTGCAAATGTTTCCACCAACCACGTGTCGAGTGTTTGGCCAACATCTTAAAGACCGCAAATGCCCGTAAAATGCGAATGGACGGAGGGGAGGCCGGGAGGAAAACGCTGTCCATTAAGCTGCTTTCGCCCTGAAGCCTAACAGCTCACAGCGGCAATAAAATCATTTTCATTGTGTGAAAAAGGTTCGCCTTCGCTTTTGTTTGTGCTTGTGACATTAGGGGCTTTTTGGTTGATTTTGCTTTTCTCTTTTTAGTACGGCAGACTTTGACTTAAGGAATTTGTGTAGATTTGAAATTTTTGCCATACTACGAACTTGAATGTTGTGGCCATTTAATACGTCGTTTCTGTCTAATAGTGCGTCCGAAGCTTAAAACCTAGCCGAACCGCTTGTAAGCATTTCAACGTAACCCTTTTTTATTGTGCGAGTTTTTTGTAATACTGATGCCTTTGTAATACTTACACCTTTCGTTTTTATTTAAAGTTGGCTGATTTCATGCTTGAAATAAGTTCGCAGACGAAAAGGAGCAAAAAAAGGGTCGCTTATATAAGAGGCTTTGTTGTTTTCTAAGTTTGCTTAAGTGTATTTGATGGAACAGTTTTACATGTAAATACTTTGCTGGTATCAAATGATTATATGTAATTTTCAATGAATATTTTTATAGACTTGAGGCATTAAAGGATTCATAGCTCCGCTGTCATGTTTTATATAACAAACCACAATTTATGCAGTTTTATAGTGGACAGATTTAACATTGTATTTATGTATGCTTTGCAAATGAAAATTCAGCTTCTTGGAGACACCGACCTCCCGCCTTGCGTTACTTTGAACAGGGCTTTATGGCTTAGCTCATGTTTTCATCAATGAGTACCCAACTTCCAACTCGAAAAAGCCCTAAACCTCTTCCGCCTTCCGCTCTTTCCTTTGCATAGTCGAATATCCCGCCGAGGACTTACGAAGAAAAAAAAAACATTCATGGGAGAGACAAATGTTACTTTTTCGAGTTCTCAGAATTCGTCTTCATTTGTTTGTGTGAAAGACAGTTCATTACCTCGAACCTATGAGTCAGTGTCTTGAATCAGACGTGTGACAAAGGCCATGGAGACAATGGAAAGGCTCTGCCTTGTCTAGAATCACACCCGCCTTTTACTAAGACAGAATTTGACACTTGCCCGTTCTGCTGGATTTGTTCGGCGGTTTAAGCAACCGTCAAAGTGCGCATCACTTGATCCAAATGGGATTCCTTTTTTGTATGTGCAGAAAATACTTTTGCATTTGGCTCAAGCAATTTTCTCCAAGAACTGCGCTCGTATAGTTACCAATTTTCGCCGTTCAATGATTTTGCCAAGAATTTTCAATAACATTCTTCGCTTGAAAAAGGTTTTCTTTTGTGCAACCATTAGTCTAGGTAGAAGCGACCCTCATTAATTGAATTGATTTGCCACTCAAAAGTATTCAAACAGCTTTTGCGCTCCGGCAGAGTCTCAAACGCTTTCACCAGAATTCACGCAATCAGCAAGCACTGCGAAAATCGACGGCAACAAGCATCCTTTTTCGGCCCGCATTCCTAAAATTCAACTCAAGTAATTTCATACTGATTTGAATTCAATGCAACTTTGCAACTCTGAATGTACATTTCTGTCGTTAAATGAAGTCTGTCCGCATACAATTTAATCTCGTATGAAATACTTCAACAGTTGTTTCTTGAGCGCATTGTTGTTGTTGTGCGTTGATTTCTCTTGTGAAGCGAGGAGAAATCACTGCCCAATGAGATGTGAGAATATTTTTATTGAGATAACTTTTTACAAGCCTCTCTGCGCACACCGTAAATTGTTGTTGTTATGAAATATTGAGCCATATTTTCAGGCAATAGTCATTCTTTTGAGGTGATGAGAGGATGGGTGGGGGTGGCTGGAGAGCCACCCTTAAAAAGGTAACCAAATTTTGACCTTTTAAGGCGCAGAGTTTTGCATTTTCCAGCATCGCACTCCCTGCTAACCTCAAGGCTGGCCTATTTGTAGCCTAACAGAGACACAACTCAGCGACGCTGCGCGTGCATGTGTGTGTGCTGTGCTTGTATTGAAATATGCTTGCCATGTTTTACAAAACTCTAAATAATAAAATGAAATTTATGTGGCGCACATAAATTACACTAACGAGCGCAATTCATAACCGCAGCAGCTGTTCGGCTGCCGGCAATGCTGGGTGCGCTGCACTGCACGCTGCTGTTGTCATGTCCTTGGCAGCGTCTGCACTTGCCTGTTCCTGTTTATGATTCATACTAAAGTAATTCATCCGGCAACATCACTCACCTCCGTTAAATGCCAGCAGCTGTGTGATGAAGTGTTTGGTGGCGTTGTTTGTGGCCACACATTATTCGTCACATTATCTCAAGAAAATTGCATACAATAACTTTTGCAATTATGAAAAGCTTTAAAGATTTTGTTGCATTGTTTTAAGGCTGATTTGGGGTTGTGATCAGCAAATTTTGTTATTTTACGTAAATGAAATGAAAAAATTTTTTGGTTGCACAACAAAAGTAAATATATTTGTTTTGCTTTGTTTGATTTTTTGCAGCAACAGCAACGACTCGCTCTGACAATAAGCTGCCAGCAACAAAGCCAGCCCGGTTTCTCGCTGCTCGACCTTATCAATTCGATTGACCCGTTAATATGCGCTGCGCCGGTAATGACGTGCAGAAATTATCGCGCAAGTAGTCGCGACGAGAATTGAAATTAACCGCTGCGCGCAGTGTCAATAAAACGCACCGAAATTGCGCAATAAAAATCGCAAATTTGTTTTGGGTCAATAGCGCCGGAAACCCAATCATTACTGTAACAGCGGCAGCAAAAACAAAAATAAAAACATTCGGCAACAGTAACAGCAGCGGCGGCAACAATACACACTCAGCCGACAGCGCAGAGTCGGCGTGCGTAAGAAAGGTGCTGCTGCCGGTCGTGGTGTTGGTGTTGTCTGCTGGTGTGTCCGCACAGCCGTGCCCGGGGGAAGCTTTCTTTATTTTCGGTGAAAAGGTGCCATCAGCGAAACAGCAGTCGTGGATACCGCCGGTGATTACCAGGAGTCAGTGCTAGTGCCGCCTTGTCCACCCGCCACACCGCCCTACCAGAGGCTAACCAAAGCGCTGCAGTGCGATCCACGATGCGGACACGAGGTAATTATTGTTTGAACTATTGTGCGGGAGTACGGAGTGCGGTCGGCTGCTTCGGTGTGTAGTAATCGTCTTTAGGTAATGGCCGCAATTTAGACGGGGAGCTGAAAGGAAGTACACGCAATTTATGTCGCTTTTTGCGAGAGAGCTATGTGGGTGTTTCCTTAGCAGTTGACCATAGTTTAAATTAGTTGGGCAATGGTTCAAACTGCCCAGGCAACATCTGCGAAAGGGGGAGGGGGTTCGTGTGTACACAAAAATTATTCACATTTTTAATGAAAACAACTTTGTCTTAGACATCAAAGCTCTAGCTCTTCAAGTTTTTATACTTTCCGTGTAAAAGTCTATAGGGCCCCTTTAACCTTTATGTGCAAATTACAAAAAACTCAGACGTGCTGGACTATTACTTTGTTTGGAAAAATTATCAGTATGACGCCCTCTTTCAGAAATATATGGTCGTTACTCTGTTGCAGAAATGCTGTTGTACGGTGTAATTTTCCACGTAACCTAAGCCACGACACCAGATCGTTAGGAATTTCACTTGGCGCTGTTTTTCTTACTGACAAAATCATCATATTCTGTACATCTGTACATATATGTATATATATTTTGTAGCTCTGAGTCATAAAACGATAGATCAGCATTTGGCAAGGATGAGCTTTGCTTATTCAAGCACGAAACGTCACAAGCTTGACGCTGTTCCTAAATATAAAAAACAACACATTACAATTTGAAATTTCAAAATTTGACCTTTATTGGTTTTTCTGTGAAAATGATACTTGCACAGCGGCGGGAAAAGCTTGAAGAAAATTGATTAGTTAATAATTTATGCTCAATGAGCTCACACAATGCCAGTGTGAGCGTTGATAGCGAAAGTGGGTCGTCCCACAAATTTGCCTGTAGCCATTGTTGCTATCTGCCTCTTCTAATATTGGCTGGCTAAACTAATTAACTGCACGACGCACCTAATTACCTCTCCACAACGTTTCCCACCGCAAACTTGTAAGCGGCGCTTGTTTGCCACTACCGACTTCTGCTTCAACGTAAATTTGTTCTTCCACTACACGACACCTACACAGTTTTGTAAGCGTTGTTAAATTTGCTGCCTGGCAACGATTTATTTTGCTTAAATTTCGTTGCGCTAAAGCATAATATGTAAGTATGTTTATGTGTATGTTCATAGGCGTTTATGAGAGAGGCAGGTGCTTGAACTTGTAATCGAGAGACGCGGCTTAGGTAACAGCCAAGTGCCTCCATCGAAGACACACACTCACAATGGCGGTGTTCACAGGCATTCGTCAGCTTAGCATATGTTGTGTACATGACGGTGGCCACATATCGTGAACACCGCCAATGTATTATACAATGTGCTTCCTCTACAAAAGGGCCAATAGGACGGGGGGTTGGGCAAGGGGAGAATAGAATAATATGCAGACTTATTGCAATGTTGCTTTGCACCAAATGTTACAAATATTCACTAATGAGTGCCGCATTTGCGTTGGTAATTTGTGTGAATTGCAAAAGCGTGCCTAATGCGTAATCGGTTATATCCGCGACGCTGCGCGCTGTCGGCGCCCGTGCAGTGAAGTTCACTGGAAGCGAAATTTAGCGCTCACAAAAACGTTCTTATTATGAGTTGCATGACTTGACACAAAAATTGCTTAATTTACGGCATTCAGCACAATGTCTAATAAAGTTTAATGATGGGCCCACACTTGACAACGCACACACACACACACACGCTTCATACTAATGTGCGTTGTATGTTAGAATTTTATTGTCAGCCAGCCAGACAGCCGCCCGATCGATGATCCGAGCAGTTAGCGAAATTACTTACATACAATAAATATAACGATAAAAAGATTTTATACATACAAACCAACAGCTGCATACAAACGAGCCCTTCTATACGTTTCAATTCATGCCATTGAAATCTGCAGTGTGTGCACGCAGAAAATGCTTTAATGTATCGACTCGTGCACGCACAAACGCACAGCCGCAATTTAAGTTATCGCAAAATACATTATCCACTTTGTGATGAGTGACATGTCGCTTTGCTGAATAGTACGAAACCACCAACAACTCCTTTACTGAAATTGCAATAACCGCACAAGCGAAAACAAAGGACACGGCAACTGGACTCGCGCTGCGGTCAATGCAGTGAAGCGTGCAAATTTAATAAAAAAAATAAGAAGAGGAAGCAGCAGCAATAGCAGAAAAGTGGAATTGATTCGTTTTTTCTTCTACATTAATTGCGAGCATTGTTGCAAGGCAACGCCGTGGGCGTGGTGCAATTGACGCCGACCGGTGTTATTGAACTCGATTTCGCACACGCGCCTACATACTATATAAATAAGTATAAATATATATATGTAAATATTTTTGTGTGCATTTGTTGCTGTTTGCGCTTGTATTGTTGGCATCGTCGAGTGCTCACCTGCAGCTATTCGCCTTGCAGTAAATAAAACTCAATAAATGCAAATGGTGATTGAAGCAATTGAGGCCACAGGTAAGAGCAACACAAACAGCTAGCAGGTGAATGCACACCAGCAGCAGCAGCAGCAGAAGCTGCAGCAAGCGCCGATTACAGCGAAAAGGTTGCTCAATATGGACATCCGTTTCCACTGTTGACCGCAGTTGTTGCCGTTGCCAGCATAAAACCGCCGCATACATATTTAAGTTCGCTTAATTACGGCACACCAGATGAGCGCAGTTGCTGTGCCAAAGCCCACACATTACACATGAGGGCATTGAAAATCGATAAAAAATACTTATGAAAATGTATACTTAAATAAGTGAAATGCGAAATAAACAAGAAGTGTTCGAGCGCAAATATTGGATTACGCTACGTTCTGGAAAGCGTTTAGCAAACACACTTAATTTGATTTTAAAACAACGATTGCATATACTAAACTCATTATATATGCAATTCTTGTATATAAATACTAACCTTATTGTATGTATGCACAGAGTGGTGATGAAAATTACGACAACCGTGTGCAAACTAAATTTAACACAAAGAAATCAATGCTCATGATTATTTGGAGATGAAATGTAGAAAATGTGCATTTTCATTTGTCTTTAGAATGCAAAAATTTTGTGTGACTTTGGAATCCTTGGACATGGGAATCCTTAGAGATATGCAACTATGGTTTTCTAAGTCTTAAACTTAACTTAAACCTTACTTCATAACAACATCATTCATTATCATCATTATTCTTCTATCTATTATTCTTCTTTTTCAGCATTTCTCTTAATTATTTATCTCCCCATATCTGCACATATCTATCTCTTCTCTTTCTCTGTTTTCTTCTGTATTTCTTATTGTTTTCTAAATATTTAATGTTATTTCAATTTAATTTATATTTAATGTTATTTATTATGATTACTCGTTACTAATGTACCCTTTTTGTAGCATTTAAAAGAACAATCTTGTATGCTAAATCAATGTTAAATAAAATAAATAAATAAAATAAATTCATCATTATTCACATGAATATAAATTATTTAATTGAGAAATGCTACACTCAACCGCGAATTCAAACTTCTCGCCAACTGCTGCGAGCTTGTTTCCACACCTATTAGTTGGGCTGTTCAACAGGTCGTATGAGTAATATTTAAAAATTCTTCCACTCAAAAACTTAAATCAACCAAAATATTTTATTCAATTTCATGCCATAAAATGTACTGCACAACTTCCAAAGTACTACGCAGTAATATTTTTGCTGTCAATTTGTACTTCATCTACTTGTATCCTTAAATATGAATGCTCTAATCTAATTTATGCAGCACTCTCAGTTGCTACATTCATAAATGAGTTTGGTTTATTTTCTTTTGCCTCGTTTTCGGATGTGATTCGACTGCACATTGTATTTCAAAAATGGAGAAATGGAAATGAAAAATCACCCTCACCTTCGCTGTTTGCAAGAATTTATAAATAGTTTTGCTCAAGCGTTGGCGCGTGTAATCCGCAACAGCAGCAAATGATTGAATGGGAAAGCGCGCGTGGCATGTAAAATAATATTATCATATTATGACATATTGCCGTGCTGTAGTTGTCTATGTATGTGTGTGTGTGTGTATGTGTAAAATGAACTGCACCGAACGGCACTTAAGCTGTTAAGAATGAAATATATTCGTTCGCCTCAAGAGGGGATCAGGGATCATACATATTCTTCTAGACTTTTGAAAGTTTTATTAAAAAGGTGGTGAAACTTCGATTTAATTCAATATTCATATAATTTATTAGAATAATTTTTAGATTAATTTATTAAATTATTAGAATAATTTATTGCGTCAACTAAAATGCTTAATTCAATCAGCAACACTCTTTACTTTATATCAGGATTATTTATAGTTAATTTTTTGTAGTTAATTTTTTTTATATATTGAACCCTGGAAGTGCATCGTTAGCGGAACAACAAACAAATACCATACTTCTTCATACAGGGCCAAAATAACGATGCACCTCCAGGGTTAATAAAAATTGGTGCATAGTAGTGTCCGACCGAAACATCTTTTTTGGGCCGAAACCGAAACCGAATTTCGGTTTTTTTTTAATATTCGGCCGAAACCGAAACATTCTAGTTGAAATAAAAATCACCATATCAAGCATTTTTTTCAACAAACTAATTTTACATTAAGTAAATAAAGAACAAACAAACAAACATAACATAAATAAATAAATACTTATTAATAAAAACAATTTATTAATTTTTTTTAAATTTTTTTTAAAACATAAACATGAAAAAATCACCCTTTCGTACCTTACTCGCTAATATTCAAAATTAAATAATTTAATATTACAGTGCAAGCTCGGTATTCGCGACTATCCATTATCGCGACGGCCCGGTTATCGCGACGGCTTAATTTTTAACATTGCAGGTTCTATAATCGCGACAGTTTACGAAAAACGAGGTTCTATTTTCGCGACTTTTATCTGTTTTTGTAAATTTTATTAAAATGTCTTTAACCAAAAAAGGGAAATCGCCGCCTTTTATAATATATTAACCTTTTTGGATTTTTAAGCCGACAACACCACTATATGAACTACGTGATTCAGCTGTTATTTTAAAAAATTATTTGCCAAAAAAGCAACTCAAAATCTTCAACTTCTTTAAAAATGTTTCAAATGTAAATATATCAGTTAAAACAATTGTAATTTTAAAAATTACATACAATTTTTCAACAAAATTTTGGGTTTTGTTATCGCGAAAATTCGGTTTTCGCGACATGTCTGGTTTTTAATTAGTCGCGAAAATCGAGCTTGCACTGTATATGCTAAAAAAAAGTTTATTTACATTGGTGGCATCTAAATTACTCTTCCTTTCTCTATATATCTGCTACACAATAAAATGTAAAAAAAATTTCCAGAAAGTTTTGGTTTCGGCCGTTCCTCCATTTGTTTGCCAATACTGAAACCGAAACCGAAACCACTTATTTGGGCCGAAACCGAATATTCGGTCGGACACTAGTACATAGCAATAATTTCGGTATTTAATTGAAAATGTTTTCTAATATTCATGAATTGTCTTTGTCATTATAGGTGACAATAGGCCGCCGCATCGGTCTCTACAGATTCTGCGGCGATATTGGACGTGGCAATTTTTCCAAAGTCAAATTAGCTGTACACCAACTCACTCGCGGTAAGCGACCCATAGGCAAAATCAACGTTCATACAGTCCTCAACAATCACCGAAAGTACAAATAAACAATTAACTTCATTTTCACTAAGCCACTCCTGCACACATTCCCACTCACAACCATCGGACGTTCAGTTAATTACGTTTATTTATTGCCCACATTTAACGTTGTCTCTTCTACTTGCGTTCATTTCCATGCTTAATGCTTGCAGACAAAGTGGCCATCAAAGTAGTTGACCGCGGCGGCCTGGATGCGAAGGCACTGCGTATGCTGTCCAGTGAAATCGCCACACTCGAATGTGTTCATCATCCCAATATTTTAAGGTAAAGCTGCGCTTAATTTATTGCATACTTATTGTATCAGCAATAATGAAATGTCTGTGAATGTGTGTGTGTACGATTTATATGTACAATCATGGCATTTGACGCTACTGTGCCGCAGGCTCTTCGAGGTGGTGGAGACGCTGGGTCGCGTCTATCTGGTCACTGAGTGGATACGTGGCGGCGAGCTGTATAATCACATCACGCAGGGCGGACCACTGCGCGAAATACACGCCGCACCCCTGTACAAACAATTGCTGCTGGCTGTAAAGCACATGGTGAGGACTACGAACGAGCGCCGCCCACGACGGCCGCTGATGATGTGTGCATAAATACAGATTCAGTGGCCGGCGGAGCGTTCTATGATTTATGTTTTATTACGCTGTTTCTCTTTGGGTTTTGATTGCGTCTTGCAGCACTGCTTGGGTTTTGTACATCGCGACATTAAGGCTGAGAACGTGCTGCTGCTGTCGGAGGATCGCTTGAAGTTGGCCGATTTCGGTTTTAGCACGCAATTGATTAACGGTAAGCAAGAAGTTCACTCCTGGTCAGTGCCACAATTTGTATATTTATTGACATAAAATAAATAAAATGACGCTCATGTAATTGCAAAGCTCAAATTGCTCATCTATTAGTGGGTTAAAGTCTCACATTGATGGGGCCAAGGCTTTTCATCTCGATTAAAAAAACACTCATCTTTCTACGTCTTTTCACTTTGTGGCCCCAAATGAGTGTAGTGTTTTTTTGACCAATACTTCATAAACTAATGTTTTACTCACAGCTGTACAAAGTGTCAGCCCCAAAAGCCGAGCACACTATCAGTTGTGCTCCAGTGTTGCTGTGTCGGCTGTGGCTTGTCCAAAATATCGCAAAGTATGCGTTGCGTTTAGTAATCGATAAGTTTCCTTATTTAACACACAAAACAGATGTCACCTCCTGGCCATATCCGTGCCCCAGACATTCATTCAATTACTGATTATAATCAGCACATTTACGTACACTTATTTCACGAGCAGAATGTTACAAACTTACACACATACAAGCAATACATTAGCAGCCATAACAACGCGTAAAAAGGAATGCATTTATTTTTAGTATCGATAGCATGTTTGTTTTTCTGTTTTGTATATTTTTGTCCAACATTTGCTCGAATTAAAAAGTTGACCGTATTAAAGTCGTCCTGACATTTGATACGGTCACCTTTTCATACCGTTGTTTGTTAGGGCATTTCATTTGTACGTCTCCAACTGTCGCTTTAAGTAACTTTTTACTAGAATTCAACCTAACCGTCAACTGTTCTAGAATGTGCAACCCAAGAATGAAAAGAGAGAGAATTAATGAAAAAATGCCTATTTATTAGATAGACATACTAAAATAGCAGTTATTTCGATAAGTTTTTCAGTTGGAAAACCACTCTAATACTGGCACAACCAGGGACTTACCTATTATAAGTTTTTTAAGAAAATAATTGCAATGTAACTATTACAATGCAACATACATTTTATTTGTTGATTATAATTATTATTTGCGACAATTAATTTTTCCGTTGCGTAATAACTGTTATGAGAAACAAATTTTTTTTTCGTTCTCGATAATTATTATTTTGGGATTTTTTTGTTTACGTTGCTTCATAACTATTATTTATGACTTTTTTTATTTACGTTACCGATAACTATTATTTTGAGAAAATTTTTTTTACGTCGCTTCATAACTTTTATTTGTGATTTTTTGTTATTTACGTTGCCGATAACTATTATTTGAAAGACATTTTTTTTACGTTGCTTCATCACTTTTATGAAAGAAATTTTTTTTTACGTTGGATTACCACATTTTGAGTATGAATTGATTTTTAATTGTTTAGTTGTTGGTGGAAATTAGGTTTCTGCAGTTAATTTGTGTTTGTCAATTTAAAACAATTAAAAATTAATTCATATCCAAAATGTGGTAATTCAACGTAAATTTTTTTTTTTCAAAATAATAGTTATCGGCAATGTAAATGAAAAAAAAAATCATAAATAAAAGTTATGGAGCAACGTAAAAACAAATTTCTCATAATAATAGTTATCGGCAACATAAATGAAAAAAATCATAAATAAAAGTTATGAAGCAATAAAAAAAAAAAACCAAAATAATAATTATCGACAACGAAAAATATACTTGTTACTTATAAAAGTTATTATGCAACTCAAAAATATGTATTACATGATAATAGTTATAGGCGACGTGAAAAATTTCTTATTGGGAATAATTATTATAAAGCAATAATTATAAAAATTTTTTAAATTAGGGCCATTTTTTTATTCCCAAAAATATGGATAATAATTATTTTAGGTCTCTAATTCTGACTATTCGCACCTGAATTCCTGTGATCCCACTTCGCATGAACTGTCGAGCTGTTCTCTAGCATATTCCCTAAATCTGTGATTTATTATAAGACAACTTTAATTCTAATTTATTCCGCATGAGCGCATTTCAGCTACAATTACCCTAAATCACACTCGTACACTGCTTTTTTAAAGACGTTGCGTATTGTTCTGACTGAGCCAAATATTTGTGGTCGGTTGGTTGATATAAAAAACTTCTTTTGTGATATTCAAAGCTTTTTGTGAGTTACATTTTGAGGCAAATGTAAGCAAAAATATTTCAGCTCCACAATAAAACATTTTATGTAACACTTACTGAAATTATAATGATTTAATATTGATTTGTCATTCACACTGCTGATACCACAATCAGTGAATATATAAAAGTATAAATACATAAATGATTCAAACTAACTGATCAACACTCAACTAGTGCACATATTTTGTAGTAAAGTAGTTTTTCATAGAGATCTTTCGTCAATCGTTACTCATTGAGCACATAAATTCAGATAGCTGCGTTTCATTGTAGGTGCCAATCAGAAGCTGGATACTTTCTGCGGCTCTCCGCCCTATGCCGCACCGGAACTATTCTCCGACGACCATTACATCGGCGCGCCGGTCGACATCTGGGCATTGGGCATACTGCTCTATTTCATGGTCGTCGGCAACATGCCATTCCGTGCGCCTACAATACCGGGCCTGAAGGCGGCCATACTGAAAGGGGAGTATCTGTTGCCGGGCCAGCTCAGTCTGCCGTGCATAAGACTAATACGTACGTAATACGTCTCACATTCACTCGCAACATTAAGTACATACTTATATATTTAACTAATTGTGCCCCTTAGAACGTATACTTATCCATATACCAGCGCGTCGTCCCACCATTGACGACATGCTCAATAGTCAATTCGTCGCCCATCCCAAACTGAGCGCCGAACTAATGCAATACGAGATTAACTTACGCACAAAGCCCGTGAAGCGTTCCGGTTTCTGGGTGCGCTCCAAGTCGCGCCGCATGCGCAAAACCTACTCGCTACGCGAACGCTACATGGAAGTGACCAATAAGCCGCCAATCAATATGAACACGAAGAAGAACGACGGTCTCTTTATCGATAACTTTCTGCATCCCATTGAGATCAATCGCGACTTGCCGGGCGACCTCGCCAAAGAGCCGTCGAAGAACAACACGCCGAAGCGTTCGCTTTTCTGCGGCACGCTGAAGAAGAAGGTGAGCCCCATGGAAATGGAGCGGGAGAAGCAGCTGGCCAATGGCAACGGCTGCGAGCGGCGGCAGTGGAACGTCGATGTGGTGGTCGACTGTCCGCTGTTCAAGAACTACGATGCGGAGACCGGGCCGTTCATTATGCTGCCCACCGACACCGACGACTTGAGCCAGCTGAACGCGCTCGAGTACGAGGCGCGGCAGATATTGGGCGAATTGGGCGTGACGTCGGAGATGCTGCGCGCAGCCAGCCAGAATGGGCCGCGCAGCGACATAATCGGCGCCTACCGCATCGTCATCAATCGGCTGCAGAAGCAGTCGTGGCTGGCGCGCAAGCACGTCGAGCTGGCGCTGCAGGAGATGCCAAAGATGGAGAAGAAAATGGAGCGCTCTTGTTGTATACTCTAAGTAGGCAGAGTGCTTCGTAAACATAGACGTAGACGTAGATGTAGACGTAGACAGTTTGAAACGACGGTGCCACAATAACAAACCAACAAATACAATTTTCTCTCTTTTACATACAAGTAGTGGTAGTAGCGTATTGTACGTGTACAAGTATTTCAGCCCAACTACTTTACGATATATCGCCAGCGAACGTGTGTAAGTAGCGTTTTATGATCTCTGATCTGCAAGCGGATCAATCGAAAATTTGCAAATTGCACTATGCAATTAGGTAGTAGTAATAGCTGAATTTCATAGTTGTAGTTGTAATAGGCAACAATGCATACATGTAATGAGCAGTTGTTATAATGAATGTGCTCCACACTAAACCCCAAACTAGGTTAAGCGGGCAGACGCTCTGGACGCCGCCCATTCCGTAGTTAATGGATATGCAATTTCTGTTGAATTTCACACTCTCGATCCTTGTTTCAAAGTATTTAGGTTTTTGTTACGATTCTTTAAAAGATGGTTTTTTCTATTTCAGCAGCAGTACAACATGAATTTGACTATAGAAAATGTTATTGGTCCAGTTTTAACGTACATAATTAAGAAGATATTAAAATTGTCTATTAGCAACATGATTTGCGCGTATTGAATTGTCTCCTATGGAGTCAGGTAGACGTTATTAGTTAGATTTTTTGTTAAATAGATTTAAAATACAGTTTAATAAAACGAATTACGTGAGATGTATTTGAATGTGGATTGTGTTTTATTTGTATGAATGTTGGGAGACAGTAATGCTCAACAAAAACATGGAATCCTTTGCTGCAAACAACAAACAGACAACGCTGATTGTCGCCTTTTAGGAGCTTAACTAAATTATCAGTTATTCTGAGTAAACTAGTCGTCGAAATAAGATTTTTCTGGAACTAATGAAATCTGTAAAGTACTGGAAAACAAAATTATGCATTGGTTTTACTGTGTACCAAAAAATCTAAAAATTATCTGAAGCCTTTCTTACATGATTAATACAAAGAAAAAAAAACGCTCCTGGGGACCGTGTTCGAAAAAAATCGACGTCTCGAATGGGTTAAAGAACGCTTTCGCATTTAAAGAGGTGAATAAGAAGAGAGATTAATGCAAATTTTTCAAAATAGATACAACACCCATCAGAATCCCTAATCGTTTATACTTCTTTGTTTTATTTATATGCCTTATTAGAGAGCTGCCCAGAACTTATGCGATCCAACAGATGATCCAAAATTCAACTCTCTTTTATTGGATTCTTTAACCTCAGAAATCAGGTGTCGAAACCAGATTTTGAAAAGTTTGAAAGTAGTAGTAAAAATAGTAGTTTTAAAGTTTAAAAAGTAATAGGTATGTATGTATGTAATAAGTATGTAGACGAAAGTAAGATAGGTTAGGTTAGGTGGGTTGCGCTATTTTATTCTAACGACCTTGATATTTTTTAGTGTCCGACCGAATATTCGGTTTCGGCCCAAATAAGTGTTTCGGTTTCGGTTTCAGTTTCGGCCAAAAAATGCCCGAACGGCCGAAACCGAAACTTTCTAGAATATTTTTTACATTTAGAAGAGAATTTAGATGCCACCAATGAAAATAAACTTTTTTTTTATAATATAATATTAAATTATTTAATTTTGAATATTAGCGAGTAAGGTACGAAAGGGTGATTTTTTTATGTTTATGTTTGAAAAAAGAAAGAATTGTTGTATATAAGTATATATAAGTATTTATTTACAGCCTGATTTTGTGTATTCTTGACAAATTTTTTATCAAGGTATTTTGTCAAGATTTTTATCAAGCAAAAGCTTTGTTGGCATTCTGATGCAACATTGATAAAGTAAAAAGCTCATTTAATTCAACATAAGGTGAATATGCGATAGCTGTCAAATTGTCAATAAATAAGTAAAGTCATTTTTGAAATTATTTTTAAATTTTTATTAAAAATTCTTATTTTGTGAGACAGATGATTGGCTCTTAGGAAAATTACAGTTATTACCGACGCAGTTTTGGTAGGATCCATGTCCAAAAAAATGCATTGCCGCCAGAACGCGTATGGGCAAAGATAGCGATGTTCTCTGTGTGTCATGTGGCGCCAAGTCCTCAATTAATCGATGCCACAAGGATGGAATCAGCCGGAATTTCTTCATGAATTCTTCTTCGCTCAACGAAGGCAAATTATTTGTTTTCTTCTGCTTCTGATTTCTTCTCTTCTATCCTCCTCAACCACTAAAAGTGTTAACATGCACAATTCTTCCATTTTCAATAGGCAAAATTTCAATTTGTATGCTGTTGTCAATAGCATTCACACTTTTGACAATTTATCAAGAAAAGAGCTTTTATTTTTAGGAATAAATGCCAATTCTTGACAAATAGTAAACACTTGACAAATAGGCAATATGGTGAATTTATCAAGTGTACAGAATTGGGCTGTTATTCATGTTATGTTTGTTTGTTTGTTCTTTATTTGCTTAAAGTAAAATTCATTTGTTGAAAAATTTTGATTTTGATGCTTGATGTGGTGATTTTTATTTCAACTAGAAAGTTTCGGTTTCGGCCGAATATTAAAAAAAGTGGTTTCGGTCGGATACTACATATACAATTATACTATCGGACAATATTATTTTTATTTATCCACTTTGATGTATTCAGAAATTGTAGAATCTTCCAAAGTTGCACTTTACCATAGATATGTAAAATTATTTCGTTGTTGTTCGAAAGTTCCACTTTGGGGAGGTTTTTTTCTAGAATTAGACTAATACATACTAACAGGGTTGGGCTGATCCTTTATGCAACAAGTTTTTGCGTTATCACTTGGCACTGGCCCGGCCCTTGCAGGTGTGCCGACTCTGCACATTGGGTTCAAGATTTCTGATGAACCATTATGATCAAACCCAAGGTTGGACAACTTCACCTAGTGAAAACCTGGCTGGCATTGAGCTTACCCTACGTAACCTAACCTAACCTTTTTATAAAGTTAAGAAAACTATATACATTTTTTTAGATAGAGAAATGAAACTTTTAAAACAACTTTATGAGCAAAATGCTGAGAAAAATTAAAAATTTGAAGGGAATACAATTCTGTAGGCACTTTCCAGTAACTATGTTGCTGCATACTTCAAGTCATAATACTTATTTTTTCACAAAATTTTTCTACATAAATTAAATATAAGACTTGTCGAAAATATTTTTAGGAAATCAATTGTTAAACATTCTGGCCTAGTACCGTAAGTGTGTATTTTCAACTGAATTTATTGCAGCATATGCAAATATCTTCACATCAAATATTTACATATAAAGCGTTCGGAACCCCAAGACTTATGCTTCACTCTTGATTTTACTCACACACTCATGCATTGATGTAGACACGTCAAATGTCGGCACAAATCTAAGTACCATTGAATCCAACCGCCAACGCGTTTTCTGTCTTGTGTCAATGCGGCCTGCAACTTCTCGGCATAACACGTTGCGCTCAATATTAAATCAGAAATAGTGCCTTTCATGCTGCGGCCGAAATGCGTGTAAGCCTTCAGCAGAGCGACAGCCAAATCGAACGCTGGCCTTCGGCACCAGTGACAAGTGACGCCGTAGTGGCAAGCTGACTGCCAGCCATGGCAACGCACCAATCAGCGGTAGAAGTGTGTCAGCACGTGCTGAGCGTACTAACGATGCGTCGCGCTGCAATATGCTCAAAGCAATGAAATCAAATGAAAACGACAGCACGTCTGCGGAAATCTGCCAAACATCATTAATTTTGAATTTGACTTCCGCTGCCTGGGCTACCTGTGGTGCACACACTTGCAGGCTCGCATGTCTGTGTGTGTGTGTGTGTGAAGCAGCGCAAAAGCCAAATGTGCGCGGCCGCTTCCTGTCGCCCGTGCAACACCAAAGAAATTGTGTTGCCTACGCTCGAGGCGCACTAGAACGATGCCATCAGAAATGCTGCTGAAAATCGGCATTCATTGCTCGGCAGCGCCTGCGGTCGTGCGTGTTCTGTCATATTTGCGATGTGCCGTGCAACGGCAACGGCATCGAAGCAGCATTCGCCCAACCGCTGACCTGTGTGCCGTGGGGTTGTGTTGTTGTAGTGCAAAAATATTGCTTTGAGTGAAATTGATGGATGAGTTGGAAAACAGTGAAGTGAATGAATGAATGAAATTGATGCTAAATTAGAAAGCGAGCGGACAGCATTTCGATATTTTTGCGCGAAGCGTCTGCACATTCATAATGCGCGTTGGAGGCCGTTGGTGCCGTGTTGCGGCGGGCGCGGCTGATGTGAAATTGGAAATTGTTGTCAATTATTGCTGCTGCTGCCATTGCTGTTGGAGTTGTTTGCTGTTAGCGGTCTCGTTATTGATATTTGTGTTGTATACACTGGCTGGAATTACGAAACGCCATTAGAGCGACACCAGTGCGCGCACTCGACGCTGCTCGTAATCTGTCCTCTACTTAGGTCATTAATCAATCAATACGATAAATGGCATGAAAGAGATGAATGCTTGGTAAATATTTATTTTGTTGTGGCTGTCATGTCATGGCAATTATTGTGCATGTTGCAACCAACCAAACCAAACACATATCTACCCGTAAATTATTGGGGTGATAATCTTTGAAATTAATGTAACCTACGAAATTCAATAACAACAGTTTTGGTATAAGAAATTGTGTTTGGAAGTATGAAAAACACAATGTAATTAATGGTTCAGCGTAAGGATGTGTATAACAGTTGTGGTCACAATAGTTGTGGAAAGAAGTGTTTAACCGCATTTGACGTTTTGATTTGATCTTTGCGTTTCTTGGATGTATCGTTGATCAATCGATACATTCGTAGTAATCAATCACATAAACCACACATAGGGACACATTTGTTGACTTTCAGTTGTAACTCAATTCCGATGGGGTGATATAGAACAGGTTTTTTCGTTGGCGCTTCTTTGAAGGTGGCAGTAATTAATCCACAGTCCAGGGGACTATGACCGTTTTGTTCAATTGTAGCCTTAGCGTGTTTACTTTGAGCCGATTTCTATTCCAACATTCCAACTTAGGACCAACATCAATTACAGAACTGCTCGAATTTATGCCGATTCGTGCGAAATGGAAATGGCATATTAAATAAGCGCATTTGGGTATAATTAGAATTGTATATACGTACTCGTACCAATGGAAAATTTTCTTCAGAACGCATCGCAGTGATTTAGTGTTTCCCATAGTTTTTGCGCAGTTTTTCTGCAGCTCCAGCTACAATAAATTATGTGCAGACTATATTCATTTCCATAACTCTGAATGAAACCGTAAATGAGAATATGTCTTATACACTTTTTCGTGATAGCAGCACTCGATTTCCTTATGCGTCACATATTTTACCTGCCCACGATTGTCCTTATTCGACCACATCCATACTTTGGTACATTTCCATATTCTTATCTGCGAAACGTTTTGCATATTCGAGCTGTAAAAATTGAATCCAATTTGTTTTGCGTGCTCCACACGCCGACTGCCTCAACAACTCGCTGCTTGGCTTCCTGGTTGGCGCATTCACCAGCTCGACTGCTTGGCAACTCGTCTGTCGCCTAAGCCTCTTTTCATTATCGCATTTTCATGTAAGAATTCACATCATCTGAAAAATTTACATAATATCGCGTCATAAGTAATATGGGGTTCACCGCATAAGCCTCAACGAGAATGAGCGCGTCAGCCCTCATGTTTGTATACGCGGCTGTATGTGTATGTAGGTGTGTGTGCAAAGCAGCCAGGATACTCATGAATATTGTATGTGATTATATTTAATTTTGCCCACCAGGCGGCTTGTGTCTGACGAGGTGAGAATGCCGCCAGGCTATTATTAGCACATAATTCCGGACCATATATTGTATATTGCAGTGTTTAGTTACAGCATTAATGTGGGCAATTTTTTTCTGCTTAAGATGCAATTCGACTGGTATTAGCCTTTCAATAGATGCTTTGCTTGAACTAAGAGGAAACGGTTTTTGTAAGTGCAAAAACTAGAGAGAAAATTGGCAAACACAAACTAAAGACTTTAAGATTTGAACCAGTAGAAGAGCATGAAGGATGCTTTCATTCTGCGGCTAGTGCGCTTGAAAGTAAGTTAGACTGTACGAGTATAGGATTTGATTCAATGCACAGTGATTCGACTCCATACAACCACGGGACAAAATTAGAAGGAGTCGTCCGTTCTTCATAAAATTTGGTATACTAGTTAATCATAGTCTGCTGAATTGAAATCTGCATTTTGTTTTTCTTAAACTTTTGTAGTTTGGCAATGCCTGAGACTTAAATTTGCAAATTTCATCATTTTTGGAGAGCTATAGCACCAAGTGTGTTGGCTAGATTTTTCAAATTTTACATTTAATCGGTAACGTCAACATTGATAATTCCAAAGAGTAACAGAAATTGTATGAGGACTCCTTAGTTTTGCAATAAAAATGATAATAATAGATGTATGTTTTGTATTTATGCAGATTTTTCAATTTTTCATGCTGATTGCATACTTTTAGGGATAAAAAAATAAATTTTGTAGAAAAATTGGTGTTTAGACCACTTTTCAAATTGAATTATTTTCTGAGATCGGAAGATATCGGAGGATGTAATTACATTATCCGACAAAGAAAGAATGCTTCTTAAAATAAAACAAAATCCAGGAACATACTTTCACATACTTTTTAGATATTTTCCTCTAAGTTTTGCCAATTTTCAGATTTTTAATTTAGAAAAATATTTTAAATTTAAAGTAAAGTAAAAGCCTCAGCTTTGTAAATTTTGAGAAAAAATTAAAAGCGAAAATGGCCACATCATTTCTTAATCTATATTGAAAGTTTTAGCAACTTCTTGGTAACCATGTATTTTTACAATTTTTTTTACTCAATAGACTAAAAAACAGAAAATATGTGTTTAAATTTTGTTGTGAAAAAAGTTTCAACTTTGCGCCGCTGTTGCACAGACACAAATTCATTTTTTGCACAGAGTTTTTGGGGTTTTCTTAGTTGGAGTTTTACCTTTCAAATTACATCGAAATCGTTAAATTCTGAGACTATAAATTTTTTGAATTTTGTCTATGGAACGAATCACTGTGCAACGGTCCGAATCAGTCCCTCGAAATCAACATACATTATAAGTAAAAAGAGTATGCGAAAACCACCGAGAAAGCAATCCCTTAATTCACTTAATTTGATTTTTATCTATCAAAGTTAATTTGTATTTAATAAATTATAATCACATATAAATACATTATTAGAAGGGTTAACATACGTCGAATTTAGGAAAGATCAAATATGGTTAAACATTTCGCTGTGTAATTATTTTTAGTTTGACTCATCGAACAGCACATAAAGTCAAGTTTTCACACTGGTAATCCTTTGCCTATTAAAAAGCTCACCATTAGACATAAAATGTATAGATATACATTTATTCATTTATTTATTTTTATTCAAGCTTAGAAGCTTCGTAGGCTTTCTTCATAGATCTGTTTTAATCGCAACACTTTTTTATGTAGAGCAGTAAAAGTCCCGCAGAAATTCGATTTCCTGCGATTTTTTTCTTCCTGCAAATTTGCTTGCTAGTGTAAAATATAAACATCCGTTTTTATAGAACTACAAACAAATAGAAAATTTGTTTAAGGCCATGTAAAATAAATAGAATTGCCAGCAGATGGCATTAATATACACTTTTTTCTCTTATCAAATTCTTTTAATGGTCACGAAATTCTACAGGAATGCATTTTCGGAATTTTCGTGCCCGCAATACTTGAGCTATGAAGCTTTTACTTTGTTTGTTTGTTTGTGAGAATAGTAGGTAAATACCTCGACGCAGAGAACTCTCGTTGCGGCTTTGGAATAAGACTTCTTCTCGGAAAATACGCAATACGCTCCATTTCACTGTGACTTTAAATATCAGAGGCATTTTTTTGTGCGGCCTCCTCGTGCCCATATCAGCAAATTGCAGCTACTATGTCCGCAGCACGCGGCCCTTCCGCTCGCATTCGCACTTAATGCCGCTGCAGTTGGGAATACGCAGCATTGCGCCATAAAAATATCACTTTCCCCTTTGAACTTTGTGGCGTTTTAATGCTGCGTCGACACACCCTGGGCCGCGCCAGTTTCCATATGTTTAAACATTGATGACATTTTTAATGTTGGCGCAGTTTCACGCACTCGCGCTGATGTAGCGCTCGCAGCACTTTCAGCATTGCCGCTGCCAGCGGATTATTTTGCTTCAGCGCGCTCTATTTACCATTTACGTGTAAATGCTGAGTTAAAAGCAAAAAGCGTAAAAATTCCACAAAACAATTAAACGGCGCAATTTTTTGCACTCTCTTCTTTCGGCTTCAGTGGGTGTGTGTTGGTGTGCCAGAAAATGGCGCCCATGCAGCAGCGGCAACAAGTTCACGTGCATCCATGACTGCCCGCCAGCCAACAAGGCGAATGGCGACGGGCACGCTGCGTAATTAAATAGCGACGCAGGGACGACAGCCAAAACGTCAGCAGCGATTTCTATGAAAATTAAATGAGCACCACCGTTTTTGTAATTTGCATAATTTTTTTGCAATGACTCGAAGAAAAAAGCTAAGCACTGCACACAGTGCTGATATTGAAATTATGCATTCACATTCGCCAGCATTAAGCGTGGCAAATTTGCATGCGAAAACGCGTTAACGAAACTATATTCGTTTATTTAACTGCGCATTGGGCTTTTTCGAAATCATACCAAGCGATAAAGAAAGTTTTAGAAAATTAGTGAAAAGTGCAAGGACACTTTTAGAACATCTGGTAATTGCGTTGCGAATTGTCAGCTTGGTTAGGTTTTCATAATTTACATAGCTCAGTGCAAAGAAGATTAAAAGGCTCTGAAAATTAATTCTGATCAAACAAATTAAATTTTATAAAAAATATGTATTATGCCTATCTTCTCATTGCATAGCTTTGATAATTTTTTGTAGGTAAGATCGGAGCAATGACTTTGATAGTAAAATTTAATGATTTCCACACATTGTTCAACGTTATAATATATTAAACAATTGAAAACAATTTGTCATTATAACGAAATAAATTTCCAACTTTTCCATAGAAATACCTCGTAGTGCACATATAAGAATTCGTTGAAATCGTTGACGATGGCGCTGCTATCACATCCGAAAGCGGAGGAGTGGGTCTCTACTCCGAAGTTTTTCGGGGCTTATAAGGCTACTGCATCTATGTTGCATCTTTCAACTTTAGTAGATGTCTAAGTAAGCCGTCTGGAAGTTCCCAAACTCATACAACAGATGATAGATAGGCATCTCTCAGAGTACCGTGTTTCAACAATTTTCTTTATTATTTGCCTACCTTGTTTATGAATTTCCACTACCACTGCCACTGTGCTTGTTGTAAAGATCAAGTTTTGTAGCGTCTGACAATGCATAGAATTTCTTAATAAGTGCTAACATGAACATAGTGTGCTAAGTATGAGGCCACTAGACAACTCCTTTTTCATGGCCAATCGAAGATTACAGAGGTCATGGAAAACCCTTACTTACGTACTTAAGTATGCTTCTGTACTGCGAGTACTTTTCTGTCACCTTTTTTTGTATTTCAGTACCCACACAATTGGTGCTAAATTTAATGTCAACACGCCTAAGTCAACACCATGGCTTATGTACGCGTAGAGCTTATTTATAATTTCATGCAAAGCTTCGCCTTGTGTAGACGCTGTTTATTTTTCTAAAATTCCATACACACACCCCCAAAAACCTATTTGTAACGCATTTAAAAACCTACGACGAGAGAGTGCGCGCCGAGGAGATGAGAAATTAATTCCGCCACAAAGTAGACACAAATACAATGGCAGAAAATACAGCAGCGCGTCGGAGTTTTCTAATTAAGTGCGACGCAAAAATCGCGGCTGCAAGCAACGGCCACAAATCGCGCTAAGCTGGCATTTTATTACGCGCAATTTACGTGCAAACGGGAAAGCGCACAAAGTGCAGCAGCAGTGTAGCGAAATTTTTTTGAAATCCCACACAAAAACCAAAAATTACATTAATTCCGGTCAAGAAAAAGCCACAAATAATAATAATAAAGAAAAAGCGAAAAATCCCAAGACCTACAAGCAGTCACAGCGTGCGGCGATTTATTGTGGCGCGTTAAGCAAATTTTCCGCCAGCTTTTCAGGCTGGACGCCTGCAAAGAGATTTACTTGAATGAGCAGAAATGGAGCACAGGAAAACACAAAATGGCTGCTGCCATGCAACAGCACAGCGTGAGTAGCTGTGTGCGTGTGTGGTTGTGAATCTAGCTGCCGGCCGCAGACAGGTCCTTGCCGCCACTTGCGACAATGTGCAATGTGCAACAACACACGCGCTCACCTACGCACACACACACACTCGCATAGAAAGTGCACTGCACCAGTGCAGAAGATAGCACAAAATCGGTTGGAATACTTGAAAATAATTTGCCGGACCACAGCTGCTGGTGACAAAATTACGTACAGCGAGTTGTGTGCGCCGAGCACTTGCCCGCGCGCCCCTGTCGCCCACAACAATGCCTAGTCTGCTGGAGTGAGTTTCAAATGGCAGCCGCCACTCACCAGCAGCGAACCGAGTCTAGTGTCGAGCGCAACAAAAACGACGCCCACGGCGTGCTGCTTGCAGGACAAGGACTTTTATGCTGCAGCGTCTGTTACTGCGCTCACACACTGGCCGCATCCACTGTGGTTATTAACACATTTTCTGCCTTGGCTAGAAGTCTTTGAATTTAATCTCATTTACTATTTTCCATTATTTACTATTTTTTCAAAATATTTCAGGCAATATTCTGTAAGCCCTCAAACGCTGTAAATGAAAACGGCAGCCCTACACGCTGCAGTTGCCGGCCATTAAATATTTATTTCGCGGCAGCAAATGCCGGGAAAATGAACAGCACACAATTCATCGGCATTTCAGACCATCCGGAAAAGCCACAAATATACAATGAACATTTATTTATTTTTTTGATTTTGTTTTGTTTTACATTACTTGAGTGCCTGACACAAAAGTTTACGCTTTGCCGCGGGCGTTCTGTGTGCATTTGCTGTACGCAGTGTTGGCCAATCGTTTGTATAATTTTCGTTTCGTTGATGGAAATGCTTACTTCCCAAAAACAAAAATATGTTTTAATCTTTGGCTAGTGTGGGTTTGTAGACTAACATTTTCCTAATATGCTTCAATTCTTATGTGGTAGTCTCTACCAGAACATTAAAGTTAACATAATTAACATAGATATAGATTTTGATTTTAGACAAATTGTTACATCCTTCAAAAAGTTTGAGCACTACTGGTTTAAATCATGGTTTGTTAGTTACATTTTTTGTAGAAACAAAAACGAAACGAATTCAAAAATATACAAGCTGCCAATAATGAATTTTGCTATTTGTTATTAAATACTTTTCACATATATACATATTTATACTTATTAAACTTTTCTTTTGAAGCAATAATTTCAATTGAATTGTAGAGGCCTTAAGAACTTAATTCTTTAAAGAACAAAAGTTGAGAGATTTCATTAAAAAAAGGAAACAATTTTTCACATATATACATAATTATACTTATTAAACTTTTCTTTTGAAACAATAATTTTAATTGAATTGTAGAGGCCGTAAGGACTTAATTCTTTAAGGTACAAAAGTTGAGAAATTTCATTAAAAGAGGAAAAAATTTGAATGTTGAAATTGATTGAAAAGAAATTGTATTGAACATGTTGGCCTCCGAGCTTCCGTAGTTTCATTAGGAAAGGCAAAAAAAAGTGAATAAATGAACAAATGAGAGCCGAAAAAGAAGCAAATAGAAGGGTTTTGTATTTTGCAGTGATTTTGAACTGAAATAGAGCGAAGTTGGCCAACAAGAATCAGTGGCGTGTTACATGGATTTTTGTGCCTAATTATTCATAAGCAATGACGGCATTTCACTTACCAAAAAAAGTCTACAGAGAAGTGCAAAAAGTGAGAAACCAGCAATGACACAAACACGCTATGTAACGCTTAAGCTTACACTTACGCCTTCTGTGCCCATGTCCAATTGAAATGCCTGAAAAACACACAAAATGGCCGCTTGGAAATGTTTTGCCGGAAATGCAACCAGAACGCGGCCTTGACTTAATTTCATGGCAATTTGATTTAATGCATTAATCGTGCATGAGCTTGACGCCATTGCAGCCGCACCAAAAAATAATGAAATAGTCAAAAGGATAATCACACACACACACACACACACCCACACATACACTTACAGCCGTGCGCTGCATGCTTTGGACATGCAAATTGCGCTACGCTGGGGCCTGGCGCGCCAACGAAACGATGGGCAAAGAAATTTTCGTTGCGATTCACACGCGGTGGTTATTATTTTGAATTTTTGAATGCAGCGCGGCAACAAACGGCCGCGGCACAGCAATTCAAATGCAATCAACCGACCGCACATTCGCACACACGTGCACACATAAAAGGGGGCTTTGTAACAACACTAACAACGATTGGTATAGTTTCACTTCTGGAATTTACACAATTTAATTCCTTTTGGCGCGGCTGTTGTGGGTGCGCCGTGCTTACGTTGCTGCAGCGTTTGCCGCTGCCGCAAGTGTGCTTTGCTATGGCGCTGCGCTTGCCGGCTTTTTTGTTTGTTTTAGTTTATTGCGGCACACAGCGAAGCCATTTCACTCTTCCGCTTCACACACACACCCGCACACACACACACGCGCGCTCATAGACACGTACACATTCTGCAACGCAAATGTATCCTTGCGGCTGGTGTTTCCTTCCGCCCGTTGCCTTTTGCCTTCTGCAAATTTGCGATTTTTTGCTGTTTTGCCGTTTGCTTTGTGCTCACTCGCGAGGATAACAATCGCGAATGCCAGCAACAGGAATTGCAAATATGATTTGTGTTCGCCGTGTCGTAATTTATGAATAAATTATTGAGGATACGTTGCTTCATTTCCGTGTTTGTTCGCATGTCCATTCATTCGTATGTTCGTTCAATGGTTGGTTGGATTGTTGGTTTTTCCATGTGCAGATGTGTCTGTTATTGGTAATTATATTTGTGCTTGGCCTTACGCGGTACGCTTTCCCACGATTACATTGTCAACAGTTCTTCCTTGCGGCCCAGAATGATTTTCTATTAATTGAATTGTTCTGCAAGTGGCGTTGAATGGCAATTCGAGTGGCTTGTTTGCCATTAAGCTTCAGCACTAAGTGGTGGCAATTAAATCTTTGTTAACAATTTTACTATTAACACTCGCAACAATGCTATAATGTATTTGTCTTTGATTTATTAGTTATATGGATAAATACACATAAAACTAAGTAAAAGAGAGCTGTGGGAATTCAAATATTTATTACAATAACCATAAAAGGGAGAAGATTTTTGTTTTGGGTGTTCCTTAGCGACTAAATTATTCTAAAGTCGTTCGGTTTTTACATGCATCTGAGTATAAATTTCTATATGAATTGGTAGGGAAATTCTTTGTAAGGTGCCACTCTTCGTAAGGTGCCACTCCTGCTCGATTTTGACGTTCCAGCAATCCAAGCAAAAAAATTCCTACCGTCATTTAAGGTATATATGACAACATCAAGTTTAATGTGGTTTTTGAGGGAACAGACGCAATAACACTGTCTGCGTAAAAAAAAGTGTCAAATTTGGTTAAGAAAAAACTTAAAAATAAAAACTGAAGGTTTTTGTTGCGGTGAAAAATAAATCAAATACATGTAAAAGACTAAGGTAAATATCAGCGTTGGACTTAATTTTTAATGCTTTTTCATAATCCGAAATGATATCCGAGCATATCGTAAGAGGAGAACATTTATTCAATGATTTCCAAAATGGCGTCAAAATGTAAAGTGCCACCTTTTTTCTTTGTAAAGTGCCACCCCTCTTTTTTCATTGTTTTGTGGTCCTATAACGGTAAAATTACTTTTTGTTGCTCGGAATCGTCATTAAAATGAATTTTAAGTGATCTTAGTCAATTTTTCTCTAATCCTATCATGAGGAATAAATTAGTTCAGTTTTGTTTATTACCGTTTTATTCGTTACCATTCAATTTGCACTTTGCTTTCAGTCATTTTATATTTAATTCAAATTAAATTCAATAATCTTTCATACATTTTCTAAATCATGCATTTCTACTTGAGATTTTTACGTTTTTAGCGGTTTTTTAGGGGGTGGCACTTTACATTAAAAAATTTTAAGGGTGTCGATTTTGAACACTTTCGTACTTTCGTATTTACGAAAAATTCAAATGAAATGTTACCTTGGATCATAGGTCTATAAGCCCTCTTTCCAACGGTATATTAACATTGGCGATACGTTAATTTTCTAACGAGTTATGCGCAAGCTATGGGGTGGCACATTACAAAAAAATCTCCTATATGAATTGGTTCTATTTATGATCAAGGGTTCTCAATCGCCGCTTCCTACTTATCTGAAACTGACTAAAGTTCCGATATGTTGTGATAAATAATGAGCGTGGCAGGCATTATTTCTCATAAACTTTTCTCGACACCTCAGAATAAGGTAAACAGATGAATGCAAAGACTGGAGAATTGAATAGACAAACAAAAATGTCTGCTCTCTATGTTAGAGGTGGCCTTTAGGCCTTTACATGAACCTAGACTGCCTGGTGTCTATGAGATGGTAGCTCCATTGCCAGAATTGGGAGATAAGGCAGGTCTATCGATTATGGTTTTGTAAGGAAAAGATTTTGTTGATCCGACACTAGTTTGAATTATATCCTGTTTTCTTTTTCAGAACCAACTTGGAACGAGGAGGCAAATAGACACGTGCAGCTGGACAGACTAACAACTTAATTAACAAACAAACGACAGTGTCAAAAATCTAAATGAATTCTTCGCCTTCAATTAATTGCGCACTGCCAGGAATTTCATACCGCGCTCCCCATGTCAATAAATTTAGCCTTTCAACTTTGTTTCTGCTTTCACTGGCAAGTTAGAAACTCAACAGTTTTTGCTTTCCATTCACACTTCCTTTGCAATCGTTTCAGTGAGCGTAAATTTCTATTTTGCCAACATTCTTATTTACGCTTTCAGTATTATTCATAGTTCCGCAAGAAAGCGACACAAACACACAAACACACCCACAGTTTCTCGCATTTACAAGTGCACTTTGACATATGCGCTCATTATAAAGTCCATCCGGACGCCCCAGCTGCTTGCTTGCCTGTCAGCCGGAGCGGATGCAATTCAAAAATCCAATGTCGCACTGGCAGCCAGCCGCGAATGCTGTACTGCACTGCGCCGACGGAGGTACCAAGCCGTTGAGTGCCGCTGCGCCATACACACACACACACACAGCTGTACATAATACGCGCACATGTTGCCGTTGTCGTTGCCGGTTGACGTTAATTTGATTTTTAGCCGCCGCCACCGCCGCCACTGCTGACGTACAAGAATTCAATAATATCTGTCACTGCGACTGGCGCAACGTAACTCGCGCGTACCGGCTGCATATGTAATTAAATCCGTTTGGGGAATGCGGTGCGGCTGACGTCGTTGTGCGGGTGATGCTATAATTGCGATATAATTAGAAATAACGCACTTCGGAGAGGAGCGAATTTGATTATGAGCGCCGGAGCTAGTTGCAAATTACTTGCGCGCCAACTCACACTATGCCAGCCTATGCCGTCGCCTTTCAAATGCGCCCCGATGAAATTCTATAATTTCATGGGAAATCAGCAAACGGCTCAACGTTGGCTGTGCTGGCTAAGTGACACTTGACGGGCCAACGACAAGCAAGATGGAGCGCCGATTATCGAGCGCTGGAAGCAGTTCCTTTACCTTCTCTGAGGTGCTCGAAAGTGGCGATGACATTTTTCGTCGTAATCGTTCGACGACGCCCAACGGGCCGCAGACACTAACGTTTTATATAACTATTACATATTTTAGAAAGCAGTGATTGCATCATTTTTGAGTTCTGCCAATACGCGTGACCCTTTGCGATGCATGGACAGGATAATTGACCGCGCCTTGTAATGGTCAGCGGCAATGCTGATTTGATGTTGGGCGGTGCAAAGTGCAGTCAGCAGTGAGCATTGCATGACTGATGTTGCGGTAGCGTGTTGCGCAATTCCTGGAAGTCTGAACATCGCAACATGCATGCTTGACCTGCAGACGTCTATGTAGTGGGCGGAAATTATACACACATATACATTTTGTACACATACAGGTCTACTATATGTAATGCTCGACTAAATTATTTATTCTGTTCATATAATTTAATTTCATGTGGTTTGATTTGTTGTGCTTGCAAATGTATTTTTGCACGCCGACTCACGTTGGCATTTCAGCCGTCTATCTAAATATACATACATATGTACACACGTAGGTGTGCGTGTTTGCACATACACCCAAATGTCTGTGTACGTTTCGCACTGATGAGCGTGAGTAATTGCCATTCGGAATGACAGCTTGATGGCTGGTAGACTACATAGACATGACACTTTAGGTAGCTAATTCGTTCTTCGTGTTTACATCCCCGTTAATATTTCACAGCTTAACATTATCGCATCAAATTTTGGGTGAATTTTCGCCCGCACACATTACTGAGTTTTGTGACTTTAAATTGCAGCAATTTCAAAGCAGTGATGTTCCTACGTTCAACTCACATTTATGACAAAAGCTATGAGATTGTCATGAATTTTGAACTTTTTGGACAAAAATGCGATGTGCGCGATAAATACTCGAATATATTCACTTTTTATTGGTAACAATTGGGAGAAATATTCAGTGCAAACGTGACAGAATCGGCACCTCACATATCCCACCTAATTCATTTAGTTTCATTTGGGTACATTTGCCACAAATTGCTACGCGTTTTAAGCGCTCTTCAATGGCCAATATTTTCTACTTTAAAGTTTATATTCTCCACACATACTTAAAAGCCAATACAAAACCTGTTTACAGCATTTACATTCTGCACGCAAACGAGATTGCCACGCCCACACGCCCCACGTATCAAGTGCGCGTGTCGAAATGCAGATAGACAAACGGCCACAGCGTATGTAAATGTGCGCACTTCACGCACACATATAAAGCCCGTAAAAATATTTAAGTGCAATTTTACGAGCTTATTGCGAGAAAATGTGCTGGGAAAAGAGCGAGCAGTTTTTGGGTAAATTTATCAGCTGCCAGCCAACTAGTGGCAGCCACCGCAACTGCACATTGATGGCAACATAAACACTCACAGAGGCAGACGCGCTGACAATGACCTATTCAACTGTCAGGCGGCGATAGTGAGGCGAAAATACCCAATTTGGCAAATTGTTTTGAGCATTTTATCAAATTGAATGTGGCCATGAATAAGTGATGCGAGTAAAACCACAAAAACCAACGAGCTTATGTATATCAAATTTCACATTTCACATTTCATATTTTAATTGCAAATGGCATTCAATAGTTGCGGGCGTGCCAAAAGAACCGGCAAGCTTCAAAGCCGAAGCTGAATTTGATTAAATTTTATTTGATAAAAAATGCCTTGCTTGCTGTGGAAATGTTAAAATTTTCAAAATAATTGTGCAATTGCCTTCATTACTTAAGTTGTTTTAATGCCGATTATGTGGTTAGGTGCGGCATACATTAACATAAATAATTGGCAAGCTTCAAGCAAGAAAATTAAATTTTTTGATTGTGGTAAAGAGCGAAGCGATTTTGCTCACTTTGGGAAAATTCAATAAGCGGGTTAAAATTGAATTGATTACACAGGGCAACAAATTTCGACTTTGTGTCGGCTTTTCTGGGTTTGACATCAGTTCTAGGGTAATTAGGGACCGCTGATTTCGAATCTGCAAACCGTTTTCAAAACTTAGTTTCCGTTTTCGCAAAAAATTGGCGTGTCACTTTTTCGGATTTTCCCTGACTTTTTTCACGTTTGGGATTGTAATTTCTAAACCAACCAACCGGTTGACATGATTTTCACTTTGTGGCAGTTACAGCACCTCACGGCTTCTTTTCCAATGTAATTTATTTTTATGAGTTTTAAAATTCCGCGGTAATTGGACCTCAAAGTCGGAAAATATGGAATCTCAAGGCATTTTCTTAGATGTTAAAAAACATGCACATTTTACGTGAATCAACTATCGAGTAAGGTATAACACGAAAGCGGAAACATCAAGCAACACAACACAGCCAAATTATTTGGCGGAATACACATTCGCATCGAAATAATAGCAAAAATGTACCATAGTCATTTTCATCAAAATGTGGGTAATTTCCTTAAAAAATTAGGAGCCTCAAAATATGCTCTTTTATATGTTCCATTTATAGTCTGATATACAAGCAAAAAAACAAAATGATTTTGAATTGCTCCAAACAAAAAAAAAATAAAAGCTTTGCATATCTTGAGGCACCTAATTTTTTAAGGAAATTACCCACATTTTGATGAAAATGACTATGGTACATTTTTGCTATTATTTCGATGCGAATGTGTATTCCGCCAAATAATTTGGCTGTGTTGTGTTGCTTGATGTTTCTGCTTTCGTATTATACCTAACTCGATAGTTGATTTACGTAAAATGTGCATGTTTTTTAACATCTAAGAAAACGCCTTGAAATTCCATATTTTCCGACTTTGAGGTCCAATTACCGCGGAATTTTAAAACTCATAAAAATAAATTACATTGGAAAAGAAGCCGTGAGGTGTTGTAACTGCCACAAAGTGAAAATCATGTCAACCGGTTGGTTGGTTTAGAAATTACAATCCCAAACGTGAAAAAAGTCAGGGAAAATCCGAAAAAGTGACACGCCCATTTTTTGCGAAAACGGAAACTAAGTTTTGAAAACGGTTTGCGGATTCGAAATCAGCGGTCCCTAATTACCCTAGAACTGATGTCAAACCCAGAAAAGCCATTTTGCTGTTGATCAGCGTTATCAATTGAATTTCTTTTGATTTGATTGCAATGGAAAACCAAAGCATCGCTGTTTATCTCTAATATATTTTCTAAATAAAAGAAGTAAAATTTAAATTTTAAAATTTAAAATTTAAAAAAATTAAAAAAATGTTTTTCAATGCTTATTGGACACGTAATTTTATGTTTCTGCAGCCGCTCATCGATTACTTCTAAGCAATGCGCTTTTATATTCCGGATATTCCTTTTCGCTTAGCGCATAATTTACGAGTATTTTGCTCAGCGCTACTACGGCGGCTGTAATTAATTGCTTTCTGCTAACCACGTAGCCAGACAGCCAGCTGGCCACCCAACAACAGCAGTGGCCGCTCTGCAGTTTCTCCTTAATAGTTTGCCATTAATAACAGCCGCTGGCCCCCCGTCGCACGGCCCACTACCTGCCCAATTTGTAACTTGACTTGCTTGACTTACTTTCAATTATACGTTGCCGCCCACACGGCCGGCTGTGCCAGTCCAACGGAGGACGTGTAGAGTACGCGAGTGTCGAGTCGGTGAGGCGCAAGCAGGCGCAGATTGCTGCTTTTGCTGGTATCTTAATTAGATTTGATGTTTTTGCTTTGTGTATTTGTGTTTGTGTACAAATATATGCATGTCAACAAGATTGGCTCAGTAGGAGCCATCTGACTTGTAAGCGTATTTGATTAATCGGCAGCACTGATAGGCGAACTCTGTGAGCAATAAGTTTTTATTACGGAACTTAAAAACTGCAGAAAACAATGAAATACACAAAAAGAAATTAAAACAATTTGTTAGAGATAAAGTCGTAAGACGATTTTGGAAAGAGATTATTAGGATTTCGAATTTTGTAATCTAAACATCATGTTTTGCACGTTTATATGTTCCAGCACACCACGCATTATAGGCGCAGAAATGTCCCCCAGCACCTATATAGGTCACATGTCCAAAAATTTTTCTTTCGAAGCTCTATGTCCCGTGTCAGAATAACCGAAGACTTTGCAGAGTATTCCTTGAAAAAGCTTGCGGATTCAAAGAATTTTAATTATCTCTTATTCCTATGAGGCCAAGAATAAGAGATAATAGTACTTACAGTTCGATTGTAGGTGAAGAATGAATCTAAGGTTTTTATTTTCTCCTAACCGAAAACAAAGATGAAACTCCGTTTGAGCATCTTCTTCAGAAAATTACTACAAAAATCACTGTATGGAAAATGTCTCCATCATTAACATTGTTTTCCATTTCACCTAACTAAGCAGTACAAGCAGTGTAAAGCAGAATGCGAACAGTATTTATTCCATTAAAAACAAAAACAAAATGCATTCGTACCTTTTTGCTTGTGGTTCTTCGCCATCTTGATTGGACGTACTTATACAATTGTAACTAGTAGTGTTTTGCACTAAAACTCATTACAGAAAGTATCAACAATTCGTACAACAAACTTTGCAAATTTCTCATGCAAAATGTATGTAATCTATATACATATATACACGTATAACTAAGTTGACCCCATTAAGTTCAACTGCAATACTTTAGCAATTACGACAAATAGAAAAACATCAACAACAAAAGTCAAGAACCTTCAACTGTGATCTCAAGCTGTCAATACAGGTCGCTGTACTTCTGACTGTATGTATGTATGTTGGTATTTGTACGAAAATTGCACTAATTGCTGCACAAAATACATACAATTGCAGCAATTAACAGCGGTCGACACTATACAACAAACATAAAATCTACACAATAAACAGAAGTTTTAAGAAATTCGCCCAAACAGTTCAAGCACCTCAAGTTCATATTTCGGCATTTTGTTTTATTTTTCTATTCTACGGCTTATTGAGAGTTGCACATTTAAAAACAAAAACTGTTTGCATTGTACTATAAGCTATGTATTTCCAGCAGTTTGGTTTCTGGCCTTTTGCGACTCTATTGCGTGTGTGTTTTCATAAACATTTCATGCTAATTAAATTGCCATACTTAAAGCCAAGTTGGCGGCACTGCGTAAACTGCAGCTGAACGAACTCAGCCAACGCATAGCAATACATGCATACGTGCTGCAAATATCAAATATGGATACACGCGAAAAGAGTTGATGACCTTTGTGGAGGAACAACTAAGCAAGTTTAGGAAAGTATCGTAAAAAGCAAGAAACGTGTTCTGATTTGAAAGTGGACTGATTTAAATTATTAAATCGATGGAACGCTAAATGTTCAAAATTCGTTTCTTTCCAGTTTTATGAAAGCTACATTTTTATATTTTAAAGCCATTGGATTTTAAAGGGATCTGCAAGAAGGGATCTAGGGAGAAGGAGAAAATGAAAGATGGTTAACACCTAAATTATTTTGCGTTTTCATTTAGTTCCAATATCTAGTCGACCAAGATTTCCCATTCAAATGTCCACAATATGCATTGTTCCTAAGTGATATCATTTAGTTGTATGCTCAGGTTTATCAAGAAAGTGTTTGGTCACGTATCCAAAAAGTAGTCTTGTGCAATTTAATGCAATTAACTGCTTTGCTTGTTAAATATCTATAAGTATTTATAAGCGGCGTTAGGATAACCTGCAAATATAAATTCCAAATAAATACAAGTTTCTTTTTTCTCAATTGATTTTATTTCAAAAGTATAAACAAACGCCAAGCAACACACAACTGTGCGTATACGTAACATACAATTCATTCTCCATTCTCTTCCATACTCAACGTCCAAAATTACTCATACGCCCAGTCAAATGCCTCGTGCAGGGCGCTTAGATAATATGCCAGCAAATTTGACGCGTACAAGTAGTAACGACAAAGTTGTTGCCATTATTAGTCGACAGGCTGCCAAATACCGCTTAAGTCCCCTTAAAGTCGACTTATTATGCCACACAATTCCCAATTGCAATAATGACAAGCCCGAAACAGCTGTAAAAATGTAAAGTACACAAAATCAACTAACCTCAAAGTTGCGTACAACCACTACCAAATCTTCGACAAAGACTCGTGGGACTTTCGACACAGCCCAATGAGTAAGCCATGATTTGTGGGCAGGGTGAGCGGGCTGGTTGCTTACTTTCACTTGCATTACGAATGAAAATTTAAAAGCCCCTGCAGCAGCTGATAATTTTAATTGCAAAATATTTACATACTTATGTATGTTCCTATAGGTTTCTTACGACAAGGTTCAAGATATGATTCAACGATTGGGACTGCGTGTTTAGGCGGAGAATGTACACATTTATGGATTGTTACATTAAGTATTTTCTTATTTTTACTTTGAGATATGGATTTGGTCTTAATTGCTTTAAGATTTCAATGTTTTAGTATTAGAAGTACAATAGAACCATATTACCATAGAAGCGATTAGACCTGTTACCTGTTAAGCTTCAGTCAAATAAATCAATCTATCAGTTGATGAGAATTATATGACAGTGGAGCCGCAGTTGTGTTTTACAGATAAAGTATTTGATATATAGTCACAAATATTTATTACCTTTCAGTTAAACATTTATTATTATCGTTTTGAATACATATTTTGGCAATCCATCATGGTTTCTGGTATTCGAACAGCGTGTTCCAAGTAAATAAACACAGTTTTGAGCCCAAGTCTAAGTAGAGTCCATAATGTTGGTGCTGCTGCTATTTTCCCTCACAAAAAACAAGTTAAATACAATAAACTCACACACAAACACACGTGTAAGAAGTTCACGCAGGCTTCTCCCTTACATATGTATGGCAATAGTCGTATTGCAGCAACTCTGTGATTCGAAAGCAATTACCGCAAATCACTCGAAAACCCACTTTAAAGCCAGCAAACCCAGGAAGACTTCAATTTGCCACCCCCTCCATAATTTATGGTGTGCGACCTGTGTGCACGGAGCAGAGTGAGCATCACTCACGCTGTGCTGAGCAACGGAAGGAAGCATTAAAGTAACGGCAAACGGATGCACAAATGTCTTTATTCGAGCTGGCCGTCACGCATAAAAGCACACACACACACACACACACACACACACAACACAACACAACACCTGCGTGTCAGTACCGGCGGTGTGCCGGCGTGAATGTGTACGTGTACGTGTTTATGGCTGCGTCGTGTGTATGTGTGTGTGTGTTAAGTGCACTCGCGCCGCTACGCACTTTTCGCTTTATAATTGTTTGTGCGCGTGTATGTGTATGTTCGTTGATTTTGTGCCTCGTCGGCCAAATGGGGTATGTAAATTTGCAGCAGCAGTGGCAACAGCCTCTGTTGGCAATTGTTGTTTATCATTTCACTTAACTGGCATATCGTCGCTTCCGTTCTTTAGCATGTAATTTCCGTTTGTTGTTGCTGTTGCCGATGCTGTTGCTACTATTTGTAGTGATTGTTGCTTTTCCTGTTGTTGTTGTTGTTATGGTTTTCGTATTTCACAAACGAACTGATTGTAAATAATTTAATCATTGATTGAAAGGCGAATTGCATGCAATTTATTTCTGCGCATTGTCACCGTTTCTGTTGCTATAGCCCGTCCGATTATTGTCGTTGTTTTTTTTACCTGTTTTCTCTTGCCGGCACTTGGGTGATTGAGTGCGAATTACTCTGTTGACAACATGACACAATAATCGTGGCTATTATCGGCTGTCGGTCAGTCAGCGAACCTGCGTCTCTATGCCGATCAATTCGGCTGCGTAATGAGTTAATTTCGAACAAGATGGGTGCAAGTGTAGCCAAATTAGCCAAAAAGCCAACACGAAGAGAAATGCTTTAATTGCTGGAAAAATCATTGACTTAAGGCCGAACATGTATTGTTATTCCAAGGAATTAGTGTCCGACCGAAACCACTTTTTTGGGCCGAAACCGAATTTCGTTTTTTTTTAATATTCGGCCGAAACCGAAACTTTCTAGTTCAAATAAAAATCACCACATCAAGAATCAAAATCAAAATTTTTACACAAACGAATTTTACTTTAAGTAAATATAGAAAAAACAAACAAACATAACATAAATAAATAAATACTTATTAATAAAAACAATTCTTTCTTTTTTCAAACATAAACATAAAAAAATCACCCTTTCGTACCTTACTCGCTAATATTAAAAAAAAAATAAAAAAATAAGTTTATTTACATTGGTGGCATCTAAATTCTCTTCTAAATGTAAAAAATATTTTTGAAAGTTTCGGTTTCGGCCGTTCGGGCATTTTTTGGCCGAAACTGAAACCGAAACCGAAACACTTATTTGGGTCGCAACCGAAACCGAAATCGAAAATTCGGTCGGACACTACAAGGAATATATATTGAAAAACTCTAAATCCATTTAAAGTAATCGATTTCTCGAAATGTGATATCAAGAAAATTTTGTACTAATTATGTAGATTAGAAGTTACGCCGATGCGGACGTCAACCACAAACCAATTTCCAATAAATTGAAACAGCGTACAAAACCCAACAATTTCCACAACAAACATTGAGAAATAGTCAAATTGTTCATTTAAGCAGTACTCGTATATATTTCAAATTGCCAGTTATACGATATAATTACAAAGTTCTAATTTAAGCGAACACAAATTAAAAGAATTGGTAAAAATAAGAATAGCGAGTCAATTTCTTTCAAACACAATAAACGTCAGCTGAGAGTCATAAACATGTAGAATAAACATTATTTTTTACGGCGTCTAAAATAACACAGCACAACAAAAAAACACTTTTTGTCTGTTGCATGGAGTTTTTCTACTGTTTCTTACTAATTTGGGTGCGCTGATTTCGAATCCGAACTCAGATTTTTTCTAGCAGCTCTAGTTAGTGAGATATAGGTACGTGTCATTTTTTCAGATTTTCCTCTACTTTTTCCATATGCAACTTATTTTAAGTTTAAGTTTTAAAATTCCGCGGTAATTGGACGTCAAAGTCGGAAAATATGGAACTTTAAAGCGTTTTCTTTGATGGTCAAAAACATACACATTTTTTGTAAATCAATTAACGAGTTAGGTGTATAATGAAAGCCGACACATCAAGCAATTCAACCCAGCCAAATTATTTGGCGGAAAACTAGTTCTACAGCTAGTTTTACCCATAATTACATATTCGGAAGTTGTTTACACCAAACTTGATTCTAGGTCGGAACATAAACTGCTTATTGCCTACAACAATGCTGCACGTTACGTCTATGGCTTAAAGAGAGGGGACCACCTTTCTTCTTATAGTAGACAGTTGCTTGGCCTTGACCTCTAAAGCTACTTAGAAGCACGAAACTGTATGTTTTTACATAAACTTATACACACGAAGCGTCCCAGCTACCTTTTTGAAAAACTTCTGTTTTGCAAGTCAAGTCGAAACTACAATCTCCTAATTCCTAACCATAATTTCAAAAACTCCAGTAGGCTATTTTTCGTTAGCGCCATTAGGTCTTGGAACTCAAATGTATTTCGGGTAGTGGTAATTTTAAGCATCTACTCTTCAAACACTTCTCATAACATTTCAAACTTTTCTCTCGCTCTTTACCCTATCTACTTTCACTTACACATAATTAAGATTTTTCTTTGTAAATTATTAAAATATTGTAATAATATAGTATTTATTGAGTAATGCTTAAAATGAATGTGTTCCAAATTGGCATGCAAAGGATTATATCTTATATGCCTGTATAATCTATCTATTAAATAAAAAATACTTTAATTGTACTTTAATTGTATTTTAAATAATATTTATTTAGAATTGCACATTAATTTGACTATATCACACAATACACAAAATATGCCCTTTTATATGTTCCATTTATAGTCTGAAATACAAGCAAAAAACAAAAATATTTTGAATTGCTCGAAACAAAAAAAAATTAAAAACTCTGCATATTTTGAGGCCCCTAATTTTTTAAGGAAAAAGTATGAAAAGTGATGAAAATGGCTATGGTACATTTTTGCTATTATTTCGATGCGAATGTGTATTCCACCAAATAATTTGACTGTGTTGTATTGCTTGATGTTTCTTCTTAAGATATTCATATAATTCGTAACCTGATTTATGAAACATCTGTACAATTTTCGCCATCAGAAAAAACGCCTTGAAATTCAATATTTTCCTACTTTGAAACCTTATTACAACGTCAATTTAGAACGCATAAATTGATTAATGTCAGAAAAGATGGCGTGAGATGTTGTTAGTGCAACTATATAAAAATCATGTCGATAGGATTATTGGTTCAGAAATTACAGTCGAAAGCGAGAAAAAAGCCGAGGAGTTTTCGCCCATTTTTTGCGAAAACTAGAGCTGTTACATAAAAACGGAGTATGGTTTTGAAAACAGCGTGGAAAAACGATCCAGATTCATGTAAAAAACTCCATGCAACAGACATGCTGTTGTGCAGTGTAATTTATTAAAGTCCCACATGTCGGTGACACTTGTAATAAGTCTTATCATTAGCTCCGACTAAGCGACTCTGTGCGGGTTATTTCGAAAATGGGAGTGTGCTCAAAACAACAACAAGAATTGAATGCCTCCAAATTGGATGTGTTGACTCTTTAATAAACCTTTAGAACTCGTTGTAGCTATTTCGCAATCATGAAATGGCTCTATAAGAAATGTCTAGAATAGCTTTGAAAAGTCTATGCTTGGCGCATTTTTAACTCACTCAACTGTACAGTTTCCCATAACTGTAAAGAGCTGTTTTACTGTATTTAATGTTGCAGAAACGAGGCAAAAGGCTGCTACAACACACTTACCGCCTGGCTATCAATTAAAGTAATTAAAATCTACTTTTGAAGTAAGAATGTAGCCTCATCTTTATCCAAAAAAACGGTCCAATTTCGTAAGCAGCAGAAGAACATTCACACTCTGTCTCTCTCTAAAATTCTTAAACAGTTTCTTTCGAATTTCAATTTCAATTCAATTAAAAGTGCTGATGATTTCCTTTTAACGTTGCATTTCCGTTAAATGCCGAAATGCCTGTAAGAAGTCAAAAGCTAAGCAAAGCGTACAAATCCAAATTAAATTCGAGCAGTAAAATGGTTCGCAAATTGAATACTGGAATGCGCCCCCCAACCGCGGCATGTTGCTCAAGCCGTAGAGAAATCACTGCATAATACGTTTAAGTCAACAGATAAATGAAATAAATTCGGTTAAATGAAACTGTGGCAATTCGCTGCTGTCGCACAAGCCGAGTAGATAGACGCCGCCACTGCATGAAGACAGTCCGAACTTAATGTTGTTTAAGGCCGCCGCGAGGCTTCGTACCTGTGCGACACGCTGCGAGGTACACAGACAGACGCGTTCCGGCATGCTAATCACCGCAGCAGCGGCAAATACAATGCTACATAGAATCCTATGCCATGCTGATGGATGAAGTGGCGTCATGTCGGCCGTAGCGGCAGCTTAGCTTGTGCCTTCGCTGTTGTGATTTGGACGTGGCTTGTTGTATAATAATTGCGCACTCTGTGCATAGCTGGCGGCTATGGATATAAGTAGTCTAATTTGTGCAGGAAATTTAACGCAAAGGAATTCTAAATCTCTAAATTTCGTCTGAGCCATTCGCGGACCACAGTGCGTATGAGTGGCATTTATTTGCGAAAACAATCACAATCACACATGAAACCAGTTTACTTTTCGCCCGCCAGCGATCTTGCCTCATGACAAATTAATTTGAGTGAAAGTTTGGGCAACACTTTTGCAACTTATATCGTTATCCTGCAATGTGACACGAGCGCCAACAACACCCACACCAATACGGCAGCATCACGCCGGCAAGTAAAAGGAGGCATCCGAGTTGTTGTGTTTTGTTTATCATCGAAGCAAAATTAATTATAATGGTTAAACGGCTCTCGTGCGCGCCATCACCGACAGCAGCAGCAACAGCAGCAGCAGCAACAGGCGCAGCCCAACTATAACAATTACAACAAAGTTGTATCCCTCAGCAACAGCAGTTGGCAAAAGTTTCCAAACGACACGCTGCTTGCTGCCGCACCAAAAGCTGCCTGACGCGTCTAGTTAGTTTGCGAAATTGTTTATGAATTAGTGACAAAGTTTGTGATGTTTGGCATATGGGGGGTTATCACATGCTTGAAATTCAGCTGTGCCGCCTACTTTGTGGCCTCTCAGAACAAGCCGTCGTTGAATTCAAATGGGTCATTGTCACCTGATTACAATTTGCAATATTTCTACGCACTAATATTTCGTTTGTTGCAATTATAGAAACGCTTGTTTATTGTGTTCCGGTTTTATTGCAAGCTGCACTCCTGAGTCTACAAGAAATCAAATTGGTCTCCATCAAAATTGGCGTATTTCTTCAGAATGTGGCTCATGCCGGCTGGATTGTCGGCGGGCACCATATGGCCGGCGCGATTAACCCAGAACATGGTGAAGTTGCGCGCGCTCTTCTGGTAGCCCTCCAATACGCCGTTGACGTTGATGCCCACGCGCGGCGCCGCCTCGTACTCCGATTTGTAGCTCCACTTCATCTTGTTGATCCAGTTGACGGTGCCGGGTGTGGCGCAAATCAGATCTAAATGACCCGACAGTACGCCCACCTGCAAGTCTGTGTGATCCAACAGTTCGGTGACTGCAATAGAAACATTTTAGAAATTACATTTTTCAAGAGTTCAACTTGAGCGGCCCTCACCGATATGCACCACAGGCTTCATGAAATCGCCCCCTTGCATCGTAAAGGTGGAACCGCTTTGTGAGCCCCATTTCACTTTGGCCGGTATATTCAGTGCCTTGCTCACGGGTCCAAGCATTAGGTCCTGCAGCATTTCGTCGCGGTCCTCATCGAGGTCGTATTGCAGCAAAGTGCGCATCATGAGTTCTGCAAATTCAGTCTGGCTTTAATTATTTAATAACTTGCAACAAATCCATTCATCCAATACCAGTGCTGCTTGCGGTTCTCAACAGCAGTTTGAGATAGGCGTCGCCACGAGTAGGCTTCAGGACGTTGTAGAAGTCCACACCCTTCGACTCGCGCAAAAGCACACCTTGCGTGGCGCTCCACTGCGAAGTAGCCTGTCTCCACTTGCCAGCGTTCACCAGTTCCTGCGTCTTGTTTGCCGAAATCATGATGTTGTCATGCCCATTTTGATCCACAATGCCCTGCGCACAGAAATCTAAACTGAACATTCTCTCGTTAGCTTCTCTATGTGCTGATCTCTTACCATCTGCAGCAGGTATGGCGCCCATGAGAGTACGGAGTCAATGGGCGACGTCCACGGATCGCCCAGCACCACCGATGTCAAATTGCTGCGCACCTCGCCGCGCTTGATGGCCTTGTACAGCTCCAGCGCGAATTCGGGCGCCATCTTGCCGCCGTAGCTCTCGCAAAAGATATGCAGCGGTACCGTTTCGAATTCGGGGTGCAGCTTATAGAAGCCCTTCATCAAAGCCACCAGATCCTTGGCGATTGCCTTGTTGTTCATGGTCAAAAGCCTCAGGTTATCGACATAGCTGAAGCCGGTGCCCACCGGATTGTCAATGAACAGCACATTCATGTCCTTCACCCAGGTGAAGTTGCGGTAATTGCCGTAGATATCCAACGGACCGAGCTCCTCGAAGTTGCCGTAGCCGGTGGAAGAGGCGCCGGGACCGCCCTGCAGCCAAATGGCCAACGGGCGATCGGTGTAATTCTTGACAATGGCGGTCGTGTAGTACAGCCAGTAGAACATGTGCGCGCCCGTGCGTACGTCAACATAGCCCCAATCCTGCTCGCCGGGGCCATAGCCAACTTTAGCTGCAAAAATGTGCCAAATATGCGAACATAAAATATAAAAACTGGAAAAAGCCCAGCGGACCTAAAACTTTGTGATTAGATCATCTGGCGACACAAACGCAAACGGTTTAAAGTCAGTGGTTGATAATGATTTTTTACGATCAGTTCAAATGCCGTTTATGTTTAACTCAATCATTACGATCTTATCTAATCTAATCGACCAATGGGCGCAATGAATAATAAATTAATCTAAAAACTGTGCTGATTTACAAAGAAGGACGGAAGCCGTTATCGATCAGTAGCAAACTTTGTAGTAGTTGTTGCGGTTCAGAGAAAGCGAATTGTGTAGAACGATTTAAGTTTTAAAGTTTTTTTGAAAGTGTGTTGAAAGATTTTGTTTATGCAATATGCCTTTTTAAAATATTTTTTTGTATCTAATAAATTTACTATACTACATAAGTTTCGAATAAACACAAGATTCCAACGCAAAAAATCAAGTAAAACGATTTAGTTGATAAAAATTGTGGATACGTTTGCTACAATTCCAGACGTCTTTGTCTGTTTCGTCTTTTGCGAAATGGGTGTAGTTTTGTAGTTGTAATTTGAGGGAGAGGACACCGACAGACAAAATTGACTGCAATAGTCAATCATAGACTGCAATTCTGATGGCAACAGATTCTAAAGTATATTTTTAATTTTCTTTCGACAATTACCCTTTGAGCAGTTAACAGCCTTAATTCAGTACAGCGGAGTAAGGTCGATGCACTCTAGGCAAGAATATTTCCCGCAGAATTGTAGGTTGCACATACAATTGACTTATCTATCACATTACTGCAATGGCATGTCGTTCAAAGTTGACAAACGTTCATATGCCTACATAATTTAATTAATTGCCCATATGAAAGAAGGGCGTACGATACGAATTCGAATTAAAACTAGAACAAAAGTATGTGTGTCATTGCCAGTCGGTGTGCAGTTTTCGGAAAGCTCAAACGATTATATGTTAATGGCCAACGATCTTCAGCGGTTAGTACGAATAATCCGCACAAGTTGTATTCTGCACTCAAGCTCAACACTTTATTTCTACAAAACGTCTACTTTCACTCTGTGTAATCCACTGTAGTGAGCGCAGCTTAGATCACATTCTCGCCAACAGTCGATCTCGATCTTGCGCCACACACTTACCAAACACTGCAGTACAGCAAATTGCTAGCATTACTGCTAGGCCAATGAGAACCGCTCGCATTTTGCTGCTTGAATTAGTTGGCCCAAATCTAGCAAAGCTAACAGAGACGCAAAGGCAAGTGGTGAAAAATTAATCGCGATCACGTCTGTTTGTGGATCTGTAATGGCTCACAGCGAGAAAGCAGACACTATGTCTTACACGGCCGTTACTAAAGTGTTCAAAGCTCTGGTCATGATCGGCGCGTTTTATACAAAGAGTTTATCATTAGCGCCAAATCATTTCCTTAAGTGTAGTTGTAAACGTCGTTGCCTGTATTTGTCTAATGCTCTAAGAAATTTCCCTCTATTTCTGTATAGCCTGCAAAAGCGAACGCAGCAACATTTCGTATCAGCTGTGCCGCCCTGCCTGTCATTCGCTGATTTGTATTAATCATTGCGGCAGTGAAAATATTAGAAAAAAAAACCTATTAATTCAATAAATTGCGATCTTATAAATTCAACTGTGGGAAAAACAACGAACTGATGGCGACCGTGCGGATTCCAAAGCAAAAAGTGATACTCTGCGGCGACTACGGTGTGGGCAAGAGTTCGCTCTTCCGCCGCTTCACAAACAACACTTTCGGTGTGTGCACCAGACGCCCAATATTCAATACGATATTTACAAACAGTGGCAGTAAAAACAACAACCTGCTACCTTATTCACAAGTCAGAAGTGCGTATCATAGAATTTGCTAATATTTTACAGTGACAGACACAGATCGCAAGTCGACATTGGGACTGGATCATATTGACCGGGACTATACAGTGGGTGACAAGCAGATTAAGGTATCGCCTACGCAGCAGTGTTGTTCATTTTACTTAATCAGGTTGTACTATTGCAGCTGCAACTGTGGGATACCGGCGGCATGGAGCGCGTAGCGTCCGTTACCTCGTCCTATTACAAATTCGCAGAAGGTGCTATACTCGTGTTCGCGTTGGACAACGCCGCCTCGTTCCACTCGCTGTCACAGCACCTGCTGGACATTGTCACGTACGCGGAGAATGCGAAAATTTTCATTTGTGGTAACAAGTGCGACTTGGAGGGGCGCGAGCCAGAAGTCAGCGATGCCGAGGTGGAGGCATTCTGCGAGCAGTGCCACAGTCTCATTAGCGCAACATACAAAACCTCATGCAAGACGGCCGATGGCGTAGAGGAAATGTTTCGCGATATTTCACGCATTTTGGTTGATGCCAATCGCTCGAAAATGGAGCTGCAGGCGCTGGAGCAGCACGGTTTCAAGATTGATGCCGCTACTGAGGCTGAGGCGAACGAGGAGCCATCGCAGTGCGTTTGCTAGCAGATGGGGAACGTGGAGTTTGGTTAGAGGAAGCAAAATGGGTAAACAAACGATGCTTCGACAAACTAGTGGCCAAACTCTACAGAGGAATACCCAAATCAGAGCATATTAACTTATTTTACACATTAGGGTTAATACAATTCACAACAAATAATTTATTAACATTCGAATCTAGTGTGAAGCCAACTTCAAAATGCATTTTATAAACCTTCATACATACATAGACACCTTCATAAGATAGTAATTGCAGTTTAGTCATGTAGCATAATCGGCGTGCAACCTTTTGGTTTTCCGTCCAAATTAAATACACTTTCTTGCATGAAATTCCCAATGGCCTTTAAGGTGAACAGTTATTAAGTGAGAAAAACAAAATTTTAGATACGTAAATGTTTCGTGAAACCAAATTTATATGCGAATTGAACTCAATTTTCTGGCGAAAAATAGTTTAAGGAAGCGGTAGCCGAACATCAAAGTTTAACACTATTTACTAGTATAAGTTTGTAATTGTTGCCTTTCGCTGGGTGCAGGCAATGAGCGCTTTTTTTTCTCAAATACTCGTAGTAATTAAGAAAAATAACTAAACTTCTATGACTAAAATAAATGTTAAAGTGGCAAAACAACTAACGCTTGCAACTGATAATTACTGTCTTTAAGCTACTGGCAAATTTCGGAAAGTAAGTGAAAAAGTCCTTATCTATCTCTTCTGCTTGGAAGTTCATCATGTGTTATGTTTTTTCGTGAATTTTTTATTTCGTTTTTACAAAAAAAAACTACCATTCATGTTTTGTCGTCCAACAAGTCAATGTGCACTTTCCAGCAACGCATTGCAGAAAATCAAAAATTTGCATGTAAACCAATAAAGTTGAAGATTTTAAGCAATTTTTAATATTTTAATAAATATAGTTTCTTAAATGTCACTAAAAATAAAACTTTAAAGGACTGGAACAATGGGAATGCTTGTTGTCTAAAATGTAAACTGATGGTAAAAAAGAAAAACAGCTAAAACAACAGTTCTCAAATATTTTTCTACCTAACATAAATATACATATGTATGTATGTATGTATATTGCTAAACAAATCCGATCAAGAAACAAATATATCCTCTTAAGCTGTAGGCGCACTCGACGAAAATGTCAAATACAAACTAACTCCTACTGCTACCACAAAGCACACGCCCACCCCATACAGCACCGCCTTCTCGCGGAGCGCACGCATCATCATCGAGTTCAGTGTACGCGACGCGCGTCCCAACTCCGCGTTGGTCTCGCGCAAACGTGACCTGGCCCCCTGCATCACTTCCCGTTGATGATGTAAATCGCCCAGCACCTGTGCGCCCAGCTGTTCCGTTTCTAACGCCACGCGATATCCTTCGGTTAACCGATTGCCCGTTCGCTCAATGCGCTCCGAGTTTTCCAGCAAGCGTTGTCGCTGGTCATTGTCGATGGAGACGTCTTCGTGGTAGTAGGCATCGCCGCCACCCATATCCAGCATGATTTGCATTTGACCATCCTTAGCGTTGCGATAGTCGTTCTGAAGTCGCTTTAACTCCACCTGCGCGCAACCTATTTTGTTTTGGAAGTTGGGGCGCTGCGCAGCGTTGATTTCTCTAATTTCCAGCGTCATCTGTTCGAGCAGTTCGTGAGCTTCCGCTAAGCTGGCATCGATTTTTGCGCTTAATTCGCGGCGATCGGCTAAAATGCACATTTTCATCAATCGGTTTAGATCATTTTCTTAAATTTACGTTACCACCATTGTGCAGCTTGAGGCGAGCTATTTCCGACGTAGTCTCCGCAATGAGTGCAGCATATTGCTGTTCATATTGTTCAAGCAACAACATCTGCTCGCAATTTCCTGACTATTTCTGTGCAACGGTTTTTGCAAAATTCTTTTCAATACAAATATGTAATTTTGTATAGTTTACTATATTTCGTGCCGTCACCGACAAGAGAAAAATTTACTTCAAATCAGCTGATGGTTTGCAAAGGGCCAAAACAAAAGCCCCAAAACAGGGCTATTCCAAAAACTAAAATTTGCTAGAATGTTTTTGAATTTTACAAACTTTATCTTTTTCAAACTAAGTATCAAAGACTAATTATAGAGTTATAGCCACTGCTACGAATATTTCTTGTTTTTCATATAACTTACAAACAATTACAGAAACATAAATTATAATGTGTAGTTATTATGTAATACTTTAATAATGCGAAATATAATACATACTATAATAATTATAATATAATTTAGTCTCTGACACAAACTCAGTGAATCTAACAGTTTACTTTATTGCAAATAAACTATATATAAATATTCCTTATTTAGAAGGCATTCCTCTTCATAAGAAGTGTGACTTGGCATCACTGTCTGTCACACGTGCTTGAAAGTCCAACACATTGCACGACCTGCGAAATTCATAGGATTTTGAGAAATTGTTAAAAATGTCAGACAAGTAAGTGCAGCGCATAGTCCTACCCACCTTACTTATTTTAATTAAAACAAACCTTTTTAATCCGTAAAGATATGCTGTGTCCAACAAGCTGCCCGGTAAAACCGTTTCGGTGCTGGCGCATCGCAAGCGACGCATACTGCAGGACAAAGCCACAATTGAGCAGAAAAAGGCTTTGAAGACGAAACGCGTTGCTAAAGTGAAAAAGCACCACAAGTTCCGCCGTCCCGAGTCCTTTGTTATGAACTACATCAAGGCGGAGCGTACGGCCAAACGTATCAAGCAGGTGATACTGCGCACCAACATCACCGACACCAAAGCGGCCGAGCAGACCAACAATCATCTGCTGCTGGTCATGCGGCATGCCGGGTAAGAACTAGCTGCCAACATTAGCATGCACATAGAATTATTTAAAATATACATGTATCTGTACAGCAAAAAAATATTCGATGATACCACAAACAAAATCTTCAAATCCCTACATATGCCGAATCGCCATAATGCGGTCTTTCTCGAGAATAACAAAGAGAATCAAATACTGCTAAAGGTTATTGAGCCTTTTGTAGTGTACGGCTACCCCACGTTGAACACCATACGCGAGCTGTTGTTCAAGAAAGGCTTTGCGCGCATCAATGGCAGAAAGACGCCAATACAGTCCAACACCATGATCGAAGAGCAGTTGGGCGAAAAGGGCATTATCTGCTTGGAGGATATCATACACGAGATCTATACAGTGGGGCCGAATTTTGCGGCAGTTAAAGAGTTCCTGTGTGCTTTTCTGGTAATTGAACTTAACATTTTGTACATAATTTGTTTAATTTTAAATTGTATGCCTTTTCAGCTCTCGAGTCCACGTGATGGTTGGCAGAAAAAAGTATCCGTATCGTTCAAGCGCGGCGGTGAATACGGCGATCGTGGCACCGGCATCAACGAATTAATAGCACGTTGTGTATAAAAGGAGTTTGAGTTATATTAAATGTGCTAGCTTATATTTAATTATGTTTTAGTTATAGACATACACTCATGTGGTTGCCACCGAATTACTGAAATGAGAACATTTCTAAGCAGTTTGAAAGCAAAAATAAATAAATTTAGAATATATACCTTTTAAATAATTTGATTGACATTTTTCTTCAAAAACCACATCTGCGCTAATATATAAATAAACAATTAAGGCAATAACCAGCCGAAATGGATAGCCAGGCCTCCAATCTCGACGAAGAAATCGACTATGAGACTCCCTCGACCGGCCACTCTATTCATATCGAACGGCCTGAGCGACTGCACGAATGGCTCAAAGCGGAAGATATTGAGTTTATGCGTCAGCTCTTTATCAACCATCCGGAAGAGAAACTCAACTACGCGGAGATGCGCGAAGGGTTTGATTCACTGAATATCAAGTTCACCGACGTCGAGTTCAATAGACTTTTCCTGAAAATCAACCAAAACCGCGATTTCCTGTGCGACTGGAACGAGTTCATCTCGTACTTGATATTCGGATTTCAGGAGGATGATCCCGGCTCACAGAAGGAGGCGCTCATTCTGCCAATCTCATCAGCACCGGTGGTAAAAAAGTCTGAGCACCGTTCACCCATTTGTTCCATCAGCCTGCTGAGGACGACATCCGATGCGGTGCTGGTGGATGACGATGACTCGGGTAAACTGGAGGGCGTGGCGTTTGAGGACTCACCGGAAATGTGCGGCATGTGGCTGACAGCCAGCCATGAGGGACAGATACGTTTCTGGACCAACTTATTGGAACCGGTGCGCACTGGCACCTCAGAAAGCAGTGAGTGCTTTATAAACGTCTCATTAGTATCCGTTTTCTCTGTTATCCTTAGTATTTATACAAATTTTGTTTGCAGTTCATCTTAAGATGTCCACTTGGATTCTGGCCATTCAATCTCTGTCCGACGTCAGCGTTGTATGCACAGCGTCAACGGAGCGCGAGCTGCGCTTCCATGAGATTGTCGCATCCACCTTTACACTACGCATTGTTATACGCAGCCTGCCCTTTGCTGTCTGCTGCATGGCCTATTGCTTCCACCCGAGTGGCAAAGTAATGTCCAAACTGATTCTGGGCGACTTCGGTGGCAACGTGCGCATACTGGAGTTCACGCCGTTTCTGCGAGGCCCTTTCCAAAGCAAACCGGGTGCCGCGCTGATCGAACTTTTCTGGACGGACGTTTTAAAGGTGTGTGTGCGATTTGCATATTTTTTGTGTCTACGTTCGCCATTCTCTGTGTCCCGTCAGGGTAAACTGCCACTGATGAAGGTGCGTGAGTATCCAAATATTCACAGCGAGATGATTGAGCACGTCTTCTATTCGTTGCGCATGAATACACTGTTCTGTGCGGCCGAGTATCGCAATACGAAAAAATATCGCGGCCGTTGTCCAGGACTAATTGTGGCTACGGGCGAGGAGAAGACGATGTTCCGCATACCGATGGTAAGTGACAGAGAGCGTGGGAAAGAGCAAATTCGCCAATCCCGCAACTTTTCAGGGTGTTACGACGTTCTTCGTCGCTGAGAGGGACAATCTATTGGTTACCGGTGGTCCGGACACGTTTGTGCGCGTCTGGGATGTGTACATACCGAGCAAGCCCACCGGCATACTGACCGGCCACAACGGCGGTATCGTCTTCGTCTTTGTACAGGCCGAGGAGAAGAAAATCTACAGCGTGGACTATCAGAAGATCATCAAAGTCTGGCACATGAATGAGTACACACTGCTGCAAACGTTCGGCGACCTGGTGCGGGTTTTGGCTTCCGAAACGGATCTGGTGTATTATTATCATCAGTTGTCACGAGATTTGGTGGTGGGCGGCCGCAAATTCATCAGCCTGAAGTGCTGTCCGCGCATACGCGTGGACCTCACTGATGGCAACACACACGCCGCACCTGTTTCCGTAGTGCTTTACAATGGGCTCTTTCGCAACGTGGTCACCTGCGGGTTAGACAGCTTTATAATAGTGTGGGATCCGTGGACGGGTAACCGGAAGATCATCATGAAGAGCTGCCACACGAAAATGGAGTACGGCGAGACGATCGACATTGAAATAACCGCGGCCTGCTTCGATCCATTGGAGCAGTTTCTGCTGACGGGCGCACGCGATGGCTCCCTGAAGATATGGAACTACAACAATGCAGTGTGTATGCGGAATATGAGTATAAAGGCTGAGCACGAAGTAACGGCCGTCATTTGGGTAGTGGAAAGGTGACTGAAGACTCATCCGCTTTAGTTGAAGCGTAAGTGACGACAACTGTGCCGTAATTAGCGGCGCAACGCAGTTATCGGCACTTGAAATTCGTACATACCTACTTATGTATATATGTCCATATAATTCAGTTCAACTTTAACTACAAAACTCACAATTCACGAATGGTTTTAGAATCTTGGCTGTTGGTTGGGATCAACAAGTCACCGAGTTCAACGATGTGGAGGGGAAGGAATATGGAGATCCGAAAAAATGGCCTAGATTTCACGGTGACGACATTACTTGTGCTGGTGTGAAATTGGGCGAAGGTGTCGTTACAGCTACCTACTCTGGCGAGCTTATATTTTGGAAGCTGGAGACAGGTCAACCATATCGGCGATACAGCGTATCAAATCCCACAAAGTTTATAGAGGTAGGCGACCAGTAACAACAGACAAAGCAACAGAATAACTAAGTTATGTGTGTTGTTACCAATGCTTAACACGTTCCACATAGCTCCAACACAAACGCCCAGACACGACAGCGAAAGCCCCAACTATGGCCATTCTACCCCATCAAAATTTCTCGCGATATGTTCGCAAATCGGTTTCGGAAAGCATTCGCTCCTTGGAAATGCAAATGAACAAGTCCCTAACGGAATTCGATAGTCTGCTCGAGGACACGGCAGAGAATGAGACTTTGATGAAAGCGAAGAAAACTCAAGCGATTCTGCCGCTGTCGGTGCAGTCAGTGCTCTTTTTGCAGACGCGTCCAATGACCAAGGAGCATGGTATGCAGTACTGACTGCGATTAGTGCGAATGAAATGCCCGGCACATATCCCCCTTTCAGGCAGTGTATTCGTTGCGTTGGACACTGGCATCATTCAAGTGTACTCGCACCATCAACGCGGCGGCTACTTAAGCCAATTCAACTCCACACACAAGACAGGCGATTGTGTGCTAACTATGGCGACGGACCGGAAAAATCGTTACCTGTTCACGGGCACCGCATTCGGTTATATCAAGATATGGTATATTGCGAACTATTGGTGAGTGAGTTATGAACCAATGCTGTGCAATGCATCATTAGACAATTTTTGAGAATTAATACAACCTAATTCTGTTTTTACACGGTAGATTGGTTCCAGGAAAAACCGTGTAAAAAAAAAACGTGTAAAAAAAGACATTGATCGTATGCAAAAATAGGTGATTGGTTCCTTATCTCTTTAAAAACAAGTATTCATGTTTATTTTATATAATGTGTATTTACACAAGCACAGTTATTAAAGAAAAAAAGATATGCACTCTAAGGTTAAAAGTAATGTAAATTAAATGTATGACAAGTTCAGGAACTAAAAACAATTATGTAAAACAGCTATGTTGTCTGACAAGTAAATTTGCTTGTATACACAAAAAGGGGATTTCCCTAATCTGGTGAAATGAACATATTTCGCAAAAATTAAATTTGACGAAAAAATTTAAGCCCAAAAGATTTTGAATCGTGTAAAAAAATTTAAAATTTTTTAATTTTCAAACCGTGTAAAAAAAGACCGTGTAAAAACAGAATTAGGTGTACTCTGTAGCTGTCGGAGGTAAAATAAACAAAAATCAAATTTTTTCGTAATCAGAACATCATAACATGTAAAAACAAAATTAAATTATTTAATTTTGGTAATTTAGTTTATTAATAGTTTAGTCAAATAGAATATAAAAATATATGGAAAATAGTCATTTATTTAATATAAACATTTGTTTATGTGCATCTCATTTCAAGAAAAAAAATATGAAATAAAAAGTTGTATTGGGAAAATAGCCACATCTTGCACAATATTTAAGCTATGTTTCTTGGGCTTAGTGATTTAGAAAGCTAAAAACATAAGTAATAAATAATTATTTAATAATTTTTTTCGGATCGAGGTAAAATTTTGCGTAAAAACTCAAACAAAAATCAACAATATACCTGCTACTTTTAAAGGTTACACCGTGCGACAAAATTCAAAAAATTTCCAAACACACGAAAAAATCTATATACTCGCGAAACTAGGGGCCAAATGTAGTAAAACTGGGTTTTTTGTTTTTCTCTCTGACGTCAGGATTTTTTTTAAAGGACTTTTAAATTTCAAGGAATTATTTTAAAAATTGAGCGCATTGAAGAATAACAATATTGGTATCAAATTAAAGAGAAAAATCCTTAGAATCTTAGAAAGTTTAATGTTTTGGTGCAAAAGGACGAAGAGGTATTGAAAATGTCCGTTTAATTTTAAACTAAACTTTATCCTTGAATATCCTTGGAAATTTCCAATAGTTTGTTTTTTAATACATCTTAAGAACTAATATGTACATTACTACATCCTTGAATTTCGTCCTTCTACCTTTATTAGTTTAAGATATAACAAATTTAATGTTATAAAAATTTGTTTACTTATCCTAGAGCATAATTTTTAAGGATTTTCTACTAAGTAAATGGTCTATACGTTATTTAAAAAAAATTTCGCCAAAAAGTGAATAAAAATATATAAACGTATTTTATAAAAAATACAACTTCATTACTAATAATGGGTGTTAAGCACCCAGAAATGTTATAACGTTACTACTATCGTGGGTGTAACACACCCAGTGACTTTTGAAAACAATTGTATAAAAGCATCAGCTTTATTTATGCAACTGCAATGTACTCTAAAACCTTCCGAAATATGCAAATGTGGATTACGTTATAACTTTATGTTGGTTTTGGCTAAAAAATCTATATTTTACTAAGAAATTGAACTGACAGGGCGGATTCCACCCTGACGATAGTAATGGGGGTTAAACGCCTACCATCCCACACGTCCACTTCATTTGAATTGGCCTCATTTTACATTAGATTCACTTTGGTAGGGAAAACCGACAATAAAGCTTAATTAATCCTAATGAACATTTTTATGGAGGTAAATGCAAATTTGACTGGCTTCGGCTAAACATCATTTATGTAAATATATCCATGACGGTTTTGTCGTTTCCATAAAATGTGCCATATGAATTTCTGCAACAAACTTACCGTCTGTGCTACAGTCAAACTTTTTATACATTACGTGGGAGTTGACATTACACAGCATGCAATATAACGGTAAATTAATAGCGTGCCTAAAATGTGGGCTACAAGTTACGGTTTACCAAATTTTCCAAATATTTCATACACACAGCTGCAGATAAATGTGTGCGGTAGTAACAGTGAAATACTTTGCGTGTTCACGTTTAAACGAACGAAGTTTAGTGTCCCAAACGGAACTTTGTCATGCGAATTGCCGCAGCACCACATACTCACCCCTCTATCTAAGCCGAAACTACGTGAAATTGATTGATGAATATATTAACGAATATCACTGTTGTCATACTAACATCAACATTCAGGCAATATGACAGCGGCAGCGGTAAAATTAAAACGTATAGCGTGCTACTTGTTGCGCGGCCCGCACGACAGTCGTTTACTTCCTATTAAATACCTATGTAAATATTTTATAATATTGCATTGGCAGCATACCCGAGGCCGAGAAGACACCCGTGTGCATGCCACTGCTGCGTTTGCAGTTCATATTCCTTCGCAAGGACCGCTTTCTGACACGCGCCAAGCGCGTAGTGCGCTTGCAGCCGGAGCCGATTCTAGTCAGCTCCTACAAAGGCCATCTGAAGGCGGTCAACTCAATCGTGTACATCAATACGCCGAAAATACTGCTAAGGTAGTTTACCGAGGAGCTCCTTTGCGTAGCTGTGTGAGATTACCGATTGCAGCTTCTTTGCTTGTCACGTAGCGCCAGTCATGATTGCTCCTGCCGCCTCTGGTCGTTAGGTGGACGTTATTTGGGCACACTGGGCACTCCGCTGCCATGGCTCAAGTTGTCGCCATTCGATCCTGTTGAGGAAAATCACCGCTATCGAATTCCACCCGACATTCAAAAGGTCGCCAGCTCAACCACCATGAAGGTAAGAATATTAATAATTATCAGAATTGATTTCGAAATGTGTTGAGTTGGCAAAAATAAGGTTATTATAATTGGGATAACTTCGACGTATTGCGATTTTAATGTTTCAAAAGAGACCTTTCAAAACACTATTTCAAAGCATTTTACTGTCTGTGGAATTAAAATTGTATGGTTTTTACAAAATTCAAAAGCTCATAAATGGTTGATTGCCATAGTTGTAATGGTATCTTTTAAAATTTTATTTTATTTTTAAGGAACACGGAACTGCGTTAGAATAGTAACTGGTACTATTACAGTACATATGTGTAGCAAATACATAAAGAAAAATGTATATAAAGTAGGCCATACAAATTTTGCCCAGCATTTAAATCCTTTGGCCCAGCATTTAAGATTTTAAACGTTATACGACTTTTCAGCATTTGAGCATTTAAATTTTTTTGTGAAAACCTTGATTTCGAATTTACGATGGCATCGTCCAGCAAATCCCAACAGAAAAGTTCTCGTGTACGTACAAGTCTACGTAATTGGTTGTCAGTCAACTTGAAGATTTTTTATTTAGCTATACAATTTAAATACATATACATATGTACATTCAGGCATAAACAATCCGTATGCAAGCGTCTAAATCACATTTTCTTGTAGGTGATTTCCGGCGAGCAAGACGATAACCGAAAGTTACACTACGGTCCCACCGGTCGAACCGAAGAAACGGAGGTCGTTGAAGACGAAGATGCGACACGTATTTACGGCAAACCGTTGCGCGAGCCCATTTTGGGCAAATACTTTGCATTGCCGGGCAAAAGTGCTGCTGAGCAGCGCATCGATTTGGATACTTCGTTGTCGTACATACCAGTCTTCACCCACCTTAAGATACACGACGCTGAGCCCATTGAGCGACCGTCCACACCGCCGGCCATACGACGCATCAGCAACGAAAACTACATGGAGTTTTACATGCCCGATAAGAAGCCAGGCCATAGCAGCAAGCCCGAAAAGATCCGCGAGAGTCTATTAATTCCTCCGACTATACGCAAGAGCCAGTTGAAAGCAAAGAAGCCAAAAGGCGGCGAGGACAAGTAAATTCCAGCCGTTCCGACCCAGTTACGGAAGCATTAAGGATTGAGAAAATGTACTTAAGAAATTTCCTACTTATATATCCTACGCTTGCAAACAATTTATTTGTGCATTCTATTTTACAATAAAAAATTACACTTACACGCTTAACTTTTAGCGCTATCTTCAGGCGACGTCGTATATACAATGCTGCATGCTGCAGATGCAGGCTTGTTGAATTGCAATACTTCTAGTCTTGCAGTATGCTGCACGCATCGTACATTTGCCCCGCTATGTGTACATACTTCGATTCGTTTTGGTTGTGAAGAGACTGATAACTGTGTGCGACCAATTTGGATAAGGCAACCAGGTCGATTTCGCTCGCCTCTGTAGCGGAAATTTGCGGCGAATTGGCAGTACGTGTTCCCTGTGAAAATGATTATGTGGACATTTAGCTTATTGTTCCATTGCTCAGTGATTTTTAAAGCCCTACCAAATGATCAAGATACTGCAGCAGCTGCTGCCCCACTGAGGCAATTTTTAGGTAAGCACTGCGCGACGCACTCGCGTACAAGAGCATGCGTTTGCCAGCCACTTCCAGCAAAAGCCGTCCAACGTGTTCATCTTCGCTCACGTCCGGCAGCAGTTTTTCCGCGTACACATCGTAGCCGTGTGCGTACAGCTCTACCGCCTGCACACCAAATAAACAATAAACAGTTGTTAACAATAATGAACTGATTTTAACGAAGTAAAGTATGTAATTAGCCTTTGTTCTCGATTTACCTGTGTGCGCAGCACCGCCATTTTGTTTAATTTCCAGCTGTCGGCCAAGGCCACAAGTTTTTCCATGTACTCTTCATGCTCCAACACAAACAACTGCTCCAGGTCTTCGCGTATAAGATCCATTGAGGCGCTCACCACTTTGCACAGAAACACTTCGCGTTGGTGTTGCAGTGCCATATCCGGCGCTGGCAACACGAACGTTAGTTCCTTGTTGATGTCTGCAAAAAACGCTTTATTGCTCATCGCATCGAATACGGTGCTGATGGGTTTGGACACTTTCAGCTGAAATGCCGCGATGAAATGCAGCACGGCACACAATTCATAGTGCAGCTTCAGCTGCTCCACGATGGCATGGTGTTGCTGTAGCGCCAGAAACTGCAGTGGCAGTGGGCCCTCCGCCAGCGACTCCTCAAATTTTAGTTCGCGTTTGGTGTGCTCCAGTGATGTTTTAAAGTGCTGCAGAAACTGCAGCGAAAGCTCCAGAAATTCGGGCACCAGGGCTGCCGACATTTCAATATCCTGCTGGCACATTTTATCCTTCGGCAAACGGCCCGCCTTCTGTATCAGTTTCATCGTCGATTGCAACGGATATTTTAATGTGGCATTCCAGAGCATGCAGCAAATGCCATGCTTCAGTGCGTGGTCCGCTTCCTTAAACTGCTCCATGCAGGTGAGCGCGGCGCGCATGTACTGCAGGCTGGGTAAATTTTTACTCCAGTGCACCATATACTGCCACGACATGAGACTTAGCAGCACGCCTGATTCCAAACTGAAGGGAAAGTGTTCACGTAAGAGCTGCAGCTTCTCCAAGACCGGATCAGTGCTTGTTTTTGTATCTAAAGTCGATTTGACTTCGGCATCGCCAGCTCCATCATTGACATCGGCAGATTTGACATCTTCGTCATTTGGCATGGTTTCGGGTGATGAACTTTCAACACAATTTTGGTCCTCAACTTGCTCTATAAGCTCCACAATTTTTGCTGGATGTATGCGTGAATTTATCAACCACTGTGCAGTTAAATCGGTGACAATACCTTTGCCACCGCCTACTATAAATTTAAGACTGCAATCAGGTGGTGTATAACTAAGCTCTGGCATAATGGGTTCTGCACTTTCCAAGGGATATCTGGTGTAAATTCGCAAAACAAAAATAATTTTTATAAATACAGTGAAAGCGACTAACTGCGGACACTCAAAAATAATCAATTACACTTACTCCAAAATAGCGCTCAGTACAGATATGTCTTCGAGTTTGCCAATGAGCAAACCCCACTGCGCCTCATCGTGTGATATTTTCTCCCAATTTGCATCTTCTTCGGTTTGCGAACCTTCATCGCAAGAGCCCTACATCGCATCATGCATCGACAAAATTAGTATCTCAATTCACTCGTAGCCTCTAATTCGTTTACCTCTCTGTAGGACCGCCGCAAATTGCTGGCCACCGTTTTGCAGACTATCGCCACCAACAACCCTTGCGATTTAGGGCTCTCCAGTAGAAATTCGCGTACGTCCTGCCACCATTGCGAAATTGCGTTGTACGCATAATCGTTAACACGATCACCGGCTAACTCACAGATGGCGCGTACCGTAGCTGCCAAACGCGACATGTCTGCAATGACCTCGTCACTGCAACAATATAAATGCAATGCGTTACACCCAAAGCCAATACAAATAACAAATAATATTAACTACGCTCACCAATTTTGATACTCAAATGGCTTTTCAATCCAATAGCTCAATGCCAGGACCAGCAAATGCTCGCATGGTATTTTCGAGTATGAAGCTGCCACTTTCAATTCCTCAAAGCAAAGTCCACGTTCAAAAAATTCACTAAAGATCTTTCCACTCACATAGCCATACAAGTCTTTTTTCGTTGGCAGCAAAGGCACACTGTCCTCTAAGTCTACTTGAAAAATGCTCAGATAGTCTACGAAATCGCCCATCTCTTTGCAGTGTTCTTGAAAGGTCACTTTTCCGCATGCCGCACCACCAACTACCGCTTTGTTGGGTGAAATTGCTTGCGCAGTCTTGTCGCCCAGCAAAAGCACCAACTGATTTATTATCACCAAATCGCAATCGGGCAATTCCAAATGCTCGTCGAACTCTACCGCTGTCGGCGATTTTATTGCAATGTAAAAGTCTGCCAGACGCTTGTAGTTCTCCACAATGTTGCGAAAATGAACATGCTCCTCCGGCAGTGACACCGCGTCTAGCTCCTGTGCTTCCAAAGTCTCTCCAAATGCATACAATATCGTTTGAAAGATTTCCGGCCTTAGCTGCTTATTCTTTTGCAACATTTCCAGGCACTGTTGGCGGACCTCAATAGTCTGAAAGTCACCAGCCAATTTGACTATCTCTTCGGAATTTTCTGCGGTGTCGGAACCGCGCAGCAGGTTTTTTAGTCGCCGCAGCAGATGAATGTCGCGCGATGTTTTCGAATTACTTTCGCTCAAGGCAAAGTGGAACGGTATTTGTATTTCCTTGACACTGGCATCGCTGGGGTCCAGGAAGAGGCAGCAGTTGACGGAAGCTTTCACTTTTGTGCCATGTTGCGCACCTAACGTTAAATTTATGCATCTAAAAATATCAACTCAGTTAAATTACTGCTGCAGTTCTACTCACCCATCATTCCATGGGTATTGTATGCCAGCTGGCCACTTTTGCTGACAGTAAATGCTGCCACTTTAGGTCCGTTTTGCAGCGCCCAAATCTCCAGGCATCCCAAGCGTGCCGCGTATATAACTAAAAACAGAGCCTTGCGTCGCTGCGTCTGCACACCTTTCAAAGAACGCTCCTTCACTGGCACAAAGGCACATTGTGCGTCACGATATCCCTTCCAAACGCGCAACACCACCGCTCGCTGCGCATCCACAAGCATCACACGGTCCAGGTTGTCAGCTACCGCCGCCAGCCGCCCGTTCGGCGAAATGGCAATGGTAAAGCCATCGCGCTTTCCGTCGTAAAAGCTGCAACGCGTGCGCAGTTGCGTCTCTTTCGTTGGCGACGGAAGATCGTCCGGTGGCGTTGTCGGCTCTGGCGCGCGTCGAAATAAGCTGCCCAAAATATTCTTGTACGCCATGCCGATAACATCTTTTGCAACCTCTCCCAGCGATATCGTTTTGTAGCCCTCCTCGGCATAGTAGAATCCCAGATATGGTTCGGCGCCGACGCCCAAAACCAGTGAACTCTGTATGGGCGACAGCGTTGGCCGCGCATAGTAACCAACTGCCAAACAATGCTCTATCAAGTGGTCATACGTGCAAGCACGCTGCCCACTGGCCACTACGGCGTCGTTGACAATGGTCTCGCGCTTGCGCGCAAACTTGAATTTTTGATATTGCAGCGTGTCGGCTGTTTCGATGGCTGTGTACTGCGCGCTGCTGACAGCATTGCGGCCCAAAGTGCGATTCAGATTGTGACGCAAGTTCACAAGCATCGGAAAAATATCCGCACCTTTGATAATACATACACACTGATCGTAAACGATATAAAGGAAAGCATCGCATTCGGAATGTCGTGGTGGCGAGTATGATTTTATGTACAACACTGGGTCTTCATGATAACTGCAGAGCAAAAACATCGATTTAGTATAGATTTCAAAAATGTATGGTGCCTTGGTGTTTTACCTCTGGGAGAAGATTTTTATTCCCACATCCGTGTAGAAGACCACCATGCCCGAGCTCAAGCCCAATGCTACGCAAGTCCATTCCGGGCCAGAACTAACGCCTTTTCCATGTATAGGTAGACACAGTATAGCCGTAATGATTTGGTTGGCATCCTCCAGCTCACCACACCAACTCAGCGCGTAACCACTTTCTTGGCATTTATTGTCCCAGAATGCAGACAGCAGAGCCAGTTTCTCACCCTGACCAAGCGCAATGAGTTCACCTGTTGGCGATATGGCGTAATTGATGCCATTCAGCCAGTTTTCGTCTGCGGTTGAAAGGGCGAAATTATTACAAGTTACACAAAGTTTCACAGAAACGAGCCAGTCTCACCATGCGACAGACCAAAGAACTCTTGCACTTTCGTGAAATCACGAATTTTGCCGAAAGTGTTCACTTCGCAAGCCATTTTTGGCGCTGTTTTGTTCGTTCATTAACTTCAGGTTGAATTTGCAAGATTTTTCGTTAGCAAAATTTATAAAAAATTGAAAAAATACCACAAGAACAAAATTACGCTGGTGTTGGCAATTTTTGTCTTGTTTTTGTTTTGTATGCTCAGCTGATTAAGAGTACTGTTTACTCATTGCATGGTTGCATTTTTGTAGCTAAAACACAGACACATTGCAATGAAAGTAACCGGATTTATGGTGATTCTGTATTCGTTATCTGTATCCGTTACTTGTTTTTACACTAAAAGTTTCTCAATATTCTCAATTTCGCAATTTATCCTCAATTTAGCTCAATTTTTCATACAAAAATCTTAATTTAGCTTCCAGCTGAGAAACTTCGAACTCTTCAGTGAGATCGATACGGTTGTTAAATCGTTATATTAAGCGATATATAGGACGACGGTATTTTAAATTTCAATGCTGTGCAACTTATAATTTTAATGTTATTCATTTTAAAAATTTTAGTTCTATGGGCGGTGCCACGCTCGCATATCCAATGGTTTCCTTATTCTTCCAGTTGAAAGACACATTTATGTGCGACTTATGTATGGATCCAAAGTTACGCGGAAGATTTGAGTCACAAAATAAGTGCAACGCCCTCTGTCCAACGTCCGTCAGATTCCAATATTTTTTGTTCTTAAATCACCCCTGATTCAAGGCGAACAAAATTGTTCAAATCGCTCGAAATTGTTTTTGAGTTTTAGCGAGACGGCACGGCAAATGATTTATATATATATATATATATATATATATATGTATATATATTTATATATATATTTATATATATATATATATGCATATATAGATACAGATAACCAGCTAAATTGTGCCATTAGACATTTTCTCAATTTATCCTCAATTTAGCTTTAAAATGAACTCCATAAATTGACCAAGTTGAATTTCGATGGTATAATTAGTTTTACCGTGTTGTACAACATAAAATGCTATGGAAACTTAATTTAATGGAATATGCGAGTTGAGTCCAAAGGATTGATTGTATTCCACTAGTTTTGTTATGATCGACAAGTTTATTTATGTTAGTTCCTCTTGATTTTATGAAGTAATTGAAGACGTAAGAAGTAAGTAAATGTATACGCTGAGCTATTTTTCTCTTTTTTACCATAAAAACTACTTATAAAAGCATTACGAAATTGTTCGTTCCTACAAATATGAAAAACACTCCAATCCGTTGTGTAAGACTCGCCCACTACAAATCCGACTCGACACCACTGTCGATGTAGTCTTTAAGCAACAGGCCACAGCCAATGGGCAGCAGACGGCACCAGTTGTTAATGTGTAGCAGACTACGCGGTATGGTCGTCTCGTTTACATTGGCACGATGTGCTTCCACTATATATTTGGCCACTTCTTTGGGATCCAGCAGCCCCAGCATAGAGGGAAACTTTACTTTCGGGCGCTTACACAGACCCGTATTAGTCATGTAGGGGTAGACCACAGTGAGTTTGATCTGCAGCGAGAAAGAGGCACAATTCAATGTGAATTTGAATTTGAATTAAATTGTCAAGTGATAGTTACGAAATCTTTGTAGGGGCCTTCGCGTATCTCCTCGTGCAGTGCCTCCATCATGCCGCGCACCGCATACTTGGTAGCGCAATACGGGACCAGATTTGTCAAACCCACTATGCCCGCTATCGAGGACAGACAGATGATATGCCCGCGGCCTTGCGCCTTCATCTGCGGCAGAAATGCCTCCAGCGTCCAGAATTGTGATAGCACATTGATATCGAAGACGCGCCGTATCTCGTCGGCAGTGTGCTGTTCCAGCGGATGCGTGGGCATAATGCCAACGTTGTTCACCAGCACTGAAACGGGTCCCACTTCCGCTTTCACTTGCGCGGCCAGCTGAAGAACGGCCTCGCGATTGGAAACATCGCAGCTGCAAACGGGACAGATTTAGCCAGGCGACAATGCGCACTGCTATCGCACTTACGTATAGGCGTGGACGGAGTTCTGCATGAGCCGCTTGGCCTTTTTGACCGTTTCCTCGTTGTTCTTCTCATTGATATCAACGCAGACAACGGTACTACCCCAAGCTGTATAATGTAAGGCCAGTTCGCGGCCAATGCCATGTCCAGTGCCCGTTATCTGTGAAATGTGCATGCATTATGAAAATCGCGGCAAATCATTTGAGGGGAGGCTAATTGAATTTGAATGATTTCAACTCACCAGCACAATTTCGCCGCTGATGTCTTTCAGCTTCTTCGGCATTATCTTGTCAACGAGGCACTGAAAAAGCTCCAGCAGAATTTTAGCAAACACCACGAAGAACTCGCATACGTCCTGCACAATGTCGAAAATGCGCTTTGACACATTGTTGGTACTGGAAACAAGAGTGAGCGAAAAAGTTGAGAAGTATTAATGAATTAGCACCCGTCAGTTCGCAGCATACTCGGCAGTACACGGCAAATATTTGTCTCAGCCGCTCGAGTAAATATTTACAAATTCCTAGAAAACTGCTCCGAAATACTGCCAACGAAACCACTTGTCACCGAGAGTGCTACTTGAAAAATCTGGCAAATATTTGCAATAATTGTGGGCAATTGACACTTTGACACTTAACGGCCAACGTACACGGCAAGCAACAACAACAACAACAACACCAGTATTCGCAAACTGCAAAGAGTGCACGAGCCGATGTTGCAAGTTGTGCTTCCAGTGCGGCAAATGCATTGCAGTCAAAATATAAGCAAATAACCAAATTGCAATCCACGAATTTTAAATCGTAAATGTGGCAACTTGCAAGACAACTTGGATGTGGAAAATGCATTAAAATAATTGCTGCCCATTTTGGTTTTTTTTTGTTTTTGTTTAAGGTATGTATTGTGCAATTTCGATGTTACACTGTGCGGCCGGCGGGTAATGAGAAGATTTGTATGCAGCCCTGCGAAAACTGCAAGTAGTCGCACATTTATATCTAAACGCTTGCATGAGGAAATCGAAAGTGTGTTAAGCACTTTTCAAGTCTGTTTGTGCATTTGAGTGCAGTGCATGTGCCGGCCATGGCTTTTGTCAGCGCAATTAGCACGGCCCATGGGCAAAGTGTGCGGGCAGTAAAACAACAACAACAATGTATTTGCAATGAGACGCATCTTTTTTGCATTTGCAGGCAGGTGTTCTATAATACAAAGTAACCACTTTAGAGCAATTAAAACGCTGATGTTTTTTACCTGAGAATGCAACATTTTATTAATTCGAAACAAATGCGACGTTTTAAAATGAAAACTTGCCAACGGGAATTGAGGGTTTTTCATATCAAGGCTAGAGAAAACTATTCCAGCATGAGGTCGTTTACAGGTCTCTTAGCACTTTCGATTTTCGACACTTCGACTTTAATCTCTTCCTTCCAAAGCAATCAAGCAAGTTGAGCATTTAAATATACTAAATAATCTTTAATCTTGAAATTTTGATTTTTGCCGTCGTGTTTTTTTAAATTTTGTTTTCCTTGTACTTACTGTATAATATCGCGTTCAATCATTTTGCAGTTCGAAACTTCAAAAGAATATAAACTAAAAATAACAATTTAAAAATCTATTACTTCCGTGATTTTGTAGCGCTTCCAATAATCTTGCCACAGTTTCTAATAACAAATTATCGCCACACGTAATAATAATACACACCGCACCGGTTGACTCAACAGTTGCAACGTTCACGTTCACTTTCGTTTTCGCGAAACCACTCGCAAGTTGCAACTGAATGTCGCGCAATGCGCTGCAAGAAGCCAACTGCAGTGCGTTGCAAATGTTGCACTGCAAACTGTGTGTGTGTTGGTGTGTTTGTGGTAGCGCAATAGGGGCCGCTGCATGCATGAAAGTCAAGTCAAACGTGCATTCGCTCAACGCACGTCCGTCCATTGGTGGGCCCGTCTTCTGGTGTACGTCTTTTGTGTTTGTGTATGCGGTTTGGGGAAGCAAAACCAGAAATATCACAAAAGAAGACAATTTTAATTTTGCCGCCAAAGTTGCATGTTGCATCTAAGACGCTACTTTAGTCTTGTGCTGTTTTTACCTTCGCTTTCCTTCACATGGCAATTATTTTATAATCGATGTACAGGTTTTATGAAGCAAATACTCCTTAGAATCATATTAATTGTTAATTTGGTATGTGTATCAACATTTTCAAATTTAAAAGTAAAATTAAATGTATATGAAAACAAAAATCAGTTATATTTAAATACAATAATCTGATATGCGGCTCTCTAAGTTAGTACGATTTTTCAAAGCAGTTTCAATTTAAATCGAGTTCTTTTATTATTTCTGTTGCTGTTCGCAATTCTTCAAATGTTGCCTACACTAATAGAATGATGGAATGAATGTAGCGCGTTTAGTTGATTTGGGTTGCCGGTACTAAGCTCTCGTCACACCACAAAAGCAAAACCAAAAGCAATTAGTTTATGGAAAAGGCAATGACGTAAGTTGCAACATCACACTTGGCAATTACTTTGTTGCAACGACGAAAGACTTTCTGTGGTTCTTTAAAAATCTTATATGCAATGCGTATAAGTGATACTGTTTTGGCTTTTTTGTGCAGAAGGAGGCATTGTCGAGTAGTGATTTAATTTATAAATATACAATTACATCAAATGTTTATTTAAAGTATTTAAATAGGTTGCTTAATTAATTTTTGCTATTGTCATGATTGATTTTTTTCATTTCCTTTTTCAATTTTTTTAAATATGCTGTCAGTTTGTTAGTTCATACTAAAAACAATGATTTTTTATTGTGTTTCTTTGTAAAATTTGTTTTGAAAAATTGTAATAATTAAAGTTTTTTAACAGTGCATTTGTTTTACTCAAGTTCAATTTAATTTTTATTAATTTTAATTGTATTCATATTAAAGTTAATTTTTTTTAATGTGTTACTTGTCTTCTTCAATTAGTTCTACTCTTTGTTTCATGCCAAGCGAAAATTCGCACAAAAGTTGCCTGTTTGTTGCAACATGTGGTCAAGCAACATGCAACATTTACTATCTCCGCAATTCACTATCACTTGCGGTCACTTTCGTTGCCAATAGGCCGGCGGCCAACCGCATGCGGAAGTTTGGGCAGAAAAGTGCGCGCATTTTTGAGTGAGTGAGTGTGTGTGTTGTGTTGTGTGTGTGCAATGTGTTTTAGTGTTCGACTGGTTTTCTGGCACGAATGCAGTTGGCTTTACTTTGGTATGTTTTCACACAAACAAATAAATCAATTTCTAAACTTTTATTCACTTTTAATGTTTTGCCAAGTTGCTTCGTCTTTGCTTTCGGACGCGTCTTGACTTTTCCAAACCACAACCGGTACGCTTTGCTGTTCGTCGCAGACTGATTGGAACTGCATTTTCAGACCTGCGAATTAAGTGCTGCCGGTGAGTCTCTTTCGTAGTGATCGCACATTACAAAACAAGAGAACTGCGGTGGCTATGAGCGCAGCTATTAACATCCTAGCTGTGAGTTTTATGTGCAAAAGTCGCAGCAGTTCGGTATTTAATTCTTTAAATCAATTGCTTATAAAAAAAATTTATGAAATTAAACAAATGGCTTTAAACGTTGCTTATTGTAAACATTCATAAGTATTTAAAATTTAGAAAATCTTAGTTTTTAATAGTCATCGGAAAGTATTAATATGAATAATAATAAAAAACATTAGTAAATAAATGAAAATTTAATTTGAAACTAACTCAACACCAATTAACTACACTGTGCGTGAAATTTACCCTCAAAAATTGCAACAAGCGGGTGACCTACTGAGCGACTTTTCTATAGGTATACTGATTTGAGATCCACCAGGCGTTTGGCTGGATTGGCTCTAGTTTTAGAGAAATCCGACTTTGAATTTTGCTCATTTCAATCGAGTTCGTCGCTTAAGTCTTCGAACGTTTAAATGCTAATTGGTCCTAAATCGTTCTGAATATCGCTTTACTGTCTTCGGCAAGTTTGTAGATATTTTAACGACCAACAAATTTGCTTAAGGCACCAATCCAAACAAAATACATTCAAACTGTGTTTTCGACAAAAATGTCCCAAAAACCCCACTTTCGTCGAGGCATAAATGCAGTATAGCGAACCCTCGTGAAAAAAATAAATAAATATGCTTTATATAGAGGGTTGGCTCCTGCATCTAACAAACTAAAAACGCCCATAAACGGCGTGGCTCGGGGTCAAAGTTCAAAGTTTTTATCAAAAAAACTCAATTAATCTCCAACTGATTTACACGATATGGGTATCAAACGAAAGGTATTTTTCATAATATACCTTTCTTTTGATGTGTAACATTAGATACGTAAGATGTACTAATAAAAGTTTTAAGCAAAAAAAACATTTTTTTATTAAAATTTTTTGTTAACGGATTTTATTCCCGAAAAAAATCCATTACTAAGGTACAATAAGTTTGCTACCATATTGTAGCCTGTGGAATTTTCGACTTGCACAGTGTTATTAGCAGCAATACTATACTGCACTTCAATTCTCATATTTGTTTACATTCCCCCAATTTGTCTATTATTTATCTATTATTACAGCGTTTTTTCTTTTAGTGGTGAACAGAGTGCCAGCCACAATGTTTGCTTCAATAGTTCAGTTCATGATTTAATTACAGGTCTATGACCCTTTCACTTAAAACTATTGAATCACACCTGTCCGAATTCGTTTATTATATGAAACAGTGTACAAGGAACCAAGCAACGTTATCCCTTTATCGCCTCAGCTACTTATGAGTATAAGAGCAGCATTACAAATTAAGTGACGCATGTTTTCTTAAATAAAGCTGCCTCCAAAAATCAAGGTTCATTATGACGCTATAACATAAGAACATTTTGTATACGCATACTTACACATACATATAAACATATCAGTAGGTTAGGTTAGGTAGGGAAGGGTGTGTGCGGCAGGACCGCACTTCCACTCGGAGGCCAGGATGGCCCATTGTGAATCCCTTCTTATTGTGTTCTGGAGCTGACCAATAGTCTCAATCAAGGGGAAACCAGTTCGACCTCTTAATGAAGGAGAGCAGATTCGAGATTTCGACTTTCGCCGCGCAAGCCAGGTCTGTTAGGAACCTTGACCCCAAGGTGCGGAGTCGGCGTTCCTGCAGAGCCGGGCAGTGGCACAGGAAGTGTTGTATCGTTTCTACTTCTTCTTCATCTCCACAGCTACGGCAGACATCACCGGACGAGAGGCGCCATTTGGTAAGCATAGATCCAATAGCGCAATGTCCGGTGATGACTCCAACGAGCTGCCGAATGGAGGTACGACTCAGGGACAGTACGAATCGTGTTTTCGTCAAGGAGAGGGAGGGCCACAGTGTCCGGCAGGTGCCGCAATCGGTCCTGGTACGCCACGACGACTCAATTTCCTTTTTGGTCAACCTGTCAATATACATGTACAGGGCAGATATCGGAGGAAACACAGAGGTATCCACTTCGGTGGCAGGCAAGGCAACCCCCTTTTTTGCCATCTCGTCCGCTGCTTCGTTCCCAGCCACTCCTGAGTGTCCCGGAACCCAACAGAGAGTGACCTGGTGGTGCCCAATGCCTTGAAGTGCGGTGCGACACCTCTGCACTACCTTTGATTTCACAACAACTGATTCCAGCGCTTTAAGTGCCGCCTGGCTATCCACGAAAATTGTGACATCTGTGGGTGGTAGCCCACTGCCACGGATAAGTTCGGCAGCCTTCCAAATTGCATAGATCTCTGCTTGGAAAATACTGCAGAGGTCCGGCAGTCTGAATGACATGTGGGTCTGCAGTACATCGGAGTAGAGTCCAGCTCCAGTACCCTCCTCCATTTTTGAGCCATCGGTGAAAACGGTGATGGAGGCGTCTCTCGTCGCACCTGTCAGCTCCCATTCCTCCCTTGTGGGATATGAGGCTAGTGCGCGCGTGTCAAAATCCAGATATGGGATCAGATAGTCCGTGCGGGAATCCAACTGATATCCGATATCTGGTTTCGCGAATAGATTTAAAATTTCAGAATGTCCATAAGCGTGTTGCCTCCACAAGTTGGCCTCCCTCAGTCTGAGAGCGCCTTTAGCGGCGCAACATTTAATGAACTGTTCAATGGGATGGAGGTGCAAGATCACATCCAGCCCAGCCTGGGGGGTGCTTTTGACAGTGCCTGCTATTCCCATAGCCGCTAGTCTCTGCACCTTCGTCAGTTGCGTTACCAGGGTCTTGGTGCCCGTAGCCGGCCACCAGACAATGGCTCCGTAACTTAAGATCGGCCGTATGATCGCAGTATACATCCAGTGAACGATAGTCGGCTTCAATCCCCACTTTTTCCCGAAAGCCCTTTTACAAATGTAAAAAGCATTCAGGCTCTTTTTCACCCGCTCTTCCACATTGCGCTTCCAAGAGAGCTTGGAGTCGAGTATGGTGCCGAGGTAGTTTGCCTCGGGTGATAGGGTGAGAGTAGTTTCGCCGAGTTTAGGCAGCCTAAACTTCGGTATTTTGTATTTCCGGGTGAACAGTACCAAGACAGTCTTCGAGGGATTAACCCCTAGACCATTCAGCTCTGCCCACCTGGAAAGTTCCTTTAGAGCAGACTCCATGAGATCGCTGATTGTGGACAGGAATCGTCCAGGGATCAGGATAGTGACGTCGTCTGCATATGCTACTACTCGCAGCCTCCTGGTTTCGAAGATCTCGAGGATGCTATTCACTACAAGGAGCCACAGCAGAGGCGAAAGAACACCCCCTTGTGGTGTGCCTCTTGTAGTTAATTTCCTCACCGAGCACAGGCCTAGGTTAGAGTGGACCCTTCTGCTGCTGAGCATGTCACTGGTCCACTTTACCACCTTCTCATGAACTTCGAACTTTCTAAGTGCATTGATTATAGCCTCCAAGGTAACGTTATTGAAGGCCCCCTCGATATCGAGGAAAGCGGCTAACGTATACTCCTTGACGTTTAGCGATCTTTCGATCGTCTGAACAGCCTCATGCAGGGCGCTGTGAACAGATTTTCCCCTGCAATACGCATGTTGCGCATTGCAGAGTCCTCTGGACTGTGCCACTTCTCTAATATAGACGTCTACCAGCCGTTCAAGAGTCTTAAGTAAGAACGATGAAAGGCTGATCGGTCTGTAATCTTTTGCTGATAGGTGGTTCACTTTCCCCGCTTTGGGAATGAACACCACCCTAACCTCCTTCCAGGCACGCGGGACATATCCTTGTTGGAGAGATCCACGAAAGATTCTCGTCAGGACCCCGACCACCGCCTCCTTAGACCATTGTAGCATAGCAGGAATGACACCATCAGGGCCCGGGGATTTATACGGGCTGAAAGAGTCAACCGCCCATGCTACCTTGGCTTCGCTAATTATCCTCTGAACTAGACCATCCGGTCGCGATGTTTGTTGCCTATGCGACGTGGTCGCCTCAGCAACATCCGTGCATCCAGGAAAGTGAGTGTTCATGAGGATCTCAAGAAGTTCCTCCCTCGACTCCGTCCATGATCCATCAGATTTCCTGATGCTGGCAGGAGTGTGTGAAACCCCAGCGAGCACCTTGCGGAGTCTGGCGGCCTCGTTAACATTGTCGAGGGATTCACAGTAATTTCTCCAATCGTCCCGCTTGGCTGCCCTCGTAGTTTTCTTAAACTTATTAAAGCTAGCCTTGTAGGCTCCCCAGTCTTCCTCAGTTCGGCTAAGTTTAGCCTTGTTGAAGAGACGCCTAGTATCTGTCCTAAGTTGTCTTAGCTCTGGGGTCCACCAAACTGCGTTGGTTTTCCGCGGAGCTCGACTTTTTGGACACGATTTCTTGAAAGAATTATTAAGAACTTTCGTTAAAAGACTAACTGACCTGTCAATGTTGTTTCCTTCAAAGATAGCTGTCGCCTTGCGCGACGCCAGTTTTTCGGAAACTAATGCACTGAATTTAGGCCAGTTAGTCTTTCTCGGATTCCTATAGGCTGGTGGACTCCCCACCTCCATAGCCACGGAAAACACTATCCGGTTGTGGTCCGAAAACGAACATTCCGTTAGTACCCTCCAGTCGGCTACGGAGATAGTACTCGAGTCGGTAGCCAAGGTTATATCTATAACTTCTTCCCTAACCCTGTTATGGAAGGTTGGCGTATTGCCCCTATTACATAGCATAAGGTTAGAGTTGAGAAGAAACTCAAAAATGGACTCACCCCTGCTGTTGGTGCCGGAACTTCCCCACTGAAGATGATGAGCGTTGGCGTCACACCCGATGATGAGATCAAGTCTCCGTGATCGGGCGTGAGCAACCAGGTCCCGGACCTCCTTCGGCGGTGGCTCCTCACCTTCGAAAGGCATGTATGCGGACGAGAGGATGAGGTCAAGCCCCTCCCTTCGCTCGCATGCAGCCACACACAAGTCACCAGTGCTGTATTGAGATAAAAGAAACAGATTAATGTGCTTTCTATATACAATACAGGCTCTTATCTTACCTTCACCACGCGAATGAAGTACTCTGAATTGACTTGACCCCAATCCACAAACCTTGTCTCTGACGAGCCAGGGTTCCTGGACAAGGGCCAAGTCAACTTGCTCCTCCTCCAGGAATTGCATAAGATCGTGGGTGGCGGCTTTAGAGTGGTGCAGGTTTATCTGCACCACCTTCAGCCTTTCCCTGTGTGGCGCGCTCCTTATTGGGGAAACGAGCTTTTAAGGAACCCAAACCGAACTTTACAACACCAGAGGAGTCTCGCAGAAGAGTAAATGACTGTTGGTCGACAGCGACCACGAGGTCCTTACCCGTCTCATTTTTGCTTGTAGTGGAGGAGATTACTCTCCACTCTCCAGTGTTAAGGCCGCTGTTCTGCCGACCTATCAGCTTCAACGTGTCCACATCCTCCATGACTGGAGGGGGGACCCACAGTGTGACGATAGGTCGGAGGGGCAATCGGTCGCGAGGTATGACCTCGAGTTTTGCCCCCTGCCAGAGAGGCTCAAGACCGCCGATTGTGCGCACCAGGAAGTCAAGTGACTGCCTGTTGCCACACCCGACGATCTTTACGCCCCTCTGCCAGCCAGCGCCGTCGAAGTCGATCTCGCCGTCCGCCGCCACGAGCATCGCTCGCAGAATGCGCGCCTCAACAGAGAGCCAGTTTTCCGGACGAATTTTCCCATCGGGATCGCTCCGGTCCACTACTGCAATCTGCAGCTCTTGTGGAGAGGAGAAGCTGGCTGAGGGTTTCAGCTTTTTCCCCTCCCCTGTAGGCTGATCGTCCCCCGATCTACCCCTTTTGACAGCCTTTTCCACTACGGTGGAAGTGGGCTTTGTCGAGGTGGATGGCTTCTGATCCGCTTTCCGTACTGCCGAGGCAGCCGTGGCACGGTTCCCAGGCTTCGCCGCCCCTGCTCTGTCCGGTCGTACAGCTGTAGCGGCCGTGGCCATGGCCCTAGAACCAGGCTTTGCCGCCGTTGCTGTATTGGTCGACTGTTCAGCAGTGGCACCGTCTCCAGGCGTTGCTGCAGTGATCGAAGTCCTAGCACCGGAAGTCGCAGCCTGCTTCTTTTCGAATTTAGCCACGATCTTCTGGTGCTTCTTGACCAGTTCCTTCTCCTTGTCAGACAAGGATTCAGGCTCTTTATTAATTTTTCGGAGAAACGCAAGCGAGCGCCGGTAGCCATTTCTGGCTTTCTTCGCAGCACTGCTCGTCTTGCGATCCCCCGCCGATGAAGTTCCAGGAGTGGGACCAGTGGCCGCAGGTTCGTCCCCTTCCTCCAGGAGTGCCGCCTCCGCCTCAGAGTCCACCGACCCGGCTTTGCTACTTTGCGAGAGAATCATTGATTCTCCCTCTATAGCCGCGTCGAGTCGAAGGCCCTGAAGCTGAGGCACCACCCCCGAAAGCGAGGGGCTAGCCTGTGCGGTGGTCTCCTGCGCCTTTTGCCTGCTTAAAGCAGGTTTTGGCGCCTCCTGCTTCCCAGTAACATTAGTAGACCGTGCAGCCTGGGGTCCCGCTGCACAGCCTAAGCGGTCGTTGGATGACGACGCCAGACAGACCGCTCGCCCACTGTCTACCGCCGGTACTGGGGATCCGACTCCCTGCACCGTAAAAGAGTCCTTATGGGAGCCCTCCAGAATGGTTTTGATGAAGGGGGTCGCCTTCCCCTGTGGCGTTTCTTTGACATCTATCACGCCACCAAAAGATGATGAGATAACAGCCGCTCCTAACATGGAGATCAGACGCTGACCAGGGAGCCGCCCACTGTGGGTCAGACGCTTCTGGATTTCCGCAGCTCAAACTTTGCCGGCTGAGAAGACAGGCCTCAACAGCCGCCCAGGGACCGCCCGGTTACCGAAGCAACCTTCGTGGAGGCGTTGAGTCTGCTTGGCCTGGTACCCATAAGGATCGCAGCCGAAGATGCAGACCATGTCCCCATCCGTGCAGTCAGGTGCTTTACCTCATGGACCCAAACCCTGATCCCCAACATATCAGTACAATATATATCTTTTTATTTTTCACTACAGTATCAAGCAGTCGTTGATCTCTGAAGGAAAATATAATGCTTACAAATAAGAAACAAAGAGCATTGTAAGAAGCGCTACGGAGGGGGATGGCGCCATGTGAAATAATACGAACATTTTAAATTTTCGGTCGGCACTGTTTCTCAATTTTGTATTTGTAACGATTTTAATTTAGATTTTTGCGAACATTTTTAAAAACTGTTATGAAAACACTTCAGCAATCTCATTTGCTGAAAGTTGTTTAATGATTTTTTAATGTCGTACTTGAAGCATTGTAAGGGTTAAATTCTTTGAAGGTGGGGCCCTTTTACTTTCATGTCGTTCCCTTTTTATAGCAAACACCGTGTCAACGTTTACTTTGCATTTTGTGTGGTTGCTGATTTCGTTTGCGATAAATGACCAGTTTTCGACTTTTCAAGGTTGCCAATGCAATGTTGTTTACATTCTGTTTTAATTTTCTCCACTTCTGCTTTTTTACTGTTGCGTTGCACTGTTTCTTATGCTTTAATGGCTACATTAAGTCAAGAAGAAGTATGTATGTTTATAATGTAAATATGTAAATAATGTTTGTATGTATAAAAATAAAGTATAAGAAGACATAATTGGTTTACTAAATAAATGAAGTTTTTACTGAAACAGAACGGTTGCAATTCCAAGCGGTTATTCTATGCCATAGTCTCTTTTCAGTGCCTGTTTTAGGTCAAAAAACTTGTGGATACTATATTTTTATATATTTTGTATTTTTCTCTAAATAATGTTTTTCATACCAAATAATGAAAAAAATATTTTGATTAGTGTACCTAGTTAATTGTAAGGGTTCAGAAAGTGCGCGTTCCTATCGAGCTGCGTATTTTACAAAAAAAGATCACTTCGTACTTTTATTTATTCTATTACAAAAGTCAATTTATTTCATAGCTTTATGTAAGTAATCTAGTAGATATTTATTGCTTTAGTAAGTGTAAAACAAGTTAGATCCCAAATATAGTTCACCAAGGCTGTACGATTTTTTTTATTTCTTACTATGCCATATGGCATAGATTTTACCCAACGGAAATAAAATTTTTGATTTGGTTGAATAGCGACAGTGGCTGCACGCTTCATTTATAAGCAATAAAATGTTTCCTTTTTTATGTTTTTTTATTGTATTTTGTGAACTATTAAGTTATTATTGGCGGGGAATGTGCACTGCGACCTAAAAGATCTATTGTGCCCCCTTCTTGGCCTTCACAGTTCGTCCGTGAGTCCAGTATCCAAGAGGAATCTTAGTAGATTTCCTAAGCCTCTGGAAATTTAGTCCGAACCTGGTATAATAAAATAACCCAGATGCTTTTTTCGTTTGTATATTAGTGCAGGGCGTATGCCTAGTATGTGTATTGCAGTTTCATTGTCCTGCAAACAGAACCTACAGAGTTCGTTCACCCTGATACCTAGTTTGGTTAGATGATAGTTCAGTCTACAATGCCCTGTCAATATACCTGTGATAATCCTTAGATTATTCTTTGAGAGACTCATACATTCCTCGAACCTTTTTTTGTTGTAAGAGCCAATTACCATCTTGGAATGTTCAAGGCCTAGTTGATTTTCCCAGTACTGATTCCGGATGGTTATCTCGACGGATGGATGTGCTCCTTTGCCTAGACCACAGAAGGGTTCTGGGCCGCGAATGGGGTAGACGCCCCCTTTTTGCAAGTTTGTCGGCCTGCTCATTCCCATCAATACCGGCGTGACCCGGAACCCAGAGGACCCATACCTGATTGTAACCGCCAAGTTCGTTCAGCTTCTCAAGGCATTCCGACGCCAGTTTCGAGGATACCTGGTAGGATCTTAAGGCTTTCATTGCCGCTTGGCTGTCTGACAGGATCGCGATCTTCCGGTTCCGGTATTTCCTCACCAGATTGAAGTGAGCGCACCTTTCAATGGCGTATATTTCCGCCTGGCAAATGGTGGTCTGCTTTCCTGTAGGTTCCGAGTATCTAATCCCAGGTCCATACACCCCGATTCCGGTACCTTCCTCCGTTAGGGAGCCATCTGTGTACCAGGAAATCATGTACTGATCTATCAGATATGTCTGTGATATACCTTCCCAGCTTATTTTATTAGTAAGTTCTGTTTTAAATCTAATAAAGAAATCTTAATGATTAAAAATAATAATTTTTTTCCTTTAAGTACATTCTATGCCATATGGCATGATGCCCAAAAACCACTTTTTCGAACAATATTTAAAAAAATTACTTTTGATTATTCATTATGTAGGCTTAAACAGTAATAAAATGGAAAAGAATGATTTTTAAAGTCTAAAACAAAAAAGAAGTACCGAAAGGGTTAATTGCTCAAGAAATACATTATTTTGATATAGGTAGGTAATGTCTAAGATGCATTGTACCTCGGTAAAAGCACTTATCTATGAATGGGGCTCTGACTACAACGCACATCCAATATTTCGAGTACCAATGGGTTGTAATCCGTGATGGTCTAAAGTTAGTGCCTCCACAGAAGTCTGGCATTCCTTCATGAGACTTCGGGCTACTTCGTCATCTTCCCGACATATGTTGCAGCTGGCAATTAAGTATGTCGATATTTTGAACTTCATCAGTTGAGAACTTGTACTGCCGATAGGTATTGGCTTTATGTCAGAGTCTACTGACTAACTTTAAAAAGTAACACATTACAATTCTTACTCACTTACTAAGGTGCTCAAAGAACTCCTTCAAAAATGTTTAACGCCATTTCGAATAAGTGATTGTATCAGCCGAAACCAGTTAAGTATAATCGCTAAATATTTGTAGAGTGACAAGTCGTTGTTCACGCACCTCAGGTACTCACTTTGAACTTGAACTTCTGTAGCGATTCCTGTTTGTACGTATCAGCGTGCGGTAGCCGACTATTTCCTTTATTTCGGCCGGTAGACGCGGCGATGCCTCGTCGCGCCATCGATGAGTGCGTGCGTTTGTGCGATTCGATTTGGGGTGCGACTTTCACGTGCAACTTCGGTGTTGTTTTGTTTTGAATAATTTTTATTATTGGCGTAAGTCCACGCAAGCCTTCGCTTTGTTGAGTCTTTGAGTGTGAATTTGTACATGGCGTTCGCTTAAGCACACAAATACACATACATATGCTTAAAAGTGCAATATTTAGTTGCAAAATTTTCTGCAATTATTCAGATATTGGTGTGTTTGTTTACAACTTCATTTGTTTGGGCTCATGAAGACGACCTTGACTTCAAATGCAATATGCAGACAATAAGCCTGTGGGTGGGTTCAACGTGCATAGCAAACGCACATATACCCATATGTGTGTCCCTTCATACATATATTCAGACACTGATGTGCGCTGGAAATGTAGTAATGGCAGCGGAGTTCAATTGATCAATTGATATGGAATGAACGTGAAAATCAATTTGCAGCTACGCGTTACTATTCTGGTGCGTTCATTAACACAGACAAGTTTTTCCGGCTTGTATTAAACTCGTCACACCTAAACAAACACTTTGTTTTGGTACCTTATGAGCATTTTGCTGCTAAAGTACTTTGATAAATTAATTTCTAAAGTGTTCATTAACCCTTTCCGGAAATTTGTACGATATATCGTACAATTTTTTTCTTAGATTTTTTATTTGACAGCGAAGTATTTCTTATGGAACGGCTTTTTAATTCTTATTAAGTAGGTTGTGTTGTATCATTCTGCTTAAAAATATAAATCATAGTAGCCGTGGTTACACAGTATGAGTGCCTTTTGTAAGCAGCTTTTTTCAAGAATTTGAAATAATGGGACTTCTGCGGAGGAATTTTTAAATATGTAATGTTTTTGGTAAAAAAAAGCCAAACAATATCAAAGTTTGAATCGCAGTTGATTTATAAAACTTATTAAATTTAACATTTTTTGGGTCTAAATATTTTTCCCAAGCCTTTAAAAAAATTGTACGATATATCGTACAAATGACCACAAGGGTTGCAAAGCGTTGTGCGATATATCGTACAAATGGAAGGCAAAGGTTGCAAGTTTTGTTTGAATTTTTTTAAGTTATGGATTTGGTAATAGAATTTTTCCGTTTGCATGCCTGCCACGCCCATCTGTAAACCACGTGGCTAATAAAATTCGACTATTCGGCAAGTTTCTATTAAGAAATAACAATTACTAGACAATTTTGTGTTTTACTGGGCAGACACAGATTATGTTATGTTAGACATGAGTATTTGCCACTCCCACTACGATAATAACAATCCGCTATATTCAGTATCTATCTGTAAAGCTATACGAATTTTAATTGATTCTGTATTTTATTGAGAGGAAAAGGGCTTTGCAACAACAACAGCGGTTATATAAGGCCGAATAAATGTCAGTCAATTGCTTATATATATAATTTATAAAAGTTTCGATCAAAATTATATCACGTTTTGATTTTTTGTTGTTATAATTTATGTTTTCTATTAAAAAAAATTAATGAATTGTTCATAAAACTTAAAAAAACGAAACAAAAATTTCATGCATTTTTACTCCTTTGCGGACCATTGTACGATATATCGTACAAAATTGATTGAGCTGTAATTCTCAACCTAAATGATTTTTTTGATATTTTTTTGTACTTTATTGCTAAACTGTTCAATGAGAGTCAATATTCTGAAAGAAACATTTTTATCTCAAGAAATGCGGAAATTGACCGGAAAGGGTTAAGTTAATCCATTGGGTGTAACGGCATTTGGATTGTAATGGCATTGGCTGCATGAGTGTGGAATTACATTTGGGACTTGATATTTGATATTTAATAATTCTTCAAAAGAAGTTCCTAAGCGAACAATAATGAAGTCAGGAAACCACCAACAAATATAACCGAATACACCAACTTATGAATATACCAACTTTCTCATTAGTATTAATGATTTTAATATCTCTAACAAATATTCATTCTTACCCACTCGCTGAAAAACGGAATCCGACAAATGCAACTGTGAAGTCCAAAATCATACTAAAACCCCCACAACACAAGTATTTATGTAGCGTACTCGACTAGTCGCGGCATACCCAGCGAAGCGTCACGCCTGTGCAACATTCTGTATTCAATCGTCGTTCAGTTTTAATTTCAGCTTGATTGTAACTAAGTTAATATTTATATTTAGCGTATATTTGTAAACATGTTCGTATGTATGTATAAGTATGTACGTTCGTAGGTATGTACAACAACAGCAACTTGTGTGACTTGCATTGAGTTGGTGCTTTTGGCAACCGAAATTTTATTTTGTTATTGGCGCTTGCAGTCGACGGTGTGGTGGGTGGGTGGCTAGCGAGCGCTGCCGAGTGCGCCATAAAACGGCATGCGGAAGCGCGGAACTAGGCAGCTGTGTAGTTGACTCAGCCGGTGTTAAGGTCGACGTGAGCCAAGTGGTGTTGGTTGGTAGGTATTCATGTGTGTGTGCGCCACGCTTTACGCAGTAATTTTTTTTTAGTCAAATGTGTTTTTGTATGTTCGAATTGTAATGATTGATATTGGCCAAACAACAAATGTATATAACCAGCCACACCATCAATAACAATAATAGTAGCAACCACAATAAAAGCGAACGAACGAATTTGTTCGTGTAGCAATGAATTTCACTATTCGAAGAAAACCTCTGGAAAATGTGCCATTATTATGTGGCCACATGTTGCCAGTTTGAAAGCACGCAGTTGCATTGTAAGATTTTACATACATTTCCGTCCAAATGATTTATTTCAAAACGATAGGAGCATTTCAATCGATTTCAAATTACGAATATTTACAATGCCGGCGAGTTGTGCCCGATCTGGCAACGTTGTGCGCATTAATGCAGCCTAGAAATCGACAACACTTTGACGGCTCCTGCATTATTACAAGAACACAACGAACTTTAGTTGGGTTTCGTGTGCGCCGCAAATAAGAACCTCAAACCGAAAAGCCCAAATCAAGACTCCATAAATAAGCGACTTGCCGCGTTTGCATCGGACGCCTCCCATAGCCCTCGCTGCGGCCGTACACACTAGCAACGCCGCTCGCTGGCGAAACAATTACTCTGATACACGTGCACTTTCAGTAGGACTGCCGTGTGTCTTTGGGTGCGCGCGAGCGTTGGCATTGGAGTCGCAACTTCAAAGTCGCTGCGGCATATTTTGCGGAATATTGAGCGGTCGTTGGCACAAACCAACACACCAGTGGTGCAGTCATTATGCTTTTTGGTGCAGTGTGTCGATGTCGAAAATATAAAAACAGTAGTTTAATTGAAAGTTTATAATAGTTTTCGCGGCAAAGGCCTGTGGGACAACATGGAGGTTATTAACGCGGCGGCCTAAAGGTATGCTAAGCAATTTATTGCACTTCCCATTTACAATAATTGAGCGCATTATTTGCGCTGGAGTGTGGTGTGAATGGAGGTGTGGCTATTTGAGCTATAAAAGTACATAAGTGGGAATACGAAAACACATACAACGATTGTACAAATGCACACATGAGCATTGGCTACGATTTATGTTTGAGCTGCATTGACTGCAACTATCGGCATTAGAGATACGAAAATGGTTACTTGTGTTGTAGGCGCATAACTGGAAAGCGAGGAGGAGGAGGAGAGAAATCACGCTGGAAATTATAGTAAACGGTTGAAAATGTCAATGCAGTGTAGAGTAAAAAATTTAATAATATGTTTCTTCCTCCACGGCTCATTTTCTTTAAATTTTTTGCAACATTTGTTGAGTAAGTAATGAATGATATTGGATTAAGTAAAACAAAGGCCAAAATGTAATAATATGTTTCATTCTCCACGGCTCATTTTCTTTAAATTTGTTGCAACATTTGTTGAGTAAGTAATGAATAATATTGGATTAAGTAAAACAAAAGGCCAAAATGTAATTTTTTTCAATATTGGACGAATTACCTACACATTTGTGCACTTATTTATCCAGCGGCGTTTATAGATCGACGTTGATTGATGGAATACGTATTTGATATAATGAGAATTTGCATCTTTAGTTTTTTACAAATGCAAATAATTCACTTGTGTATATTTTTCTTTATTTAACTCAACGAGTAATTTCTACTCTGGTTTTAAATTTCTCATCTTTCCGTTACTTACAGTAACAATTTTATATCGCCACAACAAATAATGTCAAATACTTCTTCTCTGCAACAATATCAACCCTCGAATTCTGCCGGTAATGCGCATCGCTACACAATTGGCGATTCTCAATCGACTCGATCAAGCTGTGTTGCGAAGAGATGCAGCTCAGCGAACGTAGTGAAATGTCATCAAGATGAAGAACTGGTTATAGAGGACTTGGAACCCAGCTTACAATCCACTTGCATTGACAACAGCTCGCTGGAGTCATTGGCAACAGCGCAGAGCGCTGATAGCTTCTCCAGTCGGCCGCCTGGCGATGGGTTTGCACCCGGCGATTTCATAGCTTACCAAGGCGCCGATCTGAATGCCTTCTTCGGGGAGCAATTGGAGCCACAACGTGTATCCGAAGTCTGTTTGGTCAATGATCATTTTATATTAGTGAAAATGCCCGACTCGTATGGGCGCCATAACTCGCAAATGGATTGCATCGCTGAGGAGGTGAGCGGTAGTGGCAGTCGCGACTCACTGACCGTTGCAGCGAGGGAAGACATACCAAAGAGGAAACACGGTAGATTTGGCAGATATTTTCGTTGCAAGCGTAATCGGCGCATATCGCCAGTGCAGAACCAGCTGAATAACTTTAAAGAAAAAGCAGAGCCCAGCGCAAAGATGAAATGGAAATGTCCAGTGAGTTATTGTTGGCGTGCGAACAGCGACGAGCATGAAGCACTTGAGACAAACCCTAAGGTGAGCAACATTTCGAATGCGCGACAATCAGCGGGCAGGGTGATCGACATCGAGCCGAAATTAATTAAGCCCATCGAAGCGCTCGACTTGAGCGGCAAACGCCTAAGAATACAGCAATGTGTCACAACGCTGGCAAATAGCACTGCTCCAAGTGCGAATACTCCAAGGACTCTGGGAATTGAATCGTGTGAAATGCAGGCGCAGTCAGACCATGGACAGCTACAAACATCACAACACGATGCAGTGCAGCTGGAACAACACGTCACGCTGGCAACGCCAGTTAAATATTTGAAGACATTTCCAAGTCCTGAAAAACCTGCTGCTGGCGTCCAAAAACCTAAACCAACACGCCACTTGGGCGCCTTCCACTGGCTGCTCAAGTCCCTTCGTTCACGCAGCAGAAAGCCCAAGACAAAGCCAAAGATACACGCGGTCGTCTACAAGACGTATTTTGTGCGTTGGACGAAATCTCCGGATGAACTGTGCCATGGCTGTGGCAAGGCCAAGAGCAGGCAATCCGCCTCAGTGGACGATGTGTTCAGATTGAGGCGCTCTCGCTCGGCCACATTTTAAAGTTACGATTACCACTGAGACTGAGGCAGGCGTGACTGCTATGAGATAGTCAAGCTAAAGTTGTACAAATACTCATTTAATAAAAAGGATAGCTTCAAATGAAAAAATAAACTATAAATATACAGTTTGCTTTGTTTATGGCATAGATATTTGAATATAAATGGGATCGTTATTTTGGGCTCTGAGGCATACAGCATGAAGCATAGAGTTAGCATTAAAACTAGTGTCCGACCGAATATTCGGTTTCGGTTTCGGCCCAAATAAGTGGTTTCGGTCGGACACTAATTAAAACTAATGGTGCCTGATATTTGTCTGCTGCTGTAGGTATTTTACTCAGTTTCGGCCAAAAAATGGCCGAACGGCCGAAAGTGAAACTTTCTAGAAAATTTTTTTACATTTTATTGTGTAACAGATATATAGTGAAAGGAGGAGTAATTTAGATGCCACCAATGTAAATAAACTTTTTTTTGCATATAATATCAAATTATTTAATTTTGAATATTAGCGAGTAAGGTACGAAAGGGTGATTTTTTCATGTTTATGTTTTTAAAAAATGAATAAATTGGTTTTATTAATAAGTATTTATTTATTTATGTTTTTGTTTGTTCTTAATTTACTTAATGTAAAATTCGTTTGTTGAAAACAATGCTTGATATGGTGATTTTTATTTCAACTAGAATGTTTCGATTTCGGCCGAATATTGAAAAAAAAACCGAAAATCGGTTTCGGTTTCGGCCCAAAAAAGATGTTTCGGTCGGACACTAATTAAAACTAATGGTGCCTGATATTTGTCTGCTGCTGTAGGTATTTTACTCTGACGTGGATCAAGTGAGTGTAGTGGCTAGTAGGGAAAATCGTTAGATTCATTTAAGTTCCAAAAAGGTTTTGCCAACCCTGAACTTCGAGTTACTACTACTGCAAGTTGCTTGTTGAACCTGACCTAACTTAACCGTCGGTGGCATCGAGGTGTTTCTCCTAGTAAGAATCATTATCATACCTACGGCGAATAATAAAATACGGCTTTAAGCAGCTAAACTTAAAGTTTTGGTAATTTATTCAGTCTGACTAACCATTAACCGACCTTATATATTCAGTACTAGATGTGTCCATTTGTTTTGCTCTTCCCGAATCACAGCCAATGGCAACACACTGCACTACGGCACAGATATGGCGCTGCATTTGCAAAAATGTTTCAGAACGTTCCAAATACGCTGCTCGTACTCCTTTAGTTCCGTTGGCGATGGCGCAGAATGTCGGACAATGCCGTTCGTTACTCCTAAATGAGATTGCATGGGTTTTGGCTTTTTTCCGCATCTTTTTTTTTGCTTGTTTGTAACGCTGCCTGAGCATTTTTATTATGGCCATTTTTGTGAGAAAAAAGTCTAGAGCCTAATTAGAATACATATAAATGCTTATTACCATCAAAAGGCCGCGTAAGTGTAGCGACTCGCTAGTTTTTTGTGCAACGGTCGCAGCGTGTGCAATAATTGTGCTCCAACACAGTGTTGCTTTATTATCGCTTTCTGGTTTCGTTTTTGTTGTTGCTGTTGTTTTTGTGTTTTTGCGTAAGAGCGTAACCGTAACCGTTGAGCGCCGCAATAAACACAATAACAACAAATACAATAAACAATTGAAATCGTCACGCTAGGCGTCAGGCAGCGCGGCCCAAAAATTAAGGAATCACCTTCTTCCACCACTGGCCGGCACTTTCCACGCGCGGCTACTAGTCGCTATCGTGCTTTGCCCGCTTTGTTGTACGTGTCCCTAAACATCGCCGATGGAGTTGTTGCGTAGTGGCCGCAAATGAACTGGAATGCTGGTAAACAGAAAAAACAGAAATAGTCCATCGCGAGGCCGCGGCCGTAATGGAAAACCATTAACACGTTACACGTACGCCACGCCACAGTCAACGCAGTTACTAACCTGTCCAATACGTACCCCACTTGTACGATTCCTATCGCCTGATATGCACGGCCTCACTTCGAGCCGCACTGCAATGCACGGCTCGGTGAGTATGGAACGTACGAACATATGCATCCATGTGTATGTACAAATGTAAGTATTTTTATGCGTACAAGGGAGTAGGTGTGTAAAATACATACAGATGATGTCTGAATATTTTATTTTACGGATTAGGATATTGCACGTAGCTGAGAGACGTCCTCGCTGAAATGACTGAGAAGGCAATAAAAACAGTTCATTAATCATAAATGTGTGGAATTCCGTAGGTGCGCGCTTAACGCACTAATTGTGTGCGACAAGTTTTTGATATTTGCCGCCGGTCAAGCAAAACTGCAGGTTCTTCATTCCAGTTAATGTTTCGTAAACTTTTATACAAATTGTGACAGCACAAGGAGGCGTGAGCCATGAATCTAAGTAAATTTATATGGAAATATGCATTGTGCCCAGGAGAAATGATTGAGTTGTGCGCGATAGTAAAGACATAAAATCTGGTATGGAATGTTTAATTTTGCTTTTCTTGTATTGGATTTTATTTGAAAACATTGGTTTAATTACACTGATCAACAGCAAAATGGCTTTTCTGGTTTTGATATCAGTTCTAGGGTAATTAGGGCCCGCTGATTTCGAATCCGCAAACCGTTTTTAAAACTTAGTTTCCGTTTTCGTAAAAAATGGGCGTGTCACTTTTTCGCATTTTCCCTGACTTTTTTCACGATTTCGATAGTAATTTCTAAACCAATAAACCGGTTGAGATGATTTTTACTTTGTATCATTTACAACACCCCACGGCTTCTTTTCCAATGTAATTTATTTTTATAAGTTTTTAAAATCCGCGGAAATTGGACCTCAAAGTCGGAAAATATGAAATTTCATGGCATTTTCTTAAATGTTGGAAAACATGCACATTTTTTGTAAATCAATTAACAAGTTGGGTGTTAAATGAAAGCGGAAACATCAAGTAATACAACACAGCCAAATTGTTCGAAATGATTCCCATTCTCAACGAAATAATAGCAAAAATGTACCATAGTCATTTTCATAATTTTTCATACTTTTTCCTTGAAAAATTAGGGGCCTCACAATATGCTCTTTTATATGTTCCATTATAGTCTGGAATACAAGCAAAACAAAAAAGATTTTGAATTGCTCGAAACAAACAAAATTTAAAAAATTTGCATATTTTGAGGCTCTTACTTTTTAAAGGAAGAAAGCTGAAAACTATTGAAAATTACTTTGGCACATTTTTGCTATTATTTCGATGAGAATGGGACTTACGCCAAAAAATGTGGCTGTGTTGTATTATTTGATATTTCCGCTTTGGTTATACACCTAACTCGTTAATTGATTTACGAAAAGTTTATATGTTTTTGACGATCAGAGAAAACGCCTTAAAATTCCATATTTTCCGATTTTGAGGTCCAATTACCGCGGAATTGTAAAACTTACAAAAATGAGTTACAATGGAAAAGAAGCCGTGGGGTGTTGTAAATGACACAAACAGAAAATCATGTCAACCGGTTTATTGGTTTAGAAATTACTATCGAAATCGTGAAAAAAGTCAGGGAAAATCCGAAAAAGTGACACGCCCATTTTTTGCGAAAACGGAAACTAAGTTTTAAAAACGGTTTGCGGATTCGAAATCAGCGGGCCCTAATTACCCTAGAGCTGATGTCAAAGCCAGAAAAGCCGACCAAAAGTCGAAATTTGTTGCCTTGTGTTATTGGTCGAGCCGTATTCAAATCAGATCTCAGCTATATTTATGTCCGTTCGGTTGTCTGTACACCTGCCTATTCATCTTCCTAGACAAATTTGTTTGGCTGGCCGCATTTTAATCTTTATTATAAATCTCACGTGGCTTATAAAATGCATACGAAAGTGAAACCAAAAGGAGCATTTGAAGAAAATCTTCCAGAAAATTGTTAAAGTAACCGGAACCGTAACCGTTCCACCCACAGACTTACTTACTATACATTGGCTCCGACCATTAGCACCATTCTTTAGGCATCCACAAGGAAGCTGCAATCCTGCCCAAACAGAAACTCGCCACACAACAACATCGTCCGGCAAGTGCGAAAGATCCCACCAAGCATTCAAAATCGATTACGGCAAATTAAGATCGGATACTGTGTTATTCAGCGTAAATTGAAATCAAGCTGCGTATGAGCCGCTCATGCCGACGGAGAGCGCCAAACTGTTGTCGTACACAAAACGAAACATTGCGAAAAAAAAGTAGCCAAGTTGGGCAGAAAACTGCTGGAAGCAAGCAGCATTGCCAAGCAAAATCGCACACAGCGCTCAGAGCCAACGGAGCAATGGGTGGTGCAGAGTGTTGACAATTGTCATGTCAGCACCAACAGCGCATTGACCTTCGCCGCTGCCGCCGGACATGCTCAAGATCCTGCGCCGATCATGCGTTAATGATCGCAATGACCTTGTTGAGCTGACAGTTCAATTGGCGTTTGAAAAAAAGCGCAACGAAACAAGAAAGAAGTGCGGAAGAAGAATGGACGACAGAGAGTTGACACAGCGCAGCGCACTGAGCAACCGAAATGTTTCCAAACAGCGCTCCGAAACGGTTTGTCTGCATCCTGGCGAGTGCCTGTTGATAGGGCCATTACGGACGCAGCGTGTGGCATCAGGGTTTTTGGTCGGACTGCGCTCTGTTACATGTTGCGACCATTTGAGTAGCATAACTAGCAGAGAATAGAGAAAATTACCATTTTACAGTACAATGATGACGTTTCCTTGTATGTCTAAATTCTTGAATGTCGGTGTGTCGTTGGCGTATTTCGAGCGAGAATGTTTTAAGTGTGCGATGTTTGTGTTTAAACAAATATTTTTATTATGTCTTCAGCGTTGTGTCTTTCATAATAATATGTATATATGTATGTATTAGTTTTGGTGTTAGACTTTGAGTGTTTGTTGCGTTGGAAGGGCGAAAAATTTTAATTGTAATAAAGTGTACAATTTCAAGTAAATATATAGCTTATAGTAAATAAGTATATTGCCGAATTTCAGTTAATTAAAATGTTCTGAATGCGGTAGGGTAAATAAAATAAAATGCAATCATTAAACAAACTGAACTTTGTGTAGACTTTGTGTACTACGCAATTCAGGATCTACTAAGATTTGTCCATAGCTCGGGTTGATTCATGTTTGCCGCGATCAGTCGAGGAATTTCGAATTTTAGAATTGAAAGAAAATTCTATAAACCTCATAAAATTTCTTTGTGGTAATTTATTATTAAGGTCGATATGCAGCTCTCAAGAAAGGCGAAAACTTCATATAAAAAAAGCTCAAGAAATGTTCAAGAAAATTTCCTTGAGTCATATTTCCTTGAGGTGTACGCACCTCGCAAGAAAACTGATTCCGTTTTTAAATACTTTTTTCGTTGAAAAGTGAAAATGACAACACTGTTTTCGGCAAGAAATATATGTGTAGCTATTTAACTATTTCTTAAAGGAATCGTGACTTCCAATTTAATATTTTTTATATGTTTCTAATGTAATATTTAAAAAGTCAAATTTACTTGACTACTACTTTTTCACGCTCAAGAAATATATGCTCGTTTTTTCTTGAGCGTTTTTTTGAGAGCTGCATACCTACCTTAATATTTTATTTTATTATTTTATTTTTGTTATTTATTATTTTCAATCAATGTAGTTTTAACTGATCAAAATTTGCTAAGGTTATAGCTGCAGAAAGAAAAATGTATTGACTATTAATGCTATAAAATACTCGCATACAAGTTTAAAGATCATACTCAATGATCATCTTGGATCTACTTTTGTTAAATAAATTTTTAATAATTTGATCCAATCAAAGTAAAGGAAATCATAAAGTAAAGACCATTATTAGCCAATATTAGTTACTATAATACCATTTCACATTTCTGTCTCTGTCTTTTCCGCTGTTTCTTACAATCTGTGCTTCTCTCTCTCGCTCCGTCTATCTTCCTACAGCTGTTCATACCTGTTTTCACATTGCATCGCATTGGTGGCCATTATCCTTGACTTACGGACTTTCGAAAATGCAACAGCAGCCTTTTGTTGTCGAAAACTGCCACCATTAACATCGGATAATCTGCTGTGTAGTGTTCAACACAGCCAAATGTTGAGCGAGCTCTATTGATCAATATTTGTAAACCACTCAGCCAAGCCTTTCAGCGTGCTCCTTGCTCGCTGCATTCAAACTGGTGCACACGCACTCAGGGTTCCCGTGAAAAGGGTTCCGTGGGTACGACATACAAGTTTCATGTACAAAATGTCTGTTCACAGAACGACAGAACATAAAACATTATTGCATTGTAAATCGAAAAGGAGTGAGCGGAGGTAAGCGTTAACAGACCTCCCCATTGTCCGGGCAGTCCGCGCAGCGCATCGTTTTATTATTTTGGATTTTGAAATACCCAGATTCAAACGTCTGACATATTTCTGGCTGAAATGGAATAACTTGCAGTGATTCCCAATTTGCCAGGATCCCTTTCGAGTTTCTTTGTGTTTTGTAAATCTAAAAGCAAACTAGAAGGTAGAGCTGTGAACTATCGATGGCACTATCGATAGTATCGATAGTTTCATTTTTTATTTACTATCGATAGATAGTGAGACTATCGACTATCTATTTGTGTGCGGCTTGCTCATCACTAATTTGCTGACGAAATTGTAGAGTCGAGTAAGTAAAATCAATTTTTGTTTTTTTCTTAATAAAACGTTATTTGTTGATATTTTGTTGTTGGTATTTGTTGTGTTGGTGTTAATGGTTCTTCAGCAATGGAGCAATGGTAAGTAACAGTTACAAAATAAAGTGAAACATGCTCATTAAATTTTTGCACGTTTTTTTAAATTTTAAGTAATTTTTGTATTTTAAATACATAACATAAATGAATTAGTTAAAATAAAATAATTTCAATTTTAATTTTACAATTAAAATGTATATTATAAAAATTTTTTATGATTAAAAATGTATAAAATTTATGAATAAAATTTATCGTCTTTGATTTTATGAATAATTTTTATTAAAAGAGAGGTATGGGTACTGGCCAGTATACATTTTAATAGATCCGTATAAACTTCGATACTATCGTCGATATATCGATAGTTTGAACTATCCTATCGAAACTATCGATGGTGCCGACTATCGATAATTTCACAGCTCTACTGGAAGGATATAAAGAATCAAACAGCTATCGATATGTTGATAGCTTAAGAAAAATATTCGGATGCTTAAAAAGTCTTTGAGGTAGAACTTTGTTTTGATCATTAATAGAGGATTTTAAATTACTAAAAGACGTAAAAGCGCTAAAGAAACACAGGGACATACTGTAATCAAGTGACTTGACGTAATATTAAACGATTCATTGTATCTTACCCAGAAACCGATGACAATTACAATGCGATAGCAAATATGTTCAACTTGGGTACCGAAAATCGTCTTGAAAGATTTATATTATATATGTATCAAGGAGGTTATAAAAAAAAAAATTGCCAATTAAATTATTTTAATTCAGAAGAAAAATAAGACGAAGAAAAAAGCCGATTTTCAGCGCTAAAGACATTTGATTTCATATTTCTTCAAACCAATCTTACCCCTCTATATTTTGAATCTCCCAGGAATGTTTGGGAACCGCTACATCTACAGACGACAAACCGCCTGTTGTTCGTGCCTTACGCCTTATGTGACTGTTAATTGGCCTTGTTTTGAGCGAACCAAGTAAAAGGAGACTTGAGCTTGTTTATTGTGAACGGATTTGTAGTCAATATGCGAGTCTTTGCCCGAAAGGCGAAACGGTGCGCGTTGAAACGGCATTCTGAAAATAAACGGTCCGACTACCACAAAACAGTAGATATCTACCTAACTGGCTGCTGCCGTTTAACCTAAGCTGCACAAAAGTTTCAAATCGAGCACAGTTTAAAGATCGGTTTTATGGTTTCGCAGACATAATCTTGTCTATTGTTTTGTTGGGCTAAGCTATGCAAATGTGGGAGTTACGCTTGGCAATGCATTCAAAATTGCGACTGTCATAGACAGCGCCAAGCATTCGAGGTACGCCTGTTTGAGCATTTCATTATACTTGTATATAGTTTCATGAAATTCCAAACCAAATGCCGGCACCTTCAATTGTAAAACTTTTGCAGGACAAATCTGCACTGAACCGCCGTTTTGAACATATCCCAAAGCGGACATGTGTCCTGCACAGTTATATTAATATTTTATTTTTTGCCAAAGAAGTTTAATGTGAGAAAATTATCAAAGTAGATTAATTAAACATAAAATGTTCAAATCATTCAATAAAAAACCACATTATAAAAATTATTATTTTCCCCACAGATTCTCAGCGCTTCCTCATTGGATCATTAATCAAATACACATTTCATTTTCATTCTGGCAAAGCAACGAAACAAAAAAGCGAATGCATCAACAGCAACACACGAATATCTGTTGACCAAAAACCAGATAGCGCCTTTTTTCACACATACTGTACGCCGAAAAAGTAGCGACCAGCGTCAGCGTCATGCCAGCCATTAGACACATGACCGACCGCCGGCTGTGCGATCGCCAGCGGTAAGCGGACAGTGCCGGCGTCCGTGAATTGAGCGTGACGTTTAGATGACTCCGATGCTCCAACTTCATTAATTTGAAGAGTAGCAATCGCAGTCGCAGCCGCTGCACAAGATCCCAAAGCGTCCGCTGTGCAGCGCTCGATCGATCGGCCAGTGAAGTTAATTTAATGAGTTTGACGCCTTCAAGCTTACGTAGTTTGGCTTACGGAGCACCAAAGCTTGCACGCAATTAATCTTGGAAAAGAGAAAATGCAGAGTTTCGGTTCGGTGAGGAGCGTAATTTTTCCGATTTTCATGTAATTCTTTTACGCTACCGAAAATTAACGCTTCACTACAGCGGGCAGAGCAGCAAAGTGCTACCGAAAAGAATATAAGTTCGATTCGGGCGGACTGTCGAGCGAATCGGCCTTTTTGTTGGCCGCATTTACGACACAAACTTGCACGTTTTATTGGGAGCAGCAGTTTGATCGCCAAAGGAGGCCAATTGGAGTGTAACCCGTTGGTGCACGTCTGCCTCCATGGCCAATCAACTTGGCCCAAGAGTGTTGTGCCTATAATCGGTAATATGGGCAATAATTATAAAATGAATACAACCAAATTACGAAACGAAGAAAACAGTAGCAACGACCATCTAATAATAACTAGCGTCGATTTCGAACGGAAATTAAAAATTAAAAATAGAAATTTAATAGGAAAAATAACTTGGAAGCTAGTCAGTGAATGTAGGTGGGAAGAGGATATAATGTCTGGAATATTTTATGATTAGTACTCATGGAATATTAACATTATTATTATATTATATATTAAAAAAAATGATTATAAATAATATTTGGACAACTTCTATAGTCGTCAAAATATAAAAATGATTCTACAACAGAATGATAACAATTCGTAATCTATACTCATTATTTTTTGGGTTAGTATTAAATGTTCATTAAATCTGATTTTTGTAATCCTTCTAATAACATCTGAATTCTTCAGAGAAAATACAGATTTGCACCGACCTCGGTTCGATGAAAGAGCAACAAACCAAAGCAGGATTAAAAAAATAGATCAGTCCGAAGATATTGCAAGCTACCAACAGGTAGTGACTTACTTATTGGCTCCTTAGGAATGAGTGTGCATTTCCATACTTCTGTAAAAAAAAAATTGTAAAGTCAATGTTTACACAAAGTGCGAAAAGAAAAAATGGCAGCACATTAGCTGACCTACGCAGAGGAAACATAAAAATATACGCAGAACTGTTGTGAAATGTGGATGACAATACGAGTATAGTAATTGTTTGTCTGTCTGTTGGTCAGCAAAACATCACGTTATGTTTTTTTCTTACTACTACTTATGGACGCATTGCTGTTGTCCACTTAATTGGAGATGAACCTGCAAATACTGCAGTTGGAAATGTTTGGAAAATTATTGGTTTTCTAAGTATACGGTTGGGTTGTACAAGAAAGATGTGAAGAAAACAATAAATTGTATAATAGTAGGTGCGAACATTTGCCAACACCCACACACAATACACCAATTAACACATTATAAACCGGTTAGTGATTTATCGGGCTAAAGCAATAAAACTTTAGTGAAGCGAAAGGCAGGAAGAAGTGCACAACATGTCAACTATCTAGTTTGACCTGTACTAAGCAGCTAGAAGGAAAAAGACACTATGTGTTTAATAGAAAAATCATGGTAAATTTTATTTATTGGAATTTGTGACTTAATTGTACGCTTTAAGTACATGGGCTGCATTACATTTTAAGCTTACACTAGGACCCCCTAAATTCGAAATATAGTAGGTTTCCGATAAATTGTTTACAACATCTACGCTAGTCACTATGTCTTTGATAAAATTATGGGTACTATGTATGTGGCGTTATCTTTGAACATAAATACAATAACTTTAGGAATCCGCCACATTTCATACACTATATGTATGTATAGATATACTTAACGGTAAGCTGTATATTTCATTTAGAAGCCTCAAGTCATACAGTGCATAGTTTCTTTGGATATAATTCCGTAAGTTTCTCTCGATCTTTCACATCAAATATCGGTCAGTTCCGGCCTCTGCTTAGTACCAGGAATGATAGAACGGTTGCGGCACCGCAGCGTAGTTGACCTTGGCCGGCGAGCTGAAGCCCGCATTCAGGTTCTGCTGCATGAAATGCGCCGAGCTGGAGGCCGACGCAGCCATACTGGCGGACGAAGAGCCGTGATGGAAGGGCAAGTGATGCGACGCGTATTGCGAGGCGTGCGGATGCGGGTATTGCGCGTGTGAATGGAAGGGCGGTGCTGCTGCGTACTGCGGATGCGCAAAGTCGCGCTGGTGGTGGAACATGTGATGAGCAGCCGCGGAACCGGCGCCAAGTCCTGCGCTGGCTGAAGCGCTCTCCAGCACATGTGCCGAGCTCGAGATGAGCGAGTCGTCTGGTGAAAGCGAGCTTGAGGGCCGGCCGGCCGAGGAGTTGGCCACTTGTGTTGGCAACGTTGGGTTCCAACTGGAATACACCTGCTGCTGCGTGGCTAGTAAGCCCTGCGGCTCGGATTTCAGGTTGTTCTGCATGTCGTCGCCGTTGGCGTTTCCGCCGATGGTGTGCGACTCGCCGCCAATAACGGCCGTCAGGCTATTGGGCGTGGGCGGCAGCTGTATGCCAGCCGAGTTGGCGGCACCGAACGCCGATGAGACGGACTCGTTGGGGCTGTCGTTGCGTGGCATTGTCTGATTGTCGGCCGACTCGGCGGCGTAGGCTGAGCTGAGATTGTTGCTAGGTTGGCACGCGGACATGTTGTTGCCTGCGGACATGACGGGCGAGATTGACTGGTACTGCGGTTGCAGTGCAGCCACAGCGTTGCTGGATTGGTTGTCGGTGCTGCCAGCACTTGCGGCAAGCATGTTGTGTGCTGACAGTGTGTAGCCGGGCGTGGGGTTGTAGATCTGGTGCGGCGGCGTAATGGAGGTGGTGGAGGAAGTGGTGGTGCCGGGCGACATGTTGGCGGTGTGCGCGTGTGTGGAAGCGTGACCAGCATAAAAGTCGTACATCTGTTGTTGGTAAGCAGCGGCTGCGGCGGTTGCCTCCGACGAAACGGTGGGCATCATTGCTGCGGCGGCGTAGTTGTTGGCAGCGTTTACGGGCGGCATATGATGAGTCGCATACCCGCCGGCGAGGCCAACGCTGCTGGCCGTTGAGGTGGCAGAGGTGTTCTGCTTGCGCAGTCGAGCGCGCCTGTTACTGAACCACACCTGTATGCGCGCCTCCGAGAGATTGGTGCGCTGCGCCAGTTCCTCCCTGGTGTAAATGTCCGGGTATTGGGTGCGCTCGAAAGCGCGCTCCAACTCCTCTAACTGCATGGCGGTGAATGTGGTGCGGCTACGGCGTTGCTTGCGCTTCAGCGCAATGCCCGGCTCGCTTTCGCAATCGGACACATCCTCGTCGGAGGGCTTGTGCGAATGCTCCGAGCCCGATTGCGGTTTCTGACTTTCGTCCTCCGATGGCGCGTCGCGGCCGCGCACCAGACGCGATATGGCCGACACTGAGGGTGCCGTGGTACGGTCGCAGACGCCCTCGCGTATTAGCTTTTCGCGTATCTCCCACGAGAAAATGCCCGGGTTGGCGCGCTTGTAGTCCTCGATGCGGTTCTCGATCTCCGGCGTCGCTATGCGTGGTTTCGAGCCGCCGATCACGCCTGGTCGTATCGAGCCGGTCTCCTGATAACGGTTAAGAATCTTTGAGACGCAGCCGTGCGAGACGCGCAACTGTCGCGAAATGACACACGGTCGTACGCCTTCGGCAGCCATTTCGACGATCTTCAGACGTATATTGTTGGGTAAAGGGCGGCCGTTGATGAAGACCCCACCGAGCTGGTTGACGCGTCCTTGACCAGCGTTCATATCTGCCGAAAGAAAACGAGAACGTTTGTTACTGGATGCGGCTCAATTCAGTCGAGATGCAAACAGGCAAAATGTGCCGCGTTGCTTTTCAAAAATACTACAAAAACACAAGAACGAACTGTAAAGCTGCAACTGGTCAACACTCACAATGGCACAGTGCGTAATAAAACAGAGTTTTCCAATTGCGCGAAACACTACAGGGAACCCGTGCCCGGATGCACAAACTCCTATCCAGGTAGGCTCCGACGCCGCGCCGTGTCGCACACGCACGCGTGCTTGCAAACGGTGAGCGAGTGAGCCGTTTATGACGCAGCTCAATAGCGAACTTGGCCAGCGAGTGGCACTTGATTTATGGTCATCGTGTTTTGGTATAGTTTTGTAGTTTTGTCTTTATGGCAGCTCCGTTGCAAACAAACGTCAAGAATCGACTTCCTAGGAAGTAATGCCGGCGATAATGTGTTGCAAGGCACAAGGTCACACGACTTGCGATTGATACCGACTGTGACTTAATGGTCTTAATAAGTGAAACCGAATGAAACTACATGAAAAATTGGCATGTCTTCGAGCCGGCAGCAGCAGTTGCTGCAGCACAAACGCAGTAAGGTGGTGAAAAAGAGATAGACATAGGTGGGAAGAAAAAAGTGCACAGTCGTGGACAAAAAAAAACAAATCACAAATACACAAATTAACTACAATAATTAAAGAAATATATTCAAGTATAACATTTTGTTGATTGGATCTTAAAAGTTCTCATTTTGATTGGCCAAGAGCGAACAAAGTGGCCCAAAGTGTTTCTATATTAATGAGTCGACGGCAAAAAAGGCAGACGATAGTTTACGATGAGGAGAGAAACTTTAAGTTCGTACTGAGATTGTGGCCATTTCACTTGGAAAACAGTCAGCTTTGATTATATATTTTTGTCTGATAGTTTGTACGAACGGTGATGAAATATGCGCTCTAATCTGCATGTATTACATTTCGCAATAAAGCAAAATAAATAAAAAACTACGCAATATTGGCTGAATCTGGTTTTTTAACTTGAATCAATGCCAAAACCAAATTTTGTATTCTTGCTGGCGTTTTTGTTATTCTCGTAACTATAAAATATTTCAGAATTATTTAACAAATTGGGTTTTCCCAGAATAATGATGAGAAGCAGTGCTCATCCACCAAAAGTATAACTACCACCATTTAGAGGCCAGTTGGAAAACAATGATCCAAAGGCAGGAGGGCTGTAGAACAGTGGGGGATTCAGGGAGGAGAGGGGTTGGGGGTTGAAACCTCCCGAAATATTAGGATTAACTTTAAAACTACATACAAATTAAAAGACATTTTATAAATATTAAAGAATTACTTTTTGAAACCCCCCTCGACATATTTTTCTGAATCCGCCCCTGCTGTAGAAGAAATCGGTCCCTTCAAAGAGCGATACTTCAGGAAGGAAGATGTGTTGCTACTGTAGATACTCGTATTGTAAAAATAGTTGTTCTTAAATTCTGTATTAAACAAAAAAATTAACCCCACTCTTCCCTCGTTCCATAGTAAAAAAGTGCTTAGTTGACTTGTTAAGCGTACCTTGCATCGCGGGGTATCCATTGAAGAAGGGCCGGTGCATTGCGGTCGCAAATGCGCTCACTGTCATTGTTTTCGCCGCGCTAGCAATTAAGCCCGATTTTTGGTAATCCTGAATAAGCGTCGATTGGCTTCCACAAATTTTGCTATTTTGCCAAGTTTACTGCTAAAATGTCCACTTAGTGTTTTTAATTGGCGTTTATAATAGCATTAAGCGGCTGTATGTGGCCGAAAACTGCAAAACCGCGTCACTTTTCACGCTCGCACAAACACACACGCACACACACCCACACACGGCTACTCATGCACGCATACGGTGTCAGAGCTAAACGTGAAGCGTTGGTAAATTTCCGAAACGAACTCGATTCGTTGCGTATGATGTGTTGCCTGTTTCGTGGTGATTTCCTAACTAACTCGCTTGCAGATCTTCCACCAAGATCGTCGCCTTGTCGCGCAGCTGATGGTGTTGGTGATGTCGAAGGGTGCTGCTGCTTCTTCTGCGCGCATGTTTACACCAGTTAGAGCGTCGGCAGCCACAGTAGCCGCCACAGCAACGCCGATAACAGCCTTTACACGGCTCGCTGCCGATAACTCCCTCAAGATGTCAGCCATGGTCGCTCGGTGCAGCGGATGGCCCGCTCTAACACGACCAGCCGGCTGGGCAGGTAATTTGAACTAGTTTTGTGGGTGCTGGCCAACGACCAATCACGAGCGCCGTACATTCGCCTTCTCGCTTGTGCTATGTTCGATCATAGCGCAGGCGGATTCTGCCTTCTCGTGCTGCAGGTACCCGCAGTGCGAGCGTTTGTTTGTGTGAAGAACATTTATTCGAGTTCCAGTGGGCGTATTTTCTCAATTGACTCTGTTTGAATTCTATTAACCATTCTCGTTTGTTTGAATTAGAAACTATTTGTTTGTATGCTCTGGCTTGAGGCACACAGCTTAGTGGACTGGAACGGTCAGCACCAATAAGCGCCATTTAGAATTGGCAAATTGCAAAATACATGGCAATGCACTTTGATTGATGGCAGGTGCGTGTTTTTTGTCTTGTCTTCTCTTATTTATTTTATAAAGCCTCACAGTTCCTCATGTTTCAATTTCGATAGGTGCTTTATGTCAAATTGTTGTACGTGATGAAATTGTTGATTTTGTAGATAATGGATATAGGTATATTGTGATTAGATGTAGTACCGAATTGGGACTAAACCTCTGACTTGGACGTGAACTTTAATAGATGTTTCCTATTAAAAGAGCTTCTAACAAATGCATAGGCATAACCATCGCAATTGTTCTGTTGACGTATCCGATTTGTATTGTAATTGCATTGTATCAGTGGCGGATTCAGGAGGGTTTTGGGGGTTGAAACAGCCCCCCCTCGAAATATTAAGGGTTCGACTTTAAAACTACGCATAAATGCAGTATAGCGAACCCTCGTGAACAAAATAAATGAGTATGCTTTTATATGGAGGCTTGGCTCCTGAATCTAACAAACTAAAAATTTTGGCTGGGAAACGCCCACAAAAGGCGTGACTCGGGGTCAAAGTTCAAAGTTTTTATCAAAAAAATTCAATTAATCTCCAACTGATTTACACGATATGAGTATCAAACGAAAGATCTTTTTCATACCTTTCTTCTGACGTGCACCATTAGATACGTGAGATGTACTAATAAAAAGCGAAAAAATTTTTTTTTTATGAAAATTACAAAAAACCGATTTTTTTCTCGAAAAAATCTACTACTAAGGTACAATAAGTTTGTTGCCATATTGTAGCCTGTGGAATTCCCTTTAAGATGAAATATAAAACATTTGATATTTTTGTGATTTCGCTTTTATATTTAAATTTAAATTGAGTTAAAAGCACCTGCCTGCAATATTGAAATTGCGTTTATGAAAGTTATTGCTTCGGCGCGATCTTTTACAATCATAAGATTTGAATACAAAAATACTGTAAGCACTTTACTGATCCGAATGCCCTAGTTACTCCCATGAGGGTTATTTTTTTGAAGCCCGGCCGAAGGCCGGCCACACAAAAGGTGTTTGAATGCCGGAATACTTTTGTCATTTGAATACAGAAAAACTGCAGTTTACTACCACCCTCCATATAATGGAAAAATATAACCACACACAAATACAATTGAAGGCTTGTGATGTCACGCAAAATATTCAATGCCACAATACCATAAAAGCAAAAAAGGTTTTAATGGCTATTTGGCGAAATTTAAGCTTTTAAAATAATACAAAGCTAGAAATCTAGATCTTCAAAAACGTTTTTTAATATGGCAGGTACTTTGTACAACCCCCTTCAGCCCTCATTGTCCGAAAGTGATAGCGAAGGTGAATGCGAAATAGCTTCGGACCAAGAGTCGGGCTAGAAAAATTAAAAAGAATATATGTATTCATAAAAAACAAAATTATATATACATTTTAATATTTCATTGTAAAGGGAATTCCACAGGCTTTAATATGGTAATCAATTTATTATAACTTAATAATGGGTTTTTTCGGAAAAACAATCGGTTTTTACAAATTTTATAAAAAAAAAATATTTGTTGCTTATAACTTCTTATTAGTACATACAACATATTTAATATATATATTTTGTTTTTTGAACGGTTTTTAAAAAATATTATAGAATTACTTGTTGAACCTCCCCCCCCCAAATATTTTTCTGAATCCGCCCCTGCATTGTATATTAATGTAATTATAAATAATGCATTTAACTATTAATGTTTTCTGCAAAGAGGATTGTGATTTTTACTAACATCAAATAAGAAAGTTTTATTTTGCCCAGGTAATTGTAAGCAGACTATGGCTAACCTCTGAAAATTGCCTTAACATTATATTCTAGGAGCTCTGAGATATAAACTGCATTTTAAAGTCTTTAAGTCCACTTCTGCTCAATGGCAGTAAATAAATAAAATGAAAAAATAAAAAATATATAAGCTTACGTGCAGATATATACATTGTTTAAAATACAATTAACCCTAATCCGTCGTTCGGGTGATTTTTCACCCATTTTCAATGCTATAACTTGCCTATTTATTTATCAAAATGATTAAGGTTTCTTGTATTTGTAGCAAACCAATATAAGTTTTAGAAATTATCTACAACGTATTGATTATTTCATTATAACGGTGATTATAAAAAAAGTTACGTGGGCGACGTTCGGGTGAAATTTCACCCATATACAAATTGGATGGAAATTCAACGCAACACATACAGAAAATGCCTTAAAATCACGTCACTGGATTGAAAGTTTTGAACTGCTTTTATAGGTAAAACCTTTTTACGGATGAATGGGCCTCCTGAACTTAACGGAAAAGTAAGAGCCAATTATATTATTTTAACTAAAGTTGGTATAACTCGCTATGCTTGAAGTCGTGTGCCAGCAATACAAGATGCCAATGAAGACCAATGTGGGGCATTCCACGCGAAGCGGACAGGTAAAAAACTCGATGTTTCCGATTTCAGTAATAGATATAATGACTAGTTAAAGAGTTATGGGACTTTGAAGTTTCCGAAAACCGGTTGGCATGTAGTACTTCAAAGTCATAAAATTATATATTAAAATAATTAAACCACTGGATTTCTTACTTCATTTACTGAGCTTTTTAATTGTATTTCTGAAAAAGAAAAACAATTCGTAATAAAAAAACCAATTAATTTTTTTTCCTTGATTTTCACTAAGTTAGACCATTTCGTTTTTTTTTATTTTTTTTATATAAATTGCTAATATTGTATAGAACATTGGTGCCAACTTTTATAATGGGCGTGGAAGTGGATTAGGAGCTAGACTGAAAATACTGCCGAAGGGTGGCGTCCAGCGCCGCGCCTGATGCCCGCCGCTTGTCCGCGTTTAGTGAAACATACATATACAAAAGGACACACTAAGTAAACAATTTGCTGGCTTTTCGCGAAAGATGCCCCTTTGAGCTCTTTTCCTCATAACCAGGGAATGTGGATGAAAAAAAATTTCCGAAATTATATCGTTTTACAGTATGTCAAAAGCAGTAGTTGACACTTTAGACCAATTGATTGTTCACTAACTAAACTAATCGCTGTCGATCCCAGCTGGAATCACAACAAAAAGTACAAGCGGCGAATTTTTCTTGAAGACTTAGATTTGAGTTTAGTAAAGCTAAAGATTTTGCGTAGAGCAACGTTACCGAAAGGAAAATCTTCATGCTGACTTCTTATGTCAATACAGCCATTTTTCCAAACCTTGTCAGAAAATCAGAGCGTAAAAAGTAAAAGAACTATTGGAACACGGTGCCAACTTGGTATCAAAAACGATCGAAAGGCATAAGTATTCTGCTTGCAATTCTTGAAAAAAGTATACATGTGGTGAACACAAAGTTTTAGTTAACTTCTACCCAACACAAAGTACCATATGGGTGAAATTTCACCCGAACATCTTATGTGTGAGTTTTTTTGAACGTCGGATGAGGGTTAAAGCTTAGACAAACCAGACAAAACTTAGTTTGCCCCCAAACTGTTCTACACAATTGTTAGCTGAAATTGATTCGGGCGGCATAAGAAAGGTGAAAATGTATACAAACTGTGAACATGCACAGACCACAGACCACCGAATGCGAAAAAACTAAAACCTCTAAACCATATCAATTTGCATCATTAGTTAATTTACATGCAATTCCACCACTCCACTGAAGTCAATTGTGGTCAGCGCCAATACATATGAATGAATGCTTTGCGTCTGTCCAAGGCATATCCTTTTCACGCGTTTTTTCTGTTGCGTTCTGTTTTTTGGTGCGCGCTGCAGTTGTTAGCATTTCAGGATGACGGAGCGTGTGAGTTTGATTAATTATACAATTTCACGCAACAACTGGTCTTTTGTGAGCAGCAGAGAACCGAAAGTTGGTTGTAGGCCGAATCATGCGCAATGAAAAGAACTATTACTGCGGGCACCTACTGGGCACGCATCAAGGAAATGCAATTAATAACTACTACAAATTTCTATTAACTTTAACGCCACCGCGGTAATTCCAAATACAAAAGAAACGTGCCAAGAACTTGCCGAAGAAATGTTTTCTAAATATATTGCAAACAGGTTACAAGGTTACATCATCTAACAATGGGATTATTAGAATGTCAGTATTAAATATTAGCTTTGAATTGGTAGATTGTATTTTTCAGAATTATAAGAATTAGAATTATAATAGGGGAAATGCTTCGTGACCGAATTGCAATGTTGTCTGACTTATAACTTCAAAATTATTTCATATTAAAGATTTTTGTTTTTTGGTGGTGCCAAGCCCCTTCCTTCAATTGCCACCCCATTCCATTTGGGTCGCAAAAACAGTGCCACGCCCCTTGTCTTAAGCCCATAAAATTTTACCAAATGAGACAAATCCATGTGAATGTGATACCAGTAGAACGATACATCTAGGCTCTCCACCTTTTTAAACTGGCTTTGGAGGACACCAAAAAATACTATAAAAAATCACACATTTTTAGTTTATACATATATTTGAACTTTGATATACATACATATATAGTAAATATGTATACAGAAAAAGCTCCCAAAAATTTAAACATTTAAACATAAAGATAACAAAACAAGTAAGCATAAAAACATAAATACGAAAACAATTAAAAAATAAATAAATAAATTCATTTACATAAATACATTTATGTGCTTTTCAAAGACTATTTGCTTTTAAATAAACATTTGTCATTGCTCTTTGCTGCTTTAATCAGACTTATATTGCATTTAATGATAGCATAAAATTAATAATGAGATCAAATAATAATGAGATCAAAACAAAAAATATCGATTTTTATCAAAATAAATATCAATAAATTAAGGCTGCTTTTATACGAAACATTGTTAATTTCAACTCAGATTATTATGATGCATTTCGTGTTTGCTACCAAAGGGAATTGTAAAATCGACATGTTTCGTGTCCTTGGAGGACATTTTACCCTCTTTGGTGGACGGAGGACATTTGAGTAATTTAGAGGACTGTCCTCCACAATGGAGGACGGGTGGCAAGCCTATGCACATCTATGGGACGACGGTATACTAAAGAACAATGGTGTCCGACTTGTAGTTTCGCTGTTATTCTAAATTAAAGTAGTTGTATGGGCGGTACTACGCCTCTTGTCCAATCCCCAACCCATTCTTCCAGTCAAAAGGCACAACTAAATCGTAAGCTCGGACCAAGTTTCATTAATGTGCGACTTACAGTTTCATAGGTATGCCGAAACTTGGGGTCGCAAAATAAGTGCTCCATGTACAACGTCAGTAAAATTTCAATTTTTTTAAGTTTTTAAATATTTCCTGATTCAAGGCAAACAGAACCCAAAAAGAATGATTCAAATCGGTTCAACTGTTTTCGAGTTTTAGCGAGACTAACGCACAGCGTTTTATTTTTGTATATCAGATATATAGATTTATGTTTTGTGTGTATTAGATTTTGCTTTAAGATTTAGTTTGCTAGAAATGGCATCGTCCATTGTAACTCCAGAACAGATGTTCACATTTTTCCGTTAGTGAAAATGCAAACAAATTACGAAAAAGCGAACATCAGGCTTTAAATAACCGCAATTTTTGTCAATTTCGTAATCTTTTCAATTTTGTTACCGTTAACACTAGAATGCCCAAAATAGTCATTTTGACTACATTGAGGTCTTTTATTGTAAATAACTTTTGTTGCATCGCTTTCTAATAAAATATCTTACGTGACTTTTATTAATTTTTAAAGCTAAATGGACTAAATAAATTAAAAATATTGTAAAAAAATTGTTTACCCCAATTTTGCCCAAAAGTAGTAATTTTGACTACCTATATAAGATATTCAGCAAATCTTACTGATAAATAGACAAATACGCATCTTCAATTGCGAAATATGAAAATTTCAAATAATTGCAAACATTTAAAAAAATAATATCATAGTAGGCTGTGACAATTCCCAAGTTTTTCATCTCAAAATTCACTCATAAAATTCATTCACAAATTCCAAATTTCATTCAATTTTATCCAATTTATGTGGCAATTTTATTTAAATGAATTTACTTTGTAAACCATAAAAAAATAAAAACTAAATGCTTATTTTAGTTTAATCTCGTGTACATTTATTCATATTTGCTACTTAAAAACAAATTAAATTTAAGAAAAAGTCAGTAAACAATAATGTAGATTGTCGGGCATTCTAGTGTTAATAGACACACTTGTATGTACTAATCACAGTAGCGTACAAAGAATTTCATTTTAAGGTGTTTTGCGTACAACTTTTGAACCGAATACCGAGACCATATTTTGTACCAGCAAACCTCTCTGTGAGCGCCACTGACTAGTTTATTTGTTGAATATGCATAGAATAACTTCAATAGTAAAGCTTATATATAATTGTGAAGCAATAGCTCCGTAAATTTTGTATTAAAATTATACTTCTGTTAATTTTTTAAATTTAATACATGCATCAATACACTATAAATACATATGTATAATATAAATCAAACTACCCAACTTGACTAGAACCACAGAACAAACAGTTTATTTATTCTGTGCTAGAACTCAAAATCGTTCAAACCGCAACCCGTATTTTACGTATTTCATAGTTCCAAGTACAAAATTCAATGAACTTGCATAGGGTATTTCTTCCATGTAGACAATTCTGAAGGAGAGCAGTAATTTAGTTGTTCAGAAACGCATTTGATTTTCTAATAACTTTTCAGACGTGCACCCCTGTTGACCGCCGGCAAGTGGTGAACACAAGCCGGCATGTGGTGTCTCAGCTGCATGTGGTCAGCGAATTTGTCATACTCCAACACCCACACGTAGGCATACAACCACACACACCTACCTACCTTGATAACAATACCCAATTGCACGATCAAGGACGGACATTGTACGTTGTTGGCTGCACTGCAGCGTCCAGCAATGTGGCGGGGGCGCATAACAAGGCATTGCGGCTGCAGTTCTCGCCACGACGAATTGATTTTCAAATGCATATTCGAATTGCAGTACAAAATGTTGGCAAATAAGCGTAAAGCGTGACAAAAGTCAACTACAAGCCATATAAACAAACCATGCTAACTAATTGTCATTTCACCGTTAGATGTGTGTCAACTGACAGCAATCAGCCTGATGACGTTTTTATCGACGCCAATCAACACCCAGTCACACTTGTCAACAACTCGATTTTAGACTGATTATGCAAAATTCAAAAATTCAACTTGCATTACATTAGTAAATTAAAATAATGTTTATTTAATTTCAATGCACATTGCCATACTTTTATTGCTTGGCCCAAACTCGTTGACTTTCTCTAAAGGCTCGTCGTGCAATTAGTATTTTATTTGTTTGCATTAAACGCGCATAAGACTATCATCAATAGCAAATCATTCGTGTCCGCTCACCAAAATGCACTGCCATTCCGTCCTACGTCCGCTGTCCTTAGAGGCAATGCGCTCGCCGGCAGGTACGCGTCAGCGCCTGGAAGCGGCATTCAAACCGAACAGCTCACGCCGAAATTCATGCTCCTCACCATGGGAGAGCACCATAAACACCTCTAAGTAGCCTATTCATAGCACGCGGCTGGAGTCTGAGCGCTGCGCACCGTTTTCACGCAGCCGCATTTCGGCTAAATGTCAATTTTCATTTCGCAGAACGGGCAGCGAAAACTGCGCACATTCGCTGCGTTCGCGTTAAAACTCAACAGGAGGTGCTGCATGATGTCCGAGTGCGGCTGCGCAACGGTAGAGCGCGTTTTCCGGCGTTGCCAGGAACATCGACAAGCGGCGCAACGTTGAAAGTTAGAAAATCGGCGCTGGTAAATTTGTGTTCATCGAAGACGAAGTTTCTCTGCGACTTGTCACCGCTGGCATGCATCCGTCTGTAGTACTGAATGACGACATCCAAGCTAAATCTTGTAGAGTACGTGTTCCATATGTTTTAGGCAGTTGATGAAATCGTTCAAATTTGTTGCGTATTAAATAGAGAGTAACTTTATATGGTTGAAGATTGAAGATTGCCGCAGTTCAAAATGTTTGGGGACGTTGCTTCTCCAAAAAATTAGCAGGTGTTAAAAGTGGATGAAAAGAATTTGAAGTCAATGAAATATATGTGGTATGTGTATGTTTGTTTAGAGCGCAGCCCTAAACAATTTCTATGCATAGCGTGTCTCTCTTTCAGGGGCGGATTCAGAAAAATTTTTTGGGGGTTTCAAAAAGTAATTCTTTAATATTCATAAATGTTTATGCATATGCCTTTTAATTTGTATGCAGTTTTAAAGTCGACCCTAATATTTCTGGTTCAATTCTCAAAAGCACCCCCTGAATCCGCCACTGCTCTCTTTTAACACATACAAATATCTTTTTCAATACATTTTCAATGCAACAAAATTCAATTTTCTGTAGTATTTGACTAAGAATTTTTTTACTTTATAAAAATCGGCCTCATGAAAAAATCTCTAGCGATCTCTTTCAGGGGGCGTGGCACCACCCATACGTGCCAGATCTTAATAATGGAATATCTCCAAATTGTAAGTTGTACAACACTGAAATATAGTACCCCGTCGTCCCATAGATGAGTCATTCTAATGATAAGATTTGATGGGCGTTGCACAAGGGGCGTGGCACATTTTTGTGACCCAAAATTGTTGCTGAACTATAAGTCGCTCAGCAATGAAACTTAGTACGAACCTACCATTTTCCACCACCTACCATGGCACCGCCCATATAATTTAAATCCGGTTGAAGCGCAGTCCATTTCTTTACTGAAACCTAGCAGCAACATTGCTTATTTGTGGGCCTCGATTGCGTTAATCAGTAGCTTCTCCTCTTCCTTTAGTTGGTTTTCTTCGTCAATTTGCATCGCCATAGATTCGCCATCTCGCGTTTTTCATTGTAAAAAAACAACAAATGTCGTGCGAGACAAAGTTCGCCGGGTCAGCTAGTAATATATAATTGTCTGATACATACATATGTATAAGGAAGGTACTGAAGGTGCATACACATGTACATAATATATGCACCTTCAGTACTTTCTTCAATGTGTCAAGTTCTTTAGTGAGTACTTTTACAGTTCTTTTTTTCGTGCAAGTTATTTTTATATTAAAAGTACTTCAACCAAATAAAGCGAACCTTGTCAAATCACATTAACTGCGCTTCAAGTTTTTCCTGGAAAATTGCGACAAAATGTTTGTTGCCATTACAGCAATTCTATGAAATTCAACAAAATTAAATGTAATTTTTTATTATTCCCCCAAAGATGCATAATAAGCAGACGATGCTCACGGCTCGTGACGAAACGCGTGAACACCCGAATGCTGTCTGATCGGACGCAGCCTGCGAATGATCGCTAAGAGGCCGATCATCAAAGCACACACTTTTATGCCCAACTGGCATGCTAATGAGCCCTTATATAAGGCCGTCTGTCCGCGCGATGCTGCAACGTCATGTGTCTGTTTGTTCGGTCGCGGTTTGTTCTTCATAATGGTACAATGCTGCAACAGACGGGTGGCATTCTTTTGCATCATGTTTTTTGGAATTGTCATCGAAATCGAATATTGTGTCCCTTCGAGCAGCGAGTGCGCTCAGTGGTTCATTTGTTCTTTCCAGCAATGCTTCGTGTATGGATATCTATCGCATAGAGTTCTTCTACTCAACGGTTAAAGTCGGCAGCAAAAATGTACAATTAAAAATAGCCATTTTGTAACTTTATGTCTTGAAATTTTCGTTCCGCACTAAAGCTCGTATTGTATTTATTTTTTTGTCCAATTCGTTTGTCATCACTTGAACACTTGATTAAAAGTTGCATTTTTGAGCCAGACAGCTGTGAAGCTGTACAACCGGTGTTTCGGTGGCAAAGAATCGCCGCTGCCACAGCACCTGGATTTTAAAAACACCCGATTGTGAGCATTCCGCTTGTGATCTCCAACTGCACGTTCGCAACACGTCCATTGTGACGCGATGATCTATGATTAATTTTGACAACTCGTTCAGCAGCGATAAAAAAGCGAACGCGAAGCGCTGAAGAAAGGTCGTTTGGGTGAAGATAGCAATACAAAAAAACGCGTAAAAATATAATAAATAATCAGATAATGTATTATACATACATAATACTGGAATAATGAGCACAACAGGTTGTTTGCTGATGATGTTGCGATGGAACAAAACGCAGTCGGGTCGCGTCAAGTCGAGAGTCAAGAAAACAAATTAATCTTCTTTCTACCGTCGCTTTTGTTTCAAATCTTTCCGCTTTTCTTACATTTCGGTCTACTCTCCTCACGCTTCGCACTCGAACCTTGCGCTGCGGTGCCCCACCAGATGTTTGAGCCGTGCTGCTACTCTCTGGATTGCACGTTTCCGCGGGCGCTTTCCATTGTCTCTTCGCCTACTGCCGGTGCCTTCTGTTTAATGATCAATTTGTAGGCTCCTCTGATCGTACCGCCAGCGGGCACTGCCAATCGCCGCTTTCGCACCCTCACCCGCGGCTACCAAGCAACATCAGCAACACCCCAAGTCACAGCCACTCTGCGATGCTGGCGCAGCGTCTCGGACACTGCAGCAGCGCTGGAGTCGTGGACTAATGACTTTTGAAAGGTGGGTGTGCATTGGTGTGCGGCTGCTGCGATCGAGGGTGTGAATTCAATTCAGGAAATGTTAGCACTGTGCGGGTACTTTACGTCAGCCGGTGACTGACGAATGACAAATTGCCTCGCCTGCGGCAAGGCAAGTTGGCAGACATTTGGACTACATTGCGAGTATTTATGTGAGTGAGAGACAACAGGCAAGGTGTCTGCGGCGATGCAATGCGAACTACAAGCAGTTTCCTTGTTTTGTATTGCATACATACGTGCACAATTCTTAAAAATTATATTCATAACTGTTAGGGTAGAAACATGGTGAGCAGGTCGAGGTGACTAACAAGCTGACTAGCAAGCTGACTGACGAAACAAACATAGGAAACAATACGAGAGCGCACATCATGCTCAGCTAGCTACTCAGCTAACTAATCAGCTAACTAGAAAGTTTTGCTGACTTTCTACATGTTTGTTTTTGTCAGTCAGGTAGTCAGCTAAATTTCTCAAACAATGATCAGTTTTTGAACTCAAGCATTGTATGTGTGAAGAAAATGTGCGCAAATAAAAAAGAAAAAAATGATAGTTGCCGTTCATGATAGGGTCCCTATTTGGGATGCCAAAAATAAGGACCATCAGAATAGGTTCTTGATGGACAAATACTGGAAGGTCTTCATGCTTTCTAACTTTGGGGTAATGATGTCCAAAATATATTTGAATGTATCGAGAGTCATCCTCAGGTATTCGTAAAATTTGTCCGGGTGCTCTTTTATTTCTTTATATAAATGATGGAACTCGCCATATTTAAGTCGGTCTGTATTTAGTGGATGTACTGAATATTGTCTTCTTCCAATGTTTGCCAATAGCCACCAACTAGTAACTGCGCTTTCGTTTTCGCTTTCAAAACTATCTTGATTAATTTTTAAAGTTTTATATAGCTTGATGCCTTTACAAAATTTCTTGACTAACAAATAATAACCTACTCCGTTATGTGCACATGACCTCGAGCAGAACCTGATAGTCGCTTACTAGTCAGCTTGCTAGTCAGCTTGTTAGTCACCTCGACCTGCTCACCATGTTTCTACCCTTAGAATAGACCTTTATTTCGTTTTGAGGTTCAAGTACATACATAACACTTTTGCTTTTTATGAATAAACAAATAAGTAAAGTAAAATGCAACCTAGATGATAGGGCATACTTAATAGTGGCTAGTCGAAATTTTTTCGACATCAAAATATGGAAATAATTAACTTGTTAAAAATAATCAGAAAAGTATGTAAATTCTCCGACTTCCAGGATGCAGTTTTTTTTTTACTGAAGTTTTTAAACAAAAAAATAAAGCACAACTTGTGTGTGTCTGCAAAGGATCTCTCTGTATGAGTAAAGCACTCGACTTTCATACATATGTTGAAATTAAATTATTTGGTCGACCCTCAGACTTGAACCACGACTGAATAAGCGCCAAATATAGAACACACAATTTTCTTTTAGTAACTGCCTTCTTAGCATAAAATTACGATCTTATACAATCTATTAACATTCACACGAAAAATTTTAATTATAACACTGTACAACACAAAAAATAACAAGGTTCTGACAACGGATTCTGGTAGAGGGCGCCAAAAGAAAATATACGTGTATCGGCGTTTTGAAAATTTACGTCTGAATTTTTTTTAGGGGGGTCAAAGTTTTCCCCTTTTCGCACATTGTTATGGTGAATCGGCATACGAAAATCATGTAACCTCACATTTTAGGTATATGATGTGTTCAGCAATTTGATGTAAAATACTACGAAGAACATTTTTGTGGAGCATTTTAAACCTGTAGCTCCTATTTGTATGGGTCAATTTGACCCTTTTTTCTAAAATGCCAAAAATGTCCTGTAAAACAGGACTTTTTAAGGACAAAATGTACCACGAAAATATTCGCCATAAAATTCTACTATAGGTCTCTGAATACATCAAAGCTCAGATATTAACTTGAACGCCAGAATTAAGCCAAAACTGAAAATGTGTTTAAGTGTTTATTTCGTACTTAATCCTGTGAGGTTACATGGTTTTCGTATGCCGATTCACCATAAGAATGTGCAAAAAGGGGAAAACTTTGACCCCCCCTAAAAAAAATTGAGACGTAAACTTTCAAAACGCCGATACACGTAAAATTTTTTTTGGCCCCCTCCTTCAGAATCCGTTGTCAGAACCGTGTTATTTAAAAAAAATTTGATTTTGTTGTGCAGTGTAATCTTTCTGTTATCTTCTTTAATATTTTATTTTCCATTATGTTCATTACAGTTTTATTTTTAAATTGCAAAGTTAAATTTTCCTATAGCCAACCGTAGCAATATGTCCCATTGTTTTTTGCGCAGCATTTTTTCTTTAAACAAAGCATCGAAAGGTAAAAAAATTTCTTGCCATGTTTTCCACGCATTTCGCGTTAGTAATTTCGCATAGTCGCCTACTGTAAGACACTGGCAATTACTCCGTAGAGTTCCCGTCGGCGGCTTTTCCAAAGTCTGGCTCACCAGCGCGAAGAACAAAAACAAACAACAAAATATGACCCACAAACAAGTAATGCCTTCAATTAAATGTGTGCTTTTGTGTTCGTGTGCGTGTGCGTCTGCTGTAGCGGGTAGTTCACAAAGGGTTAATCGCATTGGTTGCGCTGTCAATGGAGAGGCACCACGTCCGCCATTGCTACTCTACCACGTACCGCCGCTACTGTGGGCATTACAGTGGGCGGTAGCTGCTACGCCGGTCAAACTGTCTTTGTGTCTGTTTGCCTACGCAAATCCCCTCAAGTTCGGGTTTACAATAAATGTTGTACACATAATAAACCCACGCCGCGTCTCGGTGTTTTAATGCGATTATCCCTGGTAATGGATTTAATCATGACAAATAAACAAATTCAAAAGATGAGATCTTGGCAAAATATTTGGAAAAGTCAAATAACGACAACGCGTTAAATGGGCTTACTTGATCCCCTCGGCGATGTTAGACTTGAATATATTTTATGCAAGTCCTACCTGCGTCTGTCGTACTGTTCAAACTGTTATTGCGGTGGAATAAGGTATGCGAAGTTGGGGTTAAAATATTCATGAAACTTAAAAAGAAGGATTTTTTAATCAGGAAGTTTATTATTTATTATATTCTCTCATTATACAGTCGAACTTCCCTATAATGAATTCGCACAGGACCAGAAAAAAGCTTCATTATATAGAAACTTCATTATATAGAAATTATGATTTTTTTCATCTTTTATTTAAAATAATGAGGTATTTTAGTTTGGATTACACCCTTCCACTTTTCTTCCTCAACAAAGCCTTCTCATACATTTAGAGAAAAAACATTATTCGGTACGTTGCTCTTCATCCCCACAAAGGTTCGAAGTACATCAAGAGAAGCGGAAATTCGTCCCAATGTAGGTAACACCGCATCCGCCAATTCTTCTTAATGGCCATTTCGTCTGGGGTTCCCCTAAATATGTTTTACTTTTCTTCGGTATTCAGTGTTGTTAATATGCTTGACAGAAAATAGCATGGACAAATTCATTATATTCATTCATTATATGGAGACGAATGAAAGCGAATGAAGTTTTCAAAAAATTTATTTATTGTAGAGAAATATTCACTACATGGAAATTCATTATAAGGAGATCAAAATGCACTTAAAATAGAACGATAAAGCTGTGTCTTTGAAATTAATTCATTATACGGAGAACTTCATTATATAGAAGTTTACTATAGGGAAGTTCGACTGTAATTCGAAAATTCACATTCCGGACACACAAAATATGTGTTTGATAAATTTCAAATAGTTTATCTCGCAACTTGTATGTGGTTCTTTAAAGTTCGAGTTCGTCATGGATAATACATCAAATGCAAAAACAAATCCTAACACAAACCTCAGTATTGAAAAAGTTGAACATTTGTTTATTTAGAGCACAAATATTTTTAACCAACCAAGCCACTATACAACACTTTAATATTAAACTTTACATATTGAAAAATCGCTTTCCATTGACAACACGTCATATCATCCACATTTGTCTATATTTTTTCTCAGCGAAGGAGTTGGACTACATAAAATTTTCAATTGGAATTTTTTCACAAACATGCATACATCAAAAACACTGACCACTACTCCTTGAAACACCCACTTCGCCAGTCCACCACCGTGTGTGTGTGTGTGCATGTGTGTGCACTGCAGCACATTTAGCTCCGCCTCATTCATTAAAGCCGCATTAACGCCGTTTAGTTGGCTGAGCGAGAAATTTGAAAAAAGCCGCAGCAAGAAATGAACCCTTACCACAAACATGGCGTACCAAATCAGCATTAGTTTTGCTCGCATGAATTTCCACCTAAACAGCAACGCAGCGATCAATGGATCTATACAAACCACACATAGTAGTCGAACACCGAAACCCATTAAAGAGAACTTGCCCGTGGAGCTGTAAAAATCGTACAGGACATAATGTTTCGGCGGATTACATTTCGGTTTCATGGCAGCTCTGCTATGCCGTTGGTCCGGCTGCTGGTCACTGTGGTCGTTGAAACACAGCGTGGAGCCCGCCCCTGCTGCACTGCCGAGACGAAACTGATGCCTGCAGGATGCGTTAATGTGACAAATTCTGTTCCAGAAATTTTTAGCGGTGTGCCTGCAAGAAGTACCACAGAATATGAACGAAAGCAGTTCAAATGCTGATAATTTGTTTGTGACCTCGAAGTTACAAGCGAACAAAAGGAACGATCTTTTGAGCTTAGAACTGTAAACGGTATTTAAGTTTTTGATAAAATAATATAGTCGGTAAATCCTTCGTAAAAATATGGCATTAGTATTGCAAAATAAAAACAAAATTAAGTAGCTTATAAAAGTAGTAACTGCTTTGAGAAAGTTTTAAATGTTTTTAAATTTGACATACAAATTAAGGGTACTAAGCTTGACATGAATGCTTGCTCATTCCAACAATAATAAGTCTATTAATTTGATATTTCATTTATTTCATTTCATTTATTTCATTTCATTTATTTCAAGTCTACAGTAATTGAACTTACAGACTAAGCAAACAACAATATAAAAACTTAAAACTAGAATAACAATAGGAATAGAACTTAAGAATAGAATAACAATAAGAATAACGTCATTTATAAAAGCCGTTCAGAAGTGATTTTAATTCTTGTTTGGAAATGGAAAGATCAAGGTTAAGAGAACCGCAGATCTTGTTAAATTCGGAAAGCGCTCTCACCAAAGGGGCATTCAAGGCGTAATTAGACCTGCAGGGAGATATGACAAATGACGGAGGACACGAGAAGGAACATTGAAATTAATTAGACTCAGGAGGTAAGGACAATCAACAGAACCACTAATAACATCATGGACGAACACCAAAGAGAGGATAGTTCTTACTCTCAAGCGATTTAAGGTTTATGAGAGAGCAACGCGATAGATACGGAGGAATGGGATTGGAAAACTTTAGAGAGCGAAGGCTAAAATTCAAGAAGTATTTTTGAATTCGTTCAATACGATTACAATGAGAAGAATAATATGGATTCCAGACAAAAGACGCATACTCTAGACGAGATGTAACAAAAGAAGTTATAGGAGCTTGAGCGTGTAGGGATCAGAGAATTCGAAACTATTACGTCGGACAAATGCTAGCAAAGAGTAGGATTTAGAGATAATGAAGTTCACATGATTAACAAACGACAACTTGGGGACAAAGATTACGCCAAGGTCATAATTCCATTGTATTTCGCTTCTGATGTTTGTATGGCGCCTGCTACACGTTCAATATTTATTGACCGCGATCCAGTATCGCGATATTTATTGAACGTTTAGCATGCAATATTGATGGATCGTGATCCATATCGCAAAATATTTAAATATTTTGAAATCTGGATCGCGGATCACAAATCTGTCAATAAATATTGAACGTGTAGCATATTTCATGATATCAATACGCGATTCGGCAGTACGTGGTGAAATTAAAATAAAATAAAACAAATAAGAAATAAAGCATTTTTCTTAATTTTTGTGTAGTTTGTGGCTATATAATGGAACAGGATATTGAAAGCGAGTGTGTGCTGCCGGTAGAATCGGAGCTTACGACAGAAAAACAAATTTTGAAAGAATTCATTTTCAAGTTGGAAGAATTGCGACATCTTTCAAACGACGAACCACTTCGAATAACAATTATGTGAATACTGACGCGATAAATATTGAACATGTAGCATTCGCGCGCGGTCTGTCAATCCATCAATATGGATCGCGATCCAAATATCACAATAAATATTGAACGTGTAGCAAGCGCCTATGTGTGAAACCGAAAGCGTATTTTTGCTGCACAGTTACGGAATTTGTATCAATCGTAGACGAATAAATTTTCTTATGAGGAGATACAGTGATAGCACCTCTTAAAACCAGAACTTTTCATAGCTAAGTATAAAGTGGCTATGTTATGAGTTAACATTATCTACATGCATGCATGTATGTATATCGAGTACCTAACATGTAACGTCCGCACTTGTCGTAATGCAAGTGACAGCGCTGTCTATCGGACGTATCGATTTCCGATAACGATTGCCGCACAACTTCGCATCGCCATAGTAAATGACAAGCGAACGGACGTGGAGTGGAATTGTGCGATTATTACGCACATTTTTTCACTTTCACAAGGAATTTGTGTCTTTTTGTTGGTCGAAATCGCATGCGAGTGCAACATTGCTTGCTTTGAATAATCGGAGCCAAAGTTCAATTGACCATATTCGCCCAACGTCGTGAGCGAAGAACAAGTGCAGCATGGCGGAAGACAAACAGAACAATAAGCAGGAGCTGGATGAGCTACTTGACAGTAAGTCCAACATGTAGTTGATTCAGTTCATAAATTACATAATGTGTTAATTTTCGATAATTTCCCACGAACAATTGTTGCCCGCACCCTAAAATAGATGCGCTGCAAGATTTCGACCAGAACACCGCGAAGAGCACAACCGGCGATTCCAGCAAGGCGACGACGGTCGCCGCTGCGAATGGAACGACAGCAGCTGATGAAGAGGCGGGTGCAAGTGCTGATCCTGATGCGTTCTTTTTGTAAGTGTTGAAATGACAATAAATAGAAAGCCGAAGACATATTTAAATGTGGCTGCATTGCGAGACAGGGAGCAGGCGCAAATACTAGCCGACCGGATGAATACACTTTTTGGGGGACCGAATACGCCGAGCGGAGATGTGCCACCACTGCCGCAGGATCCTGATCAGATTTTGGCCGGTTTTAAGAAGATGGCAGAGGCGGCTGCTATGACGCTGCAGGGAGAGAATCCAGCAAGTGATGAAGAAGTGGCCAAATATTCCGATAGTATAGCACAAGCACTCAAGGTGAGTGCCAGTGAAGGCGGAAAGTATGGAGAGCATCAGCAGTGCTGAAGTATTTAATTATTTTTACGTGCTGCAGGGACTGCAAGAAGGCAGTGAGAACTTGGCTGCACCCGTGTCAGAGACTGACGTTGCCAGTATGTTTAGCGGACTGAATTTGGACGGTGTAAGCATGGGATGCCTAAGCAAACGTTGTATTGGAAATAAGTATATTTCGTTCTGCTAGCAGGCCACTGAGGGCGAGGGCAACATGTTCCTGCCGTTCATGGAGGGTATGATGCAAAGCTTACTATCCGCCGAGATTTTATTACCAAGCATCAAGGAGCTGCTGGAAAAATACCCCAAATACTTTGAAGAGCACGGCGAAAAATTAAGCAAAGAAGATAGAGATAGGTAAGGGCAAGAGAGAACTGACTAGATACATTTCATAAAAACAAATAAAATTTTTCAACATTTTATAGATACGAAAAACAATTGGAACTATACAAAGCACTCGAAAAGCAGCTGGAACTAGAGAAGCCCGACGACGCGGCTACTGTGAAGCGCGACAAATTCAAAGTGGTTTTAGAGCTGATGCGCAAACTGCAAGAATATGGTCAGCCGCCCGAGGAGATACTCGCCGAAACGGCCGGCGAGCTTCCAGTGCTGGACGCAAGCGCGGCTGGTGTAGGGGCCGGTGCCAATCCGCAGTGTCCGATGATGTAAGGCGATTCGTGGCATGACAGCAAAGAGTAGCGGCATGCACACAAAGACGATGCTATCCGAATATCAATTAGTAGTATTAGGTTATTGGAGCTGGTTTAACCGTAGCACTTCTGCTATCGGTGTATTTATCGATGTCTTCTTGTTTAAAAAAAATTGTTTATCCTTGTTTTGTATTGTTTGGTTTCGAGCTGACTTCGGTAGCAAATGTAAATGCCGGCACAGAAAATTTGTGAAACTTTCGTTTACGCGCTCGTTTATTTTATTTAAAAAAGAAATGAATGTAAAATCAAAATGAATTGAAATGTGTAATAAATTTGAAAAATCCTGTTTTTACACAAATATTGTATCTATTTTAGGGAAATATCATCGCCTTCGCGTGAACTTTTATTTAAAACGAATGTTACAGAAAACTAACTTTACAGCAAATTATAGGAAGAAGCGGCGTCTGGCGGCCTCCATAGCGTGCCGCTTGTTCGTAATAATCCAGGCGTAGTCGCCTGTTTTGCTGTCGAATGTACCCTCTTGCAGGGAGCGCAACTTGAGGGTGAAGCGCGGCCCCAGCTCGCGCAATTTGACGCGCTTGCCTTCCTTAGAGAACTCGTAGCGATGGTGGCGGAAGAAGATGAAATCGCGCTGATTGTGAAAAGTGACTGCGCGGCGTCCCTTAAATTCCGGATCGTGATGAAAGAGTGCACCCAACATACGACCCACGGTCAAACCCAGCCGTGTGGTAAAGTTGTTGAGTATCACCTCCGGTCGATGTTTTGTGATCTCGCGATGATTGCGTCGCAGATCTGTAGTTAGTTTTACGTTGGACAGCTTGAAATGTGCCGTCGGTCCGCCCGGTAGATGTATCACCAGCAATCCGTTTGGCTTGCGCCGATCCTCGTTTACAATCACTACATCGGTGTAACCTTCGCGCTCCGCGCTCTTGCAGATCTTCTTCACCGACGACCGATTGCGCACCTTCACCAGTGCATTCGGAAAGATGCGCGCCAACTCCAGACCGAATTTGCGTGTTTTTGTAACTGGATTATCGGCGAACGTTATGAGCACTTTCGGCTCGTAGCTTCGCTCGAAATACGCGCTGAAATCGTCTATTTCCAGCTCTTTGCGCAGTTCTTCGTTGTCTGAATCATCCAGATTTGTCACCTCGGTCTGATCCTTTTCGCGCAAACTTTCAATTGTGTGTCCCGGATTAGCGGGTACGCCTGCTTTACGGCGCGCACGTCGCTCCTGCATCTTCTTCTTGTGCTTCTCTTTTTTCATTTTGCGAAATAGCGCCATGCGTTGTTCCTTGTTCTTGATCAAACTCAGCGGATTCAGCACTGGTATGCGCACTTCCGGCTCAGCGTCCTCATCGTCACTTTGCTCGTCAGCGTCATCGTTCCCTTCAGCATCTCCAGCGTCGCTTTCGTCGGATGTCGCAGTAGTATCCACTTTTTGATGTTGGTTTGCGGCTTTTGTTACCTTTTTGCTGGTAGTTGGCTGTTCACCATCTTCGCTCGCGCTGTCATCAGTTTCCATTCCTGGCTGCTCGTCGCCTTCATCAAAGCTGGAATCACTATCACAGTCCACTGGTTGTTTCTGTTTTGTTTTCATATTTTATGAATGCGTTTGTTTTGTGTAAAAATGAAGCAATAATTTGACTTGCTACACGTGCTGATCTAACTATATCGAGTGTGGGGAAAATCGGACTTTACTGTCATGTGAGGTGTGTTCAGTGAAAGACTATTTAATTTAGTGCACAACTGTTCTCAGACAACAGGGTTGCTCTATTATTGCTCTGCCTCAGCAAAAATTCATTTCGGTTAGGGTGTTCCCACAACTTTTTATAACTTTTCAAAGTGTTGTCTACAACGCAATATTCCAAACAAATATACGATGTTAAAAAAGATTTTGTTTTATTTCATTCTATTACTACACACAAAACACTTTTGCGCAGCGTCCGCCTAATGTTTAGTATTTGGCTAGCTCAAAGTATGATACAACATTTCATAAGCCAACTATACTATATGTGCCAGATTGAGCTTAATTTTAGTCAAGGAAAGCGGTGTTGTTGTAAATCATTTCTTGACACTGCGTCTTTTTACTTCCGCGCAAAGTTCGCATCCATTGCTACCGACGTACGCTGGATGTTGTTCAAATTCGAGCGTATGCGCGAACCCACTGACGACTGATTGGCAATGGCCTTCTTCACCTCCTTGTTGATGAAATCCGTGTCGAACTCGCGTGTTTTATTCTGCTCTTCCTCGCGAGCGTATGCGTCGCGATGTTTTTGCACTGCTCGCGTGCGATCGGTTTCACGCCAAGCGGCATTCTCCATCATCTCGCGCAGGCGTGCTGTTTTCTCTTCTTCGCTTAGTTTCTGTTTTGCATTTGTCTCTTTGCCGTTTATTGGCACATGTGAATGACTGCGTTTGCGTCTACTGCTGGGACCACGATCTTCTCGATGAGAGCTTGGTGTGCGCCGACGACGTGTACGTTCCTCAACTGGTGACTTAGAGGACATACGTTGCCGTCGATTGCGTTGTGCTGCTGGCGATCGGGAGTCAGATCTGTGCTGCGGCTTACGAGGCGATCTCGAGCGCGTACGTCGACTTCTTCGATGCTGCTCTGCCGGCGATCGGGAGCTATGTATGTGTCGTCCTTCCGGTCGCGATCTGGAGCGCGTACGTCGACTTCTTCGATGCTGCTCTGCCGGCGATCGGGAGCAATGTCTGTGTCGTCGTTCCAGTCGCGATCTGGAGCGCGTACGTCGACGCGTTCGCTGTTCGACTAAAGATCTGGAACGTGCGCAACGTCGATTGCGATCATCTAACGGTGATCGCGAACGACGACCACCGCGCTGGTACGTCCGTTCGTTACCGTTACGGCGTCTTTGGTCAGCATTGTTGCTTTCAAATCTGTAATTGCTACCCGACCGACTTCTGCGTGACTTCTTCGACTTCCGCTTGTCGTCAGCCGCTTTGTCTAATTCTTTGGATATAGTCTCGAACTTTGCATCTAGCAGCTTTGTCAAATTTAAGCCCACTAGGTTTTCCTCCTTGTTCAGCTTTTTGTACCGTTTCGCCAATTCCTTATCTAGATCTTTGCCCGCATCTGAGTCAGAATCCGAATCGCTGGGGTCATCAGAGCTCAATTTGGAACGTTTCTTGTGTTTCTTCTTCGATTTCTTGGACTTTTTAGATTTTTTGCTCTTTTTAACTTTCTTTAGCAGCTGATCTGTCTTAAGGATACGATGCAGTTCCTTAAGTTTTACTGGATTTTCCAATAACTTGCGTCTAGATTCCATTTCCCGTTGTTTGATCAGCATTAGTGGATCCTCCATCACCTTACGCTGTAAGTCTACTTGCTCCGTTGACTCCAGATTGCGGTAAGAACGTATTGAAAATGGTATACATTCGTGCTCTACATGGTTTATGGACTGTTTCACGCCCACCATATTCTGATCTTTGCGCTGCTCCTCCGCTTGCAGCATTTCAAAGGACTTGTCAATGGAGCGGCCAAGTAGGTATTCTTCGCGATTTATTAACTCTGTGCTTTCTGAAAATTAGGGTAAAACCATAGTTCAAAGGATAAATAAATAGTAAAGGCGCAAGTACTAACTTTTGTACATCCATTCCAGCTTTTTGTCATCATTGTTCTTGGGCAATACGCCTGAAGCCTCGCCCAGACGTTTTAACTCTTCCCGACTTTTTTCCTCTGCAATTTCCCTGCGCAAATCATTAAGTTTCCGTTCTTCCTGGGACTTGGCCTGTTCTGCCTTCCACACTTTCTCCTGATTTTTCATAGTTTGCGGATGCCATGACTTCTTTAAATTCTGCAAAGCCACGCAAGCACAGGATATCTAGTTTGGATTTAATTAACATTTCTTCATAACTTACCAAATCTCCACCGCCCATTGTTTATTTATAATTATTTGCACCAATTACACACACCAAGCAAAAACCACGAGCAATTGTGGCGGCATCAGCTGATTTTGCTACAAACGTTGCCACTCTGGAAACTGTATAAGTATTTACGAGTTGTAAGTGGCAGCATTTTTTTAGGGTTTTTTTTAATGTAATGTATACTTATTTACAGAAACTGTAATTTTAATGGTTGGCTTCCCATATTTTTTAAAGTATTGGTAACTTACTTAATGTTAGTTAATAAATAAAAAAGTACATTCTGTTTGATGTACACATTACATCTTCACATCACAACGGTAATTTAAATTGTTGGCTTCACATATTTTTTAAAGTATTGGTAACTTACTTAATGTTAGTTGATAAATAAATAAAAAAGGACATTCTGTTTGACGTGCACATTACCCCTTCACATAGCGTGTAAAACGATTGGGGTCGACGTTGTCGGCCCGATGCTTACGATATGCTCCAGCTGACAGCCGAAGTTGAATTGGGGGGCCGGGGGCCAAAATTGCAACTTGCCTATGCTGCCAAGTAGACGTTTTCGCAGTATTGGATTTAGTTTCTGGACGAAATAAAATTTGAAGAGTCGACAGTGTGTTTTCAATCATTCTGTGGTGACAACGTGTGTGCGGGCCCTAAAAACAGAAGCAGCTTAGCGATCGCAAAAAATACCGAAATAAACTGAATTTCGCAAAGAACCATCAGCGAAAAGAGCAACGGTATTAAAAATGGCAAATATTTGCAGAAGAACGCTGCTGCTGCCTGCAAATCGAGCACTCGGCATGACATTCATCTCGAGATTCGAATGCTCACAGTGAGTTCCGTGCCAATATTTTAGTGAAATTACGATGTAGCAAGCATAGGCTTGCTGCGAATGGGATTTGTGCAGATATCCATGTGACTGGATAGCCGCACACGCCCAGCCAGAATTGGCAGGGGCGCCGGGTATTGCTGGTGACGATGTCATTACACAAGGTCATTTGAAAAGTACGCGCCGCTGCACATACCGCAAACAGGCGGGCGCAATGCCGGAAAGGGGTAGCTGGGGTGGGCGGCCGCACGTAGACTCACGTTGGCTGTGAGTGTCAGCGCTCGAAAGCGATAATGACGTGGGAAAGGAGCTGTGAGTGTGGTTGTGACAATTCGCCACATGATATTAAAATCCAGCTAGTTTGTAGATTTTTATCTATTTTTTACTTGTCGTTTTTCTCTTTTCTTGCTTGTGTTTTAACAGCACTTCTCTAATTTGAGCTCATTGTAATTTCATATCTCGATACTGGGTGTGCGCGAAAAACGTTTGTGTAGGAACTACTGCCCTTGCGTTTGTTGTTGTTGTAAATATTATTGGCGGTAGCAAATTGAAGATTTTGATTGACAGCGATTATTTGGGAGCCAAAATCTAATATATCTGACAGTTTGGAAAATCATGTTTAATTTAGTCATGTAGAGCGTTTATAACATTTTCTATGTGCCCAACCATAGTTGAAGTTTAGTAATACATATAAGAATTATGTGGTTTATATAACGGCGGGCTGCCCATAAAAATTTTTCTGTCAGGATTTTAAAGTTGTAAAAAGTTCTAATTTGTATATATGTATATATCTCCAGTTTCGAAAGTAAAAGATAATAATTTTTAGCAAGTTTATGTACATACTTCATTAAAAAATTAGGTAAAATTCCTTATGCTAAGATTATTAAAACCCATTTTTAAGATATTTTACTGTATTTTTTGTATATACCGATTATACATATTATAGATGACTACCTGCGGCAGGCCAATCACCTACCCTGGCAGAGCAATACAACCGACTAACGTAACCAACTATTATTATTATTATTATTATTAGTGGGGGATAGTGCACCGCGACCTAAAGATCTATTGTGCCTCCTTCATGGACTCACAGTTCATCTGTGAGCCCAACTACCGAGAGGAACTTTAGTATACCTCCTATACCTCTGGAGTCCCAGTTCGCACCTCTGACGAGGTAATCCCCTAGGTGCTTCTTCCGATCATGCATAAGTACAGGGCATTCTCCTAGTATGTGCATTGCAGTTTCATTTTCCTGCGAACAGAACCTGCAATGTCCGTTTGCACGTATTCCTAGTTTAGTTAGGTGATAATTCAACCTATAATGCCCTGTCATGATACCTGTAATGATTCTCAGGTTATTCTTTGATAAACTCATACATTCCTCGAATCTTTTCCTACTATATAACCCGATAATCGCCTTGGAATGTTCCAGACCTGGTTAATTGTCCCAGTATTTATTCCTTCTGATTATCTCGTCTTTCCTGGTTAGGATTGATAAAGCTCCCTTTCCCAGTCCACAAAAAGGTTCTGGGCCGTCGAATGGGGTTGAGGCGCCCCTTCTTGCGAGTTCGTCAGCCATCTCGTTGCCTACTATACCTGCGTGGCCCGGTTTCAAGGCAACGTAACCAACACAAGGCAATAGTCTTGTGGAGGCCCTATGCTCCAGAAAGGAATGAACAAGGAACAAAAAATATATAACATATATTTAACTTACAAGCTTATAAATAAGATATTAAAAAAACTCGAAAGGCCTTTTTCTGATATCATTCTCAGTAAATTATTAGAACAAAATTATCATTGTTTATTTAAACTTTTTACTGGCTCTGTAAGCTTCGTCACCGCTTAGGCTTTCGTTATTTATTCTGGTTGTCATATTACATCTTTTAAATAAACAAATATATGATTATTTGATATCCATAAGAAAACAAAGAGTTAGGTGTAACTATTAAAACTAAAGTACAGAATTTCGAGGTTGTGCTAAAAAACTTCGACAAAGATTAATTTTATTATACACATCTGCAGTTTTGGAACCTTTACAATTAGACACATGTATGGTTTCACAAAGTTTTAAGTTAATGCAAGAGAAGCGATTAGCTTGAACACAATTTGAAGCTTCAGACAGACTTGAACGAACGACTTGTTTACATGCAAAACTAAACGGCTGACGTACAAAAGTAATATTCTAAAAAATGTATATTCCCGCAGATGGTTGCTAAAATGGGTATTAATAGAAACATAAAAATATATTTTTAAACGCGGCTTTGCAATTGTTATTGCAATATCACTACAAGTTGCGGTACTCGTATTCTTTCTTGATTAATTAAAACGAAAAATACAACAACAAAATAAACTTCAACAATTTCTTGTTGTGTAGTGTTATCAACCTACCTCACTACGGACTGCACGGACAGACGCGCTTCAAATGCTTCTAAATCATTTCATCAATTTGTCTAACTTCTTTGATGAAACTATAAATTTAACATGCTCAAAAATGCTGCAACAAAAATAGCTATTAAATGCCACAAAACAAATACATTTAGTTGAAAAGGTTACACATTTTGTTGGGATGCAAATTCATTGAAATGAAAATGAAAAGAATATTTAACTAAATTCTCTCAGTGATTTTTTCGATTTGGTTATGCAATTTTGTTTTTTGGTGCTAACCCATTTCATTTTGAAACATCATTACTATGACTTTCACTATGCTAAGTATTTTTAAAATCTTACTAAGCTGCCAAAAATGTTGTAGACAAGACAACATACTAATCGCATGGTAGGAATCCGGGTTGGTTTCAAGTTCATTCAAGGCGCTAAAAATTATTTGATTAAACATTTTCGCAAATTTTGCTATTAATTTGCATTAAATACAATATCAGAGTTTATATTCCGTGCATTATCAGTGCGCAGCAATAAATCAGCAACGTCAGCGTAGGTACAAGTGTGTATAAATATTATTTGCTGTATAATATTCATTTTCGTCATTGCTTGTTGTTATTTTTAAACATTTTTCAGAAATTTCCAATCGTATAATGCGAAAAATGTAGTATTTCTCACGTTGTTGACGTTGACGCTGTTTTAATAGCGATCTTGTTTTTCAATTGTGTCATTAAAATAATAAATATATAATGCTTGAAGTAATTATCTAATGCCCCCTTGACACACACATTTAATGTATTCAGTTGTAAAGTTTTAATATTTGAAGTAGAGACAATAAGGGATAATTTAAATAATTAGGCTTAAGGGCATTTTATGCAATAAATCATATGGTGATTTAAGTTAGTTTATTTGTTTAAAATTGTTCTTTTCGGAGCATGATGGAAGTTTTAATAATAGTCTTCCTGTCTTTAAAGATCATGGTTTTCCGGCGTAAAGATGGGACCACCAGACGCCATTTTGGGCATTACTGAGGCCTACAAGCGCGATAAAAATCCTAAGAAAGTAAATTTGGGTGCTGGTGCCTATCGCGATGATAACAGCAAACCATGGGTGCTACCCAGTGTGCGCAAAGTAAGTTGAAACTGCCTACGTGCCTGCCTACATCTTAACATTGTAATGATTTCTTACCATCACTGAATGAACTGTACGATTTTGATTCTATAGGCTGAGGAGTGCATCGTGGCTCGCAAGATGGACAAGGAGTATGCTCCCATCGTTGGTTTGCCCGAGTTTTACAACAAAGCTATAGAATTGGCGTTAGGCAAAGATTCTGGTAGCTTAAGCTGCAAGAAAAATGCTACGACACAAGTAAGTTTTAAATACTGCCTGGCTTTCAGCCAAGTTGTATTCCATTGTCTGTTGTTATTTGTGTGATTACAGACTATCAGCGGCACTGGTGCCCTGCGCGTGGGCGCCGCATTTCTCAGCAAGTTCTGGGCCGGATGTCGTGAAGTTTACGTGCCCACGCCAACCTGGGGCAACCACATACCGATTTTCGAACATTCCGGCTTACCGGTGAAAAAGTATCGCTATTATGATCCCAAGAGTTGCGGCTTGGACTGTGAGGGATTTTTTGAGGATATCAGTGTATGTATGCTTGTGTTTCATAAGCACCATGCAATTTTTATCCAAATTCTGTTTTCGTGAAATTTTAGAAAATTCCCGAAAACGCGATCATTTTGTTGCACGCTTGCGCCCACAATCCCACCGGCGTTGATCCCACCAAGGAGCAATGGCAGGAGTTGTCCAAACTAATTAAGAAGAAGAAATTGTATCCGTTCTTTGACATGGCTTACCAAGGCTTTGCCTCCGGCGATATTGATCGCGACGCGCAGGCCGTGCGTATCTTCGAGAAGGACGGACACCAATTCTGCCTGGCACAAAGCTTTGCTAAGAACATGGGGCTTTATGGCGAGCGCGCTGGTGCATTCAGCGTTATCTGCGACAACAAAGACGAGGCAGACCGCGTCATTTCGCAGATAAAAATCCTCATACGCGCACTCTACTCTAATCCGCCCATCCATGGGGCGCGTATCGTTGCCGAAATACTCAACAACGAAGAACTGCGCTGCGTTTGGCTGGAAGACGTTAAGACGATGGCCGATCGTATCATCTGTGCCCGCGAAACGCTGAAGCAGAACCTGGTGAAGTTGGGCTCATCGCGTCCCTGGGATCACATCACCAATCAGATTGGTATGTTCTGTTTTTCGGGAATGTCGCCTGAAAATGTGGACCGCCTGGCGAAGGAATATAGCATATATCTGACTAGGGATGGTCGCATTTCGATGGCGGGTGTATCCAGTAAGAACGTCGACTACTTAGCAAAGGCCATGCACGAGGTCACCAAATAAAAATTTCTCAGTAAACAAAAAAAATTCAGTAAAATAGTTGAAAACAAACAGTGTAACCCATTTCAATCCAACCACATAACAGTTGCAGTGAACATAAACAAAATTTCTTTTTTATTTATTGAGGCACAAGCAAGCAGCAAATTTTCAACGAATATTTCGATGTTTGTAATTGTTTTGCATAGATAAAAGTTAAGTTTTAAAATTATTGTACGATATTTGCTACCACATTGCCATAAATCGAAGAGTGAAAAGCATTTAAATAAACATGAATTCACACATTTCTCCAAAATGTGCAACCGTTTTTTGTTTTTGTCTGAAGTCTGCACATTCACAGAGTAGTTTGCTGTAAAAGGGGATTAAGCAATTTAGCTGAAAGTAATTTAACCAGCTCACCAAATGATTTGTCAAAATTCACTTGTCATTTATTGCGTAAATATTACATCTTGAAGGTATTAGCGATACAATTCATAATGTTTTGTTGTTTAGAAAAAGGTCTTATGTTTCGAACAATTCCTATGAACAAATATCATACATTGTACTAAAAATACATACTCTGCTAGAACACTAAATAGCACAATTTCATGCGCGGCTGCGCGTAAGCAACCGATTTATGTTAATTCTAAAATAACGTTAGTCTCTTTTGTGTGTGCCTAGCGGGCAGTAGCGGTTGGCGCTGAGCGATTAATTAGCTGCAATTTGCAATGTTGCTGCAGGGACGTCATTGCGATTAATGAAAACACTCTTAAATCGATTAAACACTGAGCTATTGTTTTTTATTAAACAAATGTATATTTTTTTAATTGCTGGAAAATTTGTTGATTGGGTTGAGTACGAGAATTGTGAGATCATTGGATTATAGCTTCTAATTGCGTCTGAATCGTTGGAAAATCTTTTAGTTGTTTAGCGTTTGATAGGATGTAGAATCAGTCGATCAATAGTTAGAAATAAAGACGAAATTAAGTGTGTTTCGGTATGACTTCAATCGGCAATAACCAAAACTGTATTTAATTTATTATTTACACGTTTACAGTTTCTGGTAGCTCAATTTCGCGACATTAAAATTGATTAATAATCATTTAACTAGCACTTTATAAGTTGGTTACAATCTTTGATAAATTAGTGTCTTTCAATTGAATGGTTATGTACTGCACTACAATTAAAATAATGCAAGTAAAATCGCCTAATTAGTATTTGAATTTTAGAGTTCATTAATGGTTATTACATTTTCGTACAATTGATTTATTAGTTACGATTATTTAGTTAATAAGAACTTGGGAAAGATTATACGCCATCAGATCCAGTCGAGAAGAGTGTCTTTTAGGGACGTTTTAGCCATTCTTTTAGCTTCACTTGTGTTCAATTACCAACTGATAACTTTTTACAAATTGCATTTAAAGAACTAACCACTTTGAACCACTGGTGAAAATTAAGGGTAAAAGCCATTAAATTAAATTTAAAAAAATGTTTACACACAATTTACATTTGATTATCAAAGCTTGTATTGCCAATTGAATTTCAAGTAAAAATGTAATAACCACAGTTATTCAAAGATGTTTCTTTTCAATGCAAATCCTTGCAAAGTCCATTTCAATTAAAAAAATATGTACATGTGCCATCAAATGTGGCCTCATTACCATTTACAAACATTTTGATTTTTCGTAGTTTACATTAGCAACACTCGCTTGGATGCGAGTTAACAAAGCGACTTAAGTGCAATTTGTTAATATTTTAGATCAACTAAACAATAGAACAGCGCCAACTGCGACACAACTAATTTACACTACACATCCAACAAATTAAAAACGATTAAATGGAAAGCAGAAAAACTTAACTGAAACGAGATATAGATTCAGATTTGGCTCAGTTTAAACTTTAAAGTCACGGCTTGTTGTAACGATATCGTATCTTGTCGGAAGGCTCGCAATATTCTTTAATGATTAATTTACACAGGAACACGTGGAATACTATGATTATTGCACAGATGGATACCCAGAACAGTGCGGGAAGTCCGCCCAGTTGGTGGCCATGCTTGTGCAGCGCAATCACGTGCTGCTCGTGAGCCGGCGCTGCAAGCAATCAAATTCAAATTTCAGTTAATTGCAATTGGTATGTTGGAGCTAAAGTGAATGTGCATTTGGTACCTTCTACCACCTCCTTGACATGTATGGCTTTGTGCAACTCCTCCATGTGTTGCTTATCCTCGGTTATGTACAGAATGGCGGTGAGCGGTTCAGTGAGCTTCACTGGGAATTGCCGGCGACTCTGACTGCAGTTACAAAATTATAACTAGTGCAGCTTTCAATGGCAGAATTAACACAGAATCAACTTACGTCAGCAACACTGGCTCATCCAGGCAACCGCCATCACAAGCGTAGTAACTGCGATCTGACCGATCCAGCGCCACATTGATTACCGCCTTATTGTCGTCTGTCACAGTGACGGTGACATTCACGTGTGTCTTGTTGCCATAGTTCAGACGCCGAAAGTGAAAGTCACGATGCAGGTACTTGGGGTGCATGTTACATTCCAGATGCTGGTTGCTGAAACGGAAGCTGCCGAAGCTCAGAACCATTGCCTGTATGACCCCGGAGGCCCCGGCGCGTATCAGGTTATGACAACCCTAGAAAGTGTAGATTCCTCTTTAAAGTAATGATCCCTCAAAACTTGTACTTCGAGGCGTTTTAATTATTTTTTCGACCATCGTATTCCTAGACTAGAACCCACCTGCTTTTCCAGCGTTAACATCCACATTGACACAAGGTTATTTAATTGCTCCAGATTCTCCATGCCCTGCCACAGGTTTTCCGCTTGCAGCGTGTAGTAGGAGTCGTAGCAGCCCTCCGCGTATGTCAGCGCTTTGGCGATTTCCTGCTTGCTGGGCGCCGTCACCGACACGTACTCCTCGTATTCGTAGCTGCGCGTCTGCGAAAGTACCCCATACATAGTGGCATTAATACGATCGCCATTCAGGCTCTGCTCCGCCTTCGATGTGCTGATGCTGAACCCGGTGGCCCACAAATCGGACCACACGTTAACATGCTCCTGTCGGTAGGAGTGCGCATCCATTTGCGCGTCTGATTTGGCCTGCAGTTTCTGTAGCATTTTGGTCATGGCCTGTACCGCTTTGTTTTCCGTATCTTCGGAAATTTCCTTGAGCTGCTGTTGCGACACCGCTTTGGAATAATGCACAGCAATGGGGAATAGCAATTTGATGGAGCCCCGCTTTTTCAGCGGCACAATGCGCGATATTTGTGGCTTCACCACGCTGACCACAATCACATTTGTGGGATCGTCCGTCTTAGGTTGGATGGTGCCGGTGGTCACTTCGAACTCCTTGAGACCAGGAAACTGCGCTGAAGAGCTACACTCCGAGGGAGAGAGAAGAGATCAAACATTATTTTGCTGTCTCAACTATTGCATTGTTTACCCCAGCTGTATGGTGCGTGTGGTGGGTGACTGGAAGTACATGCGTGGCATTATCAGTTCCACTTCGTCTATGATATTTCGCATGTTGGTGATTTGAATCCTCTGCATTAGTATGCTGGGGTGCGCTCGATGGGCGTAGTACTGATAGGAGACAAAATAATTCGGAAAGCATTGAAACCTGCAAGTCAGAGGTAAGCGTTAATCTCGAGCTTCTGCATTCCACCAGCCACTCGCCAGACGCGCACCTGTGCACAATCCCGGCCAGGTACTCTACTACAGTAGCTTCCCGACCGGCGCCATTTCGCTCCATCACCGACACAACCGGGTGGAACTGCATCGGCAGCTGCATAGAGCGGCCGGACTTAATGTTCAGTGAAGCATCGTGCGCTACTTCCATGCCGATGTAGCCATTGCCCACGTACGGGATGAAGTTGTTCTCCTCCGGCAGCGGCGGCACGTGACGGATGTTTACGTCGTACTCGTAGCTATGCAAGAAGAACGGTGTCAGTCGGTCGTCCATGCAGTTCATCAGTGGATCTGTGGGTAGCGTTCATATGTATCGACACAGAAAAGAAAATGGTAGCAGAAGACGTCGGTGGGCAACTCACCTCTCGCTTCCGGTGTCCGCATGAACAAGTACCGGAAGATCGGAGGCAACATATAGAAGAACACGCATACGCCCAGTAAAAATAGAAAGAGTCGGCGGTAGGACGTGAAACTGCCGTCAGCCAATCGTTTCAGCTTCCGTTTCAGTTCGCCCATGTCGAATTTACTGGTCTTGTCGGTGCGGAACATTTTCACTGCTACTCACTCGGCTTGTGCAGTTTCAGTGCTTGTAAGAGCGTTGTGTAAAGCCTGTCGTCGCGGTCGTTCGCATTAGCCGCCACAAGACACTAGGTAAACAAATTACTACGCCGCTATGTGAAACGTTGCAGGCATAATCAAACTTGTAGTTATTTTTACTATTTTCTATCCACCGGTCGCTTATCTTACAACAATGGTTTGACAGCTGACTGGAATAATTTCAACGCAGTCTGGCAGCATCAGAACCGATGAATATCCAGTAAGACAACGGAGACCAAAAATCCGAATAAATTGTTTACAGTAAGGATGTAAATTATGGTTGTGCATATATTTCTCTGAATTTTTATCATATATCTTTATCATCAAAACGGCATACTGGTGACAATTGGATAAATTTAGGAATTCTCAGTCGCTACTACAAATTCATATTAACACATTTATTGGAACAAAATTATATTAAATCATAAGATTGATATCATAATAAATTGTAAGAATCATAATCGATATTTATTTTTGATCTAATTCGTGGCGCTATTGACGCATCGTGCCTACTTCAGTGTATAAACTTCTTAGCTCCGTTGAGAACTGTGCGAAGTCAAGATCTGTTTCTTATTCCACGTTGCAAAACTAATTATTCTTGTAATGCCCCAATTGTACGAGCTTTGACCGAGGCTAACTTATTCTCAAATTCATTAGATTTTTGAGTTTCTAAAAATGTATTTAAGAATATGCTAGAAAGGCTTTTAGTATAAGTATTTAATTGTCGGTTAGTCTGTATGAATTGTTAACTAATTCTAGGCTATTTTTGAAAATAAATAAATTAATAGATATGTGAATATTTGGCTTTTACAATCACAATGCCTGACGCAATTGTGGTTTGATTCGCTTTATGATTTTTGCACCAGACGTTATAAATATTAAATTCAAGCCAATGACAACATTCATATTACGCAATAAGTAAATATTCTAATTTTATGTACGTGCTGCATAAATGCAAAAAAGTCATACTAAGTATCTGCAGCGTGAATTATTTAATGCGGCTTTACTCGATACTCTTCGCTTTTGTAATTTCACTATTTAAATTATTATTCATATACGATATTAACCTATACGACTAATAAGTAATTGCAAAAATTGAATCTTATAAGAATATGCATGCTCTAATTGCTTGCTGTAGAAACATTCGAACATTTAAAACCCAAGAATACGTAACAACTGTTAAATACTGCATATTTATGTAGGTTGTTTCTAAATACCAATACCGTATGTATATTTCACGTAACTGAATATTTTTTATTAAACTGAAATCGTATGCTGGGCATTCTAGTAATGGACTGTGAGAAATTCAACAGCACCTTTTTGTACCCACCCTAGCTCCTTTCCGAACGCACCCGTAATTCAATTTTACTGTACTGACTTTTTTGACAAATAAACATTAATGGCTGCCAATCTCAAACGAAGAAGCAGCAGTGGATTTTTCGCTCCAATTTGCAAAAAGTTTTAAGGAAATCGTTTTTAAATCCAAGTGAAAGTGTGGAAGGAACTTAGCACAAACGCAGTGTGGAGTATAGTCGCGCAGCATGTGGCCGCAAACGTTGCAAATGACGAGGGACGAGTGTCGGGGCATTTTGCGGAGACTTGGTAAGAAAGTGGCAAACGTACGAACCAGAAATGTGAAGCCGTTGCTGGGGTGTTCAGGAGCAGTTGAGTGCGAACGCGGCTGGTGGTGCCGCGAGTGCGAGCAGCTCGTGCTGTTACTGGCGCTGACAATATCACTGAGTGGCTTTTGTGAGTTTATTGTGCTTTTTGTTGCAGAGCTGGAGACGTATTCGCATGTGATTAGCGCATTTCGGGCTCAGGGTGGGCTCAGCGACAACAAGGCCAAGTTGCTCGAGCAGCTGCGTGACTTATTTCACATCTCGCAAGAGCGTCACCGGGCGGAGGCGCGTCGCGTCGCCAATGACGAGCAGTTGTCCACCATAGCGGAGGCGTAAGTGGAAAGCGCGCGCAACAAGCAATCGCGCTACAGTGGCAGCAGTGGTGGTGCGTTGTAATGAGAAATGTTTGTTTTTCGTTTTTCTTGCGCAGCATCTCGGGCCCGAATACATGGCAGGAGTGGTCGCGCGAGGGTCGCCGTTCGTTTCCGATGTTGCCGCGTGTGGCGCCACAAACGGCGCTGGCGCTAATTGCCAACAATGTGGCTTCCGAGGCGGCAACCGAGAACTTCAAACTTCCATATCCTGCAGAGACAGCAGCCGCGGTAGCTGAAGAGCAAGTGGCAGAAGCTGCGCGTGAACCCGCCTCCTGGGAGACGACGAGGCGCGAGGGCTACGTGGTCACCGATGATCCTGTAAGTAAACTTGCGATTGGTATGGCGGACCAATTGTACATTATATAACAAGGGGGGAAAGTACAGTCTGTGCAGTTGGGAGTAATTTTTGGTGCATGGAAAGATCAGTAAACGCAAGTTGAAAGCCTGCGATTGAAAAGTCCAAAATTTGGAAGTGTTCGATACTGAATGCAACAAAGTTGCACAAAAAACAAAAATCCGAAAATTGGTCTTGTAGAAGCAAACGTTTGATGTAGTTAATAGTTCGAATTGAAAGTTTTTTGTCCTGTTGGTCTTATGGGACTTAGGAGAGTATTACACTTCAGAAGTGTACATGATTTAGTGGTTGTTGTAATTGTGCAGAGCGTGGTTTTTTTCTTAGAATTTTAAAAAGGTTGGCGTCGCAAAAAGTGAACAAGATTCACTTTTTCGTCAAGATTGTGTTGCGCGATTCCTAGTGTATGTTGTTTTTAATTCCGTATATCCGCAAATAGAACTGCGTGGACAGGAACAGAGAGACTAGGGTGCTTTGAAATTTGTTTATATGTTGAAGGGCTAGAGCGTGGTTTTAGTGAATTTCATAAGTCATGAGTGTTTCAGCTACCAATTGATATAATGTCTATAATAATAATTCGAGAGAATAATTCGGCTAATACGTCGTTTGTGTGATACGGATAGCTAAAATAATTTGACTTTTGCGCCGTTTTGTTTGTAACTGGATGCAACCCTGCACCAAGGTCAACTATGGTATTGCCAACTTTGTGCAATGCCATAAACAACCCAACAAGAACAGGATCGATGGTAATGTCCTGTGGGTGCTGTACAGGCACGAATGGCTTTGGTAGTGTACTCCGAAAAAGGCCTTGCAAGCCTACTTTGGAATTTAAACTGAATAGCATTTTTTATTTTGGGTCGTTCCAGTTCAAAATGCCCGATATTCCTACCGGGCCGAAGAAAAATCTGAAGCGCAACCTGTCCGAAAACCGAACTAGCGGCAGCAGCAAGAAACGACTCATTAACGATGCATCGTCAACCAAGCAGCAGCAACAACAACAGAAGCAATACGCACACATAACGGCGAGCAGTGCCACCAATGCGGCTTCGCTCGCTGCTGGTGGCTGCAACATTCGCAAACTGTATCATAATCATAGCAATAACAAATTGCAACAGCAGCGCTACTTCCACCATCAGCAGATGCAAAAGCAAAAGCTGGTCGCAAAGAAATCGCCAGCAGCAGTGGTGACAGCTGGTGCAGGGGGCGGCATCGGAACGGGTGCCAAGCGCCAGACGCCAGCCAAGAGCAATCGTAAACCACAAACTAAGGCGCAAGAACAGAAGCAGCAACAACAACAGCAGCAGCAGCAGCAACATCAATACCAACAGCAGCAGCAACAGTTGGCCGAGTCGCGCAAGGAACTGCAAAGTCTCGATACGCTGCCCGAAGATCTGAAGCCAGATCATCAGCTGCAGTCACAGCCCCAGCACGTCATGCCGCAAATTGCCGCTTCTAAGAAGGACATCACCAAGAACCTCACTAAGCTGCAGCTGCCGATATCAGCATCCACTGGTGCCACAGCATCGTCACTGACAACGGTGTCGACGCGACTTGAATCACATAACCTGGCCACGTCGCCCATAATGAGCGGTTCGCTGCCACCGGTGCTGCACGGCAAAATGGACAAGCAGCTAATATCGACGCCGGTGCAAAAGTTTATACTGGAAGATCGGCAACCGCCGCCGCAGCCAGTGCAGCTGCAGGCTACGTCCACGCCGCAGATCATGACATTGCCACAGATATCAGCGGCTGCTACGAAGCTGCGCGCCGTGAACACCACCATCCTGCCGCCGGGTACAAAGTTGACGCCGAAGAAGATGTCCGTGGCAAGCAGCGGTTCTGGGATTGGTTTGCTGGGTGAGCAACAATTGAGTACTGGTGGTAGCGTGGCCACCAGTCAATCACAGGTATACAACATCATGGAAGGCACAACTCTAACGACCAGCGCACAAACGCCCCTCTCAGCTCCCACGCACACCCCGCCCGCCATCATTCAGTTACAGAGCAGTAGCGTGAGCGGCAGCGACGGTCTGCCATCGCAGCAGCCTACGCAGGGCAAAGTGCTAACCACGAAACTGATGCCGATTGTACTGAGTGGCTCTACTGGCACTGGTGCTGCAGCCGGTGGCGGGTCTGGTGTGGTCACTTCCACCGCTAACATAACAAAAATCGAAACGCTGAACAACGGCGCCACACTGATGACTGCGGGCGGTGGCGTTGGCGCCGGCAGCAACCCTGTGGGCACAGCTATCATAAAGAATATGCCGTCGACGCTGGTGTTGTCACCAAACCAGAGCGGCAGTGGTGGGACCATCTTCTCAACACTCGGCTCGGGAGCATCGGTCTTCCGGAAGCCGCCAATCATAAAAACAGGCACCATTAGCATGAGCGCGAGCAATACGGTTAGCAAGGTAAATAACATTCGGTTAAATAATGACAATCAGAGCTCTTAATCGCTTGGGTTCTTCCGCAGATTTCTTCCAACTTCAACGTAAGTACTTCCAGCAGTGGCCCACAAATTATCAGCAGCGTCAAACTGACGCCAGCGATAACGACGACCAACGCGGGCACCACACACACCCACCACCAACAGCAGCAGCAGTTCTTGCAGCATCAGTTGAAAAATGTGCCAACAACGGGCATTCGCACCAGTGTGAAGATTTGTCAGTCACCTAATGGTAAGGTGTTCATTCAGCCGGCCAATGTTGATGCCGCCACCAAGGTGAAACTACAAGGCGGGCTGCAGCACAAGTTGCTACCGAATTCGTTGCTCGGTGCCACGGGTTCTACTACCACGGCCACACCGCCGCAGCGTATCGCCATACAGAAAGTTCAAATCATACCCGCTCCACTAAACTCGCCTGGCCATCATCTGCCGGGCACGTTTCAGTCGCAGCAGCAGTCACATCAGTCGAAGCCGGCTACTACGACTCTGACCATCGGCAACAAGGGCAACATGAACATGATTTTCATGCCGGCGGCAGGTGGACGCACAACTTCGGGCACTATTACGCTAGCGAAGGGCAATATTGCCGGTGGGGTTGTTGGCAACATTGTTGCCAAAGTGCAGCCGCACCAGCAGCAACAGCAACATCAAGTGCATGTGCACCAGCAACCGCCCATGCAGGATGTAACGAAACCAGCCAATGTTGTTGTAATTGGTGCAACAGGCAACACATTGCCACACGCTCAATCGTCACCAACGGCGACATCTCTGAAATCACCAACGTACTCCACCGATGGCGGCAGCAAAATTCTGTCGGCCTCGGCGTCCAGCAATACGCCATCAATGCAGCTGGACACTAACCAGATGATAACCGAAGACACGCCCGTGGATATACTCAACATGCCTATAATTGTGGACGGCGGCGACGGCACGAATGTGAGCGCGGTTGGCAATAACATAGTCGATACAGTGACAGTATTATCCAGCGCTCTGGTTGAGAGTGCAACACAGCAAGCACAATCGCAGCAGCAGCCGGCACAACACTCAACTATTATTCTGGGAGCCACAGACTGGGAAATGGAACTGGACCAGGCGACGGCAGTGGCGGCGGCATCCAAAGCACGCACACTGTACAGCCGGCAGTTGAGCAGCAACAGCATCAGCAGCAGTGGCAACAGGCAGCGCAAGTCGTTGGGCGAGCAGCAGCAACTGCAGTTGCACGACAAGCCACCAGATGAGGGCGACACCATTATTATCGACGATAGCTTCGATGACGTTAT